>CM054063.1:140753954-141345785 GCA_028641055.1 Alopecurus myosuroides
TTTCCGGAGAGAAATAATTTTTCGTATTTTTTCTGGAATTTTCTGAGGAAGTTGAATTTCTGCACAAAACTTAACACCAAAGGTAATTTGCTGAAAACATCGTTAGTCCGTGTTAGTTTGATCCAAATCATGCAAATGTGAGGGAAAACAATAAGAAAAGTGGTTAGAAAAGTAGATAGGTTTGGTATCAGGGGTTCGGCTGGAGAAGCCATCTGCCTGGCCAGTTGGTATCCTCGTGGCGTCCGGACGTCGAGGCAGCCGGACCACCGGGTAGACGTTGCCGGCAAGGATCAGCCGCCTACCCTCACCTGGCTAAGCTCTTCTGGTTAGACCTTTGGTGTATTCTCTTTGTGTCTTCGGCCACTTGGGGTCATCCCTCGACACTACCCACTATAGAGGTAGTAATATAGACTAGTAACATATGTATGTTACTATTCTAAGTTACTCCCCGTTGTGACCGGCCTAAGCATGTTGTCGTTACCACCAAAAAAGATTTAGGGTGTTTGATGACAACACAACGATTCGCAATAAAAGGATATATTTATGTGATCAAATAAGTGTTCTAGAGAAATATATGATCAGATGAAATAATAATATGATATGACCAAAGGAAAACGAACTATAATGATACCAAACTTTTCTTTTATTCCAACTGGGAACCCACGAGAACAAGCATGTAGAGCAAGATTCTTGAAAGATAAGAATGGTGAGCACATGCCCGCCAATTTTTATGACTCTTGAATGTAGTTTCCGAACCTCTCGATGCTATTAGATTCGTGAGCATAATTTTTTGAACCCCTCGAACGTTTTTTTTAAAGCCTTGTGAACACTTGATTGAACTGGGTGAATTTTTTTTTGAATATTTGAATGTACTATTTTTGTATGTCATGAAGATTTCTTTAACCCCGCGAAAGTACTTTTTTTACCCCACGAACATTTTGTCGAACCGTGTGAATATTTTTTCAACCCAGTGAACATTTTTATTAATCTTTTTTTTTTTTTTGAACAATGAGCCCCCCGAAGGGTAGAACCTGCATTACAAACTAACAGCGGATGGAAATTGAAAATACAAAGGACCTCAAAGTAAAAGAAAATAATACATAGGTCCTTAGCATATGCAAGAAGGCCCCTGCCGACAGAAATGAAAATGCAATCGAAGCCTTCTTCTTCTCCGCCGCGGAGCGCCGAACAAGCTCGTTGCAGCCAAGGATTTCGACGGGGAACCAGCCACTTGCCTCCATCCCAGCATCTCCATCAACAAGCTCGTTCTTGTTGGGCCTCTCAAAAGAGGTTGATTCGCCGATCTTCGGCATAACTGGCCATCTTTTGGCCATGGATGGCAGAACTCCAACATGGATGTTCGCCGAGTTGCTCCAATCACCGGTTCGTTGGCCCGAACGCCACCCAAACTCACCCTCCGACCTCCTCCTCTTCTTCTGCAACTCCACCATGGAATCCGAAGAAACGAGAAAGGCAACCTTCGAGCTCACCTGAATGGCGTAAGCACCGCCGCATCGTCTCGGTGAAAGCACACCTACACACCCAGAGAGCCTGCCACGGACCTGGGAGTGCAAGTATAGAGGATGACGATGGAGCAGAGCAAAGAAAACGGACTTATTGAAGCAGTGGTCCAATCCCCCTCCTCTTCTTCTCAACCACAGAGCATGAAAAGGAGATTGATTCCACCAGGCCAGCGAGATGCCCGCCTTCTCGCCGACAGCACTGCTGATGCGAGCCTTATTCTTGGAGATGCTCTCCGTCCCAACCACCGTTCGCGATGCCGCGCGCCACCACCTCACCGCAGAAACGGAGCAGAGCTTCGAGATCCGGCATCCATGGCTGCGAAGGAACCGGAAACTACTCCACAACAGCACAACAGCACTACCTCTACATCTACTCCTACAGATCCCTACCCTATCTACAGAGGGGAGCCACCCAAGCCTATCTCGACGCCATCCAGCGCAATCGCCGGCGGCGGGAGAGGCCCTAGACAGAGCACCACAGGAGACTCTCAAGAGCGGCGGGGTCGAGTCTATCCGACGAAGACTAGTGAGAAAATACTTAACATTTTTATTAATCGTTACTGTACTTTTCAAAACACGTCAATATTTTTTGAATCTGTGGAAGTAATTTTATCAAACCCGTGAACTGTGCAAAAAATAAGAAAAAAATAAAAAGAAAAGAAAATGAGAAGCTCAAAAAACAAAAAATGAAATGGAATGTTCACACATATTATAATATTTTTTCTTCTATATGAAAAGAGGAACTATCCATACATATAGATAGAAACGTTCGGTATTAATGTTCATGTGTTGGTGGAGAAAAAGGGAAAACATGAACAAAAAAATAATATTGTTAAGAAAAGTCAATGAAAGATACATAGAGAGAAAAAACATGAATAAGGAAAAACGTAGCAACACAAAATGAGAAGAATAAAATGAAAAAAAGGAAAGGAGCCCAAATATCTCCGCACGCGAATTAATCATACTCCCTTCGTCTTGAATTAATTGGCATAGATTTGTCAAAATATGGATGTATCTACCATCCATCCACGTGTATGTGAGGCCAGCACAACATAGCAACTAAAAAAGAAAAACCTAATCGGTACCTCATTTACAAATCCTGATCACCGCCTTGGTGGTTACATACGTCTCTCTCCATTCTCGATTGGTAGGAGCATCTGAATTTAGTTTTCCCTTTTTGAGGCTGGTAGGAATGGATTTTTTTTTTGGACATGAGGTGGGAGCATCTGATGTTCGTTTCTCTCTCAGGTACAGAAAAATGCGTAGAAAGCAGCCGGCACATGCAGAGAAAAGACGCATCGAAGGAAGTTTAAGGAATGGGCCAGACCCAGTTACCTGGAGAGGATTAGGCGGCGCTTCCGTACGGCCCTCAAAGTGCGGCAAAGGCGTCATCCCACCGGTTTTCCAAGAGACTTGCACAGAGTTTGGGCTCATGGGCCTGAAAGAAGAGGGACGTTCAGAAGCGGTCTTATACCTCGTTGACGATGTTTGTAGCCAACCTTGATTACAAAGAACATAAATTTTAGAACGTGCACATATTAGGGGATGTAGCTCAGATGGTAGAGCGCTCGCTTAGCATGCGAGAGGCACGGGGATCGATACCCCGCATCTCCACTTGTACAAGACTTTTTGTCCATCCATGCCAACTTTTCTTTTTCGTCGCTGACTCGCTGCGCGTCAGGCTGTAAGCGGTCACGGGCCGTCCACGGCGCCGCTAGCCCAAGCCCACTTAATTCGCTAAGTGGCCGCCCACGGACAACGATAGAAATCTGGTGGACGGTCACGGCATGACCGCTACTGCCGCCGCCGCTTCGCATCAGCTCCCGAGACCTGCCTCCATGGCGATGGTGGTGGGTGCCATGCCTGGAGGAGACACCCCGCCGTCGACACTCCCTACCCCCGTCCCACCCCGCCGTTCCCCTTCTCCGGCCGCTGCACCATCTCCGGCCACTTTCCCTGCCGACGGCTGCATCATGCCCTCGGCCACGATGGAGCAAGGGGACCCGGCGTCCGGCAGTTTGGGGGCAAGATCCGGCCTCCGGCGACCGTACTCAGCCTAAGGTAACCCTACTCTTCCCTCCTCTTCTTCCACTCAAGATTTCTTCCATCCAAGAACTTCTCGTTGCTGTCCAAGCCAAGGAGAGAGATAGATCACATCTGGTGCATCTGGTCTAGCTTGTTGCCTGGTCGTATCCGGCGCCATGAGCCTCCCTATCGCAAGGTGTCTCCCTGGCCTCTAGTACTAGTTCTATATAGTACTGGTTGGAGAGGTTGCAAGGCATAATTTTTCATGGATTTGGAGAGGTTGCAGTGGATTTAAACATTCCCTAGGCTGCACTTCTTTTAGCGCTTAAACATTCCCTAGGCTGTTCAACTGAAGACACTACATTGTTAGACCACGAACTACTCTCCTCATCAACACACGTTACACGAACGCAACTGCTAAAGTCACACTGCTTCACGCTAGCTAGTTGCTACTGTCACTGAGTGCACTGTACGTACTGGTAGTACTGATATACTAAGAGCAGTAGCATCTTCAGATTACATTGTTCAGCTGAACAATTGCTTAATTGAGTCGACATAACGACATGTTTGGAAGGCCAAAAATTCAAGGACAAATCTCTCTGTGGGTTTTGTGGAAATTCCCCTGTTCCAAACCGAGCCTGAATAACAGGTGCTAATGACACACTGATCTCTCAGATTTCATTATAAGTACATTGGTTAGCACTTGGACCCTCTAGTACGTACTTGTGGAAATACTGCACCCAGCTTTACCATTGTTTTCAGGCAGTGCTCCACTCTCCAGACACTTTAAATTTGCAGAGGTAGCTGCCGATGAAGTAATCAGCGCCAGTGGTTTTCCACAGATTTTTCTCATACGTTTGCTTACAGAAAGCATGACCAAAGTATAGACATGAATTTTTTGTTGGTTGAATTCATCCCATTATCTACTGCCACGTCTAAGTGGTGATCACTACCGATTTAGCCAATTAAGCTATCCAATCAAAGCTAACAGTCAAGTTTGCACCTAACCAACCTCCAGCCAGTACATGTCGTCCTCCCACCGCTGCCAACGTCCCCTTACACCTCATTTACTGCTTCACACCGTCATTTAGGCTTAAATCGACATGGCTAGAATGCTTTTACCATTAATGACCATAAATATGTTTACATAGTATTATATTTTTAACCATGTGTCTCATGTTTTTTAGCCACCTCCAATTACTCGTACTCTGCAACGCAATCCTTGTTTGACCTAAAGTTGCAATGTAACACTAAGATGAATTCATGCTTGCTGGAATCCTCATGTTTGTTGCTTCTATAACTGAACTTTAATCTTTTGTTCTGTTCTCTTGAAAAGAAGCCATCTCACTGAACTTTAAATCAGTTGGTAAAGATGTACTTTAATTCCGTCAGGTTTTTTCCTTAATCCGATAGCTTTGCATCTCTTGATTATTCTTTTGTAAAGATGAACATTTAGTATGTTATCTAATTGTGTCTTTGCATCACCTGCAGGATGACGGATGGCCGGGTTGACAGTTTGAGTCGGTGGCGGAGCCGAGGCCCGGCGACCCTGGGCAGCTGACCGGGCTCTAGCCGGGAATCTCCTTTGAAGTCATAGCAGAAAACGAAGAACAGGTCAACTTTTCCATGGGCAAATGATTGTCTTCTGGTAATTTGTAGTTTGCCCAGGCTCTGTTGCTAGGCTGGCTCCGCCATTGGTTTGAGTCATGCCCTCTGCTAGAAAAGAATTTCTGGAGATTGGTTCCTGTAATATGTAGTTTTGTGCTGTCCTGACAGTCCCTAAAATCTAAATGTCACTTGTTGGAATGATTGCCCGGACAATCTTGACACTTATTTGTGTAGTAATGATCTTGTAATATTTGGATCGTTTGAATTAGTGTTGGTTCCTATTTTTGTAGTACTAATCAGCTAGCTTGAAAGATAGCTTCATAGCATCTTGTACGGAAGCTAGCAGCTTAGCAGGCTTTCTGTTATAGCGGCTTGCTATTTTCTGGTATGAGGCTGCAGCACACGCTGGTTAATCAATAGCAGCGGAACTCAACTAGTAGTATTTTTGCTGTAGAATTTAAGTGGGCTTAAGTGGGCATTGTGGACGACGTGTAATCTAGCAGAAATAAGTGGTCAAAAGTGGACCGTCCGTTTAACACATCTGGACACGCGCGGCTAGCTGGTGGGCGTCCGTGGACCTGACCACTTACAGCCTGAGCTGCGCGGCCTCCAGCCTTTTCTTTTGATCGCTGACCTGCTGCGTCTGCGTGCCATGAAACCTCACGCCTCATCTATGTCGCCCGCGTATCCAAGTTGACATGGTATCTTTCCCTTTTGCGCTGCTCCATCGATCCGTCGCTTGCGAACCCGTCCTATTCGTATCCATCTGCTCGTGCCGTAGTGCGCGTCCGCTGCCGTCCGTTGCAGCCTGCCTTCAAGGCCACCGATCGGCGCCCCCACCGCACCACCGCATCGCATCCCATCCCCGCCCATTCCCTTCCCGGGAATAGATAGGAAGATAAAAATCCACGCGACACGCAACAACCTCCAAAATTGCGACCCCAACCCAACGGCGTGAGTGCGCAGCACACGCAGATCCCATTTAACCCAAACACACACCACCCCACCCCACCACACACACACACAACGGGGGGGAGTCCGGAGGGCAGAGCAGACGCCGCACTCCAGTCCACTCGCACTCCCACCCGCCGCCCGCCGCCGGCCGGCCGCGATGGCCTCGGGGGTGTCGACCAGCATGGTGCTCACGCTGCTCGGCTTCTGCGTCAGCGTCCTCTTCATCATCTTCGTCTGCTCCAGGCTCGTCTGCGCGCTCGTGCGCCGCCGCCGCCGCCGCTCCCGCGCCTCGCCGCTGCCGCCGGGCTTCCCGCCCCTCGCCGCCAACTACTTCTTCGCCGTCCAGGTCGACCGCCTCGGGGCCCAGCCCGCCGCGGGGCCCGGGGCCGGGGGGCTCGACCCCGCCATCGTCGCCGCCTTCCCCACCCGCGCCTTCTCACCGCCCGCCTGCGCCTCCCCCTCCTCCGACTCCTCCGACGCCGCCCCACAGTACGTCACCCTCGATCCCCCTCTCCGCTCCACCGATCGGCGAATCGCGTGCCGCTGCCATGTCGATTCCCTACCTTTCTTTCCCGTGCCGTCACGTTCCTTGCCGTTGCGTGCCGTCTAAACTTGGTGGAATCCACCGCGTAATACTCCCACCATTTAGCGTGCGCTCGAGCTTATGGAGTAGTAGTTGCTTTTTCCATCGGTCAGTATACCCTCCTGTTGCACCTTCGATTGTGGTGTGGGGCTCGATCGCGCAAGTTTTAATTTATTTATTAATTAGGTCACTCAGTTGGAGCAAGCAACAAACGCTGCAATTAGGGAGCACCTTGTAGTTGCGAGGGAGCACTCAGATGAGTGGCACCACAGGGATCTCACTTCCATTATTGTAGCGCAAAGACTAGAAGTGATGAACCTTAGCAGATGTCATTGTCGCTGTCTAGTCGGAATCATTTGGAGACTAGTGCTGTCAGTATAAGATCATCTCATACATGAGATATTCTTGTTCTAGTAGTATGATTATGGGGCTGGGACTGGGACTCTGGATTTGATTAATCACTTCCAACTTTTGAAAATGCAAGTTTATTACTACACGTTATTGTGCTCCATCACATAGAAGTGCACGCTTCTAGGAATTTTTCATAGCTGAACTATCACTTTAAAGGGAGCCAGTCTTACTGGCCTTTACTCATATTGCCTAAAATGTCGTTATCGTAGGCATGTCCCCAACATACATTTCGCACAATAACCTTGGAAAATGTGTGCTTCATTCCCACGGGAGGGTATTTGATTATTTCAATGTACTGGAAAATCTTCACGCAGCAATTCCACATTGAGAGATGGATCCCTCATGTAACTGTCCTTGACGATGTTTATAGATTCTTTGAGTACCGCAGAAAATGTCCTCGACTATGCTGGTGCCTAAGATAATTGTGACCTTTTCAGTACCAAAGTATAGTATTTATTAGTGTTTTTAACTGGAGATTGACTATTGAACCATGATCCCTGCCTGAGCTTTCATTGCCATTGCACATCAAACTGGAATACTAGTACAAATATTGAACTGCTCCTGAAAAAGATCGTAATGAGGATTAATGGGGCACTGCATTTAAGTAGATTGAGTACCCGCATGTGCTTATGGGAGGGGAGCAGGGTCTGGCTCGGTGGTGCCGTGCAATTGACTGTTAGTCGAACAAATTATTGGCTGGATGCGTATCATTTATTAAGTTGTGCTTGCACCTTATTGCGTGATTCACTTTGTGTTTAGTATCACGAAACATGACTTGAGAATTACGCATCCTAGAAACTATACATTCCGTCCAGTTTCTCAGCTAAGTGCCTCTTTTTATCAACACATCAAAACTCAACAGACTTGCTTTAAACTATCACTCTGCAGGGGCTATTATTCTGTTATATGTAACGAAGCTCAATTGATACAGTTTTTCAGTCTGAGACTTAGTAACATCACAGATGCATGTGTTAATCTTGTATATTCTTGATTTCTGATAACGTTTTGTGTTGATTACACCAAAACCTAGACTCTGAACTGCTCGTGTCTTCATTGGCAGGTGTATCGTCTGTCTTGCGGAATACGAAGACAAAGATGTGCTCCTCACTCTTCCTTACTGTGGCCACAATTTCCATATGGCCTGCATAGATGCTTGGCTAAAGCAGCACTCAACCTGCCCAGTCTGTAGAATTTCACTGTCTGACTATCCAGAGAGCAAGCACACTGTGCCCCCTTTACCAAGTGCAGTGATGACACCTCCTTATTCTCCTGAAGCATCAATATCTGATCCATGCCATTGCCTGTTTGTCGGCACGGGGAATTCGCGAAGGCCATCAGAGGTTCTTGGAAACGAACCGGACCAGGCGAATCAGACAGTAGTACCTGGTCCTTCTTTGGATGGGCCAAACAACTTGACATTGCCTGAGGTTACGTCTCCTCCTGGCGAAAATAACAACCAAACAGTAAAATAGCACATGGAGAGCCCCTATATTCCCAAGAGGTCGTGATCTGCCCAGCTAAGACCCTGCAAGTAGCTGCTTGGAGTTTCATTTGTGCAGAGCCTGCTGCACGGTACGGCGAACAGCCTGTATGCCTAGAAACATCCGAGCATGTGGATGGGTGGATGTCTGTTATAGGTTAGCTTTTCGCGGGTTCGATGTAAATATGAGAAATCGTGAGGGTTTCTTGTTGAAAACCACATTTATTTGATAATCACACTGAAAACAGTGCATTGTATCCAATAGCTTGCCTCATCTTTGGTAGCACAATGAGAGTGTTTGTAAGAACTTGAAACATCATCAGTGCATCTGCTGGAAGTACCTGTCGCCCTCTCACCCATGCATCCATGTGAGAATTCTTCATGAACAGCATCAAGGCTGAAAAAGACTGTCGGGTAAGGCTTCTGCAGCAGCAGCAGTATGCTGCTTCAGTCTCTAATTTTTTTGAAGTTACCATGGTGAGTGACCCAATTGGCCAATCTAAGGTTAACTGATCAAGTTTGATCTGATCTACAAATCTGAGAAGAGGAACTAGTACGATGCTGCATAATTCTGATCCAAAATTCAAGATCTAACTCCAGAATGATGATACTTGTACGGGGAGCAACTCCCTGTGGGCACCACATGCCGACGCCGGTCGAGTCGGGTCACTCATGGCTTGTGCTAGATCTAATAGTGCGCAGAAGACCAGCAGCAGCGGCATGGTTTACAGTTAATGATTACTGTGCTTGGAATAATTCGATCAAGTGTACTACCAAGATATTAAAAAGGTTTTTTTTTCTGCAGAAAGGAAGAAAAAAAACTGTTTACAGTGAGTGATTCCTGTCGGTGGTGGTGGCCCTCACCGGAGTAGATCGAAGCTCTCATCACCCTCCTTAAAATGGCAACGCCGTGGCGTGATAATCGCATCCTCTGCAAAAGCCACTGGAGGAGAAACCTTAGCTTTAGCTTAGCCTAGCTAGCTTTGCCCTTGTGTAGGATTCGACGATGGAGTTCAAGCACCTGTGCCTGGTGAGGTTCAAGGAGGGCGTCGTGGTGGACGACATCATTCAGGAGCTCACCAAGCTCGCGGCAGAGCTGGACACGATCAAATTCTTTGGGTGGTATGCATCGTCCATCACTCTTTTGCTTTGCATTTCCTTTGTGCTGCAAAAAATATAGATTCCCAACATCCATCTGCTACGTATCTTTTCTGAAGAACCTTAAACTTAAAAAACCAGTGACCACATATATGTCTTCTGAAAAACTTTCAGAGTCTAAACCAGTAACAAATACTACAGATTAGGCATCATCATCCATCAATGGTTTTTCAGCTTTTTTCGATCACTTGCAGGGGAAAGGACGTTCTGGGCCAGGAGACGCTGACTCAGGGCTTCACCCACGTCTTCTCCATGAGCTTCGCCACTGCCGACGACCTGGCGGCGTGCATGGGACACGAGAAGCACGGCGCATTCGCTGCCACATTCATGGCCGCGCTCGACAAGGTCGTCGTCATGGACTTTCCCTTCGTCGTCGGCAAGCCGGCGCCGCAGCCTGAAGCTTGATTCACCCCCCGCTATCTGTTACTAAGCATTTGCCATCGCCAACCACTGTAAGGTGCCATTTCAGCCAGGTAATAACCACCGTCTATCTGCAGCTGTGATCGATGTACTGTACCTAAGCCTCCTGTTTTTGCTTCTTGGGTGTTCACCTGGTGTAGCCTGTAAAGCTTGGGGTACAACCCTATGCCGTGCATTCCGTTCAGAGGTTGTTTGGTTATATTTCACCCTGCTCTTGAATAAATATACTTTTCGGTGTTCATGATGAGTTGATGGATATCTGTAATGGCTCATCACCCGTGCTTACCGCTATTGCCTGAACAGCTAAATGCTGGCAAGAAAATGTTTGTCATGAATTTACCAATTAAGCGTCTCGTGCAAACTTCACGGGTTCCAGACAGCAGGGAGTCTTGTGGTACATTGGTCAACAGTGAGATGTCAGTGGTTCCATGTGAAGGCATTTACATTGGCAGTTCAGTTGCTGTTCCCGGGGTGATTTGAGTGAGTGCTGCTTTCTTTCTTGCTACTCCTTTCTAAGGGATGTTTGATTGATACTCCCTCTGTTCCGAATTAGTTGACGCGAAAACGAGACTCACCCCGATGCGCACAATGAAATGTTAGATTCTTCGTTAGGAAAAGAAGATGACAGTTAATGGCGTTTCGTGACCAAACATGGTAAAATAAAAATTGAACACGCGGCAAAGCATGTGTATTAATTACTCCAATTAGAAAATCACCAAAACGATATGAGAGATACACAGGCCTGTTGATGTGCTTGGTAAAATGGGTGACTTGTAGAGACTGGGATTAGACCAAGGAGAGAAGCAATGCTAACGTTTCAGAGTGACCAGGTGAACCAAACAAGGGCGAAAGAGAAACTTAAAATATTGAAGGTGTTTCATGCATCCACCGTAACAATTCATATCTCATAGCATCAGGGCCTGGCACCATCACCGCATGGCACACGTGGCCAGCGATCTCTATCAAGATTAGGTGCCATCTTGTCTGAATCTGCTTGGAATAAATGTCAGGTCACTGTGGTGTGAGCCTATTGGTCTGATGAGATGAACTGAACCCGCATAATTCATGCTAAGCAACTCTGATCCAAGATTCAAGATCACAAGATCAAACTCCAGAATGTTGACAGACAATTCTTTTGAAACCAGATCCTGGTGGGGCCTGCATACCGATGTGGCTGTCGGTCAGATCGGGCACAATCCTGGTTCAGACTCATGCCAGATCTAAACAGTGTGCTCGATGCAGCAGCACAGCATGGTTTGTGCTGAAATGATTCAGTCAAGTGTACTGCCACGAAAAAAGAAATCCTACCAAGCCTTGCAGTGAGTGATTCCTGTCGGTGGTGTGGTGGTGGCCCTCACCGGAGCAGAGCGGAGCAGATCAGAGCTCTCCTCCCGCTCCTGCGGTCCTGCCTTTAAAACGGCGAGCACCGTGGTTGTGATGATCGCATTCTCTGCAAAGCCACCGGCCGGAAGGGGGGCAGAGATAGAAAGGGAATTGTGATCTTTCGGCCATGGGCGAGTTCAAGCACCTGTGCCTGGCCAAGTTCAAGGAAGGCGTCGTGGTGGACGACATCATTCAGGAGCTCACCAAGCTCGCCGCAGAGCTCGACACCGTGAAATTCTTCGGCTGGTATGCATACACACATGTGATCCTTGTCTTTACGTTCCTTAATTTGTGCTGTCAAAGTTAACATCGCCGGCTAGATTCCATTTTTCCAAGGTTGTCTACTCCAGTTTATCTTTATCCAATACATTTCGTCTGAAGAACTTTGAAGCCAAAAACCAGTGACCAAAGCTTTAGCACTTGATCACACGGATATCATTGTTCTTTGTGTTGTTGCAGGGGAAAGAACGTGCTGGACCAGGAGACGCTCACGCAGGGCTTCACCCACGTCTTCGTGATGACCTTCGCCAGCGCCGAGGACCTGGCGGCGTGCATGGGCCACGAGAAGCACTGCGCGTTCGGGGTTAAGTTCATGGCCGCGCTCCACAATGTCGTCGTCATGGACTTCCCATTTGTCTTCGTCAAGCCGGCGCCGTCGCCGCCTTCCTGAACCGCCCTCGGTGTCTCTACAAACAACTATCGCAAGAATGGATGTGCACGCTACACAATGTTTTGTGCTTTCTCAGGCAATAAACACCATCTCTCTGCACTGCAGCCGTGGTGTGGTGTAGTGTACCTGACCCTCCTTCCTCTGCTTGTCCTGTTACTTCAGTGTTCAGCTGGTTTCAGCTACCTGTAAAATTGTAGTGCCGCGCATTCCGTTCAAAGTTTCAAGGGTTGAAAGATGTTCTCTTTCCATTTCGGTCTTCATGACATGTAATGGATACTGCTGTAACTTCCTGAACCGCCCAGGGTGTCTCTACAAACAACTATCACAAGAATCGACGTGCACGCTATACATTGTTTGGTGCTTTCTCAGGCAATAAACACCATCTCTCTGTTACTTCAGTGTTCAGCTGGTGCGGCTGCCTGTAAGACTGTAGTGCCGCGCATTCCGTTCAAAGGTTGTTTGGTTATCTACTCTTGAGTGATGTTCTTTTCTTTTCGTTTCGGTATTTATGATCTACTCCATCTGTCCCAAAATAATCGACTTAGTTTTGTCTAAATATGGATGTATGTATACACTAAAACATGTCCACATACATCCATATGATGCGTGGGAGCGAGAGTTCTTGGTGGAAGTGTTGGTAGAAACTTCCCACCAATTCCATCATCGAGTCCTTGAAAAGGCACTCCCATTTCTTGAGAAGCCTTAAGATGCGTCACCAAACCTGTTTCATATTAAGCCAAGAGGCATTGTTAAAGATGAAATTGTTCCTAAATGTCCAGAGAGCCGAGAGCACCAATGCACAAATAGTATTTAAAGCGGCATGTTTAGAGTTAGCTACCCAAGACTGAGCAATCGAGGTAACATCAGCGACTACTTCAGAACCGAAGTAGTTGCTAATATCAGTCCAAATCAGTTTTGCAACTACACATCTACAAAGGAGGTGATCAACTGATTCTTTTTCACAACAGAACACAATCTTCGGGTTTTTTCAAACCTCTTTTCTTTAGATTGTCTCTAGTCATGATTTTATAGTTAAGAACAAGCCAAAGAAAAATGTGAATTCTAGGGGGACACACAGTTTCCACACCGCAGGAGTATAAATCTGTTGCATCCCTCTAAAATTAATAATGGCATCCAAGAAGCTAGAAGTATAAGCCCCTGAGCTTTCATAGGTCCAGATCATGCCGTCAAAATCTCTAGTAAAATTAATCCCTTTGGCTATTTTTTTCAATTTCAAGCCACTGTTCCATGAGAACAGGAGAGAAATTTCTGCATAAGGTGAGTTTTAAATATTGGCCATCTCAAACCTCTGAAGTGGTATTGCATTGCTCATTATAGAGGGAATAGATGTTCCAGAATTGGATAACTAAAGGGAGGTGCCAAACCAGCAGTCTTCCCAGAACTTGATCTTTGAACCGTCCCCCACCACCCATCTATAGCCGAATTTCACTGCCTTGGGAGCCCACGTAACACCTTTCCAAAATTTGGATGTGCCAGTGGTAGTGCTACATAAAATATTTGGGGAAGAAGCATTATATTTTTGGTCTACTAGTGTCTTCCACAGTTTTTTGTCATCAAGGGCAAATCTTTTTACCCAAGAACCAAGGAGACACAAGTTTAAATCTCTAATGTTGGGGATGCCTAACCCTCCAAATTCTTTTTTCATACAGACTAGGTGCCAATTAGCTAGGTGAATTTTCCTGTGACCTTCAAAGTCATTCCAAAGGCAATTTGCCATTTGGGAGTTGATTAAGTCTATGGCCCACTTGGGGAATTTGAAAAAATGAGAACTAATCTACCCATGTAGGAGAGCAATTTGCCCCTCCAACCAGCTATCCTTTTAAGGATTTTGTCTATTAGTGGTTGGTGGTCTTCTCTCGTAAGCTTATCAAAATGTACAGGAATACCTAGATATTTAATGGGAAAAGCCCCTAAAATGCAGGAGAAAGTGTTCACAAAGGGAGCCACCTCACCTAAGTCCATGTTTATAGGAATGAGCTCGCTTTTGTTATAATTGATCCTCATTCCCGAGGCTTGTTCAAAGCATTCTAGGACCTTTCTCAAGTGTGAGGCTAACATGGGGTCATTATCTACAAATAGGATGGTATCGTCAGCATACTGTAGGCTGACGACACCCCCTGGGCAAAGATCGGAACAAAGACCTCTAATTAGATGATTTCACTGACATTTTAGTGAGCGCATCAACCACTTGAAAAGCAAAGGTGAAAGAGGATCTCCTTGTCGAAGTCCTTTACAAGAGAGGAAGAAATGACTTTCTATGTTGTTTAGCTTAACTCCTACAGAGCCACCAAGGATCACCTTCTTGATTAGAAGGATGAAGCTGGTGTTAAACCCTCTCCTAGATAGTAATTCTAGCAAAAAATCAAGGTTCACTTTATCAAAAGCTTTCTCATAATCTAGGTTGAGTACAACCCCTTTACTTCTTGATTTATGTTCTGAGTGTAACACTTCATGGGATGTCACTACACTCTCTAGAATGTATGTGCCTTTTATAAAGGTTGACTGGTTAGGGGAGATCAGTCTATTCGTAATTTTACCTAGTCTGTTGGTAAGAACTTTAGTAAATAGTTTGAAACTTCAGTTAAGTAAGATAATCGGTCTAAATTTCTTCATATGGGTAGCTTCAGCCTCCTTGGGAACTAAAGAGATCATAGCGAAGTTGAGCCGAAATAAATCTAATGAACCCAAATGGAAATCCTTAAACATGGCCATGATATCTCCTTTAATCAAGTACCAGAATTTCTGATAAAATAAGAAAGGGAAGCGATTAGGCCCAGGAGCCCCATCTGAATAATAGGAAAATAGGGCGGCCTTGACCTCTTCTTCAGTAAAAGGTGAGGTTAGGCTGTCATTTTCCTCAACATTAACTAGCTCCTCAGATGTCGGATATATGCCAACTGGGGGTTTATCCGGCACCGACCAAAGACCGGGTTACCAGGGTGGCCCAGAGGCAATGGAGCAAAGTCCATTGCGCGGCCAGTAAGCTGACGCGCAGGAAGCCAGATTCTAGAAGAACCGGATCACGACCCAAGACATGGTCCGACTTGGAGAAGAAGTTGGATGCCTTACTTTCCAAGAATAGGAATACTTTCCATAGTCTTCTAGGTTTCCTTCATGTAAGCCCTAGTTCAGCTATCTATATAAAGCCGGATGGGAGCAATCAAGAACAAGGGTTCTCATGGCTAGAAGCCAACTCGCCGGGAAGTTCATCCTCGCCAAGTTAGCAAAACCATACTCACATTATACTTTGTATACTTTAGGCTTCAGCCCTGATTTAGTGAGATTGCAGGAGTAGGAACGCCGCCATAGTTTCGACGTACCGAACCTGGGTAAATCCGTGCCCTCGTTTCCACTCTCCCACGTTTCCACCCACGTTTCTATCAACAGTCTTATGGCACCCCCGGCCATGAACCTAACTAAGAAGACTCGACAGTTGGCGCCCACCGTGAGGCCAGCGGCATCGGAGTCACGTTTCGAGCGGGGATACTTGGCGTAATCGGCAGCACGATCACCGTCGGAAGCCTGGAATTCGACAGAAACGTCAGGCGCTTCCTCAACAACAGATCCTATATGCCGGTACGGAATCACCTGGTAAGTGCCTGTGTTCTTCCCATCGGATTTGCTAACGTTTTTATTGGTTTCACGACATAATAAATGGGATTCCATGGTGGAAGTAACTTCGTCCCACCCGCCGTATGCCCAATTGATGAAGGCTTTGATGCCGGATTCGGCTCAGATCTTCCTTATTCATACATAGGGGCAGATCAATCCTCAATAGTTGCATATCGCCAAAGTATGACTAGATCTGCCGCCTCTCCAGAGATGCCAGCAGCCAGATCGTACTTTGTTGGCATGGTGTAGTCAGAGATCGCCGAAAACACGGAAGACCAACATCCCGTCGAAAAGGTAGAAAACATCGACCCCACAAAAAAGGTGGAAGATTTGACATTCGCCAATCAGGCGACAAACTTGGAAGCCGTGACTATACTAGCAGCTATAGGAGCAAAATTGGACTCGAAAACCGGATCTGCAGGGTGTAACACAGATTCCGATGATGAGGGTGAAGATGCCTTCGAAAGAAAGGTCAAATCCTTGCAAGGAAGCTTCCACGAGTTACTCATGGCAAAACCAACCGCAAAGTCGGACGCAGAAGAAGAGAAAAGATATGGTGAAAAAAGCCCGTCCTATCGTGATGTCCAGGAGTCATGAGATACGGCGTACCACATAGTATAATCACGGATAACGGGACTAACTTTGCAATTGGAGAGATGGAAAAATATTTTTGGCAAACGGGAATTCGCCTTGATCTTGCATCAGTGGCGCACCCTCAATCCAATGGGCAGGTTGAACGTATGAATAGTTCAATTTTGCAAGGCATACGCCCAAGACTCGAAACTCCTCTTCATAGGGCAGCTGGAGCATGGGTAGAAGAACTGTCTTCCGTGCTTTGGATTATACGAATAACGCCGAATAGATCAACGGGGCAGACACCTTTTTTCCTGGTTTATGGTGCAGAAGCAGTGCTTCCAACAATGAGACGAATGCTGAAAGTGTGCGACGGGATGTCGTCGATGTTTTAGAAGAAGAACGAGAGCTTGTGTTGAAAAGATCCGCCATTTAACAGCAGGGTTGCGGCGATACCATAGCCGGAAAATCAAACATCGCTCTTTTAAGGAAGGTGATTTAGTGCTAAGGTTGGTGCAAGAAATAAAGCACAAGTTAGCCCCAAGTTGGGAGAGACCGTTTGTCATCAGCAAAGCTATAAAAAATGGGTCATACTACCTTGTAGATATTCGGGATACTGAAGATGACCCAAAAAAGTCGAATCACAAGAGGAAAAGAAGCATAGATGTAGAACTAGGAGAGACAAATAGGCCCTGGAGCATCCAGGAGTTACGTCCTTTCTATACCTAGTCCAATTATATGTAAACATTATTGAAATCATGAAATAAAGTTGTCGGAAAAATATGGAATTTTTTCTCTACTGTCAAAAGCATGTTCCATATTTTCTATTTTCCAATAATCTTTCAGTTTGATTCAATGTTAACACGAATTTTGCCTATGTGCTCGGAGTTAAAAAAACTGAATGCCTTTTAGCCTAAAAAGGCTACAGAACACCAGATTGTGCCTGCCTGCCTGAAGTTCACACTTTTAGCTCCTTGTTTTCTTAAGTATTATCTGATTTTTTGTTTGCTGGGTCACTGGATTAGTACGTTATAGCGCCAAAGCTTGACTCATGATTCTGAGTTTAGACTGATTGGTTACTTAACCCGGTTTCTCGGCGTGAAGATTTCATGCTTTCGGAATCACTCAAACACTAAGAAAAGTTAAAGCATACAAACCAGACAAATAAAAAAAGGAGACAAATTTAACTTGCAAAGATTATTAAAACTGCAAAAAGCATACTTTGTTTATAAAAAATGTGGAATGCATTACATTTGAATAATAGATCATGAAAGAAAGTAATGCATCCTTCCGACTTTCAGCTCACGCAGGACATGGACTTAGACGGCATCGACAAAGTCATCATCGTTGTCTTCGTCCCTGTCGCTCGGATTCTCCGGAGTTGAAGGGACCACCTCCCCCGGGTAGAATGTGACGGTAGAAACCATCCGAGCGATCTTGGACGCGTGGACTTTAATGGAGTCGAAAATTTCCGCCCTTTGCGCCTCAGATTAACCCTGAGGAATGTCGGTGGTGATGCGCCAGGACTTGGCAGTGGGATAGTGCATCTTCATGAGACCTAAGGCCATACGCACTCCACCACGGGCGGCAGATTTCATCCAGCTTTAGCGTTGGTCGATAACCTCTGCAAAGGCATCAAGCAGCTGTCCTATGTCCGAGTATTCATCCTTCTTATCCGGAAGGCACTTATTAATAAGTTTTCTTCCGGCTTTCTTCATTTCATCGACAAAGGCCCTAAAGTCTCGGATGCGGTCGATCCAGGAAGAGGAAGGATCGACTTCTGCTGCAAAGAACAGAAGAGCAGATATACGCCAACATTCATATGAAAATTATTGCAATTCAACAAATGAATGATAATACTAGTAAAAGTTTAAAACTAACCAACGATATTGTCCATCTGGACAACCTCCTCAAGTCGGAGATTGAGAGAAGCCTCCAGGTCCTAGATGGTTCTCTTGTCTTTTTTGGCCTAGGCCGTAAGCCGAGATTCAGATAAAGCCAACAGCATCTAGCTTTCTTCCAAGTCCTTTTGGATCTTCACATTGATCTTGTAAAGTTCCAGGTTTTTGGAACGAAGGTGATGGGCGTTGCCAGCATCCGCTGCTGCTTGCCTAGCTTCATCCAGCAAGGATGAAATAGAAAGAAGGCAAAAGTTTTAACGCGAAAGTACTTAGAGAAAAAAGCTCGCAAGATCAAAATCAAAAATAATAAATGCATAAGAATACTTACAAGCATTTTCCTTAAAATGGTTTTGAAGATCGGCAATTTCCGACTCTTTGTCACTAGTGATAGCAAGGAGGGCTTTCACCTCCTTATTCTTCACCACGAGTTTGTCGAAAACCTCATATTGATGTTCTCGGCAGTTTTCTGAAATCATACAAAGGAAAGATTGGTTAAAAAACAAAAACATCAGCATGAAATCCTAAAAAATGTTAAAACCAAAAGAATACTTTCGTCTTAATACTTGGGGGATGGAGTTATACCTGGCTCATGTTTTGCAGCCCGGAGAGCATCTCAGAGAATTCCTTGGAATATTCCGAGAAGGAGATCCTCATGTGGTGGATTCCGTCTTGGATGACATGCCGAGGCGAGAAAGTGTAATTATTCTGCACAATTAAGCCGCCTTTTGGCCAAGGACGAATCAAGGGGGCTCGGACAAACTGCCTTTTTGCCCATGTATGCATAAAGCCACCCTCATCAAAGCATGCTTCTTGCTTTACCTTGAATTTCTGGTCAAAAGATGGAATTTCCTCGTCGATTTTTATGAGAGACGGTCCGCCTTTCACAAATTGCACCGCCCTTTCCGAGCATCCAAAACGGATGAATCGGGTTGGCTGGATTGGCTCGGGAAAGGGAAGTCAAACTCTTCCAAGGGAGCAGAATGGTCCCCTGCTCCACCTGCCATTGGTGTATCCGGGGCAGGGGCAGGGGAAGGTTTCGCCTCCCTTCGAGTAGTAACCTTTTGCTTCTTTCGGCCTTTTTCCTTCAATGGGACAGAGGAAAGACTGCAAAGGAAGAAAAGTCGAGAATAAAAATCAGAGAGAAAAAACCTCGTGCAAGGAAAGAGGAGAGAGTGCAAAAATAATGAATTACCTGGAAGTGGCGATGGAGACCCCGTCAAGATTAATAACTTCGGTGGACGTATGGATCTTCTTGCGTTTTCGTCCATCGGCTGCTGCAAAGCGGGCTTTCAGTTCTGCCTCCTCCTTTGTAGAAACAAGTTGATCCTCTGTGAGTGTCTCAAACTGCTGAAACACAGATAAGTTATTAGTATACATTCGTGAAAAGCAAAGTATGAAAACCTTTCCGAAAGGCAGAAGAAAAATGCATACCTTGGGAGGAGGGTTCTCGACGTTGAACATTGGCAGACTTTCCTCGTATTGATCACGAGTGGCCACAAAATGGTTGACACGTTTCTTGAAAGATTTCTTGGACATAGCCGACTTGGTCACCCTCATGGCATCATCCGGACCTGTATACTCGCTGAGAAGGCGGACGACACGGAAGGAGAGAGTTTGAATCCACCTTCCAAGCTAGCAAAGTACTGTGTCCATGCCGGTGAGTGGCGGAGAAGAGACTACCAATTTGGCTATCCGCCTTTTGATCCACAGGAGGTCTGGAGGAAGAACTTGGACCGCGTCTAGAGCCCAATTGTCTCTAGGGTGGCGGAGGAGTTTTCAAAAGGTGGAATACCCATATCCTTTCCAGGATACGGGACGTCCGGATGATAGAAAAAGGAACCCGTCCAAAACTTGACGGATTCCGAAGTATTAATTTTTGGGAACCATATCTCCCTATATCTATGCAGGTTGAATGATATGGTCCCACAAACCGGAAATACACCGTCAAAGGTGTTTCGCTTTATATTGAAGAAGTATTGGAAGAAATCTAACCTATGTTATATGCCTAAGTATCCTTCAAATAAATCCTGGAAGCCGGCAATATAAAGAATAGAATTTGGAGGAAGGTTATGGGGTTGAACCCTGTAGTGCTGGAGAACCTGGAGGAAGAAGACGGACGACGGAAACCCCATAGCTCTCAGAACGTGGGAGGCGAGGATGACTCGTTCCCCGTCATTCGGCATTAGCTCGGTGTCGTCGTTTTCCACCCGCCATTTGTCCTTGGTGACTCGTTCCCCGTCATTTGACATTAGGGGATCTCCGGTGTGGTTGTAGGAGCTCTCGGAGGAGCCGTCGGTGCAGAGGAGGATAACACCTCTATCGTCGATGTAGTGGCGGAGGTGTGCGCGAGAGGGCCCGTAGGGTTCATCGTGGGATCCGTAGGCGCGGGGTCGACGGTGGCCTCCGCCGTGCGAGAAGGACTTCCGGTGGCCATTTGTTGGTGGCACGGCCGTTGGTTCGAGCTCAGGTCGCCTTCCTAAGTTCTACTTCAATGTTGCAACCCAAACCTTTAGAGTTTTTCCTAGCTCTCCTAAGTTTTTCCTGCCAAACATCTAGAGAATTTTTTTTTAGTGTCAACAGTCCAGGATTTTTCTACTAATTGCACAAAGTCTACCCTCAATAGCCACCTTTTCTCTAGCTTGTAGCTAGAAGGCTTGATGATAGTCCCCACCCCTGAATCCCAAAGGACAAGAGTGTGGTCACTTCCCAAACAAGGGAGAGCCTGAACAGTAGCTAAAGGGAAAGTTTATCCTAGATCCGTGGTACATAAAAAACGATCTAAAGTAGCAAGGATCATCTTGGTTGTTTGACCAAGTGTATTTATGATATCCCACAAGTATAGTGGATCGTGTGTAGCCTTTTCGATAAGTAAAAGTTTCGAACCCAACGAGGAGCTAAAGGTATGATAAATGTTCTCTCAAATTCTATCAACCACTGATACACCTCTACGCACACTAGAAGTCTACTTTATCTAGAGAATAATACTAGAGCAATAATACTAGTGTGAGAGATAGCTTTGCAAGATAATAAATACAAGAAAGTAAATGTTAGTGCTGAAATAATAAAACATACTAAGTAACCATAAACTAACAGTACCATGAGTATAGAAAAGTGGTGGTAATTGTGGTGGATTTTTCCATGATCAAATAGTCAAATACAATGTTTATATTCCTCTCTTATGTGGGAGAGGCAAAGCTAACAAGCTCTCACTATCCAATGATTGCAAGTACTTGATTGAAACTCTAGCAAACATCCATAACTATTAAAAGATACATTAATGTAAAAAGACCCCACCATAACATTAAGATCAAAAGGTCCTCTTTATCCCATATGTTTTAATCACTAGATTGAGACTTACGTTTCTGTCACTCAAGCATCCCTCCCTCTAGTTTTCTCCACATACTACAAACCCTATGATGTGATCCATGCGCGCATAAACATATGTGGGCATCATAGGATTGTAACAAATTCAATATAAAGCTCAAACCATCTATAGAGATTCAACAATCAATCGTATGACAAAAGAGATCTACACAAACATGACATAGATGCAATAGATCATCTGCAAATAATTTATAACGTCAAACATCATGTTTACACAGGACAGTACAAAGGTGTGTGAGAGTATGAACCACTATATACAAGGATGAATTGACGATGGATATGGTGGTGAAGACGGTGGAGAGGACAGCGCGGGGCGTAGGGCGGCACCGGCAGTGGCGCAGGAACTCCTTCCCTACGCCGCCTGCATCATGGGGGAGCGCCGCCCCTTAGCCCTCTTCCTTCATGGTCTTGGAAGACCTCCACCATGGAGATGGAATCCATGGGGGAGGCAAAAACGTGGTTTTGGTAGCTAGAAATTCGTGGTATGGGGTTTTTCCCATGACCTAGGTTTCCTTCCTTTATATAGTCTCACGGATTTCCGTCATCCCATCTAGGGCTGCGGTAAATCGGGTTTTTCTCGTCCGTTCGGACTTGGATTGGGCCAAAATTTATGTCTACGACATTCGCCGCAAAATTCCCCACAACTTTCACGCCCGTACTTTTTCCATTTGACGTCGTCTTCGACCCGTAATGTGACAATGTTTAAAAAGACTTTTCAGATAGATTTCAGGAAAGTCCTAATTCGACTCCAATAAGGTTTCCTCTTGTATTTTTGATAATTCCTACACATCAAAGTGTAAAACAAGAACATTATGCACTTTTTCAACTATTAGTAGGTTAGTACAAATAAATAATAAACTTAATATTTTTTTTTATCAAAAGCATAAAACTGCATTAAACCATCAAAAATTATAGATACGTTTTGGATGTATCAATTTCCTATTCCCCATTCTAATTTCCATCAGGCTCCAAATTTCTATCCAGGCATTGAATTTTTCACACCATTTGTGGTTGACATTTCCACTGCTTTTCTCCGAGGAAAAACGAACTAAGTTAAAATCCCCAGCTATAATGGTCATGGAATTACTACTAATCAGAATCTCATGGAGTTCTGGAATAAAACTTTCTTTTCCTTCCTCAAAGGGGGAGCCGTAGACATTTACAACTCTAAAAGTAACACCACTAGCTTTTATTTTAAGAAGACAGGAAATAGAAAAGGGTCTAACTTCCCAACTGATAACATCAAAAATATCTAAGTCCACTCCCATCAGGAGACCATCAGCTGAACCTATGGCAGGAAGCTCTTTCCAAGAGAAAAGTTTCCCCCCAATGATGGATATCAAGAAAGAGTCTGAGATACTTTATTTTTTTATTTCCTGAAAAACCAACTATGGTAGGCTTAACTTTAGCAAAAGAATCTAAAGGGCATTCTTTCCTACTTGGGGCAGTTATCCCCCTAACGTTAGAAATGGTGTAATTCATGATGACACTGCTTTCCTGGGGTGCTTGCCCCGACCAAGTTTTTCTATTTTGGATTATTTGATTTCACTGTCACAAGTATCCTCAGGTCCATCCAAATGATGGTCAGGAGTATGTGGAGTGATTTGGTCCTTGCTACCAACTAAGGGAGCACTAGGAAAAGAGCTTTGTCCAATATCTAAATCTATTTCAGTAGGGTCATCTATATCTACTCCAACTGATTTAGCAATGAAAATAAAGTTAGGGTCTCTAAAAATAGAAAAGGAGTTTGTGGAATTTTTATTACCTTGGTTTTTCCTTGGAGCAATAACCTCTAGATTCTCTTTCTTCTTCTTCTTCAGTTGGGCTTTCTCCACAATGGACAGATTCTCACCCATGAGTCTTGAGCTTTGTCTGGTCCCATGTGTTGGGCCCCACTCCTGAGCATCCTTTGGTACCTTTTGTTTCTTGTCTTGAGGGTCAATAGGAAGTCTCTTCTTGGGGTCTAGGCTGTCATTCATGGTGGGGTTGGAAACAAGTGCTTGCTTGTAGGTTTTTGAGACTGCTGAAGAATCCTCAGAATTTCCTAGGAGATCCCTAGGCACGAGGTCACTTGAGAGAAGAGAAGTATCCTCATCAACAAGCTCCATTTCTTGAAAGAGGTTGTAGGCTAGGTATTTACTAGAGGAGTTATCAATAGCCCAATAGAGAATGTCTTTGTTAATCTCCACCATCTGGTCTTCAAGCTTATCTTTCAGCAGACTAATGGGAGAGTGGCCTCCTGGAGTAAAAACAAAACTCTTGAAAAGCACCCATGGGAATGGTTTTAGCTCCCGAAGCAGAAGACCTGCTGCTGTTTCTGCTAATGTTGTCAATTTTTTCACGGAGGGGTGCAGACGTGTGTACATTGACATCCTTGGTTGGCTGCCCAGAGCTAGTGTTGTGTGTATTAGGGCCAAGATCATCTGCATCATCACCTAGCAAGTCCTCATCAACTGCCAGTGTCTTAGGTACCTCTACCGCAATTTTTATCTAAAAGAGATGGCCACTAATTCCAAACACTGGAGGCATCACCCACTTGCATTATGTAGATGACACCATGATTATGGTGGAGGGCTCGGGTTGGATATTTTCAACCTCAAGTTCTTATTGATGTGTTTTGAGGCCATGTCGGGCCTCATGATAAACTTCAATAAGAGTGAGGTGGTGGTTCTCGGCTTCTGTCGGATATATACCAAATAGGGGTATAGAAGATGGTAGACAAAG
This sequence comes from Alopecurus myosuroides, assembly GCA_028641055.1. Taxonomy (NCBI): domain Eukaryota; kingdom Viridiplantae; phylum Streptophyta; class Magnoliopsida; order Poales; family Poaceae; genus Alopecurus; species Alopecurus myosuroides. Next base: position 140,778,385 of record CM054063.1, read on the forward strand.
TGCCGGATTACCAGGGTGGCCTAAGTGGTAGTGGGCTTAGGTCCATTAGGCGGCCCAGTAATCCGACGCACAGAAGCCGGATTCTAGAAGAACCCGGATCACGGCCCATGTGATCTGGCTTGGAGGAGAAGACGGATTCCTTGCTTTCCAAGTTACAAGTTACCGTAGTCTTCTAGGTTTCCTATTCTGTAAGCCCTAATCCGGCTATTATATAAAGCCGGACGGGAGATAGATAGGAAGAGAACGAACGAATAACCGAGAAGCTCATCCTCGTCGAGTAGCTTAGATCTAAACCCTCACATTGTATCCCTGTTTACGGGCTTTAGTCCCGATTAGTGAGAAGAGCAGGAGTAGGCACGTCGTACTGTCGCGACGTACCGAACCTGGGTAAATCCTGTGTTCTGTGTTTACTACGCGATCCCGTTACCCCACGTCTCTACCGTAGTCTCATGGCACCCCCGTCTATGAAAACTACTACGATGTCTCGACAGTTGGCGCCCACCGTGGGGCAAACGACGTCAGGCGTAAAATTCCGATCTGGGATACTTGGCGGAATCGGAAGATCAATCACTGTCGGAAGCTTGGAGTTCGACAACGACGTCGGGCGCTTCCTCGACAACGGATCCTACATACCGGCGCAAAACCACCTGGTAAGTGCCTGCGTGTTACCGATAGGATCTGCTAACATCTTTATCGGACTAACTGCAGAAGCAATGGGGTTTTGCGGTGGAAGCAAATTTATCCCACCCGCCCTATACCCAGTCGAAGATGACTATGATGCCGGATTCTGCTCAGATCGCCGACAAAAAAGTAATACACACTTTATCGGCATGGTGCAATCCGAAATCGCCGAAGACACGGATGACGGAAATCCCGTGCAAGAGGCAGACAACAACGCACCCGTCATGGAGACGGAAGATCAAACACCCATCACAGAGGCGGAAGATCCGACATCCGTCAACAAGACGATGAACTCGGAAGCAGAATCCGTGCTTGCCGCCATTGAGGCGAGGTTGGAGTCGGAAACCGGATCGGATAACTTCGACTCCGAAGACGAAGATGAGGACGCCTTCGTAAGAAAGGTTAAGTCCTTTCAAGAGGGATTCCATGAAGTTCTAATGGCGAAATCGGCTGATACCACGGACGCCGGCAGCCAGGAAAGCCCTAAAACCCCTCCGCCAGAGGAAGAGAGAGAAGACGGAGAAACTTCTCCGATATTCCCCAATGTCAAGGAGATGACAGAAGATGAACCTGTCAAAAAACCTCCCTCTTCCAAGAAAAAGCACCGTGCTGCTAAAAAACTCCAATACAAAATCCGGAAGAAAAAAATCAGCTGATCTCGCTGATGAAAACCTGGAAGTAGGAGATGGTAGCGGAACAAAGCCTGCGGAGAAGAATCCAAAGAAATCACTGCTCCCCCAATGACGGAACAGGAAGAGCAAGAGCTATTGCAAACACCAGTGGGACCAGATGAACCCCCTGAGATGCTGGAAGCCAGGAGACAAGCTTTCCAACGGAAACAGCAACATCTACTCAGATCTCGGCAACATCTCCAACAAACCCATAATGACATCAATGTCATGAAGGAAGAAATAGAGGAGTACGAGAGAAAGAATAGATCCGCGTTAAAACCTACTAGGTTACCCGGAATCGCAAGACCGGAAGAACTTCCGCCAAAAGAAAGGTTCCATAACCCATCTTGGCAAAAGCAGGTAAACGGCAAAGATGCCAAGGGCGAACCAATATACAAGACCGCAGCAGAAAACGCGGAAGCAGCGTTCGCGATTCTTAACAACGATCTGTATTCCAACGGGGAAAAACTCCAAGGGCTGTATGCTTTCCTAGGAAAAGCATTGCAACAACAACAGCGCGCCCAAGAGCGATCAGGGAGGCTGCATGATAACTCTGCCCTATGCAAAACAGCTACTTGCGTTGCTGGAGCACGTGGACCGGAAGAACCCGGGGATTCAGACAACTCAAAAGATAAAAAAGAGGATCCGAGAAAAGACAAGAAAAACCCCGACAACCGGGATGCAGCGTCTAGGACCGGATCCCATCTCCCGAAAGATGGACATAAACCCCGTGATCGGGAAGACAAACACCGGAACAACGGCAAAATAATGCCACCGCCGAGAAACCCAGCTGAGAAAGCTGGAAGATACGATATACCTCACAGGCGTGAGAGATCCCGGACACCTCCTAAGGACAAAGAAAGGCACAGGAGTAGAACTCCGCCTAATCCAAAAGGGCGTGATCACGGAAGAGATAGAAACAATCCCGGAAAAGCGCGTTCGCGCAACAATGGAAGAGAAAGGAGCAGATCCCCTTCCGTCCATTCAGCCGGAAGATATTCTGCACACATTGACAGAGCAGAAAAGGATGATCTATACTTTGGTCCTAAGTGTTTTACTGACAGGATCCGAAGAATAACGCTGCATTCTGGCTTTGCCAAGGTCGGTCCAACGTACCAGAAATACACCGGCAGCACAAACCCGGATACCTGGCTCTCGGATTACTATACAGCCGTCCAGATCAACAATGGGACAGACTTGGAAGCTGTCAAGTTTCTTCCCCTAATGTTGCTGGACGGAGCCAGAGATTGGATCAATGGATTACCATCAAGAACAGTCGACAGCTGGGATGATATGGCTAGAGTATTCACTCAGCATTTCCGGGGAACGTACAAACGCCCGAACAGCATCAACCAGCTAAACCGTTGCACGCAATTCGAAGATGAACCATACGTGGATTTCATCTCTAGATGGACAGCAATGAAGAATAGTTGCTCTGGAGTAACTGACGTACAAGCAATGCATGCTTTCGTCAATGGCTTAAAACCCGGACTCGTACCATTCATGGTTGGTTCCAAAAAGCACAAAGATCTTGGATCTATGCTTACAACCGCCAATGAGCACGCTGCAGCCGAAGACGACATTAGAGCAAGAGGAGGCAATATCGAATCACTGATACTTGCCAAGAAAACCCCTCGTTCTGACAAAAAAGGAACTCCAGAAACAACGACGAAACCCAAAGAGGTCAACATAGCCTTTGGAGGAGAAAAGGGAAACAAGTGGAAAGGACGCAACCCAGATCCAATCAACTACACTCCAGAGGAGTGGGAAAGGATTAAGTCGGAACCTTGTGTTCACCACTCGCAATTTGGGAAACCCACCCATACAAACGCGCAATGCCGGCTAAATAAGCACATGAAAGGCAGTGCAGGAGCCGGAAGTAAGGGAAAGGGTTCCAAAAGGAAACCCGCCAAACAAAAGCCAGAAGCTGACAAAGAAGACAGCGAATCGGACACTGACGAAAAAATCCAGGAACAACAACGTAAAGGCGAACCCAAGTTTCCAAGAGTTGATGGAGAAGCAATGCTAACTTTCTTAGCAACCCCGTCAGCAAAGGTGGCCAAAAGAACACTTCGGGAAATAAACGCGGTTGTTCCGGCAACCCCGAAATTCTTGAAGTACTCCAACACACCGATAATCTGGGATCAGTCTGATCATCCCGGAAATATCCCTGAACCCGGCACACAAGCTCTTGTTGTAAGCCCTATTGTTCAAAACACTAGGCTAAGAAGAGTGCTGATGGATGGAGGATCCAGCATTAATATAATGTACCTGGATACTCTGAAGCATCTGAAGATTTCCGAGTCTCAGCTCAACTACAGCAACATACGTTTCCATGGCATTGTCCCTGGCAGGCAAGCACGATCCCTAGGAGAAATTTCCCTAGATGTCACCTTCGGAGTTAAAGATCACTTCCGGCAGGAAAAAGTATCCTTCGAAGTAGTGTCGTTCGAAAGCGTGTATCACGCAATACTCGGACGTCCAGCTTTCGCCAAATTCATGGCAAGATCTTGTTATATCTATAACAAGCTGAAGATGCCAGGACCCAAGGGAGGAGTAATCACTATAGCCGGTGATTTCAAGCTGGCAAACGAGTTGGAGAAAGAAAACGCCCTTTGCGCTCAGAGAGTCATAGCAAAGGAAGAACTGAAGGAATTAGCCAAGGAGGTATCGCCGTCAGAAATGCCGGCAGGAAAAGAAACCCGGAAGCCAACAGACAGCTTCAAGGCGTCCGAAAATACAAGACAGGTAATCCTAGATCCCAAAGATCCGACAAAATTTGTCGTCGTAGGGACTGGGATGACTGACAAATAGGAAGGCGAGCTCATCAAGTTCCTCCGTGAGAACTGGGATATTTTTGCCTGGTGTCCAGCTGACATGCCAGGTGTACCCAGGGAACTTGCTGAGCACCAACTCAAGGTTATTCCTGGATCAAAACCCGTCAAACAAGGTCTCCGTCGATTTGACGGAAGAAGACGGAAGGCTATTTGCAAGGAAATTATCCGGCTTTTAGCAGCGGATTTCATCAAGGAAGTAATCCATACTGACTGGTCCGCAAATCCGGTATTAGTACCGAAGAAAGACACTACTGCTCTTAGAATGTGTATAGATTACACAGGCTTGAACAAATTGTGTCCGAAAGATAGGTTTGCATTACCGCGAATCGATCAAATAATAGATGCCACCGCAGGCTCTGAGCTTTTGTGCTTTTTGGATGCATACTCCGGGTACCACCAAATACGCATGAAAAAGGAAGATCAAATTAAGACTTCTTTCATAACCCCATACGGGACGTATTACTACGTAACCATGCCGTTTGGCCTGAAGAACGCAGGTGCAACCTACCAGCGTTGCATGCAACGTTGTTTGCATAGTCAGATTGGAAAAAATGTCCATGTTTATGTGGACGATATTGCTGTCGTAACCAAGGAAAAAGATACACTCCTTGAGGATTTGCGAGAAACTTTCGAAAACTTAGGCACCTACAAGATGAAGTTGAATCCATCTAAATGCGTATTCGGGGTTCCCTCAGGAAAACTTCTGGGCTTCATCGTTTCTCACAGAGGAATAGAAGTTAACCCGGAAAAGATCAAGGCAATCTTGAACATCACAAAACCTACCTGCGTCAAAGATGTCCAAAGATTGACGGGTTCTGCTGCAGCCGTTAGCAGATTTATTAGTCGGTTAGGGGATAAAGCCTTACCACTCTACAAGCTGCTGAAAAAATCCGACAAGTTCGAATGGACAGAAGAGGCCGATGCGGCGCTGACCCAGTTGAAGGAAACCTTGATGAAAGCTCCAATTTTGGCATCGCCAAAAGACGAAGAACCCATGTTATTATACCTTACGGCTACAAATCGGGTTATTAGTGCGGTAATCGTTGTGGAACGGATAAAGGAAGAACAAAGCATACCAGATCAACATCCGGTATATTACATAAGCGAAGTTTTTTCCGAGTCAAAACAAAGGTACCCACATTACCAGAAACTGGCGTATGGTGTATTTTTCGCATCTAGAAAATTGCGCCATTACTTCCAAGGGCATTCCATAACAGTGGTTAGTAAAGCACCACTAGGAGACATTATAAACAATGCAGAGGCAACCGGCCGAGTAGCCAAATGGGGCATTGAGCTGGCAGCCTTCGACATTAAGTACCAGCCAAGGACGGCCATAAAATCCCAAGTTTTGGCAGATTTTGTTGCCGACTGGACGGAAGCAATGGAAAAAACACCAATGCCGGAGTCCGAGTACTGGATCATGCACTTTGACGGATCCAAGATGAAGGAAGGAGCTGGGGCTGGCGTAGTCTTAAAATCTCCTAAGGGAGACACGATGGAGTACGTGTTGCAAATACACTTCAACGCCAGTAATAACGTGGCAGAATACGAAGCTCTGCTTCATGGCTTGCATATTGCAAAAGAAATAGGAGTAAAGCGCATCTTGTGCTATGGCGACTCGGATTTGGTGCAGCATCAGCTCAACCAAACCTGGGACGCAAAAAGCCCTGTAATGGCCGAATATCGGAGAACGGTAGACGAGTTCGCCATCTGTTTCTTTGGATTCGAGGTCCTTCACATCAAAAGGGAGGAAAATTGGAACGCGGATGCGCTAGCCCGCATGGGATCAGAAAGGGTAAAAACCTTACCACCAGGAGTATTCGTTCAGCACTTACATGAGCCATCCATAAAAGATGGAGACGTTGATTACCCTCTGGCGTCTGAATCAATCGAAGTCATGATCGTTAAGCCGGACTGGACAATTCCGTACTTAAACTTCTTAGTCAATCAGAAGTACCCGGAAGGAGCAGACGAAGTCTTGCAAAGACAAATACAGCGTCGATGCAAAGGATACGCGGTAATTGACGGCTGCTTATATAAACGCAGTACTTCTGGAATTTTTCAGCGGTGCATCTCACCAGAAGAAGGAAGAGAAATACTGGAAGAAATCCATGCCGGCGATTGCGGACATCATGCTCAATCAAAAAGCATAGTCAAAAAAGCATTCCGCGCGGGGTTTTTCTGGCTAACAGCCAAGACAGATGCCGAGCATATAGTTAACACGTGTGCAGGGTGTCAATATTACGCTAAGCAGACCAATTTGCCGGCCCAAGCACTTAAAACTATCCCCATTACGTGGCCGTTTGCGGTCTGGGGGCTAGATATGATGGGACCGTTCAAAACTGCAAGAGGTGGACTTACTCATTTGCTAGTAGCAGTGGATAAGTACACCAAATGGGTGGAGGCCAAACCCATCAAAAAGCTGGATGGTGCAACTGCTAGAAATTTCATCATCGACTTGGTAATGAGATACGGTGTGCCACACAGCATAATAACCGACAACGGGACAAATTTCTCCATCGGAGAGTTGGCAAGATATTGCCGACAAACGGGAATTCGCCTAGATCTAGCATCTGTGGCACACCCGCAATCCAATGGACAGGTTGAGCGAATGAATAGCTCAATCCTGCAAGGAATACGCCCAAGACTCGAAACTCCTCTTCACAGAGCGGCCGGAGCATGGGTAGAAGAGCTACCTTCCGTGATTTGGAGTATAAGAACGACGCCAAATAGGTCGACTGGGCAAACCCCGTTTTTCCTAGTTTACGGTGCGGAAGCTATTCTCCCAACAGATATGATCCATGATAGCCCAAGAGTGCAAGATTTCGACGACTTAGATGCCGAAGAGGCACGACAAGATGCCGTTGATCTCCTAGAAGAGGAACGAGAGCTTGTGCTTCAAAGATCCGCCATTTACCAGCAGGGTTTGCGACGTTACCATAGTCGGAAAATCAGGCATCGCTCTTTTAAAGAAGGTGACCTAGTGCTGAGGTTGGTACAGCAAAGGAAGCACAAATTAGCCCCAGTATGGGAAGGGCCATTTGTCATAAGTAAAGCCATGAAAAATGGATCGTACTATCTTGTTGACATTCGAGATACGGAAGACGATCCCGAGAAACCGAATCGCAAAAGAAAGAGAAAGATAGATGATGAGCTAGGAGAGACAAAAAGGCCTTGGAGCATCCAGCAGTTACGTCCCTTCTATACTTAGTTCAATATCTATGTAAACATCTTTTGAGATCATGAAATAAAGTCATTGGAATTCTGATATCCATGTTTTCACAAGTTCACTATAGTACAAAGCATGATTCCACTTTATCTATTTCCCAATGATCTTACAAAATACTCAATGTTAACCCGAATTGTGCCTGCGTGCTCGGCGTTAAAAAACTGAATGATTTCAGCCTGCTAATGGCTAAAGGAAACTCGGATTGTGCCTGCGTGCCCAAGTTTCAAGAAAGTTCCTTACAAATCTCTAAGCATTATCTGATCGAATGTATGTTGGGTCACTGGAACTAGTTAGTAAAAATGCCTTTAGTATGATCCATGTTTCCGAGTTTTAACTGATTGGTTATACCCAGTTACTCGCCATGACGATTCATAATGCTATCGAGCCATTTCAAACACTATAGACAGTCAAAACACATATGCCAGAGAACTTAGAAGATAAAGGAATAATTCAACCCAACAATCTTGCAAGGAATTTCATAATTCAAAGCTGCAAAAGGCGGAGTTCTTGTTTCGACAAATGAAATAGAAGCGTTACAGTATGAATTACAGTGTAAAAATAGCGCTCCTATTATACAAATTCACCATCCAGGTTAAATGCAGTCCTTCAAGCATCCGAGTCTTCCTCGCTGCTTTCATCTTCGGGGACTGCGGGAACCTCTTCTTCTGGATAAGTGATAGAAATGTTAACCATGGAAGCAATCTTGGTGGCGTGGCCTTTGACTTCATCAAAGATGGCGGTTCGCTGATTTTCTGTATACCCTTGAGGGACACTAGAGGCCACGCGCCAAGATTTCGCATCAGGATAATGCAGACGCATAAGGCCTAGGGCCATGCGCGCACCACCTCGTGCAGCGGAGCGTAGGATGGACTCCTTTGATCCCGCAACTTCCATGATGGCACCCGGAAGTTTGTAAACTTCCGAGAATTCTATAGTACTTGCGGGAAGGAATTTGTTAATCAATTGCATTCCTGCATTTCTGATTGCATTCCATACCTCCCCAAAAGCTCGGATTTTCTCAATCCGAGAAATTCCTGGAATATTCCCTGTTTTGATGACAGAAACAACAACAAAAAAGTTTTGGCCACAAAATAAGGAAAGTGAGACATGGAGAAATTGGTAAAAGGAACTAACTTACCAAGAACCTTATCAATTTCGGTGCCTTCTTTCATGCGCGGGAATAGCATACTTTCCAAATCATGGATAATAGATTTATCTTCCGCCGCTTGCAAAGAAGCCTTGGATTGAGCAATCCCAAGGGCCAGATTACTGGCTTCCAGGTCTTTTTGAACTTTCATAAGTTCCTTGCGAAGGCTCGAGTTTTCTGCACGGAGCCGAGATGCATTGCTAGCGTCCTTTGCTACTTTTTTGGCTTTAGCTAAAGCAGCTAGAGGACACAAAAACATTTCGAGTTTATGAACATTCGGGAAAAATGTTATCCGGATAAAAACTGCAGAGAATAAATACCTGTTGTTTCAGATAATTGTAGCTAAGATGACGCCAGCTCGTTGCTTTTCAACTCAATAATAGATTGAAGGGTTTTTACTTCTCTACTCTTGAGATTAAGCTTCTTAAAAACTTCCAAGTTTATGGCATCTGCGGAATGCTGAATACGGAAATGAAAGCCAAATGCTTAAGTATGAACAAGCATATGAAGAAACATTAAGAAGAATTCAGGTTTTCAACTTAATGCTTGGGGGCTAGAGGTGTCACCTGGCTCATTTCTCGCAAGTCGGCCAAGGTCTCGTTGAACTCTTTGGCATATTCAGCGAAAAGAATCCCAACATGATGAAGGCCATCTTGTATGACCTGGCGAGGGGAAAATATAATATCATTGCGAACAACTAATCCGCCCTGTGGCCAAGGACGAATTAGAGGGGCAGGAGCGAAGAATTTTTTAGCCTCCGGACGAATATATCCAAGATCGTCGAACGGTTCTTCTTTTATACGGATGTTACTGTCCAAATTGGAGATGGGTTCGTTTCCAGCAGAGGACCGGAGATTTCCACCCGTCTGTGCTTCCGTTCTACCCCTCGGGCCCATGGCTGCAGAAGAAGATTCTTCTTTGATAGCAGTCTTATGTTTCTTCAGCTTCTTTGTTTTCAGAGGAGTTGGGGCAAGACTGAAAGAAGAATATCCGAGAGTTAAAAATCTCGAAGAATTGAAGGAGGATGATAACTAGGAAAACTCCAGTAAAATACTTGGACGTGGCGATAGGAATTCCGTCGACAGTTACCATTTTCTCGAAAGTCACCTGCCTTTTGCACTTCCGGTCGCTGTAAAACCTAGCATGTAATTCGCTGAGTTCGGCATCGGAAGCAAGATCATTTCCTCCGAGTTCGTTGAACTAGGAAAGAATTAGCAACATATTAAAAGGCGGAGATACAAGTTAATCTGAGAAAAACTCGGAAACAAGGAAAGTATAAATACCTTAGGAGCCCGATTTTCCACGTGATAAATAGCTAGGTTTTCTTCAATTTGAGCGCTGGTGGCGACCAGTTGATGAAGCCGCTTTATAAAATCTTTCTTGGTATAGGCTTTATCTGTTCCCCTCATGCTATCTTCTGGCCCTTTGTATTCGCAAAGAAGCCGGGAACGAAATGAAAGGGGCTGAATACGACGTCCGAACCAGCATAAAACAGTGTCCTTCCCAGTTAAAGAAGGTTTGGAAGAAGTAAGCTTGGCAATACGGCGCTTTATCTTCATTAGATTTTCCGGCAATGTCTCAACTGCTTCAACTGTCCAACTCTCTTGAGGAATGGCAGCGGAATTAACAAATGAAGGAACCCCGATTTCCTTGCCAGGGAACGGGATGTCCTAATGATAAAAGAAAGAACCCAGCCAGGATTTGGTGGGTTCTGGCATTTGTATTCTCGGGAACCAATCCTCTCTATTTTTCCGAAGAATGAAAGATATAGTTCCACAGATAGGGGAAATGCCTTCTGTGATGTTATGTTTTACTTCAAAACAATATTGCCAAAAATCTAGACTAGGAGCTATTCCGAGATATCCTTCAAAAAGAGCTTGGAAACTAGCTAGATAGAGGATGGAGTTTGGAGAGAGGTTATGCAGTTGGACGCCGTAATAGTTAAGGATGTATATGAAGAAGGCAGAAGGAGGTAAACCCATACCTCGCGTAATGTGAGAGGTAAGGAGGACACATTCTCCGTCTTTTGGTCTGGGCTCGAGCTCACCGTCTGAGTTTCGCCATTTTCCTTTAACTATTAATCCCTCCTTTGACATTTGTCGAAGGAGGAAGAGGGAAGAGTTACTCGGATTCCAGTCGCCGACAAATTCTGCTTCTTCGGTCGCAGCGTGTTCGTGGACTTGAAGCAGGATCTTCTCCTCCGCCGTTTCAGGAGCAAACAGCGGGGAAGCGGCGGAGCTCGCGCCCGCAACGTCCGCGGCGGCGGAAAGGTTTTCTCCGCCCGCCGCGGAGGCCGCGGTTTTCTCCGGCTCGTCGCCGGCGTGCTTGGGTGACCCAAATTGTGGATCTAGGTCGCCGATGAGGTCGTCGATGGCGGCGCGAGTAGGCGAGGACGGTGAGGTTGCCATTTCCTGGCGGCGCGATTCGTTTCCGGTGTGCTTGGAGGCGAGGTGCGCTCGGGGCAGTGCTTTGCTTGAGAGCTCGTGCGCGTCAATGGCAAGTGCGGTGAGAGTGCGGAAGATTTTCGTTGAGGACGAGGATGGCTATTTATAGCTAAAAATCCGTCAAGATACGGGCCAACGGCTATTTTGACCGTTGGATGTTTGCCGCGTGTCACTCGCCGGAAAATCCGGGAAATGAAACGACAGGGTAATGATGGTTATCTCCTCGTTTCCCGCGAGAATCTGTCAGAGATAAGTTTCTGGGTTTTCCGAGTAAAACCCAAACGTCACTTACGTCAGCATGGTTAAGTGCGCTGACGTAAGAAGTTTCTTCTCCGCGAAGGATCGTGAGAGAAAAGCCGGATTTTCAAGATTCCGAGTTTCATGTCACCATCTTTTTCAAAAGAAGAATAAGAAGAATCAAGACTGCTGAATCAATATTTCTCGGACAAAGTATATTTGGCGAAAGACGGAGAATCAGAGTTTCGATCCTTCTTGGGGGCTATTGTCGGATATATACCAAATAGGGGTATAGAAGATGGTAGACAAAGTGCCGGATTACCAGGGTGGCCTAAGTGGTAGTGGGCTTAGGTCCATTAGGCGGCCCAGTAATCCGACGCACAGAAGCCGGATTCTAGAAGAACCCGGATCACGGCCCATGTGATATGGCTTGGAGGAGAAGACGGATTCCTTGCTTTCCAAGTTACAAGTTACCGTAGTCTTCTAGGTTTCCTATTCTGTAAGCCCTAATCCGGCTATTATATAAAGCCGGACGGGAGATAGATAGGAAGAGAACGAACGAATAACAGAGAAGCTCTACGCCAACTCGCCGAGAAGCTCATCCTCGTCGAGTAGCTTAGATCTAAACCCTCACATTGTATCCCTGTTTACGGGCTTTAGTCCCGATTAGTGAGAAGAGCAGGAGTAGGCACGTCGTACTGTCGCGACGTACCGAACCTGGGTAAATCCTGTGTTCTGTGTTTACTACGCGATCCCGTTACCCCACGTCTCTACCGTAGTCTCATGGCACCCCGTCTATGAAAACTACTACGATGTCTCGACAGCTTCCCTCCGGAAGAGCAACAGCGTATCACAGACAACCTCAACTGCAAGTTGTCCTCCTTCCCTGTCAATTATCTGGGGGGTACCGCTGAGCGACTCTAGGATCCTCCTCAAGGATTTGGACCCTATGATGGGGAAGGTAAGGCACAAGGCGGAACCCTGGCGTGCTCGCTTTATCTCGAAAGGTAGCAAGTCCGTGCTAATTGGGTCTTGTCTATCTAGCATCCCGTCCTATATGATGGGAATTTACTCCTTACCGAAAGGGGTACATGCCGCCTTCGACAAGGAGCTCTCCAGGTTTTTGTGCCAAGATTCTAAAGGGAAGCAAAAATATCACATGGTCAAGTGGGCAGATGTGTGCGCCCCAACGATATTGGGGGCATAGGGATTGTGGTGTCCCGTAAAATGAATGTCGCTCTCATGCTCAAATGGGTCTGGCGCATTCTGCGGGATGAGGGGGGGCCTATGGCTTCAGCTCATCAAAGCCAAATACCTTCAGGAGCGCCCGCTTCTCGCCTGTGATCGACATGAGATCTCTCTCTTTTGGAGGTCCATCCAGTCAATCAAACAGGAGATTAGAAAAGGGGCTCGGTTTAGTATTGGCAATGGTCGGGGCACAATGTTCTGGCTTGACCTGTGGTTACGGGAGCAGCCATTACAACGACAATTCCCAAGGCTACTCGCAATTTTATTTGATCCGTCCCAACTGGTGGCTTCAGCGGCCCAAAATAGGACTTGGAACATCTCGTTCCGATGATCATTTGGGCCGGCTGAGACCTTAGCGTGGGATGAACTTAGGGGTGCTTTGCCGGATGCACTACTAGGGGGCCCGAACCAGGTTTCCTGATCCTTGTCCCCATCGGGGTCCTTCTCAGTCAAATCTGCGTATAGGGCCTAGTTCTCTAGGCCAATTAGTACCTGGGTTGCTCCGATTTGGAAGGCCTGATACGTCATAAACGTATCCATAATTTCTGATGTTCCATGCTGTTTTCATACTATATGCTACATGTTTCCTATACACTTTATGCCTTTTTTATCGATTTTCTGGGACTAACCTATTGAAAAGATGCCACAGAGCTAGTTCCTGGTTTCTAATGTTTTTGATTTCAGAAAAGTTGTTCTGGAAATATTCTCGGAATCGGACGATTCGAAAACCAAAAGTCCTAGAAATCTATCGCGCACACGGAGTCCGAAGGGGACCCGGAGAGGGGCCACAGGGGCCCCCCTCTTGCCGCGCCCAGGGGTGGTGTGGGCCCTTGGCCGCCCACCGACTTTTCCCTTCCGCCTATTTATACCTCTTCACGGGTTAACCCTAAATACCCGAGTCTTTTCCACCAAAAACATCCGCAGCCGCCGTCATCATCAACCCTAGTTTGGGAGGGTTCTAGAGCTCTCCCCGGCACTCTGTCGGGAGGGGGAATCATCACCGGAGGGCTCTTCATCACCATGTGTGCCTCTGGAGTGATGCATGAGTAGTTCATCCTTGGACTACCGGTCCATAGCAGTATCTAGATGGTTGTTCTCTCCTATTTATGCCTCATGTTTAGATCTTGTGAGCTTCCTAACGTGATCAAGCTCATCTTATTGTAATGCTACATGTTGTGTTTGCTGGGATCCGATGAATATTGAATGCTATGTCCAATGATTATCAATATAGCATGTTTTATTCATGTGTATGTTATTTATGATCTTGCATGCTCTCCGTTGCTAGTAGATGTTCTGGCCAAGTAGATGCTTGTAACTCCAAGAAGGAGTATTTATGCTCGATAGTGAGTTCATGCCCCCCTTTTACTCATGCTCGAATGACAGAAACGTAACAGGTGGGGGATGTGTTGTTTCCATTAGGGAGAAAACAACGATGTTTACATTGTTTACATTACACACTTTGCTTAATGCGATTATCTGTTGTTTGCAACTTAATACCCAAGGTTTGCTCGGATGACATTCTAAGGGTGGATTACTAGTCATAGATGCAGTTGGATAACGGTCTATGAATCTTGGTGTAATGCCCGCATGAATCATATAGTAACCATCATGTCATGCATATGCACTACAGTGCAGCCTTTATATCTGTCAATTGTCTAGCTGTCGTTTGTTTACCCAACATGCTATCTATCTGTTCTGGAGAGACACCACTAGTGAACTGTGGACCTCGGTCCATTTCCTTTATATTGATAATACAACCACTGCAATTACTGTTTTCGTAATGTTACTACTGTTTTCCTACTGCCATCATTGTTCTCTTTTCATCTACTGCAAACAAATACTATTTTCCACACCATATGTTTAACCTCTTTGTTTTCAGCAAAACCGGTGAGATTAACAACCTCACTGTTTCGTTGGGGCGAAGTGATTTGATTGTGTTGTGTAGGTTACTACTGTTTTCCTACTGCCATCATTGTTCTCTTTTCATCTACTGCAAACAAATACTGTTTTCGACACCATATGTTTAACCTCTTTGTTTTCAGCAAAACCGGTGAGATTAACAACCTCACTGTTTCGTTGGGGCAAAGTGATTTGATTGTGTTGTGTAGGTTCCACGTTGCTGCTGAACCGGTAGTGCGCCCTGCCAATATCAGCTGCATCAACCTTCGGAAGTGAATTCTTTCTCCTACTGGTTGATTCAACCTTGGTTTATTTTTGAGGGAAACTTGCTACTGTGCTCTTCATACCTTCCTCTTGGGGTCTCCCAACGAATGTGTGTTACACGCGCATCAAGGCCCCAATGCCTTTGAAGATTAAGATTTTTGTGTGGCAGTTATTACGGGACAGTATGCCTTCTGGGATTGAGGTGGCCAAACGCCATGGCCCGGGAGACGGCCTATGTGCTCTATGTAGGGTCCCCGAGTCGACTGCCCACGTCATTTGTGTGTGTCCCGCTGCTCGATTTCTCTGGAACATCGTTCATGAGGCTCTAGGGTCTGCGTGGCAGGCCTCGGACCTTGGCGAATTCCTGGAAACCCAGACGCACCAGGTCGGGAGGGGTACACGCCTCTTCTGACTGGTGTTTGCGGCAATGGCTTGGTACCTGTGGACTATACACAATAAGATGGTGATTGAGAAGATCTTTTTGAGACGGGCGTTTGACTCTATTTTCAAATTTTTGGCTTTATTGCAGCAGTGGCACCCGTTGTGTAGGCAGCGGGATAGAGCGCGGCTAGACATCAACATCGACAGACTCCTTGTGGCTGCGCGCCGCATCTCCTCCCCGTCGCCACCTTGAGGACTTCCCCCTCCTACCCTCCTGCCCGCCTTTAGCTCTTCTCCGTTCTACCCCCACCCCCCCTTGATGTTCTCTTTCGTTTTCTCTTGCTTGGGCTTTGTTGTGTTGTTGCCCCAGCAGACATTTGTGCGTGTGTGGTGTTGTATCGAGTACTTTGTATGACGGTTGTTTTATTCATAAAACGGGGCGAAAGACTATTTCGAAAAAAAGAGCTCACGGATTTAGTTTCTCTACTGTTTATTTATGTAAAAAAAACCCAGCTCGCACAGAATTCAAACAGCTGAGTTTGGTGGCTACAGGTACATTGGTGAACAGTGAGATGCGTGACTACTTTGCATGTGAAGACATTTACACAGACAGATAAACTTGGTTTTCTTGAGAAACGGTGCCATCTTTCTCGCTTTTCCTTTTGTGAGATGTTGTCGAGCTATCTTTCTGCTTAGCCTCCATAGGAAGCCCTCATTTTTTGAGTCCCTTCCTTGCCATAGCTTGACTTGGTATTCTCCTCAACATATGCCTTGTTCTTGGGAGGGTTCTTCCAAAACTTTTGCACCGCAAGAGCAATGAAGTTCTTAAGCACGGGGTCATATTCTTGATCATTTAGCGGGGCCAAATTTTCCCTGAAAGCAACCTCTTCTTGTTGATCCATAACCTTGGTCACAACCTTGGCCTTCAATGCAACGGAGGCTCCTTTGTGCATTCCAATAGCACGGGCACAAGTGTCATGAGCAAGCTTTGTTTGAACTTGAAAGGATGCCATCTCTTGCATCACCTCATTTGAAGTCATGAGATAATAGTTGTTCCTTCCTTGAAGATTCTTCAAGTCCATGGGCTCAAAGGGCATGAGTGCACTCACATACTTCCTGTTGATCCAAGCATCATCAACATAAGTGGCACCAAGACCACTAAATACGGTAGCAAGGGTCTTGAGTCTTCGGTACATGTCCTCATGGATTTCACCATCAAACATATAGAACCCTTCGACCTCATTTATCAAGGCATAAAACATGGAGATTAGAACCCTTCATGCTTTCATTGCCCTCAAACGTGGAGATTAGAGCTTACCATTTTTCTTTGGCGGCGGAGAATTGTTGAATGTTAGGCGTGATCTTCTCACCCGCGGCCTGTTGGAGCATGTGCAAAGCGGTGTGGTTGAGTTGGAAATCTACCACTTCTCTTCTTGTCAAGTTCTTGTGGCCGTGAGGACTGTATCCATCTTCACTGATCCTCCATAGCTCAATGCAAGAAGAGTTCAAGTGAGTTTTCATGTAATATTTCCATTGATCCAAAGAATGTGCATCAATTTTAGAAGGTTCGCCTCTAGGATTAATATGAGGATGTGGGGTAGGAGCATCGGGAGAGTACCGTCCGGATACATTGTGGTAATCCTCCTTTTCATCCTTTCCCTTAGAAGTTTTGTTAGAGGAGGGAGCATCACTTTTAGTTCCCCCACCCTCAACCTCATCCTCCTTAATATCCGGAGGAATCGAAGTAGATGATTCTGGGCCCTTGGATTTCAAGAGTTGCATCATTAAATCACGCAACTCAGTCATTTTGTCATCCATGGATGAGGTCAAGGAATCTTTCATTTCCTTGAGATCATCCATGGTGACCGGTGCCACGGGATCGGTGGTTTCCCCTCCGTTGACCATACTAAACCCTTAGGCGGTTAAGCCCAATGTAAAAACCGAAGTTCTGATACCAATTGAACGAATAGTATGGGCACCTAGAGGAGGGGGTGAATAGGTGCTACTTCAAATTTTAGTTCTTTTTCGATTTAGGCTTGACACAAAGGTAAATTCTCTAGATATGCAACTATGGTGAATTTACCTATATGACAAGAGGAGCACTAAGCAAGGATACAAACACAAAGTAAAAGAGAGGGAACGAGGTAACCGATAATGGAAGAATGCGGAGACAAGGATGTATTCCCGAGTACCTCCTTTTGAGGGGAGTACGTCTTGTTAGAAGGGTGTGACTTTTTCTTCGAAGGCCTACTCAACGCCACAAAGGCATCACCCTATTCTCCAATGAACTTGGCCACAAAGGCCTAATTCACCATCCACTATTGATTCCCTTCGAGCCGGAAATTGGTGCCTTTACAATGAACTTGAGGCACACACCCACAACCAAATTGGGGGCTCCCAAGAACACCAACAATCTTGCTTCAATCAATAAGTAAGCAACAACGAAGTATAGGTTTTCCACAAAGAAACCCTAGATTCAAATCCCTCAAGTGAATGAGGGGGGAATGAAGAACGGCTTGATGAAGTTGTAGATCGGGGCCTTCTCCATCAATTATCCAAAGGTCGACGAGTTTGGGTGGAGAGATTGGGAGAACTCTAGCTTTTGGTGAGCTCTAAGAATGGATATTGAAGTCTTGGACGAACTATAACTTTTGGAGAAGGAGAGGTATAGCTACCCCTTCTCAAAATGTGCATGTTAGAGTGCAGGAAACAGCCGGAATTTCTGGTTCAAACTTGAACCGGATATTCCGGGTGTTGTTCACCAAAACGGAAATTCCGGTTTATCGAAATTTGCGGTAGAAAATGTCCGGTAGGGTCCAGTGCCAGATAGCTTATGGGAATTAGCCAAATTTTGAGTTCATCTGCACAGACCAGATAATCCGGTTACCTGGAAATTTCTGACTCACTTCTGTCCCGAAAACACCGGGCCCTTAGCCGTTTTCTCCACGCCCTAGAGGTAACCGTATATTTCGGTTTGCCAGAAATTTCCGGTTGGAAATTTCCGGCTACCTCCAGTGCCAGAGAGTTAACTTTCCTTAGCCGTTTTCGATGTGCTTTTCCAAAACCGGATAATCCGGTTACCCAGAAAGTTTTGAAAATTTCCGGTTGCCTTCTGAAACTTGCAACAACTGATCTAACTTCACTCTTTTTGGTGTTTGATGCATAGGATGAAATTAGAGACCTGCACCACTTAACACCCGATCAAATATACCACTAGTATTGTTAACTAACACACAAAACACTAGGAATCAAGAAATGCTCTTTCACCAACTTCCTGGTACCGCTCGCCTCGCTCGCTCCATCCAACAGTCCAACGCGCTTTTTGTCGCAACAAAATCGGTTGTGTCGTGTGCTCGATGCAAACCTTAGCTCATCCCTCCCCCCTCCCGCGCGCGCTCCGCCCGCTCTCTGTCTCGCTCCGCCGTGACGGCTAGGGTTAGCATTCCGCCGCGCCGCCGGCAAACCGGCGACGACATTGGACGCCACCGTGCCACGAGCCCGTAACCCTTTCCCCTCCTTTCTTTCCACCTCCTGTAACAGAGAGAGGGAGACGCAGTTGCGCCCTCTCTTCTCCCTCATGCTCGACGACGGTGGAGCACCCGACGGTGGCGTTGTTGCCTCCCCCTTCACCGGTCGCGCGTTCCCTTGCGGTGCGCACGCCGCCGTCGAATGGTTTGGCCGCGGTGCCTTTCGGGGTTCGGTTCTTCTTCCGGACGCCTCGTTTAGCCGATGCGCATCCGGATCGAGAGGAACGGTGCGGCCTTGCGGCGGCGCTCTTTGCCGGCGAGCCTGAGGCTCTTTCCCGGTGAGTTTTTCCCCTTTTCCCTCTTTCTCTGTTAGGGTTAGGGTTCCGCGGGAGAGGATTCTTTCTCTTTCTTTCTTGCTACCGAAAACAAATCTAGATCCTAGATTGCTTTGATACCAATGTTATATCCCTAAGATCATCTAGGCTAGATCTAAAACGGTAACATCAACTATCTATGCCTCTGTTTGTGGAGAGAGAGAGAGAGGATCCCGTCGAGGTGGACATGGTGGTGCAAGGGTGATGACGGTGAGTGGGCAGCGGTGGTTGCGGTGCTTCCCGTCACTGCTGCGAGCCCTAGATCGGTAAGGAGTGTTGGTGGGGAGTGCGGCAGCGTGACGAACCTCGTGTTGTGTGCCGCTGTCCTGCACCCTGTTTATATAGCGCAGTGCGACGGGGGCCCGTCAACCATAGGTGGTTGGACGCCGCCGATCAGCGCGCAGATCAAAGGTCCGGTGGGCCATTGGACCCAAGCGGTGGAGATCATCCTAACAATAAACACCATCTCTCTGAGCCGCGGTGTCCTGTTACTTCAGTGTTCAGCTGGTGCAGCTGCCGTAGTGCCGCGCATTCGGTTCAAAGGTTGTTTGGTTATCTACTCTTGAGTGATGTTCTTTGTTTGGTTATCTACTCTGGGGTGATGTTCTTTTCTTTTCGTTTCAGTATTTATGATCTATGATGGATATCTGTACTTCTGTAGTGGCTCGCTCGTGGTTGCCATTACAAGTTGAACTTCTGGAGGTCAGTCATGAATAAGAGCTCACGGAATTAATTTCTCTGCTGTTTATTTATATAGTACAAAATAAACCAACTCGCACAGAATTCAAACAGCAGAGTTTGGTGGCTACAGGTACATTGGTGAACAGTGAGATGCGTGACTACCTCACATGTGAAGACATTTACACAGGCAGTTAAACTTGGTGTCCTTGAGAAACGGTGACATCTTTCTCGCTTTTCCTTTTGTGAGATGTTGTCGACCTATCTTTCTGCTTAGCCTCCATAGGAAGCAACTGCAGTTTTTCTCATACAATACACTAACTCGCGAACGAAAGGAACGGGGGGTGGAAGCATTCTTTCGAATGACATCCCGTGAAGCAGGCGTTCAGACTCTCTAAAGGTGTCAACGTCTGAAAATTCATGTAGCATGCTGGGATGTTACAAAAACTGAATTCTGACGAGCAATGTTAGACATGAATGCCAGTCGCGAGAGAATGGACGATAGACTTTCCATGTTTTTCGACTGTTCAATACGGAGTAGTATCTTGTACAAAAAAAAATACGGAGTAGTATACATGGTCCTCTCACAAATGTGTGGCAGCTAAGATTGGTGGTGATTCGTAGAGTTGATTAGACCAAAACGTTGGGACCTCAGGAGAGCCAGGGTGAGTGAGTGAGTCCGTTGCCTTCAGCATCTCACAAGTCACCCGTCACCATCTACATGATATCCATGTTTCGCCGCAGAGGTTCATAAGATCTGCAAGCATAAACCACATATCGCTCTCTGTCATCCCAAATCATCAATTTTCTTAGACGTGCAGCAATGAAGAATCCAACGATAGACCTGCCACTTTAAAGGCACACGTCGAGGCCACAAATGGTCCAAAACAGCATGACCTTTATCGGCAATCCAGCAACGGTGAAAAGGCCAGTTTGTGGCACCCGGCCTGGCTTAGACGCAAAAGGGATAACGATATTGCTTCTCTTATATTTTGATATATCGGAAAGGAAAAAGTTCAAACTTCAAGGTCAAGCAATCCTTGCACTTCTTCTTCTTCTTTTTCTTTTGCGCAGAAGCAATCCTCGCACCTTATTGCTTGGATCGGCCACATTTTTTTTGATGCAAGGCTCTCGGTTATTCATCTTCAGCAGCAGTTCATCAACCTTGGATCCTTGATCTTTAAGATGTAATTGAAGTACTAGACACAGAGAACGCTGCCGCTTGGAACCTTATGCCCAACGCTACCTACTCGTCAGCCTTGGCGTACATAGCTCACTTCTTGGGCGCCGTCCAAATGCAAGCTTTTCTCCTCTCTCTCTCTATCTTTTTTGTGTGTGTGTGTGTGCAGGGAAGCTAGCCTTGAACCTTAATCTTGGATCGGCCACATTTCATTTGATGCAGGACTCTCGGTTATTTATCCTCACCGGTTCATCAACCTTTGGTCATCTGCTCCATGGTGTGAATTTTTTAGGGACACTTTGACGATTTTTTAGTCCCCCGGTGTGGAAGGCTTGTGCGCCGTCCAAATGCAAGATTTTCGCATGGCTTATCATCCAAAACCGGGTATGAACATCGGACTTTTTCGAGCGATGCGGATGACTGAACTATGGTGGCTTGCCCTCTTTGCTCCTCTGCTCCTGAGACAACGGCTCACCTTTTCTTCCAATTTGTCAATCCTCAATCTTCAACCGGGCTTGCGGCTTGGCTTCGATAATGTGAAGGATTGATGGGCCTCCGTCACTCTTTCTACAGACACTAAGAAGAAACTTATGGTGTACAGACGCATGGTAGCTTTGGAATGAGCATAACACCAGGGTTTTTCATGGCTACCACTCTTCGTCGCGTAATGCCAGGGTTTTTCGCAGCTACCACTCTTCACCGCCCTCCATCTTCTCCACAATCAAGCATGAAGCCTCCCTCCGATGCTATCTTTTTGGCTCTTGTTATCACTGGCGGAGCTAGAGCATATGGCACCAGGGTTCCTAGGGGTCCCAAGTGGAGAAAAATCATATTTTCCGGGGTGCACATGTGGTGAAAAACCACTGTCTTACAAAGAAAAAATAATTTTACCGGTGTCCTGTGCACCCGGTTAGCTCTATGTAGCTCCGCCACTGCTTGTTATACCGGAAGAGTAGGCTTTTATTTTCTCTGATGCCCACTTTTGCTGCTTAAACTCCGGAACACTTCTTAATTCATGAAAAGGCAAGTTTTTGCCTTTAAAAAAAAATGCAAGGGAATGGAAATTACTGCCAGGGTCATTTCGTGGATACAAAAAAAAAGAGGTCAGTCTGAATCATGCAACAGTGCAGTGTGCACAAATATGACATAATAGTTTCATGCTGTTGTAGCAAGTAATATACGAGGACACGGAAGTAGTGACAAAGTTGTCGCGATGATTGGTTGGCGAACATAGTGTATATCTGATGATGGAGACAAACACCTCACATGTGGGGTGCTATGCGCCACGTCGGTCCCTTCTACTGCCAATTTGGCACCCGACGGAAAAGCACAAGGGAAATTCAGACGAAAACATTAATCAAGGAACGCAGGCCCGAAGAAAAGGTCGTAGCTAACTTGCTGGTTAAAGAAAACCAGTTCTCTCGCGAGAAGCAACACAGGAAAGAAAAGCAAGGATCTCACGAGTTGCACTGGGACTGGGGTAGGGGAAGGGAAACAAAGGCCAGACGGTACCTCCTATCCCTGGGGCAGCTGGGTCCAACGTGAAACCAACTAATGCTGCTACATTAGGTCATCTCCAGCGGGGCTGCTCATTTGCCCCGGACTGGTCCGTTTTGAGCAGCCTGGCCCAAAACCAGGCCCCAGCGGGGCTGCTCAACCCACGGCCTGGTCCGTTTTCAGTCCGCGGATGCTCAAATCCGACCCAAATTTGGGTCAGATTTGAGCAGCCCGCGGACACGAAACGGACGCGCGCGCTCGGTCGTGTCCATTTTTCGGTCAAAGGGGTGGCCCGCCGGCCAGTGACCGCGGCGACGGCTCGGCTACCCACGGGGTCCTATTTAAATGGGACCCGCGGCCACGCGTCCCTCCCCACGCGCACCGCCTCCTCGCAGTCACCGCCCACTTCACTGCCCTCGCAGTCACCACCGCCTCCTCCCCTCGCCTTCCTCGCCGCCGGCCATGGGCCGCAACTGGCTAAACTGGGGCCGTGGGAAGAACGACCACGAGGCCGGCGGCTCACGACGCCGCCGCGAGCCCTCTCCCCCTCCTTCCCTCCCTCCTCCACCGCCTATGACCCGCCTCCAGCGCGCCCAATCCGAGCAGGTGCGCTCGCCGCCGCCCTCTCCCCCTCCTTCTTCTCAGGCGCCGTTCCGCCTGGTGCCCGCCAGGGTCCGCGAACGGCCCTACCTCAATAAGAGGCGGTGCCAATGGTACTGGGACCGTGCGATCCCAGTGCCATGGCCAGATGTCCACCTCTCCGACGGGTGGCATCTGAACAGGGACAGGATCCCTGTGCCGCCGGTGCCGCGGTCCGGCGCGGCGCGGGAGGTGGAGATCCACCGCCGGCGCGATGAGCTGCCACCGGACCTGCGCGCCCACCCGGCGTTCGCGGTGAACAGTCCCCACTGGGACACTTGGTTCACCGACGAACACGACCTGCGCCGCAGGTCGTACTTCGGTGCGCGCCGCGCCCGCGGGGAGCCCCAGTTCCCGCCGCCGTCACCTCCACGCCAGGCGAGGCGTGGAGCCGCCCCCCAACGTCCCCTCCGCATTGGCGGCCGCGCCCCGGTCGTCAAGGACGAACCAGAGGAGGAACCTCCTCAATGGTTCGAGGAGGAGGACGACCACGACGTCGACATGGCCGAGCCCGAGCCCAACGAGGAGCTCCAGCTGGCCATGGCCATCGAGGCCTCCAGGAGGGAGGCGGTAGCGGCGGCCGAGGCGGAGGCCCGCGCGCTGGAGGACGCCCTCGCGGCGGTGGCCGCGCAGCAGGCGGCGGAGGCGGCAGAGGCCCGCGCAGCCGGCGCGCGGGCTGTGGACGAGGCCGTGGCGGCCATCCACGCGCAACGCGTCGACGACTACCCCTACGACGAGGAGGTAGACGACGACGGGCGCGATGAGAACGCCCCGGTGCCGGCCTGGTTCGAGCCCCTTGTGGGCATGCGCTGGAGGTGGGAGGCGCCACCACCAGAGCACCTCGTGCCGCCGCCCCGGCCTGCCACGCCGCCACCGCGGACCCAGCCTCCCACGCCGCAGGCGGCCAGGGCCGCCCCGCTGCCACCCCACCTCGCCCCCGAGACTCCCGACTACGTCATCCTGGATGACTAGGAGCTCCGGGGCCAACTCCGGCGCCGCCATGCCACTGGCCAGTGGCCGTCTAGCCCTAGCTAGACGTTTATTTTATGTTTTTTTTTTTATTTTTAGGTTGTAAATCTATGGGCCCCTGTGGGCCCTACTAAATCTATGGAATGTCCTCTTTTGGTATGAGCAGCCCCACTGGGGGCACCTGGTCCGGGCCGTGTCCGAGGACAGCGGACGGCTGCTCAAACAGACAAAATGCGGACCAAACTGGTCCGCATTTGAGCAGCCCCGCTGGAGATGACCTTAACACACTCCAGTCTAGATTATACTACTGTACAACGCCCAAGAGCATGTGCAGCAACAGCAATACACTAGTTAGTGTGACAGACCGGTTCTTTCTTTTTCATGAGGGGACGAGATGACAAATTACTAATGAGACAACAACAAGTCCATAATTCTGTACAAACTACATGACAAGAGAGTGAGAACATCATGATGCAAGACATGACCGATGCTATCCATACATAGAGACTATATAGTGGATCTTAGATTCTGTTAACCGGAGAGATGAATTTATGCAGATATTGCCGTACCGATCATCACCGCATCGGTGTAAAACGGTGGAAGAATCATCTGAATTTGAATCACTGAAACTGTTGCTGCTGCATTGCAGAGAACAGTGAAGAGTAAAGGCAATAGAACACTGATGACTGACTGTTGTGCTACAAGCAGAGAGATACTTGTACCCAATATCTATCTACTAGAGCACCTCACACAGCACTGGAGAATCAAGATATAATCTGAAATGTTGTATAATTATTTGTTAACTGTACGAAGCACACACCACTAAAAATGGTTCAGATAAAAAAGAAGGGGGGACACAAAGGGGATGATGATCCTACACACTCCCAGCACTCTCAGTATACCACCTAAATTGATCCATGATCGTTGTTTCATCCCAAACTTATTTGCCCCTCTTAAGGATAATCTATGTCTAAAGCTGTAAATTAACACCAGCAAAACATTGCATTTTTGGTTTCGCCAATTTTCTTCTCCCAAATGGGTAGGTAGAGTAGCCAGGTGAGTGGGCAAATGGGGAACCTTCCGGAGATCAAGGCGGGGCCTTGAAGGCCTGCACAACGAGAGAGAAACCCGGCGCAGCGCCCTCCTCCTCCAGCCACAGCCGGCTCTCGAGCGCGCTCCTTGCCCGGAGCATGACCACCGCGCAGCCCGGCGGGTCCCGGAACCACCACCCGTAGAGGTCCCACATGACGTCCACGGGTGCGCCGTCCACGAACACGGTCTGGTTGCCCCTGAAGTTCCACCGCAGCCGCCGCGCCTGGACCGCGCGCTTCCCGTCGATGCTGACCCACAGCTCCTCCCCTCCCCCTGCTCCGGAGCTCGTCGCGCATCCGACGCTGACCTCATGCTCCGGTCCGCCCTCCGCGAAGTGCACCCTCGCCGTGTGCATTGCCGCCGGGTCGGCCACCACCACGCGCTCCCTGCGCGCGACCTGCAGGCACCGCGCCTTGGAGATCTGGCCCTCGAACTTGGTCTTCACGAACTCAGCAGCCTGGTCGCCCACCGCTAGGACGACCTCTGCGCCGGCGATGGCCACGAAGTAATACCCATAGAGCGGCTCCGGGGAGGCCCCAGGGTCGTAGCGCGCGGCCGTGAGGTCCCAGAATAGGGCGAGCAAGTGGGACTCCGCCTCCGTCTCCGCGTCGTAGCCGCCGCCTGCCAGAGAGACGGAGCGGGTGCCCCTGCGCCTGCGCAGGAGAACAGAGGGCGCGCCGGCGGAGGGGGAGAACGAGACGGTGGGGCCGGCCGGAGAGTGGGCCCACGTGAGGCGCAGCAGCAGCTGTGGAGATGGGGCGCCAGTGTTCAGGAGCGTCGCGCGGTAGGAAACCGTAACGGAGAGGGTAGAGGCGGAGCCGGAGCCGGAGCCGCCGCCGGAGGAGGAGGTGAGGGTGGAGGCGGGGCTGGCGCAGGCGACGCGCACGGCGCCGTCGCCGATGCATGACGCGAGGTCGCGCATGGAGGACGGCAGCAGCAGGCTGGACGCGCTCACCATCTCCTTGTTCCAGAATCGGAAGGAGATCTGAGCTGCGGGTGCCGCGGCGAGGAACGAGGGGGAGGAGGCGGAGTTGGGGAAGGAGTTATGAGTGAGATGGTGGTGGTGGTGGGGCTATTGGGGAGATCGGGCTCCAACTCAACTCATAATGGCAACCCGGCGGCGAGGGTGGCACGCGCGCAGCACAGCGCAGCAGCGAACCGGTAACTGCCGGAGCGGGGGTGGCGAGGGGGAGGGGAGGGGGACGAGGAAGCTTCCGCTTTAAGTCTACACTGGCGAGGATCTGGCCGTCCGATGAGAAGCCGGAGAACATCAGCCGTTTGATTCTACCGGAAAGTGTTGTTTATTTTACGGTTTATGACAAGATTAGTGTGAAATGTGTGATCTCAGTTTGTGAATTTATTTTGTGATGGAAAGTAGGTATTTCGTACGAAACAATTAAGTATCGCATAATCTTGCACGCAAAGTTGATTTTCACAAGAATATGCTACCAAATATGATTCTTATTCGTGATTCTAGAAAAGAGGGCAGGAATAATGTTTTTTGTTTTGTTAGGAAAAAGGGTCGAGCTGTTCGATCAAGAATAACATGTGTGGTAGAATGTAGGAAATTCATATGCAACAGTTCCATTTTCATGCAACCTTTTCACTATAATATAAAAAACGAAGAGGAAAATCAAGCTACATTGGCAAAGGCGGTTTTATCAACCATAATGTCAGAGACTAGAGTCCATAGGAGAACAGTACCTTAATAAAGATCATCATTCTTAAAAAACAACACTTCATTTTTCATATAATCATGCCTAATATCTCTTTAGCATCACATTACTTTTTGAAAAAAAAAATGTGTTATAGTCATCCATATGGTAAATAGGAAACCTTATTCTGACCATTGGCTAGTTTGTCTTGTCAAAATGATCCTTAATTTTTCATTGAAATTTGTAGACAACCACCTTTGTGGTGTTACATACCATGTGGTTCGACCCACATAGACAACCTTCATGCAGGACATAAACATTTATGACGAGGTGTCTGTTTTTATGAGAGCTTTCATGAGCTGTAGTACAACAAGCTAAATGCGGTAATTTTAAAATTGATTGTGAAAAGGTTTGCGATAAAGTAAAATGATATTTTATTCTACAAACTTTTAGAATGAACGGTTTTCTCCGCGGTAATGTAGGTGGATTGACAGTTTGTTGCATGGTGTAGCATTTCCATTAAAGTTAATGATGATATTGGCCATTATTTCGGACAAAAAGAGCCTTCAGTAGGGACCCTTTGTCCCTATGCTATTACATGGTGGATGTAATCCTAGTTGATATTGCCAAGGCAGAGGTCAAATCAATGGGCAGGGTGATTCATGACCGAGTGGAAGATGGTTCACCATTCTAAAATACAATGGTGGCACAATATTTTTACCGATAAAGTCGTAATTTTGCAGAAGGGAAAAAATATTAAGTTTATACTTTGTGCGTTGGAAAAGAATTTAAGTCGTAATATTAACTTCCATAAAAATGAATAATTCATCCATGCGAAGGACCAAGATATATGACTAGAGGGGTTTTAAGATAAATTTATTAGAAAAAAATATATATACTACTAAAACTGAAAATTTAGGAAACTTTAAGCAAGTTTGCGTGTGGGAATAAAGAAACTAAATCTTGATTCAACAGATAACTGCATATGGATTAAGCATTAGTACCGATGCTTAAGAAAGTGCCAACACATATCTAGAGAATAGATAAACCAAAACTTCGGATATAGAGATAGCATGGTAGAGTGAACACAGTATCTGAAACAATAGGGATAGAGCAATAATATCAGCGCGTCGAGTACAAAATGAAATTAAAGAGAACATAGAGTCCTTATTTGTTTCCAGGAGTTCAATATGTTGGCCCGCATCTACGACCTCGTTTTGAGAGGCTATGCAAACATGCCCCCAAGTCCCCCGACTTAGCCATTCGTCTGTATTAACTAGGAGTGCAATTTTGAACCGATCTCTTCAATTGATTTTCGTAGGAAATCAAGGAAAACCTTCACAAACTTGACACGAAAAAGCCATTCAATGGATGCTTGAACAACTTATCTGTAACAGTCTAGGAGTGCTAATATCCATGAGTAACAAGAAGATATTGTGAGATTGGAAGTGATCTTGATTTCTGTTCAGCTACACTCACTATGTTTCTTTCTTTCTATCAAATAATTCAAATCAAGAAAAGAGAGGATAATCTTGCTTGACTCGCAAGGGGATTCTCGGTCCATAATATCAGCTCACCAAAGTATCCAAATATCCAACCATGCTCACTGGTCTCGGTTCTATATATAGTCCTAGTCCACTTACTATCCGTTAAGAGTATACCCCGTGTATGGCCTCCGTCACAATGGTCTAATTTGCTCTATGTTCACAAAGTGCTCTACATGCAAGAGGCATCACACATCGATGCTTCAGTATCATCCATGAATCATCAACTCCTAGAGGCATCAGTTTTCACAAGAATTGGACTTACCATAGGTTTTATTGTAACACATATCTAGTTCTACCGCATGTTCAAAACATTCTTCATCTTCATAACTTATATGCTTAAGAGATTTCAAACGGATCGGTGTTTTAGATCATGAGTCTACCAAAGCACGCAATGGAGCCTCGCTTCCTTTCTAATAGATCTAAACCCTCTTAATAGTATGATTTTCCTACGACTCAAAAGCATAAAACTGAACTACCTACTCAGTTCTTCACGTTTCAGACTCGCGGTCCTTAGATCCGCTTCTTGAGTCTTCTTCAAGACAGCATGCTTCATGTTCCATGAATCCTCGATCGTCATGTCTTCACTATACTTATTGAGGGGTCAACTCCTTTTATGTATGGAGGCTTCATCATCCATGAATCCTCAAATTTCCCGTTCCACGCTTCTTCATCCCCACTTGACTAGTGTCCCTTTGTCGGCTTCGGTCAAACCTTTGTCGGCTTGTTCAAGTCGGATCGTATATGGCTTGATCTGCTCCCTTAAGTGTGTGACCTCATAGACTTATGGTAAGTTGAACACAACTCAATTCGCACTCGTAGCTGATCAGACGGTAGGCCATGCTTTCCAAGCCATATCAAATAGGGGGGCTTATAGAATTTCTCTACAAGACGGAAGGCCAAATCCCGTCTTAGTGATATGCCTCATGCAGCTTGGTTCACAAACGGCCCAAGCACCGCCTTTACACATGTTAGTTATGGAGAATGTTTGACGGACTCTAAGGCAGCTGATCTGCAACTCGGATAACACAAACATTTTAGGCATAAGGATTACCTTGTTCGAGTCAGTACGTATGACCGCTTGCTTCTTGGGTCACGTGCATGAATCTAAAATTTTCTAACTTACGCAACACACATGATCTACTATGAAGGTAAAGGTGACTATAGATTTGGATCATTACCGACACGAAGCGCGGAACGTTTGTTGATAACAATGTCGGTAATGCCTGATGAAGAGTCCCACGGCTAAGCTTAGCGGTAGGATAGTTACCGTCTCCCCGTATCCAACCTCCTAGATCCAGCAGAGTAGGATCTCACGTGTTACCCCTCTAAGAGCTCGCACACTGTCGGCGTCCCGCCTTTGGGGGTACAAGAGCAGCTGGTTGCATGAGCCACACCCACTACAGGTGGCTACCACGAGCAGAGTGGAGGCTCCACCGGGCGCATCATCATGAAGGTCAACAAGACTTTAAGTCAGTTGATCCTCAAATATTAGGAGCCGGCATAATTTGAAATTCACTCCCACCTAGCTTTGCTGGGTTTTTCATGATCTTCAACATGCATGGGATGAATAGATCAATGGAAGAATTGTTTGCGATGTTGAAGGTGGATGAAAATGGCATATAGAAGAATACTAATCCAGTGATCATGGCGAATAAGACCACTCAGTTCAAGAACAAGAAATCAGGGGGCAACAAGAAGAAGGGTGCGAACTCCCACGCGTCTGGCAAGGGCATGGTGCCCAAGCCTGGACCATCCGATGCTGAGTGTTTCTTCTATAAGGAAAAAAGCTCACTCAAAGAGGAATTGCCCAAAGTACTTAGAAGTGAAGAAGAAGACTGGACCACACAACTTAGGTATATTTGATATACATGTTATTGATGTTTTCTTGCAAGGACCTACTAGTGACTCTTGGGTATTTGATACTGAATCATTTGCTAATATTTTCAACACGATGCAGAAGTTAAGGAATCCCTGGAAGCTAAGCAAGAACAATGTGATGATCTGTGTCGGGAACGGAACAAGTGTTAAAGTGATCTCCGTCGGCACGATGCCACTATGTCTACTTTCTGGATTAGTATTAGAACTTAGTAATTGTTACTACGTGCCCGCATTCTATAAGAATATTATATCAATATATTGTTTCTTATAGGATGATATTCATTTTAGTATGAGAATAAATGTTATTCTACTTCTACGAATAACATCTTTTATGCACATGCTCCTGCAAAGAGTGGGCTATTTATACATGATCTTGATTGTGAGATGCACATCATAACACTGACTCTAAACACACAAAAATTCTAATGAGTTGAATACCACATACTTGTGGCACTGCCGGTTATGTCATATTGGACACAAACGCATGAAGAAATTCCACAATTACGGAATTTTAACTTCACTATGTTTTGAATATTTCTATACACATGAAGCATGTATTATAAAAAAATGGCCAAAACTCCATTCAAAAGAATTGTTGAACGAGTGATGACCGACAAGTATAGGGGATCGTAACAGTCTTCGAGGAAAGTAAAACCCAAATTTATTGATTTGACACAAGGGGAGTCAAAGAATATTTATAAGCCTTAACAACTGAGTTGTCAATTAAGTTGCACCTGAAAGTAGACTTGCTCGCAACAATCTATCAGTGGTAACAATTTTATAGCAGCAGTAGTAATAAAATAACAACAGGAGTAAAATAGTAACAACAGTAGCAATCGCGGAAAACAGCAGGACGGGAGTACCGTAGGCATAGAGGGAATGGATGAACGGGCGTTGCATGGATAACATAGGTCATGTAATAATCTAAACATGGGCATTGCAGATAATAATAATAAAGTATCCAAGTTCTAGGCTAACCATAGGTATGTGTTCCAATATAGTCATACATGCTCGCAATGAGAAACTTGCACGACATCTTTTGTCCTACCAGCCCGTTGCAGCGGGGACTCAAGAGAAACTACTGGTAATTAAGGTGCTCCTTTTAATAAAGCACCGGAGCAAAGCATTAACACTTCGTGAACACACGTGATCCTCACATCAAAACCATCCCCTCCGATTGTCCCAATTTCTGTCACTTTGGGGCCTCGGGTTCTGAACAATGACATGTGTAAATAACTTGCAGATATGATCAAGAAACATAATTATACTCATGAAACAATAACATGTTCAGATCTGAGATCATTGCACTCGGGCCCTAGTGGCAAGCATTAAGCATAAAAAGTTGCAACAACGGTAGAAAACACTAACAATGGATACTAGGCACTATGCCCTAACAATCTGGCACTATTACATGATCAATCTCATCTAATACCTTCCATCCCTCTCAGGCTACGGCGGTGTTTACTCACACATGGATGGGGGAATCATGGATGGTTGATGGAGAAGAGGTGGCAGTGTCGATGGCTATGATCTCCTCCGAATCCTTGTCCCAGCAGGGCGCCAAAACAGGAACTTCTGATCCCCGAATTGAGTTTCGAGGTGGTGGTGTCTCTCTATTGTGTTTCCGTGGAATATGACGAACCCTCTCACGTTTTAGGTTTACGAGGCATATGTAGTCGAAAGGGGAGCCCGAAGGGGTGGAGGTGGCCCCCACAACACCTGGCGGCGCGGCCTACGGGGGCGCCCAGGGGTGGTCTGGGCCCCTCCTGCCCCCCTTCCAGGTGTCCTTCTGGCTCCCGGGGTCTTCTGGTCTCAATGGGGTCTTTTCTGGGCAATTTCCCGAAAGTTGATTTTTCTGCACAAAAACGAGACACCAAGGTAATTCTGCTAAAAACAGCATTAGTCCATGTTAGTGGTATCCAAAACTCGCAAGTTTAGAGTAAAACAATAAAAAAGAGTTTTCGGAAAAGGGGATACGTTTTGGACGTATCAACGAGCAAGTGACTTATCGAAAATAATACATACCGATGTATGCGGTTCAATGAGTATACCTGCACGCGGTGGATTCCTCTACTTTATAAATTTTACTATTGATTTTAGTTGATATGGTTATATTTAATTTATCTTATGAAGAACAAATCCGAAACATTTGAAAACTTCAAAAAAAAAGTAGAGATTCAACATGCCAAGAAAATAAAAATTCTTTGCTCATACCGCGCGGGTGAATATTTGAGTCGTGAGTTTAACGAACATCTTAGAGATTGCGAAATAGTTTCAAAAATTACACGTCCGGTCTATAAGAAAAAAACAGGCGCAGATGTAAATGTCACTTTCTATTAAGCATGACTTGTCGCAAGAAGTTTTTGACGAATTAAAGGAGTTGACTATGACGAGACATGCTCTCTTGTACCAATGCTTAAGTCTGTATGGATACTTCTAGCAAATGTTGCATATTTCGATTATGAGATGTGGCAGCTAGATGTCAAAATAGCGTTCCTGAATGGAAAGCTTACCGAGGATGTGTAAATTGTATAACCCGATGGTTTTATCGATTAAAAAACGGTCGGAAAGGTGTGCAAACTTCAGCCCTCCATTTATGGACTGAAGCAAGCATCACGGAGGATGTAGTCAAAGGTTTAGCTTTATCAAGCATGGCAGAGAAGCTTGCGTATATAAGAAAATGAGTGGAAGCGCTATAGAATTTCTAGTTTTATATGTGGATAACATATTGTTAATCGAAAAGAATAAAACATTTCTTAACACTATTAAGGACTCGTTGAAGAAACTTTTTTCGATGAAAGATTTGGGTGAAGCAACATACATATTTGGAATCAAGATCTACGAAGATAGATCCCGACGTCTAATAGGTCTTACTCAAGATACATATCTAGAAAATGTATTGAAGTGATTCAATATGGAGGGATCTAGCAAAGGATCGCTTCCACTGGTTCATCACAAGCCACTTAGCAAGATGCAATATCCTCAGACATATGCTGAGTGAGAAAACATGAGTAAGATTCATCAATCATGTACGCTATGATACGTACAATACCATATGTGTCCTATGCTCTAAGTGTTACGAGCAGATACTAGAGTGATCCAGGAAAGTCTCACTGGACAATAGTAAGAAATATCGTTAAGTACTTGTGAAAAACTAAGAATACTCATTTATGGAGGCCATAAATATCTCGTTGGAAGAGGTTACACCGATGCTAGCTTTACCACTGATCATGTTATTTAATGTCTCATTCGGGCAATGTGTTTACTATGAAAGGGGGAATGCTGACCAAGAAAAGTTCTAAGCAAGATATAGTTGTGGACTCTACAACGGAAGTGGAGTACATTGCAGCGGCGAAAGCTGCAAATGAGGGTATCTTGATGAAGAACTTAATTACATAACTTGGTGTGGTTCCAAGTGCATTAGATCCGATGGAAATTCATTGTGACAACAATAGTGACATTACTCAAGCTAAAGAACTAAGATCCCACCAGAAGAACACACATGTGCATCAACGATTTCATATCATACGATAGTTTGTGGGTGTTGGTGATATCAAGATGTGCAAAATTCATATGGACCTAAATGTGTCAGATCCGCGGATGAAGCCTCTAGCTCTTGCAAAGAACGAGCAACACCGGAAAGCCATAAGTTTTAGAATGCTAAATGTAAACTAGATTATTGACTCTAGTGCAAGTGAGAGACTCATGTAAATATGCCCTAGGGGGAATGATAAATGGATTATTATTTATATTTCTATTTCTTCTTTTTTTGTGCTATAATTGTATTAGTTTTGGATAATGTGTATTTGGAGGAAAACCATAGTACATGTGTGGAATTAGAAACACCATTTAGATATCCATAGTATCGCCTCTAAGATGAGTTCATATATTATCGATAGTCTTGATTTCCTGACTATATGGCAAATACAAGGCGTTGTGGGGTTGCCAATGATATATGTGACCGTAGTTGTTGGAATAACAACGACGATGGATAGACCCAATTGATATAAGTTGAAACACATGGAATCGATACTCCTCATGATGCAGAGATACACTACGGGCCCTATCTTGTATTATGGTGTTTGATGAGGACATTGATACGTCCAGAACGTATCTATAATTTTTGATGGTTTCATGATACTTTTATGCTTTTGACAAAAAAATATTAAGTTTATGATTTATTTGTACTAACCTACTAATAGTTGCAAAAGTGCACAATGTTCTTGTTTTACACTTTGATGTGTAGAAATTATCAAAAAATATAAGAGGAAACCTTATTGGAGTCGAATTGGGACTTTCCTGAAATCTGTCTGAAAAGTATTTTTAAATATTTTCACGTTACGAGTCGAAGGCAATGTCAAATGGAAATTTTGGGAGGAACGTCGTAGACATAAAGTTCGGCCAAATCCGAGTCCGTACGACCGAGAAAAGCCCGATTTACCACAGCGATGGGATGACGGAAATCCGTGAGACTATATAAAGGGAGGAAACCTAGGTTGCGAAAGACACCCCATACCACGAATTTCCAGTCACCAAAACCACATTTTTTTGCCTCTCCCATGGATCCCATATCCACGGGGAGGGCTCCCAAGAATCCATGAAGGAAGAGGGCTAAGGGGCGGCACTCCCCCATGATACCGGCGACGCAGGGAAGGAGTCCATGCGTCACCGCCTGCGCCGCCCTGCGCCCCGCGCTGTCCTCTCCACCGTCTTCACCGCCATCTCAATTGCTAATTCCTCCTTGTATACATCGGTTCATCCTCCCACACACCTATGTATTTCCCTATGTAAACATGGTGTTTGACGTTGTAAATTATTTGCATATGATCAATTGTATCTATATCATGTTTGTGTAGTTCCCTTTTGTCATATGATTGATTGTTGAATCTCTATGGATGGTTTGAGCTATATATTGAATTTGTTACAGTCCTATGGTGTCCATCATATGTTTATGCGCGCATGGATCACATCATAGGGTTTGTAGTATGTGGAGAAATCTAGAGGGAGCGCTGCTTGAGTGACAGGAACATGAGCCCCAATCTAGTGATTAAAGCATATGGGATAAAGAGGACCTTTTGATCTTAATGCTACGGTTGGGTATTTTTACCTTAATGTATCTTCTAGTAGTTACAGATGTTTGCTAGAGTTATAATTATAAGTACGTGCAATCATTGGATAGTGAGAGTTTGTTAGCTTTGCCTCTCCCACATAAAAGAGGAATATCAACCTTGTATTTAACTATTTGATCATGGACAAATCCATCACAATTAACACCAATTTTTCACACTCATGGTATTGTTAGTTTATAGTAACTTAGTATATTTTATTGCTGCAGCACTAACTTTACTTTCATGTATTTATTATCCTGCAAAACTATCTTGTTTACCCGTATTGTTACTCTAGTTTTATTCCATAGATATTGCAAAACATTTAGTGTGCGTAGAGTTGTATCAGTGGTTGATAGATCTCGAGAGAATACTTATCCTACCTTTAGCTCCTCGTTGGGTTCGACACTCTTACATATCGAAAAGGCTACACACGATCCCCTATACTTGGGGGATATCAGACATCCCTGGTTCTTCTACACCTTCTCCAATTAAAGATGTTGTTGTTCAAGACAAACCCAATGAAATGAGGATTGGTCCAGTGACAAGATCAAGAACCAAGTTACTACAAAAGCAAGTGAATTCTCTCTTATTAGAATATGATGTTTGTTTTCATGAGAACTTTATACTGCCTAAGTCCATGCACTTATGTATACTCAAGTTTGTTGATAACACAAGCATGGATGGAGGAGGACGTCAAGAGGAGCTGGAAAACAAGGAAGAGCTGCTGGAAAACAAGTGCTACGAGGTGGAAAAAAAACATAGCAAGATGGAAAATAAATGCAACATGGTGGAAAACAAGGCTATACATATAGAGGAAGAAGAGAGAGATGTTTTCCACAAGTATACAAGTGAAGAGTAGAAGAGAGAGGGAGCCCAACATATTGTTGCTGCGCCTAATAGAGAGTCCTACTTTGGGTAGGAGTGAGTCCTGCGTGTCCCTATGGCCGCACCCTTTCATGGGTCGGTTTGTATCAGTTCGTTCGAGTCCACACTTAAGTCAAGTCGAGTCCTAGTCAGTTTGGGCTTGGTGGTGCTTGCGCAATGCCATTGTGGCCGCACCCCCTCCCACTTAAATACCTTCCTTGATGGAGGGATAATAACCCGGTAGTCCGACTCCAAGGTGTAATTCGGCCCCAAGGACGCTGTACGAAATCCGGCTAAGGATAAAAGAACTTCTAGAAGGCCCAAGATTGTAGGCCTCGTAACCCGGATTGTGGGTTACGGTAAGGAAAGTTAGGGTTTAATATGCAGTGACCGGGGTAGGACTCAAGGTGCGCCTTGGAGGGCAAGCCAAGGGGTCCGGGTGCTTTATAAACCCGCCCCTAGGTCTAGTTAGAGGAGATCCAAGAGTTCTAGCAATATCGCTTGATATCGAGCATCCAGTGTAACACAAGAGTTGATTTAATATATCGAGATCGGAGACTCGGCGACTTCATTGCCGGCTACCAGATCGAGTTCCATCATGTTTTCTTCTAAGCTAAACCCTCTCCCAAACGCCTGTGTCGTCTTGCCCCAAGATCAGTTACCCCCGGTAACGTCTGCCGTGATTATCCCACGACAGTTGGCGCCCACCGTGGGGCCTGCGTCCAAAGGTGTTTACATCACGGGAGAAGCTCGGAAGAGCATGGAGAATCTAGTCATCGGCGAGATCTACATCGACCACGAAGGAGAGAAGATGGTGGACGATTCCGGCTGGGGGCCAGAGTCGGATCACCTCGAATCCGGATCTGTCATGACAATCGGCCAGATCAGCGCCTTC
Organism: Alopecurus myosuroides; assembly: GCA_028641055.1. Taxonomy (NCBI): domain Eukaryota; kingdom Viridiplantae; phylum Streptophyta; class Magnoliopsida; order Poales; family Poaceae; genus Alopecurus; species Alopecurus myosuroides. The sequence continues at coordinate 140,815,266 of CM054063.1, forward strand.
ATCGGTATGGTACGTACCTCCGGTTCGATCCCTGACGACTTTGGGTTTGATTCTGTGTCAGGGAAGACCAGCTATATCCGATCAGACGGAGAAGAATCAGTTGGGACAACAAACCCGACAGAAGAGCCCACCACGAAGTGGGAACAGCCGGAGGAGCCGGCATGGACCCCGCGTGGCCGGGTCGAGAAAGAAGATGATACCGAATCTATCCTGCATCTACTGGAGAACCGGTACGAGGAACACAGCAGCGAAGAGGAGCAATATGGATTCGCGCCAAGCATTGTGCGCCGGGTTGAGGTTTACACGGCTCCCGCGACCAATCTCAACCAAGAGAACGTAACCGCGGCCGCCGCCGGGGCAGCACAAGCATTGACCCGGCAGCAGGGACCGGCTAACGGAAACAGGTTTTTGGCCCAGGTTGACGGAGAGTCGGCATCGGTTACCAGTCAAGCGCCAGAAAACGAGTTACACGCGAACACGTTCGGATTCCTAGCAAACCGGACGCCAGGAGCGGGTCCTTCCAATCCACAACATCCGGCCCTGTTCGACAACAATCTGATCCTAGATCCGACAGTTCTTGCCACAGTTATCACTCCAGAGAACGCGGCGGAACGTGTTAGGGATTTGGACGTAGCCCGTCGAGCATTGGAGCAGCAGAGAAGGCAAGTAGAGGCCGAAAGACAAGGGATGGCCACGCGACAACGCGAGCTGGATGCACTGGAAACCCGGCTCCGAGAGGAAACAACTAGGATACATCAAAGGTACCAAACCAGATTGCCAGCATTGGGAGGAGTCATAAACCCGGCTGCGCTATTTATCACGCCTCAGGATCAGCCGATCCCAGCGTCAAATCAAGGAACCGCCCCTCAACCGACAACCGGAGGAGTACAGCCGGTAGACACGCAGGCCGGGTTACCCGTACCACAGTCTGGAGTTACTACCGGCAATACTGTACCACCACCACCACCACCACCATCACGTTTTCGTACGCCCGCGGGTCATTACAACAATCCCATGGACAACGTATACGCGGCAACGCTTGCACTGAATCAAATCCCCGTGAGAGAGTCACCCCACGCAGAGGAGACCCGGCGGGCGATAGATATGCTGCGCACTGCGGTGGCACAACAAGTTAATTACCCGGATCATAGAAGTGGAATGCATGGGACACCATATGTCAGCCAACAGCGAGGTAATGCCGGAAATATCCAGACAAGTTCGGCACGGCGGAGGGAAGAGCAGCAGCAAATGCCGCCTCCTCCACACATTCAGGCAGTACCAGCAGCATCAGCAGCACAGGCCATCGTGGATAGTTCCAGAGCCAGGAGAGCCGTGGCCGGGTCTGCGGCACATGGGCCACCAGCAGTACCGCGTCCAGCTGTAGCCCCTGCAGGATCACACGTTTCCCGGGTAAGACCAGCTTCGACCATCCTTGCAGGACCTAAGTGTCTTTCGGATAGCATCAGGGCTGAACCTTACCCGGAAAAGTTCAAAGAACCGGGTAAAGTAGTGAATTATGAGCCGACTATGGATCCGGAAACATGGTTGAGCAGTTATGAGATGGCCATGTCGATTCGCAATGCGTCCGAGAATCTTCAAGCCAAATTCATGTATCTAATGATGTCAGAGGGAGCAGCAAAGTTATGGTTCACCAATCTACCGGAAGGATCTATCAAGTCATGGGAAGAATTGAAAACTGCGTTTATCAAGCACTTTCACGGGACGTGCAGAAAGTTATTCACTATTGATGACCTAGAGCGATGTGTTCAGAAGAAGGGAGAATCGGCGCGCAGCTGGGTGCGCCGGGTTATGGAAATACTTCATTCATCTACAGATATTCAGCCCAAGGATGCGCTGCAAGCTATGGCAAAGACCTGCAAGTACACACCTTTAGTACAAAAGCTAACTCGCATGAAATCTAGTCGGAATGCTTCAGAGGTTACGATGGGAGAACTGATGGATGCATGCAACAAACACGCCGCAACGGACACTACGAAAGAGGAAACTGACGATAAAAAAGCAAAAGTAAACACAGGTAATAATGGAAGAGCCGGCAATGGATCAGCGCCGGGTAACAACGGAAACAGCCATAACAAGCGCCCGTTTGAGGGAGGCTCCGAGTTTGTCGCCAACACTGAAGCCGGATCTTCAAGACCCAGGGCAGAAGGAAATTTCAACACTGGAAATCACAATGGAGGAAACTATCAAGGGCCACCAAGGCCGAGTAACAATTGGGACATCTTCAGAATGGCATGCCCGAAGCACAGCAGGAACGGTAGGCCAGCTAACCACTCCTTGGAGCAGTGCACCGACCTACAGAGGTGGAAGAATGAGGAAGTGAACAGAGCCATGCGAGGTGCAGGTCGGGGAGGAGGACCGGGTCCAGGTGGAAACCCGGGCAACGGCCCACCCCCAGCCGGTAACCCGGCAGCCGGAAATCAAGGTAACAACCAAGGGGGAGCTGGAGGTTTCCAGGCCAACCCCAAGCAGTTGGGTCAATATCACGTACATACTACAAGAAGTTCCAACAAGGACAAGAAGATACTGAAGAAGGCGGTAAACTCGGTGTCCTCGGCTGTTCCATGATACCTGAGGTGGTCAGAACAAGATGTAACATGGAGCAGAAGAGATCACCCAGAAAGGATAGAACACCCGGGAGTTTTAGCATTGGTAGTTGCACCGCAGGTCAATGGGTATGAGCTGAAAAAGGTCCTGATGGACGGTGGAAGTAGCATCAATATACTGTATTGGGAAACCTTTCTACGCATGGGTCTCAAGGAGTCTCAACTACAAAAAAGTTCAACAATTTTTCATGGGATAGTGCCGGGTCACTCAGCGTGCCCCGAGGGAAAAATCGCATTGGAGGTAGGTTTTGGGGAATCAAAGGACAATTATCGAGTTGAGTGGCTCACTTTCGAGGTGGTCAAATTGCGCAATCCTTATCACGCGCTGTTCGGAAGACCGGCTTATGCTAAATTCATGGCTAGGCCGTGTTATGTGTATCTACAGCTAAAAATTCCGGGTCCTAAACAGACCATCACCATACATGGAAGGCGGGACATAGCGGCTGAGTGCGATGAAGGAGATGCAGCAATGGCTGAACAAGCTTGTAGAAAAGAGGAACTCAAATATTACCGGTCTCAAGCAGACCCGGATGACAGAACAGCCTTGAAAAAGCCGAGTACTGAAGGCGAAAGGGCAAAGCTCCAGGCAGCACGAGATACCAAGATGGTGGCTTTCATCAAGGGTGACTCACTCAAACAATCCACCACGAGAAAAGAAATTGCGCAGCCGTTCACAGCCAGCCGCGTCATGGAAACGCCTTATCCGGATTGGCTGGCAAACCCGGTACTCATAGTAAAAAAGATCAACAAGTGGAGAGTGTGCATCGATTACGTCAGTTCCGGACAGAATCCCAAGAAGAACTAAAACAATGTAACGGGCAGCAGGTTCCAGACGCACTCTTTTCCTATCCAGGGTACCTAAGGGGACTGGAAGGTTTTTAATGAGGCGGCCTGCTGACCCAAAACTTTCTCATATCAATAAAGAGATGGTTATCAAGTCTTATTTTATGATCTTCACTCCGGTTACAGATAAGTATTATTTATCGCTACCGGTACATCAGTATCATCAAGTATGTTGCATATATATAGGTCTTGAGGGATGATTGCTTGAATAGCACAGTTACAAACTCAAAGACCCGGCCTTGATGCCTATGAGTTATAAGGGCCGATTACTCGCAAACGAGTACGGCTGCAATGTTATAACCGGACAAAGGAGCCAAATTTTCTTGACTTTTCTTACTTAAGCTCGATGTGACTCGCACTAAAGTGGCATGATTTGCTCGCTTACGATTACAATCAGCCATGAAGCCCAATGGGACTTTCCTGACCCTGTTTTCGTATAGATGTAACAACATGATATCCACGCGAAAGACGGCTTATAGTACAAGATTGTCAAAAGGGTCATCTAAACAACAAGTTATGCAGAGTATAAGGCTAATAGCTGGAAACTCAACGTTTATCAAGCATAACTTCAATACTCACGTGAAACGGCTCTAGGGCTTGGGCTTAGTAAAAACAATTTGTTCTCTGGAAAAGACCACACATCCCAGACTCGGATTTCGGGCCTTGGGGACTGGGGATTTTGAAACAGAAACAAGTTGTTACTAAGCTCAGAAAACCCTAACATCCGAGTCTTGGGGACTTGGGGACTTAGAGAAAAGTCCGCCTGTCAGAACCCACGATGCTCGGAAACCGAGTCTCACAAAAGGAACAGTAAGGAAAGCCGGATATCGAGAATAAGCTCAAAAACCAGATAAATATCAAGTTCATCCAGAGGCCAGAAGAGGCACGAGGTATATCAAGGAATTACAGTACGTTACAAATCTTGGTACTAGTATCAAAGGTGCATAGGTGCACCGACAAAAGAATATCTGTTTCGAGCAAGAGCAGCGAAACGACCAAGGTATCGTGATAGCATTTGTTTACTCGGCTTCTTGAGTAGGGTCCACACCCTTGCCCTTGCCCTCCGGGTCTTGGTCCTGGGCTTGCTCCGCAGCCCTCCCGGCATCATCACCCGGGTTCTTCGCATCAGGACGGACAGGCGGGAGGACAGCCGGTGTAGAAGTGGTTGGCTCCGATCCTAACTCGGCCTCCCTCTTCGCGGTTTCTTCCCTCTTCCTGGCCGAATCGGCAGCCCATTTTTCCAAAATGTTGAAGGGTGGGGGTGCTTCCTCCTTCACGATTTTTCCTTCAGCATCGTACGAACTCATAAGCGTACCCAGATCCATACTATCGGCCAAAGTGGTTGCCGAGTGACGCACTGCGGATTGTACGGCCTTGAAGTCCTTGGGCCCAAACTTGGAGCCGTCTGCTTTGAATTCTGGAAACCCGGATATCACTTTTGTCGGCTCAAGCTTGGGAAAATAAGCCTTCGCCAGTGCAAAGTCCCGGGTCATACCAATCCGGCATGCCGAGCGTTTCCAGATCTCGATCCATGCAGGCACAGTGGAGCAAGCTTGGATAAGATTTTCTTCACCCGGATATACCTCAGTCGGCCACTTCACGACATCTAATATATACTTGGTGCCGGCAAAGAAAGTCCGGAGCACAGTCTTTAAAGTTTTAGCCTTTGCAACAGCATCTTCTCTGGGGTTGCAAGGTTAGCACCTGCAGTTGAAGCAAAGAAAGGCCATATCAGTAATTCCGAGTATCCTGTAACGAAATAGAGGCATGAAAGCAGTCAGCAGCAAGAAACTTACTAAGCAAGATACGATAAGTATCGGTAACTTGCTCCGACAACTTTTTCAGTGCGGTTCGAGCAGTGGTACACCTTTTCTTATATTTGGAAACATTTTTCTTCAAAGTTTCCACTTCATCCTCAAGGGCCTCCCTCCGCTTTACCTCGGCAAGCAGCAGTTGTTCGGTCTTGAGCAAAAGTTCATCAGACCGGGTGGCCTGTGCCTGTGAGGAATCAAAGTATGAGAATTAGTCGGGTATCATGGAAAGCCGATTATCGCGCAGAATACCGAGCACAATTTCAACAAATTATACTCGGCACTTGGGGACTAGATGGATAAGAAGAGATGTTAGGTAACATTACCTGGTGCTCCGCTGCCATGCGCTCTAGCACATCTCTCTCCGAGGCCTTCATATCAAGGAGAGTGTTCATCATCTGATCAAAAGTTTCGTTGCCCAAATTGGAAGACCCGGGACCTTGGGGATTTGGAGAAGGGACTCTCCTCTTGGTGCGAGAGGGTATCCGGGTCGTCCGAGTATCGGAGCCTGGTGCCCTTTCTCCCGCGCCCAAGTTTGCAGCTTCTTCCTCCTCGAGTACGTGCGAAGCTATGGGATACTCGGCCTCTCGGTCGGCTGGGTTTATTGGTGGCACTTTTTGTCCTTCTCCGCCAGCTGCGGCATGCATATCATCAGTCAGGTTCTCCGTATCCGGGTCATCGGTCTCCATATCTTCTTGGTCACTAACAGTGACCGCGGCTCTATGGACAATGTAAGCAGGCAGTTAGCGTATAACTGGAAAAAAGTGATGAAAAGGTGATAAAGCATCAGGAAGGGAACTTTACCCGGGATTCACCACGAAGTCCGAGGGGAGCTCACTGCTGGACCCGGATGAAGCTGAAAAACATCAAGCAAGACATAGGATTATCCTGTAAGGGGATGGTTCAGAAAGGCGTTGATACCCAAGAAGGAATTAGTCAAATACCAGCGTGTTGAGCCGGAGACGACGAAATGCCCGGATTAAGAGCGCCATCACCCGGAAAGTTCCGAGTCACCCGACGCTTGGTCACGAGCGGTTCCTTCAAATACGACCAAGTGGATAATTTCCGGTTTAGCTCGTGCATGTTATCAAAGAAATATGGTTTAGAGGCAAGGAAAAGGTATGGAACCTTGAAGACGACCCCTTGGGGTTTTCTCTTTGCTCCGACCTTGACTGTTGGCTCAGCGTCGTCCTCGTCACTCGCTGATTCCACCTTGCCTTCAGTTTCTTCTTCGTCGTCCTTCTCTTCTTGTTCTGAAAGTTATCAGGATTTACAATCGGAAAATGAAGAACGAGCAATAGCAATTTCAAAAAAGCTAAGTGAAACTCGGAATGTACCTTCATCCGAGTTAACGGCGTCTTCTTTCTCCTCTGGAGTTTCAGAGCTAGGAGGAGTTTCAATCTTCCAAAAAGGATCATCGGCCTGAGATGAAGATATAAGAATAAAGGTTATTGGCCATATCGAGTGGAAAGTGTGAAGGTAAATATATGGAAGACGAGTCTTTACCTTGGGGGCCGGGTTCTCACGCGTGAAGGGTTCTAACCCGGCTATATTCCGGATTACCTCCAACTTCTCTGTCAAGAAGCTCTTGATAGTCTTGTTGGTGTCTCCGGCTGCAAAGCTATGGGTGGAGTATCGGAGCGAGTCCGTGGTGTGCCCCGAATACTCGCACATTAACTTAGTGCGGATGGAATTGGGTTGGATCCGGAAATCAACCCAAGTTTTCACCAGGTTAAGCCCAATGAGACATTGGGCCGAAAGAATAGAGATTTTGGCTAATAAAGGCCGGATTGCCTCCCTGTCCGAGTCAGGGGCAAAGGCGTTGAAGGTCTCGGAGATATCGAGAAGGCCCTCCGAGTAACCCGGCAGTTTCTTTTGGCCGGGTGGGGAGGTGTCTCGGCAATAGAAATATGAGAGTTGCCAGTGTTTGACGTGGGAGTTAAGAGTGAGAGGTGGCATTAGAGAATTCTTGCGGCGCTGGATAGAGACCCCGCCGCAAGCGAGAAGTGCCCCGTCACCGCTTTCGCGGCACGGTTTGCACTGAAAAAGTTCGATAAAAAGAGCCAAACTTGGCGGTGTGCACAAGTATGACTCGGAAAGAACGATGAAATGGGAAATATTTAACACAGAGTTAGGCCCTATGTCAAATATTCGGAGGCCATAGTGGCTCAAAATGTCTCGAAAGAAAGGGTGACCCGGAGGACGGAACCCCCGGGTCACGTGCTCCACAAAGCATATTACCTCATCATCCGCGGGCGTAGGCCGGGTCTCGTTACCCGACACCCTCCAGTGGATCTCCTTTTTAGGGGGTAGAACCCCTAACTCGGCCAGTTCTTCTAACTTGGCCTTCGTAACCGTGGATCGCGCCCAATTGGCGGATATGGAGCTGGTGGTCTTGGCCTTGGACGGCGTTTTCCCCTGCTTCTTGGGAGCCATGGGATTGACCTGCAAAGCACGAGGTAGAAGGGAACAAGGAATAAGAATTGGAAACCATGAGTTTTATGAGTATTGATGAGCGATATCAAGATAACATGGAAGCTAAGTATTATCCGGGTACCGTTTTGCGGAGCAAGATTACAAGTTATCCGGGTATCAAGCATCATTATGAAAATTATGGGGAGCTTATGTATTGAAAAGTGTTTGAAGAAGTTGGATGGTTGCCCATGTATGTACTGTAAGCAAAAGAGCCGGAAAAAGAGGATTTTCCGGGTAACAGTGACAGGAGCGGAAAATTTGGGTGGCTCGGGCCTAGGTTGGAGATTCCATTTCTAAATTTGTGGTGAAATTAGTGACTATGGGCAGTAGGGGAGTGAAGTAAAGTCTATATTCAATCCGTTGGATGATCTAGAATGAATTCGAGCTATCTAATTCGGCGTGACCAGAAAAATGACCGGCGGGTTGACTTAGATCCAATCTGAAGTAAATCGAGAAATTGCAAGGGCAAGTTGATAGATATGAGAGACTTACTGGACGAGATCGAAGTGAAGCCCGACGGAGGCAAATAGCACAAGCTTGGTGTCCCTTTGCGATTCCCGGCGGAAAGGTCGGGGGTGCGGCGGCGGATCTTGGCGGCGGCACGGGGCGAACCGTGGCGGAGCGCAACCGGCGGCGGATTGGCTCTGGTGATGCGCGTGAGGTCTCCGTGGCGATGCTCTGTGAGCCTGGGCGCGGAGGCGAGGAGGAAGAAGAAAGGGGGAAAATGAGCCGTTGGGGTTGGATTTGCTCCTATGTGCCTATTTATAAGGGTGTGGGCGGCTAAACCTAGCTCAACGGTTGGCAGCCGGAAATTTCGGGTTAAACGGCTATTTGCCTGGATTCTGTGGGGTGTGCTTTGAGTGCTAAACGAGATATCCGGACGGAAACAAGAATGAGATCTTCTCCGCAATATTAGGGTCAATTATCGAGTGAAGTTAGCCGGATCTTTAACATTCTTATCAGGGTGTTGACCCGGAAAGACAAGTAAAGACTTGGAGAAAGCCGGGTTACTATATGGCCACCGTGGAGTTAGGCCTAGCTATTTATCAAAGCTAATTAACCCGGCCTCCCTTGAAACTTGTAAGTTTGATAATTTTGCAGGGAATAGCGTGCGCTTCAAAGAGGATCCTATGAAGCCCAAGCTATTCTGGGGACTACTGATGGAGGGATAATAACCCGGTAGGCCGACTCCAAGGTGTAATTCGGCCCCAAGGACGTTGTACGAGATCCGGCTAAGGATAAAAGAACTTCTAGAAGGCCCAAGATTGTAGGCCTCGTAACCCGGATTGTGGGTTACGGTAAGGAAAGTTAGGATTTAATATGCAGTGACCGGGTAGGACTCAAGGTGCGCCTTGGAGGGCAAGCCAAGGGGTCCGGGTGCTTTATAAACCCGCCCCTAGGTCTAGTTAGAGGAGATCCAAGAGTTCTAGCAATATCGCTTGATATCGAGCATCCAGTGTAACACAAGAGTTGATTTAATATATCGAGATCGGAGACTCGGCGACTTGATTGCCGGCTACCAGATCGAGTTCCATCATGTTTTCTTCTGAGCTAAACCCTCTCCCAGACGCCTGTGTCGTCTTGCCCCAAGATCAGTTACCCCCGGTAACGTCTGCCGTGATTATCCCACGACATTCCTCCTGTGTGTGGAAAGGTTTAGACTATGTTATACCTAAAACCGTAGAACCTCTTGTTGATTGCTTGAAGCATTCATCTGGAAGTAATACAACTACACATTTTGCGTGCTATCAACTGTTCCATTAGGAATTAGTTGATACAAGACCACTACTAGTCGGTGGCTGCTTGTGCAAGTGTGTGGAGTTGTGAATACCCAAGGGATTGATTGTTGTTGCATTGGCATCAGGAATTAGCTGGAGAGTTCGTTGCAAGACACAAGTTATCATACCTCTATCATCCAGTGAGTTCATCAAGAATACCGGGCCACCCCTTATCATCTTGGTATCAGATTACTGCGTTTACTCGGTGAGCTCTTTTCATCCCATTAGATTCGAGTGTTTTCTTTCCTACACAGAAAAATCCCCACAAAATAGGTCTAGATCATTGTCATAGCCCTAGATCATCCCCAATTTGCAAGTACTAGTTGAAGTTTTGTGTTTGATCTTGTGTTTCCTTTTTATTTTGTGTGTCTTGTAGTCGGTTAGGGTTAGGGTTCTTAGTTGTTTCTAGTTTTTGAGTTGATCCGATCCACAAAAATACCAAAAACATCTTCCAATTCGAGTCCATAGTTGGTTCTATACCGAGCCCTAGTGGAGATCCCTACCGCAGCACAACAATCATCATTTTCCTGCCATGGAGTTCTTCCTCTAGTCCTTTTAGGATTCCTACCTTGGCACACTAGTTGGTTTCAGATTCGTACGGCCAGCACAAAAAACAACAAAACCGTTGCCGTGGGTCTCCTAGCGTATATCGGATTTGAACCCTGCCGGGCACGAATTTTGCCAAAACGCTGCCACGTCCTACTCGCACTCGGATACGTTCTGCTCTCGGGCACAAAAATGCACCAAACCGCTGTCGTGCCCATTGCTCCATTGCAAACGCGGCCACGTTCTGCCAGGCTCCATTTTCATTCAGTTTCGCTACCGCCGCGGCAGAAAAACCGGTGCTTTCCTGCCGTGAGTATATAGCTCATTTTAGTGTGTTTTCTTTGCAATTTTCTTAGGGATTCCAGTCTAAACTTTGTGAAACATAGCCACATCCATTCTACAGCAAACAAATAGGTACCTTGCCCACAAGACTAGCTATTTTATTTGCTCACTACAGGCCGCTCATTATCATCATATTTTTGTGCCACATTGTTATAATATTGTCTTGCTCCTAGTTGTTATTTGGCCATTGGAACAAGTATAAAAAAACAGAAAAAGAATTGAAAAAAGCAAAAGAGGCCGAGAGCTGTATCGCCATACATTATTTTTTGAGCTGTTTGATCACTATTAAATTGACATTGTCATATTGTGCAATCTTGTGCCTGTTTTTCATTGAGATTGACTAGTGTCTTTCGAGTGCATTGCAACAATTCCATACATAAATTTTCCACATTTGTCTCCATATTGGTGTGTGTGTTCCCAGGTGCATTTTTGTATCATCACAAACATCAAATAGGACTTGTTATTTTGGTGTTGTTAGGTATCCATACCAAGCCCCACTATATATCCTATTTTGCCTTGTGTTAAGGTAAAATCCATGGGTATTCTCTTGTTCACACCAAGTCATAGGACTGCTAATTGCTTGTTGGTAAGTTCTTTCTATTCACTTCGGAATGGTAAGATACACCTCTATTTGCTATTTTGAATGAGTTGTGAGAGAGCACCACAACCCATATTTGTTTTATTTCACTAACCTATTAATCATGGCTTCTCCTAGTGATGCTGATGTGCAGGCTAAGAAGAAACCCGAGGAAGTTGTGAAGTGGAATGAATATGAAGCACTGGAGGGATACAATGTACAAAATAATAGCATCTGAAATTGAGAAAAATGATGATGCTTTGAGGAAAGAGTTGAACACCTTGGATCTGAAAATTGAGGTTGCTACTAATCAAGAATCTGTTGATGTTTTGCAAGAAGCTGTGACAAATTTGACTAGGAAGATTTCTAACTTGGCAACTCTTGTGCAATAAAGGGCTCCCCAAGTACATGATGATGCTGATTTGTAGGCTGGCCGAGGTCATGCCAACCATGGCGGTGTTGGTCTTGGTGCTGCTAGGAGAGTACAAGCTCCTGAAAACAATAGAGAAGATGATGGTTTGGGCAAGCCAAAATTCTCTATACCTCCTTTCAGTTTTAATCATGATGATATGGAGGAGTATTTGATGTGGGAGATGAAAATTGAGAAGCTGTGGAGATTACATGACTACACTGAGGATAGGAAGATAAAAATCGCTTCTTCTGGATTTGATGGATATGCTCTTTTGCGGTGGGACAATATTACACAATTGAGGGCAGAAAATGGTGATCCAGACATTGTTACATGGGGGACAATGAAGCAACTTATGAGCGACAGATTTGTGCCCAAGAACTATATTAGAACATTATATGATAAATTGCAGCAATTGAAGCAAGGCACATTGTTAGTGGATGCTTATTATAGAGAGATGGAGTTGATTCTTCAAAGGGCTCGAGTTAAAGAGGAACCAGAACATATTATGCAACGTTTTATCTCATGTTTGCAATTCAAAATCAAGAGCATTGTGAGGCATCTCCAATATAATGACATGAATGAGTTGCTACATCATGCAAGAGAGCCTGAAGCACAATTGGCCGAGGAGTCTAGGATGAGTGCTAGGAGGGTTTTCACCCCTTGAAATTCTGATTTTTCATCATCAAAACCACCACAAGCCCCAACCCATAGTGTTTCCACTTCCAAACCCGAGACCACCCCTTCCACTTCGAACAAAATAGTGCAACCAACAACAAGTTCTAGTGGCTCCAATTGAAGATGTTGTTGTTCAAGATAAACCCAATGAAGGGAGGAATTGTCCAATGGCAAGATCAAGAACCAAGTTACTAGAACAGCAGGTGAATTCTCTCTTATTAGAATATGATGTTTGTTTTCATGAGAACTTTATACTGCCTAAGTCCATGCACTTATGTATACTCAGGGTTGTTGATAACACAAGCATGGTTGGAGTAGCACATCAAGAGGAGCTGGAAAATAAGGAAGAGCTGCTGAAAAACAAGTGCTACAAGGTAGAAAACAAACATAGCAAGCTGGAAAATAAATGCAACATGGTGGAAAACAAGCCTATACATATAGAGGAAGAAGAGAGAGATGTTTTCCACAAGTACACAAGTTAAGAGTAGATGAGAGAGGGTGCCCAACACATTGTTGCTGCACCTAATAGAGAGTCCTACTTTGGGTAGGAGTGGGTCTTGTGTGTCCCTATGGCAGCACCCTTTCATGGGTCGGTTCGTATCAGTTGGTTCGAGTCCAAACTTAAGTCAAGTCGAGTCCTAGTCGGTTTGGGCTTGGTGGTTATTGCGCAATGCCATTGTGGCTGCACCTCCTCCCTCTTCAATACCTTCCTCCTACATGTGGAAACGTTTAGACTGTTCTATACCTAAAACCCTAGAACCTCTTGTTGATTTCTTGAAGCATTCATCTAGAAGTAATACAACTGCAAGTTTTGCCTGCTATCAACTGTTCCATTGGGAATTAGTAGATACATGACCACCAGTAGTCGGTGGCTACTCATGCAAGGGTGTGGAGTTGCGAATATCCAAGGGATTGGTTGTTGTTGCATTGGCATCAGGAATTACACGGAGAGTTCAAGTTATCATACCTATATCATCAAGTGAGTTCATCGAGAAGATCGGGTCACCCCTTATCAGTGTTTGTCATAGTCTAGCCGGACACGTAATCAAAGTGTGGATCATAAGAACATCAATAATACGGAATGATTAAAACAGTACATGTCGGGTAATGAGGATAACACCCTTTTCACCTGGCAATGTAAAGTATCAAGAAGAAGTACGATATAATTAGATAGTAATACAAAAGGTTCTCACGATAATTATATTCGTGTTATGTGTGGGGATAATGATGTACATCATGGTACATATGTTCGATCATTAAAGCAAAATGAGTTCCAGACATGTCCATATGTATCTGAACCCATAGGTCACACACTTAAGAGTTTAGTTGGATAGAAGAAATGGATAAAGTGACCACCGAACGAATGTTGGGAGAGTCTTTGGTTATGAAGGAGGTGTCCATAATATAATTGAGAGTATGTGGAATGGTTCTAAATATTTTATGTAAAGTGGAGGAATAGATTAGGGAAGTTTCGGAATAAGTGGGAGGGGTCCGGAATTTTCTGGGACTTCGGAAAAATCATTAAGTAGCATAACCTACCGGGGAACCATGGGCCAGGACGCCACATGGCCCCCACTAGGGCAGCCACATATGGGGGGCTAGCCGAGTTAGCTAGGGACTTCCCTAGCCGGCCACCTATAATAGGATGGGGGTGCAGCCAAGGCACCCCAATCCCAACCAAGGCGCACCACCCCCAAAATCTAGCCATCCCACACCACCTCCTCTCGACAAGGGATGTGCTGCTACCCCTCCTCCGTCTACTTCATCCATGACGCGGAAGCACTACCGGATCTCTACTGCCATTGTCGAGCACTTCATGATCTTCATCCACATGTTCCTGTTTCGTCCGCATGCTTGATCACACTTCGAGGCGGTGCTTATGATCTTGTACGTGTGTATACCAATGGAGGTGTTGCACGTGCAACACTTGTTCGTGTGATAATACATATCCTTGCGACTAGAAAATTCTAGCCACAGGGATCGATAGTGTCTTCATCAACCTCGTCATCAACAACTTTCGCTAGTTCGATCTACGAGAGTATGTTTTGTTGTCTCGCTAGAATTGTTTTTTAGGTATCGTGTTCCCCCAACAAGTGGGGTATGTGATGGCATCCACAGATTTGGTAATGGAGCGCGAAAGGAGAAACTAGATAATGTTTGGGTATAGCTCTACAACTATTAAAGATATTTTCCAATATTCCGATAAATCGGAACCACTTCTCGATGTATGACTAATAAGATAAATCAGCCAATATATGCTGATCAATCAGCCAATATGCCGATAAACCGGCTGATTTACCCCTTATCTTGGGTCGACTGGTAAGTTACCTATAAGAGATATCCCCAACGTACTCAGTAGTGTAGGGCACCATGTGAATGAAGTTCATTGACATTGGATGGACGGTTCCTAACACAATACCCGTCGGTGGTTCCATATATTGTGTTGATTATCACCCACCCACCACCAAAATGTATAGTGCTGATGTTGAGATTTGAACTCGCAACCAATTTGGTTGCAACAAGAACAAGCCAGCCACAAGCACACACATACAACCGTTCATGAGTTGTGTCGATTATATCAAGAATGGAATTAATGTCTAAAAACTAAAATGTATATTAATATGGATTAAAACATAGATTATTATGGAAAGGAGAAAGTATACCATAACAAAGCACAAACCCCGACTAGAATTCACGCTTTGTTATATTCATCAATCCGTGCAGCCAATTTCCGAATAAATTAATTAATGATAATGGTTTAAAAGTAAAATAAAAATGTACCGAATAAGTTTAATAATGGATAGAGATGAATGTCCCCGGTGGATCAAAAGTTTCCATCCCCGGGACCTCCTGCTGACACATGTCCACTTTAATCTCACAAATCCCTCTTTTAGTGCTATAAATTAAAAACCGCTTCATTAAAATAAGAATTTTGTACTAGTGTAGCAATTTCTAAAAACTCCCCAAATCCCGCTTTTGTTCTTATGAGGAAAAATACTGTTTGATTGAAATAATAATTTTATGCTATTGTAGAAATTTTCAATTTCCATCCGAAAATCCCGCAATTTCTCAATTATAGAAAAAAAACTCCATATTTGCTTCATTGTAGCAAAAAATTGTGACATTACAACATTTAGAGAACATAAACATAGCAAAAAAAACACGACTCCGTAGAAAATTTCCGATCGGCCACACATCAAAATCCCCAAATCTTGCCAGAGTTCTCACCGGAAACATCGTAGCAATTTTTGTTTTTGACATTACAACATTTCCAAAAACAGAAAAGTAGCAAAATAAAAATGACTTTATAGAAAATCCCGCCACATATTGCAGCACCACCGACGACCGAACGTAGCATCACCGCTGGCCGACGGTAGCACCATCGTTGACGTACCATAGCAAAACTACTCTTCATATGCAGCATCAACGGCGGTCGTTTGTTCGTCCATGGTGCCGCAACCGGCATCGCCGCCATAGGGATCATGGCGCGCGGGAGATGGAGGAGTTGTCCGCCGCTCGTTGCACTGGTAGCATCCCTTGATAGCACCACCTTACTGCATCGATAACATCCCCAGTAGCCGTTGGTAGCACCCACACGTTGCCAGTGAAGCATTCATGGCTGCACAATTGGCGTTGTCGTCAATAGGGGACATGGCCTACCTTATAGACCTTGCAACGAGGCGTCATGGGGATTACAACAGGCGGCTCTGATCAAAATCCTATAGTAGCCCAGAAATACTTGCCGAGATTAGGAAGGGTGTGGATTAAGGTGGTGGTAGCCATGGCCTCCGCATCGATGCTCGCCCCTGTCCGTCAAGGTGTGGTGCCTCATGTGTGGCCCCGGTGCTCGCCCTGCTGACACAAGTCCACGCAACCCTGGGCGTGGTGGAGCCGGCCCATCCAGAGCTCATGGAGGAGGCCGAGCCCGAGGAGCCTCATCGGCGGTGAGCAGTCGTCGAAGCAGGGGATGGGAGGAGAACGACACGATGCCGAAGCCGGTGACGACAGGCTCAGGGGAGGAGGACGGAGGAAACAGAGCGGGTGAGAAGGAACTAGAGAGGGGATAATGCAACAGGGGGTGAGCCCCCTTCGTGCAACGCATGACGCGACCGAATCAGGAGTCGCGAGCTCGCGATCCCCTAGGTAATTAGTAGCGTTTTCCTGGTATAATAATTTGCTACGGAGTCAATTTCATAAACCGCTAAACAGTCTGATTTCTGTCGGATCAAGAACGAGAGCATGCCCAGCTTCTGATTGTTTGGAGGGGCTGAACATTACAAATGAGAGCTTTGAAGCCAAATATCTCTGCCTTCCTACCCCTGATGACAGAATGACAAGAAGCAAATTTGAAAGTCTACAAGCATGTCTTGATAGGTGTCTGGTGGAATGGGACGACAACTACAAATCGCAAGCGGTTATGGAAATTCTTATCAAATCCATTGCCCAAGCGATCCCGGTCTACATAATGGGGTGTTTAAAAATTCCCGTTGGGTTTATGTGACGAACTGACCAAGTTGATCTGGCGTTTCTCATGGGGAGCGGAAAATGGAAGACGAAAAACCTGCTGGGTTGCGTGGGATATAATGTTGCGCCCTAAGAGTTTTGGAGGAGTGAGTTTCAGTGACATGCGACTGTTTGATCAAGCTCTGCTTGCCCACCAAGCGTGGAGACTCATCCAATTCCTAGATACCCTATGTGATCGCTTGTTAAAAGCCGAATACTATCCAAATGGCTCATTGATCGACATAGTGTTTACGGGTAATGGTTCTTCTACTTGGCATCAAATTGAACATGGCCTTGACCTTTTGAAACAAGGTGTGATCTGGCGTGTCGGTAATGATACTAGTATCTGATACTGGCGTGACCCATGGATCCCTTGGGATAGACAACGAGGGCCATTATCTGCCTAAGGTCGAAGCCGCTATACATGGGTTTTAGACTTCGTACAACCAAACATTGAGTGGCAACGTCAGAGGCTCGAGCTCTACTTTGGAGGAGAAGATATCATGGAAATTGTAAAGATAAAAACCTCAACGAGGCAGGAGGATGACTTCATCGCGTGGCACCATGATAAACGAGGTTGTTTCTCGGTTAAGAGTGCATACATACTGGCCCTCTCAATGTGCATGCTAGATCAAGATAGGGGCGCCACGAGTGATAGACCTGGCGGTGAGCGGCCCTGCTGGAAGCTAATTTAGAAGTGTCTAGTGCCACCGAAATGAAAATCTTTGCTTGGAAAATTTTCCGCAATGCTGTCGCACTGAAAGCAAATCTGTTAAAACGCGAGATTGCCACAGATCCTACCTATGAGATATGTGGAAGGGAGGACGAGGACACGTATCATGCCCTGATCAGATTCCCTCACACACGTACACTTTGGGATGCCATGGCAGAAGTGTGGAGCTTACTTTCTGAAGAGCTACTGCTGCCAACCGGACCAGAGTGGCTTCTTTACCTCCTAAGACAGATAAATGAGAAGCAAAGAGCAAACACTCTCATGACTTTACGGAGGATATGGCACGCCCATAACGAGATGACCCATGATAAACCATGTCCCCCGATTGAAGGATCTCGAAGATTCTTGGTAAGTTACATGAACTTGTTACTTATGATCAAACATTGTCCTGTAGTAGACCGGGCAAAGGGGAAGACGGTGATCAACCAAGTCCGGGGCTTCAGGAATGTGCCAGAACGCATGGACGAGAGACAAAAGGAAAGGAAGAGATGGAAAATACCTGATCTAGGTAAAACGAAGCTGAACATGGATGGAGCCTACTCGATAAATTGCGAGGCAGGTGTAGGGATGGTTCTACGCGAGCAGGATGGAGTTGTCATATTCACGACCTGCCTTTCATTGCCACATCGTTTGGATGCAATGGTGAAAGGGCATTGTCCCCTAATCTTATTTTGCTGCTTGATAACAACACTTGGAAAGACTAACATTTTACTTTTAGTATTTAGGTAATACAAAGTACTACAAAATGTTTGGAATAAACTACTAAAAAGTACAAATGGAGCAAGGACAAATTTAAAGGAGAAATGAAGAAGAAAAGAAGAAGGTGTAAAAACTGCCAAGCAGGCCTAGCCGGGCTCAGGCCGTGGTCTAGGTCGCGTGCTTTGGGCAGGTCTCCGGCCAATGCCCTATGGAGCCGGAATAGGCCGGGCTCACTGCTTGGAGGCTGAGGTTCCTGCCTTGTCGGCCTAGGCTGGGCTGAGGCCGACCCCAAGGCCGGAGGCTTCGGGCACCCTGACGGCCTGCGTGTTGCTATGTGGGCCTAGGTCGGGCTCTCTGCTGCGAGGACGACTCGCCTAGCTGGCCGACCTAGGCCGGGCCAAGTCCAAGTTGCCTGGTCAGCTCCTTCTGCGCCTCCGCCGGCCTCCAAGCTGACCTGGCCGGCCCCCAGGCCGGGTTTCCTGCACACAAGTCAAAGATGCCAAAACGGGTACTTTTTCCCCCACTATAAAGGGCGGTCTTCTTCTATCTTTAGACGTGTCACTTGAAACTTCTATCTCCACCATTTGTGACCACCTTAAAGCTCATAGATCTCCTCAAATACAAAACCCTCTTGATCTTTTGGGAATTAGGGGAGAGCCACTAGATCTATAACTCCACCAAATCGATTCATCACCACCTCACTAATCCCCTAGGGATCTTGAAGTTCTTGGTTCATTGGAACCTAGAAACTTGTTGCTCTTAGCTCATTGGAGGTTGGATCCTTGTTGGTGTCCCCTAAGCTTTGGGAGCTCGTGGATCTTGTTGCCTGGAGTCTTGGAGTATTCCGAGATTTGGTGAGGACCCTCCAAGTTGTCGAGTGTGCCTCATCCTTGTAAAGGTTCTAGCTGTCAACCTCAATGGAACCATAGTGCCATTTGACGGCTACTCGGTGTTCCACTTTGGTGGCACCGCACCGCTCCAACGGAGATTAGCTTCCATTGGAAAGTGAAGTTCGGGATAAATCTCCGTGTCATTGTGTTTGGTTATTCCTCAACTTACCTTTACTTGTTGTTACTAGCTTAGTTCTTGAATATCTTGTACTAGTATTATTTTCTCATCATATAGGATTATTCACCTAGTTGCATAATCTAGACAATCTATATTTGAGAAATTATCCTTAATAAAAAAATAAGTAAAATTTGTAGTTAACATATTCACCCCCTCTTGTTAACCCTCTCAATATGTTCAATTGGTATCAGAGCCTCGTCTCTTTATTAAGGCTTCAATACTAAAGAGGATGCTGGGCGATGGGGAGGAAGAACCCGTCACCATGGTTGCTATTCAAAAGCTAATCCAAACCATGCTTGATAATTCAGAAAAGAAGATGGAGCGGTTAATAAAGGAAATGACATATTCATCTAGTCACTCCTCCGAAAATGTTATTTTAGATGGAAATGGAACTCCTATACCTTCTAAGGAAGGTTCTGATGCATCTATAATCTTAAAGATAAAACAATGAAAATGCCTTTGGTCATACTTACAACATTGCTCCTAATGTTCAACATCCACATGTAAACAATCTTGGTGCACCTCCTTTAGTAGATATGTCTTGTTTTACTAATTGGAAAGTATCCATGAAGTCCTATGTGTGTAGCTCTTAAATGCAAATATGGAGAATCATTGAGAATGGATACAAGCCCAAGGACCCAAGAACTTGAGCTCACGTGATATCATAGATCAACAACTCAATGCTCATTCTATGCACATGCTAGAGAAGGCAATGACAAATGAAGGAGTTGAGCACATACTATCCTTCACAACTGCCAAGGAGGCATGTGATTGCATAATTGACATGTATGATGGAAATGTGAACATTCAACGCTCTAAGAAGTCTATCCTCCAAAGACAAGTCAATGCCTTCCATATGAAGGATGGAGAAACTCTAGAAGACGTGTTTAGAAGACTCAAGGCTCTCGTGGTTGAGATGAGAGATTGTGGATTCCAAGATTGCAATGATGATTGGGTCAAGTAGAAATTTATTCTCACCATGATTGCATATAATGAGAACATGGTGATGAATGTGCAATCAAGGGCTGATTTCTTGGATCTATCTCCCAATGATGTTTTGGGTATCTTAATTACCATAGACATGATTAAAAAGTCCTCCAATGATGGCATGGCCCGTGTGAATGGAATTAAGAAACCTTCTCTTGCTTTGAAGGCCACATATCATGAAGAGAGGACTCAAGTGATGATGGTGGTTCCTCGTATGTTGTATCCGAGAAGGAAAAGAGGATATCACATGAAGAATGCTTGGCTCTTGCCCAACATAAGTGGTGTAAGAAAGGAGACTTTAGATCAAATGAAACAAAGAACATGGGGGAGGAAACCCCAAGCATGAAGAAGGCAAGAACTTGCTTCAATTGTGGAGATACTGAGCACTTTGTTGCGGAATTCCCTTTCAAGAGTAGAATTGAGAATGCTGGAAGGTAGTGAAGAAGTTCAACTTCGTTCCCAAGGGCAAGAACTTCATGAGGAGAAGTCCACAAAAGGATTTGATTGTCAAGGAGAATGAATACATATCCAATGGTGAGGAGAGTGACAATAATGATGAGAAGGTTGGCATGGTGGCCATGGAAATTGGTGTCATTCCCCCAACTATGAGTTCTCTCTTCTCCAACCCAAATGACAAGAAGTGTCCTCTGATTCACAAGTGCTTCATGGCCAAGCGTATATCCCCAAAGGTGAAAACTACACTTAAACTTGCATATACCTCTAATTTATCTCTATTAAGTTGTGTTGAGGTAGTAGACAATGATCAAGATCCCCTAACCAACTTGGTAAAAAGGCTAGAAGGTGAAACTAAAATCATATTTGATGCTCTCATGGTTAAATTAAGTGAGGCACAAGGCCTCATTGATGAACATGAGGAGAGAATCATTTTAATTGAAGGCTTCTGCTACACCTTGATGGTGCCTTGACGGGGAGACTTCTTGATGATGATTAAGTCCCCGACAACGGCACCAGAAATTCTTGTTGCTATGGATGGTGTGTTGGTTACCCCAAGAGGAGGGTGTGATGTGTGCAGCGGTAAGAATTTCCCTTAGTTAAGAACCAAGGTTATCAATCCAGTAGGAGAAAGAGGATCTTCGGAAGCTTGATGCCACTGATGGTGGTGATGGCGCCTCACCTGTGTCAGCAACAACACGGAACCTGCACACAACACAATCAAAATACTTTGTCCCAACGGTACAGTGAGGTTGTCAATCTCACCGGTCTTGCTGAAAACAAAGATTAGACGTATAGTGTGGAAAATGGTTTATGCTTGCAGTAAATAAAGAAAGAGGGAACTGTATTGGTTTGTTTAACAGTGTAGGAAAATGGACCGGGGTTCATAGCTTCACTAGTGGTGTCTCTCCATAAAAGATAGCATGCTGGGTGAACAAATTACAGCTGGCAATTGACAAATAGAGGTTGCACCGTAGTGCACATTCATGACATGATGACTACTATGATATTTAGTGCAGGCATTACAGCAATATACATAGACCGTAATCCAACTGCATCTATGACTAATAATCCACCCTCAGGTTATCATCCGAACCCCCTTAGGTATTAAGTTGCAAGCAACAGATAATCACATTAAGCATTGTGTGTAATGTAAGCAATGATTGTGCACGTGGGCACTCACACCGTTGTTTTCTCTCTAGTGGCAATAGCACATCCTCCCCTGTCACGTTTCTGTCACTCGAGCACAGGAGAAAAGGAGGCATGAACCCAACTATCGAGCATAAATACTTCCTCTTGGAGTCAGTAGCAACTACTTGGCCAGAGCAACCACTAGCAACGGAAAGCATGCAAGATCACAAATAACATATGCAATAAAGACTATAATCAACTTGGCACAAGTTCAATATTCATCGGATCCCAGCAAACACAACAAATAGAATTACATTAGAACAATCTCGATCATGTTAGGCAGCTCATGAGATCTAAACATTGAGGCATAGGAGGAGAACACAACCATCTAGCTACTGCTATGGACCCGTAGTCCAAGGATGAACTACTCACGCATCACTCCGGAGGCAGGCATGGTGATGAACAGGCCTCCGATGATGATCTCCTCTCCGGCAGGGTGCCGAGAGACAGCTTCAGAACCCCCTGATCTAGGGTTGACGACGATGGCGGCTGCGGAACTTTTTGGGGATTTTTGATCAGGTGCCTATGTTTTTTCCTTCGGAAGGGAATAAATAGGCGAAGGGGCAGCGTCGGTGGGCCACCAGGGTGGCCTCACTTCCCCCAGGCGCGACCAAGGGGGGTCCGCGCCTGGCTATGGTGAGGGCCCCCTGGTGCCCGTCTTCGACTCCTTTTCGGACTTCTAGATGCTTCCGGGGAAAATAGGAACTTCGGGATTCGTGGGGTCCAATTCCGAGAATATTTCCAGAACAACTTTTCTTAAATAAAAAACAGCAAAAACATGATACTTGCTCTTGGCATCTTGTTAATAGGTTAGTCCCGGAAAACATGTTCCGAGGGAGTTGGTTGATCACTCTTTACATGTGCAGCCGGATGCCAAGCCGATGAAGCAAGCTATGCGCCGCTTTGCGGCTGAAAGGAGGAAAGCCATTGGTGACGAGATCACAAGGCTTCTAGAAAGTGGATTCATCATGGAGGTGCTGCATCCGGATTGGCTGGCCAATCCGGTCATGGTGGAGAAGAAGAAGGATGACCCCATGGTCGCTGTGGTGTGGCACATGTGCGTGGACTACACCGACTTGAACAAGGCCTGCCCCAAGGACCCGTTCCCGCTACCCCGGATAGATCAGGTGATTGATTCCACTGCCGCGTGCGAGCTTTTGTCTTTCATTGATGCCGACTCTGGTTTTCACCAGACCCCTTTAAATCCGGTTGATCAAATAAAGACTGTTTTTATTACCCCGTACGGGGCTTATTGTTATCGTGTCATGTGTTTTGGGTTGTGGAATGCTGGGGCTACTTATCAGAGATGCATGCAGAAATGCCTGCATGAGCAGATTGGAAAAAATGTGCAGGTGTATGTAGATGACATTGTCATCAAAACAAAAGAAAAACACACTCTGCTGAGCGATATTGAGGAAACATTTGCCAGCTTGCGCAAGTACCGGATGAAACTGAACCCAACCAAGTGCACATTTGGCGTCCTGGCTTGCAAGCTACTCGGCTTCTTGGTGTCTAGTCGGGGCATTGAGGCCAATCCTTCGAAGATAAAAGCTATAGAGAGCATGTCTTTGACAAGATCATTGAAGGATGTGCACAATTTCACCGGGTGCATGGCCTCCCTTAGCCGGTTCCTGGGCAGAATGGGTGAGAAGGACTTACCTCTGTATCAGCTCATGAAGAAAAGTGACAAGTTTGTCTGGACCCCACAACCACAAGCTGATGTGGCATTCAAGCAACTCAAGACCATGCTGGGCAACGCTCCTGTACAGGCATCCCCACTGCCTAAGGAGCCAATGCTGCTCTATATTGCAGCCACCAACCGAGTTGTGAGCGTGGTGGTGGTGGTGGAGCGAGAAGAAGAAGGAAAATCGGTGTAGAGACCGGTCTATTATCTGAGTGAAGTGTTGTCCAGCTCCAAGCAAAACTATCCGCACTACTAGAAGATGACTTATGGGGTTTACCTGGGTGCCAAGAAGCTCAAGCACTATTTCCAGGAGCATCCAATGACCATGGTGAGCATTGCTCCCATCTCGGATATCATGGGCAACACGGATGCAAGTGGCCGGGTGGCCAAGTGGGCAATTGAGCTAGCTCCTTACACCCTGTTGTATGCAAGAAGAGAAGCCATCAAATCCTAGGCCCTGGCTGATTTCTTTGTTGACTTGGCCGAAATGCAGTATGAGCCTCCCTTGCCGGAAACAAACTTCTGGAGGATGCATTTCGATGGCTCCAAGGTAAAAGAGGGACTCGGTGCTGGTGTTGTACTCACCTCACCCAAGCGGGACCAGCTCAAGTATGTGCTTCAGATTCACTTCCCGGCATCCAATAATGTTGTCGAGTATGAGGCCTTGGTCCATGGGCTGAAAGTATCGAAGGATATTGGAATCCGGCGGATTGTATGATATGGCGATTCAGATCTGGTGGTTCAACAACTCTCGGGGACTTGGGACGCGTTGGATGCCAACATGGCATCTTATCGGTTCCTCGTCCAGAATATGACCGGATTCTTTGATGGGTGTGAGTTCCATCACATCCACCGAGCTGAGAATGATGCAGCAGATGCTCTGTCCACGTTGGGGTCTTCTCGGCAGTTCATCCCGCCCGGGATTGCTTTGGAGCATTTGAGGAAGCCGTCTATCAAGCCATCCCCCAACTCGGATCCCATATTCATCCTGGCTCTACCTCACTCACAAGCTGTTCCCATGGAGATTGACTGGGAGAGCTCAAAGGAGAACCCGGGGACTGCTCCATCCAACCCGGGGACTGCCTCTGCAAATCCGGGGACTGTCGCATTCATCGAGGGGATCATTTCTCAGTACTCGGAGACTCGTCTCCAACTCGGAGCAAGTCATGGCAGCTGATCCAATGGAAGTGGACGAGCCAGTGTTTCCTATTCGGGAGACACCGAGTTGGGCTTTTCCCATATTATCCTTTCTAATGGATGGCACTTTGCTGAGTGACGAGGTCACATCCAGGTAGATACAGAGAAGATCCAAGGGCTACACCATCATCAACAAAGAGCTGCACAAGAGAAGTGCCACTGGTGTACTCCAACGTTGTGTTGAACCGTAAGAAGGAGAAGAGATTCTCAGAGAGATACGCCAAGGAGAATGTGGGCACCATGCTTCATCTCGGGCCCTAGTCAAGAAAGAATTCCGGCGTGGGTTCTTTTGGCTCACTGCCTTGCAACAAGCGGAAGACCTAGTGAGGAAGTGCAATGGGTGTCATAGGTTTGAAAGCAAGATTCACATGCCAGTTTCCGAGTTGAAGACAATCCCCATCACTTGGCCTTTTGCTGTCTGGTGCTTGGATATGGTGGGTCCTTTCAAGCCAGCTCGGCGCAATATGACTCACATCTTGGTCATGGTTGATAAGTTCACCAAATGGATTGAAGTGAAGCCAATCCGGAAGTGTGATGGAAACACAACAGTGAGCTTCTTGAAGGACATTATCCCGAGGTATGGCTATCCGCATGGGATCATCTCGGATAATGGGACAAACTTTGCTGAGGGAGCTTTTGCTCGGTTCTGCAAGGAGAAGCGGATCCGCCTAGACATTGCATCAGTCGCCCATCCGGCTTCCAATGGGCAAGTTGAAAGAGAAAATGGCATGGTCCTATCCGGAATAAAGCCAAGGCTGATTGAGTCATTGCTGAAAACACCTGGGTGCTGGATAGATGAGTTTCCGGCGGTGTTGTGGAGTTTAAGGACTACCCCTAACCGATCAACCGGATACACACCATTCTTCCTGGTATATGGAGCAGAGGCCGTGTTGCCCACTGACCTTGAGCATGACTCACCGAGAATAACCCTTTATACTGAGGCAGAGGCAAGATAAGCCCGAGAAGATGATATTGATCTGCTCGAAGAAGCAAGAGAGTTAACTCTATCGCGCTCAGCTGTATATCAACAGAATCTGAGACGCTATCATAGCCGGAAAGTAAACCCAAGGGTTTTCCGAGAAGGAGACTTGGCGCTGAGGCTTGTGTAGCGCACAGCCGAGATGAACAAGCTTTCCCCTCCGTGGGAAGGTCCTTTCATTGTGAGCAAGGCTCTGCAGAATGATGCCTATTACCTCATCGACGCACAGGCACCGCAGAAGAACAGGGCGGATAAATCTGGAGAGGAATCCAAGTGTCCCTGGAATGTATCTCTACTCCGCCGTTTTCATTCCTGAACAAACATTGTATGTATCTCCTCAACCGAGTTAAATTCCAAGTCGGCACTCCGAATTTGAACTCGGGGACTGCCTGTGCCAAACTTGCTCTATGTTATTTATTGTCTTTACTTTGCCTACTCGGTTAATCTACTCAATTTCACGCGCATGTCTAGTAATGTGTTTAAACCTAACGGCCAGCTCCTCGACTTTATTGTTGTCCGCAACCCGACTTCATGGCAAGCAAGAGAACAAGCCAAATGTCAATGAACACACGAAAAATTTCTAAGGAAAAGAGGAGTGTATCAACCGAGTAGGGCGTTTTTCCTTCTGTATTTTCGGCTAAGTGTTGGGCAGCGTTAATTTCAAATCTCAAAGTGGTTAAGTATTAGAAACTCGGTTTTTGAAATCTTGTGACTCGACTACCAAAAAGCCACAAGTGGCAGGTAAGAGCAAAGACAAAAGAACTGGGTGGATAAGAAAAGCAACTCGGGGACTTGCATTTAACGCAATCCGGCATTGAGCCAGTCTTGCTAAGAAGCTTTATAAAATAGAGTAGCACTGAAACAATAAACTATTGGATACATCTGCACCCGGCATACCGGGGATCTGATAAAAAGTTTGGAGTTAAATTAAGAGCAGGAACTTAAGATATTGTCGAGGGAGTGGAGTTGGCTTCCGCGCTGGATAGATCCGAAGACTCGAAGGTGAGCGCGGAGACGGGCTCGGGAGCAGCCATTGAGGTCGGAGGAGCGGACCCGGATGCGACGTCCTCGGCTGCGGTCCCCGTTGCGCCCAACTCGAGAACATGAGTGGCAATCACCATCTCGGTGGTGAAAGCTCCGGCGGAGGCAGTGGGCTGCGGGTCAGTCCGGACTTCTCCGGAGCCAACTCCTGACTCGCTCGCCGCCTGGTCGCCGCCCATCTCGGCCTCCTCCTCGGCATTGTCCTGCTTGGCTCCTTCCTCGCCGGTTTCCTCCTGCTCCTCCTCCTCATCGCCGATGCTTCCTTCTTTGCCGGCCTCATCGTCAACATCCTCTTCATCATCATCTTCAACGTCCGTGTCCGGCTCCGTGGGGCCATCGATGAACTCGGCGGTGTCGGCGTACGAGGTGATCTGGTAGGCGGTCTCCTTGCAGCGCTGGATGTACTCGTCTTGGAGGGTCCACTTGGACTTGTTCCGGAGATCCTTGAGCTTCTCGCGGTCCAGGTTCTCGTACCAAGACAACACGAAGTGGAGGGCTTCGTCTGCGCCAGCTCGGGCTGCTGAGGCACGCCATTTATTCATCTCCACCTTGGCGTAGTCCAGCTTGGAGGCCAATTGGTTAATGGTGGTCGGGAGCTCGATGTCCGGCTAGAAGAGTTTGTGGAGGCGCATCCCGGTGGACACCAGAGTGGTGCCCAGGCCCTTGAGAAGATGAACCCGGGTTTTGATATTCTCTATCTGGTCATCCATGAAAATTGAGTTGGAGACATCATGACCAAGATCCTTCTGCAGCGCCCTAGCCTTGGCTACAGCTTCCTCATCAGTGGTATTGAGATCCGGGAAGGTCCCTGAGAGAGGTGATGCTGGGTAGAGTAAGGAAACCAGATAAGAAGAACTGAAGAAGAGAAACCAAGTAGAAGAAACCGGATAGAACAAGTCAGAGAGGAATAGTAACTTAGAGCGCATGTCAGTGACGAGATCCCGGTCGGCCAGACCAACCTTCTGCGAGAGCAAGCTCCTTATCCAGCCAACTTCAGGAGCTGACCAGCATGGTGTCGAGATCATGGTTTCAGGCTCTAAGGGAATCAATCTCGCTGCCCTCTCCAGCTTATCACCAGCTGCCTGCTCCAGCGTCTCGTTCTTGATAGTCTCAGCCTGCAGTGCCGACTTGAGGGCTTCAGCGAGTTCGCGCTTGAGCTTGAGCACCTCCTCCTTCTCGGCAGCCAGATCCTTCTCCAGCTTGGCCTCCCTGGCTTGCACTTGCTGTTGCACCTTGGATGGAGTAACGCACCCTTGGTGCTACTCGAGGAAGGCCTTGCGCTCATCTGGGAAGAGAGAAACCCGGTCAATTTCACAAGGAAGAGATAGAAATCGAATAGGAGAGAAGGGAATTCAACTTACTCTCCAGAGAAGAAATCTTGCTCTGCGCGGATAGAGCCATGATTTCGCAGTCCTGGTGCTTGTCGGCAAGGGATTTGTACTCACCTGCAGAGAAGGAAAACTTGAGCAGAGATGAAAAATGGGTGTAAACACAAAACGCACAAACCAAAGTGCTGGTACTTACTCTCTAAAGAGGAGATCTTGGTGGTAGCCTCCATAATGCCTTGCTCCAGGACAGCTGCGAGTTGGGAAGTAGAAACCGAGTTAGAAAACTGATGCCGGTAAAGCATAAGCAGTAACTCAGTAAGAAGGTTACATCTTTCGCCCTTCTCCTCCTCCAGCGCCCGGTTCTTTGCCTTGACAGCCCGGTGGGACCAAAGGAGTTGGCGGAAGAGCTTGGTGCGGGTTAGAGTGCATTCCTGAAGAGAAGAATGAGACAATATGAGTGGGAAGATTCGACCCGAGTAGACTGCAACTCGGTCGAGCCTTGCCTACTTGGGCTAGATCTCGAGGACTGGATGGTAGATAGAAAAGAGACAGAAGAAAAAACGGAAAAGTTTGCAACTCGGAAATCCGGATAGTGAAGAAATATACTTACTCGGTTGGTGTTCTAGGCATCCTCAGCAGCTTTGCGCAGACAGTACATCTTATGCGCTAAAGTATTGCTGGACGCGGCTACGGCCATCGAGACAGGGCCAACATCTGCTTTGTTCCAGGCCTGGCGATAGTTGTCCATGCTGCTAAGTCTCGTGCCGTCCCATTCTGGACGGCCGAGCTTCTTGCTATCCCAGTCCGACTCGATGTGGCCTATCCGGTCCAGGATAGTCTCCATGTCTTCTAGAGCTCGTGGGAAAGCTATGTTATTGGGACGGGAGATTGGATGGTCAGAGTGTCCTCCTTGCCTATGGATCCGGTGGCGGCGATCTTCTTCCTCCTCTTCAGATCCTCGTGCTACTCAGCTTCGTGTGCCTGCTGCTGCTTATTCTCTTCCTGTAGTTCGCGCTAGTGATCCGGGAAGCTCACAGGGGCAACGGTTCCGCTGATTCCCGCTCTGGCAGCTTGTTGCTCCTTGGACCCTAACTGAATTTTGTGCTGCACCAACTTGGTGCTACGAGTGATAGGGCCACTCTGGGCCGCAACGTCCAAGGGTCTGGGCTGTCTTGGCTTATTGAGTGGCCAGTCTGTTTTCTTGGCTCGGGGCTGCAGCTGCTGTGGCTGCCCGGCCTCCATGGCACCGGGCAACGGATACTCGGAGGATCGTGCTGGCCGTTGCTGCGGTGGCCGCTGCTGTGGCTTCTCGGGCTGCTGCTGCCCAGCCTGCCGCTTTTCGGGCGGCTGCTGCCCGGCCTGCCCTGCAGCTCGCTTAGGCTGTTCCTTGGGAGGCTGCTGATGCGGAGTTGGTATTGCTGCAGGCGGTGTTGGCTGCTTCTCGGCAGCAGGTTGTGGAGGTTGCTGCTGCGGAGTTGGTTGTCGCGCTGGTGGCGCTGGTTGCCGCTCACTCGGCTTTGGTGCTGCCGGTGTTGACTGCTGCGACTCAGAAACAAGTTCTGGTGTGGACTTCCACGCTCGGTGGGGGGATCCATTGCTGGTTGCTCAATGTTGGGTTCTGGCTGATCTGGAACCCGATCATCCTCCATCTCGGTGCCAGTGTTGTCGGCACCGAGTTCTTTCTCTTCCTTGGACGGAGAGGGCACTCTGGTCCTCTCCTCTGGCTGATGTTCCCCTTCGTTGGCGGTGAGATCCACGACGTTCTGGGGCGCACTCGGCTTGGGTGGCGCGTTGGTAGCATCGGCATCAAGTGCATCGCTGAGAAAGAAAGAAAGAAAGAATGACAGTGGTGCAAACACAAATCACAAGGACAGAGAAAGACAGAGAAGACGGAGAGATGAAAACACAAAGCATAACATAGAGCTTCTCGGTTGGACTTACCCGTCCGCAACAGGGCGCTTCCTGTGCCCAGCGGTGCGCTTGGTGGTTTTCTTGGTCTTCTTGGCAGGGGGTTCAACGGCTTCGCTGCCCGGCCTCTTCTTCCTTCCGGCGGGGGCAGCCATGGACACGGGCTACGAGTCTCTTGTCTCTTCCTCCTCCAGCCCATCTGCGAACAAGAAGGACAAATGCCAATACGAGTAAGAGAGGAAACCAGAGTAAATTGAAGGGCAGGCAGTAGTGGACTCGGTCACCTTCATCATCCTCGGACCAGTCCCGAATTGAGGTGGAGACCCAGGACTTACCATCTTGGCCGGCGAGCAGGATACAAAGCGTATCCTGGACGTCAAACGCCTCTGCATCGTCCTCGGTACTATCCGGCTGCCAGTTATGCTCATGGATGGCCTTGTCCTCTATTTTCTGGCGAGGAATGACCTAAGGATGCAAGCACAGAGCATAAGGAATAAACTATGTTCAAGATAACTGAGTGGAGGTTCTACTCGGTCTAGCATGCAAACACAAAGCATATGAAGCTAAGTCCTAAAAATAGAAACGGTTTGAGGCTCTACTCGGTGTAGCATGCAAGCACAAAGCATAATAAGCTAAGTCCTAACACAGGAATCCTACCCAGTATAGCATGCAAGCACAAAGCGTAATGAGCTAAGTCCTATCAAGAGGAATCCTACTCGGTATAGCATGCAAGACAAAGCATAATAAGCTAAGTCCTAACAGAGGAGTCCTACTCGGCGTAGCATGCAAACACAAAGAATATTGGGCTAAGCCTAAGGGAGAGAATCCAACATACATCCTACTCGGTGGAATGTGAGGAACAGGAAACAAAAGCAGCTGAGTGCATACCGAAAAGTACTTACTTTGGGGGCTGGGTTATCTCGGTTATAGGGCGCGAAACCGTAAAACCAGGTGTCCGAGAGCGTGGCCCTGAGGATGGACTTGGCCCAGATCGCCACCTCTTCTTTGGTGAGCTCGAAGGTGGTTGTCCGGGTGCAGTCACGTGCTCCACCCATGTAGCACATCTTGTGCGCTCGTTCTTGAAGAGGGAGAACCCGGTGCTCCACCCAGGTGGCAATCAGGTCATATTTTCGGAGTCCCTGCGCGATCAACTCTTTCAGCCGGTCGTCTGCCCGGTTCACATCTGCTACAGTCTTCTTGGGGTGATAGCCCCAATTACTCATCTCGGTGGGGGGCACATTCCTGAACTCCGGCAGCTTGATGAGGTCGATTTGCTGCTCGCCTTTTCCCGGAGTGGGGTTCTTGACGTATAAGAACCCTCTCTGCCACTTCCGGCATGTGTCCAGTCCCGGGACCCGCAGGTGGCTACTCGCAGTCCGCTGAATGATCATGGCAGCCCCGGTTTGCGTCATCACCTTGGGGGCATTCCGGTTGGAGGTGTTGGGAAGGACTTGTTGGCGGAATAAAAAGTACTTTGCCCAAATGTCTACCGTGGGGTAGACATCGAGAAAAGCCTCGCAGAAAGTGACATATGTGGAACACATAGCAATGGCGTTCGCCGGGAGATGGTGAGGTTGGAGGCCGAAATGGCGGAAGAAGTCTTGCATGAATTTGGATACGGGAAGGCCGAAGCCGCGTTTGAAATGTCTTAAGAAGACGACGTACTCACCGGGGCCAGGAGTTGGCTCTAGCTCGTTGCTGGGATGCCTACAGATGACGCCGAGAGGCACCCAGCGGGTGTTGACCAGCCATTGGCAATCGTTGGCCTTCACATGTAATCCCTCCCAGCAAGCGCACTTCGAGGGAGGATCTTCCTGGTGGAGATCTGCGGCGGGCTCGAGCTCCATCTGGATTTCTCCCGCGAGGAAGAGTTGGTGGCGGAGATGGAGATGGAGGCGCGAGGTCGAGGATGACGGCGCCGCACGGTGAAGACCGTGGCGCTCTCGGTTGCTCTTCGGAGAGCAACGGCGCACGGAGATGGATCTCTGCGTGCGGAATGGCGGCGTACGGCGGATCTGGTGTTTCGCGGTGCGGCGGCGTGCTCTCTGTGCGTTCGGCGAAGGAAAGGAGGAGGCGCTGGGGGAAAGTGGCGAGGAAGCCCAAACGAGGGGCGACGCAGAGGTATTTAAACCTCCCCAAGTGCAGTTATGGCGAGTGATTGGTTGTGGAGAAGATCATGCGGCACGGGGGGTTACCATGCCCGTTAGAAACGCATAAAGCGAGTAACTCGCGCGTAACGGGCACAGTTAATCCCACGTCGCGCATCGTGGGTACTCGAGTACCCGTGCAAAGTGACGCAACGGACTATGGGCCCAGCGTGCAGTGGCAAGCGTGTGCCACGTAACCACATTAGACCCGAGGCGTCGTGGGCAGCGGTTGCATGACACGTTAAATCCTTACACGAGAAGATAGGAACGCTCTGGTTCGAGCGGCAAAGTCTTGGAAATTTGGCTAAGTATTGGGATCTCGGCTGGATCCTGATCAGCTTGGCCTACCGGCACGATGAAGAAAATCCCACAGAACGCAACGGAGAAGGTCCGAGTTCAGATTATGAGCAACCGAGTTGAGGTGCAACTCGGTTGAAATTCATCATAGAGGTTATTTTGGTTTAACCTGGCAGGGCCCAATGTCCAAGTCCACCAGACCTTACCAGCTTTGGGGACTAATGTTGGGGGGCTACCCCCGAGTAGGGGCAAGGCAGGTGAGAAATGGAGTTCAAGATACTACTTGCCAAAGTTCGGCCGTACCGAGTTGGTATGGCCGGGTAGGCGGCTACTCGGTAGAATGCAACCCGGTTGGCGCTATCCGGCAGAAAGAACAAGAGGCAAGAGGGAAGATTCAAATACCTATCTGGGTCAACCGGGTAGCACTCGGGTGATCTGGATAGAGAAGTTGCTGATCTACTCGGGCACAAAGTCAATGGAGCCGTTGAGGTGAATCTCGCGTATCCAGGGGCCGTACTGGCGTGCGGTTCAAGTTACTAGGTGCGTGGTTATCTGTATCCAGACATGGGCACAATACGGTATGGGAGCTGTCAAGTCCTGTCACTGACAGGGGGGACATGACATGTCAGCTACCTACCCTAAGAGACTGATAAGGGGGACAAGACATGTCATCGGCCTACCGCGGAGACTTTCGGCGATGCTGTCAGCGGGAACACGGAGGCGTGCGCGGACGCGTGCGCGGCTGTGAAGTGGAGTTGTCTACTCTGTCCTTTTTATTCATAGAATAGTGGTTGGCCACCAGTATATAAGGTGGCCTACCCCCTCCTGCTCGAGGGACGTTGGACACTGGCTCATTTATTACGAGGCTTGCTACTCACAGAGAGAGAGATAGGAACTTGTGTACTCGGCAGGCCATAATACAGAGAGAAAGGCAGGAGTAGGGGTGTTACCTCCACACGAGGGCCCTGAACCTGGGTAGATTGTTGTGTTTGTAGTGTTCCTGAGCGCACCATCCAGGCGGGCGATCCCTCCCCGGATACCTACAGCGTCCATCGGCCCCAAACATTAGCCATCCCATGGCATCTGTCTTTACCCATCCACGACACCAAGGAAAGCAATATTATTGAGGTCAAGAGGATTCTTAGGTACTTGGTTGACACTCCCACTCATGGTATTTCATACCCATCAAATACAAGTTTTGATCTTGTGGGATATTTGGATGCGGATTGGGGAGGTGACAAAGTGGATAGAAAACCGTCCTCGGTTGCTTGCCATTTTCTTGGTAGGTCACTCGTGTGTTGGTCTTCCAAGAAACAAAAGTGCATTGCGACCTCCTCCACGGAAGCGGAGTATATTGCCGCCGCAAGTTGTTGCTCTCAGTTATTATGGATGAGGTAATGTCTTAAGGATTTTGGAATTAAGGTAAAGACAATGCCTCTTTTATGCGACAATGAAAGTGGTATAAAAATTACCCATATTTTGGTGCTTCATGGCAAGACCAAAAATATTGAGATTCGGTATGACTTCATCTGGGATAATGTGGTCAATGGATATATTTCCATTTCATATGTAACCACCAAACATGAACTTGCCGATATTCTCAGAAAGCCTCTTGATGAAATGAGGTTCAAGCAAGTGCGGAGTGAGATCAATATCGTATACGCAAGCAATTTTAGTTGATTGGAAATCTTGCATACACACCTCTACTAGACTTCTACTTGGATTTTAGATGCAAGCATGGATATATGGGGAGTATAGCTCAACTCATGAGTCAACACTATCTCTATAATGCATAAATAAAAAATTAAATGCATAATGGTCACACTTGTGACAAAATATGCTTCAATGATGAGTTTCAACAATGCACCCAAGATATATCTTTGCGGTGTCATATCGGGCATACTCATACATGGTGGATATGACCATCGACCCTATCAAGGTATTTGGACTTTGATGGATTGTCTTGGAACATTATTCATTTCTTGATTCATATGTATATTTGTTCTTCATATTCCATATCACATCCAATGTTTCTTATTTGGGTTTTTTCATTTTTCCCATTGGAAGTGTAAAGAAATCATCATGCTAACAAGTTTGTTCACATGTGTCTATCATCATTTCTCCTCAACCTTTTCTATTCTTCAAATATTGCATCTATAATTGTACATGGTCAAAAAAATTCAGATCCAATGCAAAAACTTAGAACACTCTAGATATCACGACACATAGGGTGTGGAAACAAAGACTGGGGAAAATAAATATATTTATCATGAAAAAAAATGTGGGGAAATTAAAATTCAGAGTACAAAAGTGAGGAAACCAATTTAATAATAATTACACAGAAAACCCGGCCTCAGGCCGGACTAGGCCGGCATGGAGGCCGCATGGATCGGATGGGTGTCCGACCTGAGGTGCAGGCTGCCCGGCCTAAGCTGGCTGTCTCGGGTACCTTCCTGGCCCCGCCCCAACCAGGCTGGCTTGCCCGAGAGGTCTCTTATCCCCACGCGTGGGGGGGGGGCATTTTTTCCTAACTTCCCCCATCTTCCCTAACTTCCCTAACACGGAAAATTCCATTGGAGGACCTCCACCTCCATTGCTCCACCCGTGCCCCACCATCCTAGCCCCTACCCTCACCTCCTAGCGCACAGATCTGAAGACCCCATCCCCAATCCCTCCACTCCTCCACAAGGTTTCTCCATTGGTGGGAGATTGGAGGGGCTCTCCTCCATTGTTGGTACTCTGGGGGCATCTACCCTCCCTTGAGTTCCTAGGTGCATTCTCCGCCAAGTTAGGGCAAGGATGTCTTCCTCGGGTATGTTTTTGGTCTTGCCCCTTCTCACATTCCCCTTTCCTTCTCATTATTCATTTATTTTGGGAGTTGTGAGTTATGCTAGGGCTCGTTTTCATGTGCTATTCCACTAAGTTCATCATAGCACTTTTGATCTAGGGTAATCTAGAGATTTTAGTTCGTATAAGTTTGGTGACTATCTCTCTTATAGCATTCAATTCATCACCAACGTATGCTCACTAAATATCTAGGTCTTCCCTAATTTTTTTCTTCCACACATAGGAATTTATTCTTGACCATGTACACTTATTTTTGCATACTCGCATCTATGCTCTCACTTTCTCAGGTCAAGACAATGAACCTCAAGAAAAGTTCAAAGGCAAAGGGCCAACCACTTATGCTCGCAAGATAGGGAGTGCCTCTCAAGTTTGAGGGTCCACTCCCTCTCAGTCCAAGAAACTCCCAGTTAATCCAAAGGAGCCTGTTCATGCCTCTTGGAACAAACTACCCTCCACGGTCTTTGAGAAATCTCGGTTTGAGTTAAATCTATATGAGTTTGGTCAGCAAACTTGCAGGGACAACTGTTTCTATTGCAATATGCATCAATGACTGTATGAATTTACCATCTTATCTTTGATGAACCCCTATGTCTCGCATTACTTCTTTGACTTGGATGAAGCAAGGCAGAAGTGGTACGCAATCATGGAAGTAATGGACTTTCACGGAATCAACTCTCTCATGAAGATTGACCGTCCCTTTGCTCTCGAGCTTCTTCGGGAATTCTATGCCATCGTTCACTTCACCAAAGGGCCTCGGTCTATGACATAGATGAGTGGTGGCATCAAATGTACCGCTAGACTTTCTGAGTTTGGCACTCTTGTTGGCCTCGAGGAATTGCCCTTCTCTCCTATGGTTTACACCTGCATCCATGGCGAGACTAAGCGTCTGCCGAGGGCTCAAGAGGGAATCCGTCATTGCTATCCTCTAGAGATTGGCTCCAAGTCCATTCCCAAGGCTTCCTACTTCACTGACTTTTGGTATGTCATTCATACCATTTTACGAAACACTATCAATGTGAAGTTTGGGGAGAAGGGAGAAGTTTGCAAGTGGCTCATAAATCTTCTCCATCACATTGTTCGTTCCAAGGAACTCAACATGAACCTTTATATTATGGATTACATGTGGCAAGAGATGAAGACCATGATTCATGAAGGGAAAGTTCTCATCTTTGGTTAGTATCTTCAGGTGCTCTTTGAGGCCAAGATCCCTGCTGCTCTCACTACCAACTATCAGCTGGTTACTCCTAGTTGTTCTCCTCTCAATGGTCCAACCCTTGACACACTACCCAAGAGCAAGAGGGCTCCCACAACTCTGTCTGGGGAGATCCCCAGCTCCCCTTCTGTTGATGGTGCCTTTGATACAACTTCTCAAGTTTCCCAAGAAATTCACCATCAAGGCTGCCCTTAAAAAGATGAACTATTTTTTCATTGATCACCAGGACAAGGATTACAAATCCTATCATAAGGAGAAGGCCTATCATCATAATCAAAGGGCGATCATGACTGCTCTTAATCTTCCACGGGTCCTTCTAGCTTCGACGAGCTCCCTGCGGATAAATTAAAGTCCACACACACATACTGGCTCGACGATGATGCTTCGTCCCTTGGTTCGTTTTGTCATGACAATACCGCAAAGGCTAGCTCCAGTCGGGCAGTTACTCCACACTGTGATCAAGATGATGATGAAGGAGAGTAAGAGGACGAGGAGGACCTACAGGGTCGTGACGGTGATGACACCGATGATGAGGACTTCATGGGTTGATCCTTCGGTTGCATAGTGTTGCTTTCTCCCTTTTTGGTGGTTTGATGCCAAGGGGGAGAGAGATCTATTTGGGATACCAGGGATTTGCATTGGGAGGGCAGTGCATCATTCATTTGTTTCTTCTAATTTGCAAATTGCTTTGATATCTTAAGTTGAACTCTATTTGGTTTTATGATTTGTGGAATTTGGCTATCTGTGATGCTATTGTAAGACTATGTTATCTCCGGTCATCTATCTATATGTTGAAGACTATGGTAAGCTAAATTCTATCATCTATCTATGGTCACTATGATGGTATGTGATACGTCATAAATGTATCCTTAATTTCTGATGTTCCATGTTGTTTTCTTATTGTTTCTCACATGTTTGTTATGCACTTTATGTCATTTTTATCGATTTTCTGGACTAACCTATTGACAAGATGCCACAGAGCCAGTTCCCTATTTTATGTAGTTTTTAGTTTCAGAAAAGTTGTTCTGGAAATATTCTCGGAATTGGAAAATTTGAAGCCCGGAAGTCTTAGAATTCCCGAAGGTTCCACGGAGTCCCGAAGAGACCCGGAGGGGGGGCCTCAGAGGAACCCACACCATACGGCGGTGCGCCCCCTGGCCGCGCCATGGGGTGGTGTGGGCCCCCCGGTCTCCATCGCCTTTTCCCTTTCGCCTATTTATACCCCCCGAGAAGTAAACCCTAAAGATATACCACTTCGTCCCGAAAAACACCCGAGGCCACCGTCATCGTCATCCCGAGATCGGGAGGGTTCTAGAGCTTTCCCTGGCACCCTGCCGGGAGAGCAATTCATCACCGGAGGGGTCTACACCACCATGCCCTCCTCCTAAGTGATGCGTGAGTAGTTCATACCTGGACTACAGGTCCATATAAGTAGCTAGATGGCTGTTGTCTCCACTTTATACCTCATGTTTAGATCTTGTGAGCTTCCTAACATGATCAAGATCATCTTTATGTAATGCTACATGTTGTGTTTGCTGGGATCTGATGAATGTTGAATGCTATGTCTTCTGATTATCAATCTATCATGTTATCTTCATGCATATGTTATTTATGATCTTGCATGCTCTCCGTTATTAGTAGATGCTCTGGCCAAGTAGATGCTAGTAACTACAAGAGGGAGTATTTATGCTCGATAGTGGGTTCATGCCTCCTTTGCATCTGTGCTCAAGTGACAGAAACGTGACGGATGGAGGATGTGTTGTTGCCATTAGGGAGAAAATACTTTACATTGTTTACATTACACACTTTGCTTACTGCGATAATCTGTTGCTAGCAACTTAATACCCAACGTTTGTTCGGATGATATTCGTAGGGTGGATTATTAGACATAGAGGCAGTTGGATGACGGTCTATCTATTTTGTTGTAATGCTCGCATGATTCACATAGTAATCTTTATATCTTGCATATGCACTACGGTACTTCCTTCATTTCTGTCAATTGCCCAGCTGTAATTTGTTCACCACACATGTTATTTATGTTTCACGGAGAGACACCACTAGTGAACTGTGGACCCCGGTCCATTTTCCTCATACTGATAAAACACCTGCTGCTTTCATACTGTTCCTATTGTTTTCCTACTGCTTTCCATGCCATACGTTTAACCTCTTTGTGTTCAGCAAAACCGGTGAGATTGACAACCTCACTGTTTTGTTGGGACAAAGTGGTTTGATTGTGTTGTGTAGGTTCCAGGTTGCTGCTGAACCGGTAGTGCACTCTGCCATCTTAGCTGCTTCAACCTTCTGAAGTTACTCCTTCCTCCTACTGGTCGATTCAACCTTGGTTTCTTTCTGAGGGAAACTTGCTGCTGCACTCTTCATACCTTCCTCTTGGGGTCTCCCAACGAACGTGTGTTCACACGCATCAAGCAACTTTTCCGGCGTCGTTGTCCGGGAGGAAGAGAATTTCTGCAAGGGGAGTCTCTCACTTCCAATCTCTTTTCTTTGTTTTTGTTTTTCTTAGTTTATTTTCTACAATGATTTCATTAGCACACCTATTGCTCCACCTGCTCCTACTGCTGA
Organism: Alopecurus myosuroides; assembly: GCA_028641055.1. Classification (NCBI taxonomy): domain Eukaryota; kingdom Viridiplantae; phylum Streptophyta; class Magnoliopsida; order Poales; family Poaceae; genus Alopecurus; species Alopecurus myosuroides. Next base: position 140,854,204 of record CM054063.1, read on the forward strand.
TTTTATGAGATAAAGCCTGCCCTGTTAAACCTTGTTATGAGAGAGCAATTTTCTGTTGTTAGTACTGCTGCTGCTGCCCATCTTAATAATTTTGTTGAACTATGTGAGATGCAAAAATATAAAGATTTAGATGGAGATATTATTAAACTAAAATTGTTTCCATCTCTTTGAGAGGAAGAGCTAAAGAATGGTTGTTGTCTTTGCCTAGAAATAATAATGATTCTTGGACTAAGTGTAAAGATGCTTTACTAGAAAATATTATCCTCTTGCTAAGATTATATCTTTAAGAAGTAGCATTATGAATTTTAAGCAACTTGATAATGAGCATGTTGCTAAAGCTTGGGAAAGAATGAAATCTTTAGTAAAGAATTGTCCCGCTCAGGGACTGACTACTTGGATAATCATCCAAACCTTTTATGCAGGTCTGAATTTTTATTCAAGAAACCTTTATGTCCATGACCTTGGGGTCAGCAACAAAGATTCTTGATGATATGATGGTAAATTATTCTGAGTGGCACACGAGAGGGCTACAACTGGTAAGAAGGTAAATTTTGTTGAAGAAACCTCCTCTTTGAATGAAATACTTGATGCTATTATGTCTAAGCTTGTGAATGGCCATGCTCCTATTGATCCAAATAATGTTCCTTTAGCCTCTTTGGTTTCTCAAGAAGAGCATGTTTATGTGAACTTCATTAAAAATAATAACTTCAACACCAATGCTTATAGGATAATTTTGGTAGCAACAATTATAGGCCATATCCTCCCAATAATAGAAATGCTTATGTTAATTCTTATGATAATTCCTACAAAAACAATAAAAGTTTACCCTATGATCTTGAGAACATGCTTAAGAATTTTATTAGTACATAAACTACTTTTAATAAATCTGTTGAGGAAAATTTTGGCAAAATTGATGTTCTTGCTTCTAAAGTTGATAGCCTTGCTCTTGATGTTGATTTTCTGAAACTAAAGGTTATGCCTCCTGATGTTAAAGAGATTAAAAGTTTGAATGCTATCCAAATTCGAATTGATGATAATGTTAGGATGTTAGCTGAATTCCATGCTAGATGGGAAAGAGAAGATGAAATAGCTAGAGCGAATAATATAGCTAATGTTTGCACCATTACCACCACTAGTAAAACTGAAGCTTCTCATGCTAGAAAACCTTCTACTATCAGTGGTAAAGTAATTGGTGTTGGAAACACTCCCACTTCTGCTATAAAAAATGCAAAACTGCCTGAAACTGCTAAAAATGTTCCCGATAAAAGTGCTGATTTTTTTAGAAACATGGGAGACAATGGTCCCATTATATTTGATAAAAATGATCTGGACTTTGATAATTGCAACATAACTGAAGTTATTAAGTTCTTACAAAATCTTGCTAGTTGTCCTAATGCTAGTGCTATGAATATGGCTTTTACAAAACATATTACAAATCCTCTCATGCAAATTAGAGAGAATGAATTAAGATGTGAGGCCTCTATCCCTAGGAAGCTAGATGATGGCTGGGAACCTATTATTAAAATGAAAGTGAATGATTTTGATTGCAATGCTCTATGTGATCTTGGTGCTAGTATCTCTGTTATGCCCAAGAAACTCTATGATATTCTTGATTTGCCACCATTGGAACCTTGTTATTTTGGATATTCGTCTTATTGATAATGTTAGAAAGAAACCTTTGAGGAGAGTTGATGATGTTATCATCATGGTTAATAATACTCTTGTCCCCATTGATTTTGTTTTCTTGAATATTGAATGCAATGCTTCTTGTCCAATTGTTTTGGGAAGACCTTTTCTTCGAACTATTGGTTCTGTCATTGATATGAAAGAAGGGAATATTAAATTTTAGTTTCCACTCAAGAAAGGTATGGACACTTTACTAGAAATATAATGAAGTTGCCTTTTGATTCCGTTATTCGAACAAGTTACAATTTGGATGCCTCTTCACTTGAAAATACTTGATTCCACTTTTCTGGGCCTAGCTAAAAGGCGTTAAAGAAAAACACTTATTGGGAGATAACCCATGGTTTTATTTTTGCTTTGTTTTTCTATGTTTTCTTTCAGACAAGGGGTTTTATACTTCTGTAGAAACTTATGTGTGTCTTTATTTTCATGTTTTAGTAGTGCCAAGTAAGGTTTCTGACGAGAGTTGGAGTTGGTTTTCGGATTTCTGCGCAGGAAACAGATTTCTGCTGTCCACCGTAAACAATCGTATAAATCATAGAAAAATCAGAATGGTCTGAAATTTATTGTGCTTATTCCACGGCTAATTACGCAAATTTTTTGTTCTTTAAGTTTTCGATCTGAGCAACATAAGTGACTCGAAAAAAATCGTCTTTACAGACTGTTCTGGTTTTGATAGATTTTGCTATTTTTCTTGCATTTGCTCTTTTGCGATGTCAAGTGGATTTCTTTGCTTCACGAAAGATCAGTGGTTGTAGCTTATGTTTAAAAGTATCAATAGAACTTGTGGCATACAGAACCAATGGATTTTTAATTGTTGCACTAACCCTCTAATGCGAATTACTGTTTGAGTGTGGTGTGAAGGAAGTTTTCAAGGGTCAAGAGAAGAGGTGATATATGTGATCAAGAAGAGTGCAAGGTCAAAGCTTGGGGACACCCCCGTGGTTCATCCAAGAATATTTTTAGAAGACTCAAGCATCTAAGCTTGGGGATTCCCAAGGCATCCCCTTCTTCATCAACTATCTATCAGGTCACTTCTCATGAAACTATATTTTTATTCGGTCACATCATATGAAGTTTACTTGGAGCGTGTGTTTGTTTTTCTTTTGTTTTCCTTTGTTTTCTTTGATGCAATAATATAGTTGGATCCTAGCATTCTTTGTTTGGGAGAGAGACACGCTCCACTTTTTCGTTTGAATACTTGCTATGCTAGTATTCTTAGTTTTTCTTCTAGTTGCTGCAAAATTCCTGTTTAGCTCTGATTTTTATTGCATCTCTTGTTCAGAGCTGTTAGTTTTAGTAGTGTTTTGTGAGTCCTCTCATGTTTGCTTGCTGTATCATTTAGAGAGATTTTTGTTAAAACATGTTTTGTATGGTACTTGTTGGGGGCTGCTTGAGGTAGAATTTTTAACTGCGCAAGTAGAAGCTTGTATAGACCGTGGCTAGACTTTTTCATATCATGCTAGATATTATTTTAGTTTTAAAGCATTGTGGTTATTTAGTAGCATGATTAGCCTCAAATAGCTCAGAGTGTTTAATGTGCCATTGAAAGAATCATGAGTTGTTCTTGTCACGTTAAAGCTTAAATTTGTGGTGTTCTCCTTTGAATGTTTTATTTGGTTGACTTGGCACATGATCACACCATGTTTATGAGTATGAACCAGTCACAAATAGCCTCCATGATCATTTAGTTTTTAAACTTGTGATACCACTTATGCTTTGATTAATGATGTTTATGTCTCTATGCATGATTATGGCTCTTATGCTCTCTTGATTTGTCGCTCCCAGTCTTTTGCTAGCCTCCACCTGTACTGAGTATGAGCTCTACTCGTGCATCCAACTCCCAAAAACCAAAGTTTTACCATTGTGTCCACCATACCTACCTACATGTGGTAATTAACCGCCACTCCAGAGTAAATTGCTCATGTTTTACCTTTAAAACTTTCAAAATTACTCCTGTTTTGTGCTCCTATTTTAGCTCACGAGGACGTAAATAGAGAATCTTTATCTCACTTGTTGATTGGAATTTCGCACCCTGGACTAGTGGCTTCATCCGCTTATCCAATGATAGAAGAGCCGGCAGCGGGGTGCCCTGCCCCATATTAATAACACAAATTCTCTTCACTATTTTTGCCCCTTATTTACCGATCAAAGCATAATTGTGTAAACAAAAGAGAAAGAGGGATGACCTTCTACCCAGATGCGTCCTTCTATGTGAGCCGCTCTTGTGAAGTCTAGTTGGCTTGCAACGTACTGTATTTTCTGTTTACTATTCGTTGACATAAGCATACACCTCTGTTTAATAAAATAAAAGCTCTAGCACATGAGTGATCCATGCTTTCCTATGCGAAGGGCCTTTCTTTTACTTTTATGTTGAGTCTCCATCTTCTAACTTTATGCACAGTTGAGAGAGCATAGTTGCCATTCTGAGTTTTATGTGCATTTGTCCCAGAAACATTATTAATTGATTTATGATGTGTTATTGCTTGTTCTCTAATTATTTGTTGTAGTCTTGCTCATGAAATTTGAAGGTGTCCTGGCATTTATGTTTTGCCCCACTCTTAAGGACTAGCGAAATATCATGTTTTATCTATATTTGAAACAAATGTATATCTTTTGTTGCATTGTTATTCATGATCATTTATTTGATTTACTTATCATGATGCAAGGTGATTGCTATGCTTTATTATTAAAGTTCTATTTATCATGCTTGTGTTAAAGTTCTATGATCTCAGCTTACTTATGCTTTTACATTATTGATGATCAAGTTTATGTTGGTAGCATGTCACCTCAGAAATTATGTGTTTTTATCGTTTACCTACTCGAGGACGAGTAGGAACTAAGCTTGGGGATGTTGATACGTCATAAACGTATCCTTAATTTCTGATGTTCCATGTTGTTTTCTTATTATTTCCCACATGTTTGCTATACACTTTATGCCATTTTTATCGATTTTCTGGACTAACCTATTGACAAGATGCCACAGAGCCAGTTCCCTGTTTTCTGTTGTTTTTAGTTTCAGAAAGGTTGTTCTAGAAATATTCTGGGAATTGGAAAATTCAAAGCCCGAAAGTCTTATAATTCCCGAAGGTACCAAGGAGTCCCGAAGAGACCCGGAGGGGGGCCTCAATGGGCCCACACCATAGGGCGCCGCCCCGGCCGCGCCATGGGGTGGTGTGGAGCCCCCCGGCCTCCACCGCCTTTGCCCTTTTGCCTATTTATACCCTCCGAGACGTAAACCCTATAGATATACCACTTCGTCCCGAAAAACACCCAAGACCGCCGTCATCGTCATCCTGAGATCGGGAGGGTTCTGGAGCTGTAACATCCCAAGTATGAAAACTACCCCCTAGAATGTTTTGTTTCTTGTTTAATTCAAGTATTGCATCATGTCATCATTTTAATCTCTTGTTTGCATTTGTTTACTATGTGTTTGCAACTGTTTTTATTTGTTTTCATAATGAAACTCAAACAATTCCAAATGCTTTGTTTTCATACTTGCTCTGTTACACCCTTTTAAATAAAAATCTCAAATAAAAACAACCAATTTGCTTTCATATCATACCACATTGATCAACTAATAAAATGGTGCTTTTATTTCAATTAATTAATTCCCAATTGTTTCCAAATTGAAAGCAATCACAAAACAGCACCAAATTTGAAAGTTATAAAATACCAAACAAATTCTAATCACAATTGTTCTATTTATTCAATAGGGTTCACCCTATTAAAATCCTTGTTTTCAATATTAATCAATTAATTTCCAAATTGCTTTCAAATTCAAACCAAATCACTAAACAACACCTCTTTTGAAATTATAAAAATCACCAAAACAAATCTACTCACTTGTTTCCAATTAAAGTTGTTTGGGTCACCCTATTTAAAATTGTGGTTTCAATAATCACTTTTAGTACTCAAATCATCCAAATATGAATTAATTTCAAACAACACTCAATTGGAATTAGGAAATTGCCCACAACAATTTAACCCTTTGTTCTAAACTAAAATAGGGTTCACCCCATTGAAAGTTTGGTTTCATTTATAATCACCTACTAAGCAATTTAATTCAATCTTGAATTAAATACAAACAATATTTAAAAATGTGAAATTTTGGAAAATAAAAATTAGCTTTCAGTTGCAATGGTGAAAACCAGCCTAACCATAAATTTTACAAATTTTTCCTAGCCCTAGAAAACCATCTTTTCTTCCTATTCTATTTTCAGCAAAAAAAAACAACAGGAGAAAGAATTTTAAAAATAAAAAAAATCTAGCACCAAAGGGGGAGTGGGCATGGCCCAGCCCAACTTCTTTCTTCAGGCCCAGTACCCCCCTGCTGTTGTCTTCTTCCTCGACGTCATCAACTGTACGAACGAGTCCTCCTCCACACGATCTCTCCCTCCCCTCTCTGATGGCTGCCGTACCTTGCTCCTCTGTCCCATAAAACAGCCACCGATCCCCCTGCTAACCCTAACCCTAGCCTAGCGCCGCCATCCTCTTCCTCCCTCATCTCCTCCATCTCCCTCCTCTCTGTACTTCTTCCTTCTGTAACTGAACCATGGAACCGAACAAAAAGAAGCTCCACTGCCGCCGGTGATCGCCGTGGCTAGGGGCTCCCTCCGCCGTGGCTAGGGGCGGGAATGGAAAGCCCCCGCCACGGGCTTCCTCTCCATCACCTCGGCGGCCCCGGGGACCCAGCGAGGCGGCCGCGGCGTCGAGGTTTGCCGCCGGCCACCTCCTGCCTCGCCCCTGCGACCTGCACCGCTGTCCGCCTCCTCCAACGCTCGAAGGTGAGCCCTTCCCCCTCGGTTCCCTCCCTCACCTCGCTCCCCCCCTCTCCTCTCACCGCACCCCCACACCGCCCATCCGCGGACGGCGCCCCCTCCGGCGATCACCCTGCCATCGCTGGCCGTGTTCTCTGTCGATGGTACAGGGGAGCACTAACAGGTTCAGTTAAGTTCAGAAAGTAACCCGCAGCCACACCTTTTCCACCCCCGAGGCCCCTTCCTAGCACAGATCTGCAGCTACCGCAGTGGTTACGGAACCAGTGCGCGCAACCACAGCTCTCGGGTTTGAGTCCCAGCACCCCCGATTTTCTGCTCCTTTTGTTCAATTTGTTCAGTATTTGTTGGCAACACCTCATACCCCCTCGGATGCCCATTCTGTCAACACAGCTGCAGCAGCACAGTTGGTTGGTTCCCCTGCGCTCCAACCACAGCTCCCTGGTTCGATCCCCCTCCCACACAATTAAAACCAACTTTTTGTTTTGCTTTGTTTTGGTCACAGAACTTTCTGCAAATCACCAATAGGCCCTGTTAATTAAATCTAGACCCCTGAAATATTTTTTCTAAGTCCTTAGTGCACTAAAAATGGCAGATTGCACCCCAAATTTGTAAAATGCATAAGAAATTCATCCCAACTCCAAATTCAACATTTTTAATATGTTTTCTGTCCCAAATTGAATGTTCTATCCAAATATAAAATTTGTTTACTGTTTTGAATATTTTAAATTGGTGCAAAATTTGAAATCTTGTTTAAATCACTTAAATTTGCAAAATTCATAACTTGGGCATAAAAATTCCAAATTCAACAAACTTAATATGTTTTCCAATAAACTTTTCATGTACTTTCCAAATATAAATTTTGTTTGCTGTTTTGAATAATTTAAATTGCTGAAAACAACTGTTTCTTGTTTAATGCATTTAAAATTGCCAAAATAATAACTTGCTCATTTTAAATCCAATTTCCACAAATAAAATATGTTTTCCATGAAAAATTAAACCCTCTTTCCAAATATAATTTTTTTTTCATGTTTTGAATAATTAAAATTGGTTAAATGATTTAAACCTTGTTTAAATCATTTAATATTGCTAATTTCATAACTTGGTCAAATTAAATTATTTTTGAACATGCAAAATATGTTTTCAAACCATAAAAGCATAAACTTTTCAAATATGGATCTCCCTTAATGTTTTGAACAAATAAAAATTCAAATAAGTTCATGTTTGAATTAAATTCATTTAATTCTTGCTTACACTTGTTTAATTCATAAATAAATCATTTGAAATCCTTTTTCAACAAGTGAAACATGCAATCCACCTAAAATTGTGTGTTCTTATCAAATATAAACTTTGTTATCTGTTTTGAACAATTTAACTTGATGAAAACAACAAATGCTTGTGTGACCCCTTTAAGTAACCAAAATTTCTTAACTTAATAAATGAATTTCTAAACTTGTTAAACCTTATTTCCAATTGCTTCTATTGTTGTTATTTTGCTGCTTTCCTCATCCATGCATCATGCTAATTCACTTACACAATTTGATTAGTTGTAAAACAATTAATTCAACCATAATTCATGGGCTTTTCATATGGAATCCAATTGCATGTGGGTTCATTTAATCATGTTGTTATCTTGTCAGCTAATTTATTTCTATGCATCAATTAAATGGTCATGCATCATCCCATGTTTGTGCACTATGCCATGATATTGATTGTTTATCTTTCTGCATTGTTTGTTTGCTTCTTCTCGGATACACGACGACGTTGAGACCGACGATACTTACGACACCCCTTCTAAGGAGTTAGCTCAGTACCAGGCTACTGGGTTTGCAGGCAAGTTATCACTCACATGAACCATCATGTTCCTTTCAACATTGGTTACCGATACTTTCCGTTGTCTATTTCTGCTAGCCTTAGTAGTAGTTGTTTCTGTTACGAACCTATCACATGAATCCCTTAACCCTGACATTGCCTCACCTCCATACCTATAACCTTTTGTTTGAGCCCGTGTCTTACTAGCATGCTTAGGTTGTTTTGCTCGAGTCTGTTACCCGTTACTTTCTGTTACCATTTCTATTACGTTCTGGGGGCTCGATGTTAAACAATGAATCATGCTAATGTTATTGTTAATAATAATTTGATGATAAGGCACCGGCAGGAGGCCCTTTGTGGTTTTGAGGCCTGCTAGTGTCGACCCTAATAGGAAAAGGGTCTTGTCTACTGATCCATGATGAGCGCACTAACCGCATGTGGGAAGCGAGTATGGGCGCCCCCCTCAATTTGACTTGATTCGCATCTCGTCCAAATCGCCTCATTTAGTTCGGGTTTTCCATTTGCTGCATGCATGATCTTGCGAGCCCTTGGTACCCGGGTGGAACTTTCGTAGTCGGCATATAGGGGGACACGTTCTTAGAGTGCTATGAGGGTCTATTTTCTTCTGGGCTCGATTAGCCGTGCGCCCAAGGTTCTTTGGGCTTGATGCGAAGAAGAGTTGAGTTGTGTAGAGTGCCTCGCTTGGTGGGTTTGATCCCCGTCTGGCGGGATATTCTTGCGTGTACGGCCAAATTGGTGCAACCCTGCAGGGATAAATCTTCTCGAGAAGCCGTGTTTTCCGCGGTTATGGATTACTTGGTGAAAGTACTGGCTAACAAGTACTCAGGACAACTTAAACCTAATGATTAACAACCTTACACCCAATGATTAACAACTTGACTAGTAATAGGCTTATTGACACAATAATCTGAACCATCATTAATTCAACTGTGTGAGTTATCCTCGGATTGCTTCTTTGGATAAGGGGCGAGATCCAGGATGGGTTTGTTTGGAGTTAGTTGATAGGTTGGTTACGATACACGATCTTATCTCCTTTCTGATAGCCGGATATGGTAGTAACTCTGTAGTTGGTTAGAGCAGCCAGTTGCAGCATCTTTTATATCCCATTCCTTCCGTTGAACCCAAAGCATCTGTGCTTGGTGTTGACGGGCTACACTTTGGTGAACTGTGAGTCTTGCTTGCCAGTACGTTTATGTACTGACCCCTTTGGGGCTGTGGTTTCCGCAGACCTACGTTTCGAGGATCTACATGGTGGCTACTACGTGGAGTATGACGAGACTGCTGACGAGTAGATAGCGGACCCGGGCAGGATCCGAGACTTCGTGGATGGGCTCCGTCTTTTCGTTTCCGGCCTCTTAGGCCTATTTGGATCTTGTCTGTACTCAGACATGTTGAATGCTTCCGCTGTGATGTAATGATGATATGTTGGGACATGTGTCCTCTGAATGATTGTATTTGCTATCTCTGCTCTAATGAGAGCTATTTGCAACTTATTTCAATCTTTTGTGTCGTAGAGATTTGTTGTGATATCAGTTGTTCAACGCCGTTGACGTACCATGTGTGTATGGTTTGAAGTACGTCAATGGAAGTGTCCTGATTTCTATGGGATAGTTTACGTCGACGCTGAACAGATAGGGGTTGGTTGTCACACATACGTGTGTTGGCCTACTCGTAAGAGGACGCGGGTGCCGGTAAGCCCCGTAATCCAATCTACTACTGTTCAACGGAACGGCGAGTATCCTTTAGAAGTCCGGGTGCGACAAATGGTATCAGAGCCTGTCTGCCTGTAGGATCCCTTTTTACTGGTCGCAGTTGAGTCTAGAAACTATTTTGTAGCTATATAGGAAAAATGAAACGTGAGAGTAGGAATTCTATCATTTTTCTTCTTTCCCCACCCACCCTCCCTTTTTCTGGTAAGGAAGTGTAACGTTATTTTTCCCTTCTCATCTAAACTTCAAGTTAGGTTTTCACGAATTCTGGTTTCTCTAGGATGGTTATATCTACTAGACCATAGGAATGGAGGTGGTTGTGACATGATTTATCATGTTGCCTACTCATGATTGAGAACGGAGGCGTGTAAGCCCCGGAAGCAGATCCTCTATTCCTTAAGCAGTAGATATTGATCCTTTAGAAGCCCGGATGGGTTTTCCGTAGTACCTCAGGAGTTTTGGTCTCGTTTTTCCCGGTGTTGCTTCGTTATCCTGTTCTTCTCAACATCCTTTTCGTCCGTTGAAATCTTGATGTTGTTTTCCACTTCAATTTTTCTACCTGCGTCTAATCAAAACTTCCCAAATATCAAGTCTATCTGGCCAGAAAGGTTGTTGTTGTTGTTGTTGTTGTTGATCCCAGGCTATGAGAGCTGGCATTCCTATCACATGGGGTTGTTTCGAGGAAGCATTCCTGAAGCACCACATCCCAGATAATCTATTCTACAAATGAATCAAGTTCTATACAACTATACACCCTCGATACAAAACCTCTACCTCTACTCAAAAATGTTCCGGTGATTTCCAAATTCCCAGACATATTTCCAGAAAAGTTGCCAGGAATGTCTATCGTTTTGAACTTCCAGAAAAACTATCCAAGGTGCACGATGTGTTTCACGTGTCACAGCTCAAGAGGATCTTCCCAAGAAGTATCCGGACCTTTTCTTTTCTCAGTAGGAATCTCGGGGCGCGATTCCTTCAAGGGGGGCGTTTTGTAACATCCCAAGTATGAAAACTACCCCCTAGAATGTTTTGTTTCTTGTTTAATTCAAGTATTGCATCATGTCATCATTTTACTCTCTTGTTTGCATTTGTTCACTATGTGTTTGCAACTGTTTTTATTTGTTTTCATAATGAAACTCAAACAATTCCAAATGCTTTGTTTTCATACTTGCTCTGTTACACCCTTTTAAATAAAAATCTCAAATAAAAACAACCAATTTGCTTTCATATCATACCACATTGATCAACTAATAAAATGGTGCTTTTATTTCAATTAATTAATTCCCAATTGTTTCCAAATTGAAAGCAATCACAAAACAGCACCAAATTTGAAAGTTATAAAAATACCAAACAAATTCTAATCACAATTGTTCTATTTATTCAATAGGGTTCACCCTATTAAAATCCTTGTTTTCAATATTAATCAATTAATTTCCAAATTGCTTTCAAATTCAAACCAAATCACTAAACAACACCTCTTTTGAAATTATAAAAATCACCAAAACAAATCTACTCACTTGTTTCCAATTAAAGTTGTTTGGGTCACCCTATTTAAAATTGTGGTTTCAATAATCACTTTTAATACTCAAATCATCCAAATATGAATTAATTTCAAACAACACTCAATTGGAATTAGGAAATTGCCCACAACAATTTAACCCTTTGATCTAAACTAAAATAGGGTTCACCCCATTGAAAGTTTGGTTTAATTTATAATCACCTACTAAGCAATTTAATTCAATCTTGAATTAAATACAAACAGTATTTAAAAATGTGAACTTTTGGAAAATAAAAATTAGCTTTCAGTTGCAATGGTGAAAACCAGCCTAACCATAAATTTTACATATTTTTCCTAGCCCTAGAAAACCATCTTTTCTTCCTATTCTATTTTCCGCAAAAAAAAAAACAACAGGAGAAAGAATTTTAAAAATAAAAAAAATCTAGCACCAAAGGGGGAGTGGGCATGGCCCAGCCCAACTTCTTTCTTCAGGCCCAGTACCCCCCTGCTGTTGTCTTCTTCCTCGACGTCATCAACTCTACGAACGAGTCCTCCTCCACACGATCTCTCCCTCCCCTCTCTGATGGCTGCCGTACCTTGCTCCTTTGTCCCATAAAACAGCCACCGATCCCCCTGCTAACCCTAACCCTAGCCTAGCGCCGCCATCCTCTTCCTCCCTCATCTCCTCCATCTCCCTCCTCTCTGTACTTCTTCCTTCTGTAACTGAACCATGGAACCGAACAAAAAGAAGCTCCACTGCCGCCGGTGATCGCCGTGGCTAGGGGCTCCCTCCGCCGTGGCTAGGGGCGGGAATGGAAAGCCCCCGCCACGGGCTTCCTCTCCATCACCTCGGCGGCCCCGGGGACCCAGCGAGGCGGCCGCGACGTCGAGGTTTGCCGCCGGCCACCTCCTGCCTCGCCCCTGCGACCTGCACCGCTGTCCGCCTCCTCCAACGCTCGAAGGTGAGCCCTTCCCCCTCGGTTCCCTCCCTCACCTCGCTCTCCCCCCTCTCCTCTCACCGCACCCCCACACCGCCCGTCCGCGGACGACGCCCCCTCCGGCGATCACCCTGCCATCGCTGGCCGTGTTCTCTGTCGCTGGTACAGGGGAGCACGAACAGGTTCAGTTAAGTTCAGAAAGTAACCCGCAGCCACACCTTTTCCACCCCCGAGGCCCCTTCCTAGCACAGATCTGCAGCTACCGCAGTGGTTACGGAACCAGTGCGCGCAACCACAGCTCTCGGGTTCGAGTCCCAGCACCCCCGATTTTCTGCTCCTTTTGTTCAATTTGTTCAGTATTCGTTGGCAACACCTCATACCCCCTCGGATGCCCATTCTGTCAACACAGCTGCAGCAGCACAGTTGGTTGGTTCCCCTACGCTCCAACCACAGCTCCCTGGTTCGATCCCCCTCCCACACAATTAAAACCAACTTTTTGTTTTGCTTTGTTTTGGTCACAGAACTTTCTGCAAATCACCAATAGGCCCTGTTAATTAAATCTAGACCCCTGAAATATTTTTTCTAAGTCCTTAGTGCACTAAAAATGGCAGATTGCACCCCAAATTTGTAAAATGCATAAGAAATTCATCCCAACTCCAAATTCAACATTTTTAATATGTTTTCTGTCCCAAATTGAATGTTCTATCCAAATATAAAATTTGTTTACATTTTTTAATATTTTAAATTGGTGCAAAATTTGAAATCATGTTTAAATCACTTAAATTTGCAAAATTCATAACTTGGGCATAAAAATTCCAAATTCAACAAACTTAATATGTTTTCCAATAAACTTTTCATGTACTTTCCAAATATAAATTTTGTTTGCTGTTTTGAATAATTTAAATTGCTGAAAACAACTGTTTCTTGTTTAATGCATTTAAAATTGCCAAAATAATAACTTGCTCATTTTAAATCCAATTTCCACAAATAAAATATGTTTTCCATGCAAAATTAAACCCTCTTTCCAAATATAAAATTTGTTTCATGTTTTGAATAATTAAAATTGGTTAAATGATTTAAACCTTGTTTAAATCATTTAATATTGCTAATTTCATAACTTGGTCAAATTAAATTATTTTTGAACATGCAAAATATGTTTTCAAACCATAAAAGCATAAACTTTTCAAATATGAATCTCCCTTAATGTTTTGAACAAATAAAAATTCAAATAAGTTCATGTTTGAATTAAATTCATTTAATTCTTGCTTACACTTGTTTAATTCATAAATAAATCATTTGAAATCCTTTTTCAACAAGTGAAACATGCAATCCACCTAAAATTGTGTGTTCTTATCAAATATAAGCTTTGTTATCTGTTTTGAACAATTTAACTTGATGAAAACAACAAATGCTTGTGTGACCCCTTTAAGTAACCAAAATTTCTTAACTTAATAAATGAATTTCTAAACTAGTTAAACCTTATTTCCAATTGCTTCTATTGTTGTTATTTTGCTGCTTTCCTCATCCATGCATCATGCTAATTCACTTACACAATTTGATTAGTTGTAAAACAATTAATTCAACCATAATTCATGGGCTTTTCATATGCAATCCAATTGCATGTGGGTTCATTTAATCATATTGTTATCTTGTTAGCTAATTTATTTCTATGCATCAATTAAATGGTCATGCATCATCCCATGTTTGTGCACTATGCCATGATATTGATTGTTTATCTTTCTGCATTGTTTGTTTGCTTCTTCTCGGATACACGACGACGTTGAGACCGACGATACTTACGACACCCCTTCTAAGGAGTTAGCTCAGTACCAGGCTACTGGGTTTGCAGGCAAGTTATCACTCACATGAACCATCGTGTTCCTTTCAACATTGGTTACCGATACTTTCCGTTGTCTATTTCTGCTAGCCTTAGTAGTAGTTGTTTCTGTTACGAACCTATCACATGAATCCCTTAACCCTGACATTGCCTCACCTCCATACCTATAACCTTTTGTTTGAGCCTGTGTCTTACTAGCATGCTTAGGTTGTTTTGCTCGAGTCTGTTACCCGTTACTTTCTGTTACCATTTCTATTACGTTCTGGGGGCTCGATGTTAAACAATGAATCATGCTAATGTTATTGTTAATAATAATTTGATGATAAGGCACCGGCAGGAGGCCCTTTGTGGTTTTGAGGCCTGCTAGTGTCGACCCTAATAGGAAAAGGGTCTTGTCTACTGATCCATGATGAGCGCACTAACCGCATGTGGGAAGCGAGTATGGGCGCCCCCCTCAATTTGACTCGATTCGCATCTCGTCCAAATCGCCTCATTTAGTTCGGGTTTTCCATTTGCTGCATGCATGATCTTGCGAGCCCTTGGTACCCGGGTGGAACTTTCGTAGTCGGCATATAGGGGGACACGTTCTTAGAGTGCTATGAGGGTCCATTTTCTTCTGGGCTCGATTAGCCGTGCGCCCAAGGTTCTTTGGGCTTGATGCGAAGAAGAGTTGAGTTGTGTAGAGTGCCTCGCTTGGTGGGTTTGATTCCCGTCTGGCGGGATATTCTTGCGTGTACGGCCAAATTGGTGCAACCCTGCAGGGATAAATCTTCTCGAGAAGCCGTGTTTTCCGCGGTTATGGATTACTTGGTGAAAGTACTGGCTAACAAGTACTCAGGACAACTTAAACCTAATGATTAACAACCTTACACCCAATGATTAACAACTTGACTAGTAATACGCTTATTGACACAATAATCTGAACCATCATTAATTCAACTGTGTGAGTTATCCTCGGATTGCTTCTTTGGATAAGGGGCGAGATCCAGGATGGGTTTGTTTGGAGTTAGTTGATAGGTTGGTTACGATACACGATCTTATCTCCTTTCTGATAGCCGGAAGTGGTAGTAACTCTGTAGTTGGTTAGAGCAGCCAGTTGCAGCATCTTTTATGTCCCCTTCCTTCCGTTGAACCCAATGCATCTGTGCTTGGTGTTGACGGGCTACACTTTGGTGAACTGTGAGTCTTGCTTGCCAGTACGTTTATGTACTGACCCCTTTGGGGCTGTGGTTTCCGCAGACCTACGTTTCGAGGATCTACATGGTGGCTACTACGTGGAGTATGACGAGACTGCTGACGAGTAGATAGCGGACCCGGGCAGGATCTGAGACTTCGTGGATGGGCTCCGTCTTTTCGTTTCCGGCCTCTTAGGCCTATTTGGATCTTGTCTGTACTCAGACATGTTGAATGCTTCCGCTGTGATGTAATGATGATATGTTGGGACATGTGTCCTCTGAATGATTGTATTTGCTATCTCTGCTCTAATGAGAGCTATTTGCAACTTATTTCAATCTTTTGTGTCGTAGAGATTTGTTGTGATATCAGTTGTTCAACGCCGTTGACGTACCATGTGTGTATGGTTTGAAGTACGTCAATGGAAGTGTCCTGATTTCTATGGGATAGTTTACGTCGACGCTGAACAGATAGGGGTTGGTTGTCACACATACGTGTGTTGGCCTACTCGTAAGAGGACGCGGGTGCCGGTAAGCCCCGTAATCCAATCTACTACTGTTCAACGGAACGGCGAGTATCCTTTAGAAGTCCGGGTGTGACAGGAGCTCTCCCCGGCACCCTGCCAGGACGGGAATTCACCACCGGAGGGGTCTACACCACCATGCCCTCCTCCGAAGTGATGCGTGAGTAGTTCATACCTGGACTATGGGTCCATAGCAGTAGCTAGATGGTTGTTCTCTCCACTTTGTACCTCATGTTTAGATCTTGTGAGCTGTCTAACATGATCAAAATCATCTTTATGTAATGCTACATGTTGTGTTTGCTGGGACCTGATGAATGTTGAATGCTATGTCTTATGATTATCAATATATCATGTTATCTTCATGCATATGTTATTTATGATATTGCATGATGTCCGTTATTAGTAGATGCTCTGGCCAAGTAGATGCTAGTAACTCCAAGAGGGAGTATTTATGCTCGATAGTGGGTCCATGCCTCCTTTGCATCTGTGCTCGAGTGACAGAAACGTGACGGATGGTGGATGTGTTGTTGCCATTAGGGAGAAAACAACGATGTTTACTTAGTTTACATTGTTTATATTACACACTTTGTTTACTGCGATAATCTGTTGCTAGCAACTTAATACCCAACGTTTGTTCGGATGATATTCGGAGGGTGGATTATTAGACATAGATGCAGTTGGATGACGGTCTATGTATTTTGTTGTAATGCCGCATGAATCACATAGTAATCTTTATGTCTTGCATATGCACTACGGTGCAGCTTTCATTTCTGTCAGTTGCCCAGCTGTAATTTGTTCACCACACATGTTATTCATCTTTCACACAGAGACACCACTAGTGAACTGTGGACCCCGGTCCATTTTCCTCATACTGATAAAACACCTACTGCTTTCATACTGTTCCTACTGTTTTCCTACTGTTTTCCACACCATACGTTTAACCTCTTTGTGTTCAGCAAAAACGGTGAGATTGACAACCTCACTGCTTCGTTGGGGCAAAGTGATTTGATTGTGTTGTGTAGTTTCCACGTTGCTGCTGAACCGGTAGTGCGCCCTATGATCTCAGCTGTTTCAACCTTCTGAAGTTACCCCTTCCTCCTACTTGTCGATTCAACCTTGGTTTCTTTCTGAGGGAAACTTGCTGCTGCACTCTTCATACCCTCCTCTTGGGGTCTCCCAACAAACGTGTGTTCACACGCATCAGTATGTTACGAAGTGGTCCAACTTTAGAGTCAAATGATCCAGTTATTGAAGTTTTTGCTCATTTTTCCTCATATTTAAACTACTAGCTAGTATTGAGAAAATGTAGACATGTAGAACATTGGGGGAGCTATTGTCCCTATTTTTGTGTCCCCATCTATAACCTAAATGAAATTCTAAAACTTGGGGACACAGCTAGGGGAGGAAAAAAACTTGCAAAGGTAAATTCATATATTTTCTCCTTGCAAATCCATGTGTTGTCATCAAACATAAAAATGGGGGGGGGGGGGGAGATTGAAAGGGCATTGTCCCCTAATCTTATTTTGCTGCTTGATAACAACACTTGGAAATACTAACCTTTTACTTTGAGCATTTAGGTAATACAAAGTACCGCGAAATGTTTGGAATAAACTCTTAAAAAGTACAAATGGATCAAGGAAATATTTGAAAGATAAAAGAAGAAGAAAAGAAGAAGGTGGAAAAGCTGCCAAGCCGGCCTGGCCGGGCTCAGGCCGGGTGCTTCGAGCAGGTCTCTGGCCTATGCCCTGTGGCCTGGGCCGAGATCACTGCCTAGAGGCCGGGGTTCCTGCCTTGCCGGGCTGAGGCCGGCCCCAAGGCCAGAGGCTTCAGGCACTGTGCTAGCCTAGGCCGGGCTCTCTGCTGCGAGGTCGGCTCGCCTGGCTGGCCGGCCTAGGCCAGTCCAAGGCCGCGTTGCCTGGTCAGCTCCTTCCGCGCCTCCGCCAGCCTCGAGGCCGGGTTTACTGCACACAAGTCAAAGATGCCAAAGCGGCAACTCCCCTCCCCCCACACTAGAAAATGGGGTCTTCTTCTACCTTTAGACGTGTCACTTAAAGGTTCTCTCTCCACCATTTGTGGTCACCTCAAATCTCATAGATCTCCTGAAATACCGAACCAAAACTCTTAATCTTTTGGGATTTGGAGGAGAGCCACTAGATCTACAACTCTACCAAACAAATCCGTCACCACCCCACTAATCCCCTAGGGATCTTGAAGTTCTTGGTTCATTGAAATCTAAAACCTTGTTGCTCTTAGCTCATTGGAGCTTGGAGCCTTGTTGGTGTCCCCGAAACTTTGGGAGCTCATGGATCTTATTGCCCGGATTCTTGGAGCCTTCCGGGATTTGGTGAGGACCCTCCAAGTTGTGGAATGTGACTCATCCTTATAAAGGTTCTAGTTGTCAACCTCAACGGAAACATAGTGATTTTTGTCTCGTCCACTTTGACGGTTGAACACGAAGGAGATACGGTGTGCCATTTGATAGCTACTCGGTGTTCCACTTTGGTGGCACCGCACTGCTCCAACGGAGATTAGATTCCATTGTGAAGTGAATTTCGGGATAAAAACTGTGTTAGCCATTAATCTAGATAACTATATTTGAGCAATTATCTTTAATCGAAAAAGAAGCAAAATTTGTAGTTAACCTGTTCACTCCCCCTCTAGTTAACCCTCTCGATCCGTTCACACGGAGGCATAACTATGCGCTGTTGAAGAAGGCATCAAACTTGCACCGCTGTGGACCATGATGCCAATGCAGATAGATACTGACTGCGCGGAAGCCATCGAGCTGCTAAAGGAAGGAATTCCCAATATTTGAGCTTATGCCTTCATAATTAGCTCCATGCGTGATTTGATAAAGGAAAGAGACGTTGTGATAGCTAAAACGTGTCGGGATACAAACCGTGTTAGCGACGAATTAGCTGAACTCGGTAGGATAAACGCAAGAACCTCGTTCTGGCCTGGGGTTTCCCATTGGAAATTTCCCAATTTGTAGCAGATGATTGTAACCATATCAAAATCTAATACAAGTCCTTTTCACCGCAGAAAAGAGAAAGAAAGAACGAGAGACAATATGAAATGACGAGCATAGTGATTCTGAGAGTGCGGTTCCCATCCATTTTTTATTTGGTATATATACTAGTTTGGTTCGAGAGCAAAACAAGGAACAGCTCGTGGATGGTCGGATAAAGGTTTTCTCTTCTTTTCCCGCGTGTGGAATGATCATTTTTTGGGGCCATGCCGCTGGCGTCGCTATCCGGCTGCAGTCAGGAGTAGTTGAGACCTCCCAAGGACAGGAGCGACGGATCATGGGGAGGACTGTTGGCGCAACAGGGGAGTGCCGAACGCATGTAGTTTATCGAGTGAGCAACGCACGTCTCCGCGAGCCCATAATTGTATTGGCGCAACCGAATGCTGTCTCTTTGTCCCTCCTGCCTATCCATCATATGGGGTGGGAATAGCGCTGCTGATCCTGACACTTGGACTTCCTTCTTCGTGCGTGTGGGTTTTAGGAACTTGGAGTTCGTCGTCGGATGACGATATCGAAGGTTGTTCGTTTTTGTCCCCAAGATCTCGATCCGCAGCACACGCATGCAGGATATTTGTACAGTTCCAATGAAATGTTGTAAGTTCAGGTGGTGCACATACTGTCCAGAAAATCGAGCGATTGAGCTACCAAAAGGGGCAGGGTGAAGTGTTGTTGAATCAGGTGGCTGAGCATTGTGACGGTGGTGGTTAGCCTACCTCCATGGCATTTTTTTTTGAAACGGGAACAATGTCCCGGCCTCTGCATCGAATTGATGCACATAGCCTACCTCCATGGCATGTGGGGACGCGTTGATGGATCAAGGATCACGCATCGCATCACCTCTGGTCCCATGACCTGTATGATCGACGATGAACACGAAAGAAAGGGATGGGTACAGGCCCTTGTACGCCCCCTGCGTCTATCAAAGCATATGTCAACACCACCAACCTCCCAACATCACAGATCCACCACAATATAGAGGAGACTTTTTCTTTCTTTTAGTACATCAAATAGAGTTTGCCACGGTGAGAGTACGGCCTCAATAAACATGTAGTACTATTGATCTTTGTTTTTGAAGGGAACAAGTTATAAATCTTACACAGACGCGTGATTAGCGATAATAGTGGATCTAGTACCTCCTAGTAGCATGGTCAATTCTAGCGTGTGTGATTAGGGAATAGAGCATGCTCAGTCAGATGAGCGTGTGCACGTGTTTCACCTCCCAATGATTGATCATCAACTAGTGAATTAACTACAGCTGCAGACTAGAGAAAAACAAAGGAAGCCAAAACTTGCTTTCCTTGTCTCTTAGCTAATGTCGTCCGTCGTGAGTTTAAGGTATGAACTGACCGCAATGAAAATGCAAAACCGCATGGCAGGTGAAAAGTGTCGCACGGAGACTCCACCGTGAAACCCTAAATCTGCCCCTTTTGCCTCAATCATGGTGCTATCTAACAGGTAGAATGTGCCAGGTCGGGTAATATAGGCGGCAGTAATGAGGCTCACCTGCTGCAGTTGCACACTCTGAACAAGATCACGGTCCATTCTTGGTCCATCAATAATGGCTCAAATCCGACTCCAAGAACCGAGGGAATTTCGTCGTGGAAATCTTGAAGAAATTTCACATGAATCTGTCCGCTTCCAGCGAGAAGTGGAGGAAATGACAGGACTGAAGCAACGAATTCAGTACCGACAGAGAGGAATTCAGAGAGGACTAGGCTGGGAATGTGAAATATGGATAAAGAATTGCTCAATATACTAACCTGAGATTGGAACGACCCTCGATGAGAAGTGAGATTGTATTCATGCATTTGCCAAACCGGGCACCGGATCCCAGGAGGATTATAAAATCAGTGTAGTATCGTTTTGTTGACTTCGTTATTGTAGTAAGTTTTTGTTTGACAAATGACTTGATTTTTTACATATATCCATGTAGGAAAAAAACTTGTCCCCCTGTATGATTGGTTAAGCATAAATGAGACAATGACCTGAAAATAGGGAAAGGCAAGATCCCTAAAAATAATAGACAACCATGCTTTAGCTTTCAAGTTTCAGCAACAGCAATAGCAACAGGCAGAAACAGAAACCAAAAGCTACTACTACTGCAGATTAGTTTGTTGGTTTCTTCACACACAAGGGTGCCCATGACTTTGTCCAGTTGGCAAGCAGAAAAAAATGTATTGTAAACTATATGTTTTTTGATAAAGGGCTTTATTACTCAAATAGTTTAAGCATTACACCCGGCCTCTGCATTCTGAGATGCACACAGCCGAAATCCGAAACTGAAAAAAGCGACAATGCTACAAAACACGCTGTAGGTTGTCGATGCTATGGAGCCGCAATCCGTAGATCAAGCGGCCATCCATGTGGGATAAAAATATCCCTCGCCACCTGCTCCAATCGCGCACATGCCTCCGTAAAAAGGCCTCGTAACTCCCCTCACTGTAATGTGGACCACGAACGGAGAATACCTGTGCTCCTGAATAGAACCTGCATACGAGAAAAAAATTTATCATTGAAAATCTTGTCATTTCTACATAGCCAGAGCGACCAAATAACGGCAAGCGCTCCTACCCTAATAATAGTCTTAAATCGTTTATCAACCCCATTTAACCAATTGCCGAATATATTCGCAACGGAAGTAGGTTGATATAGATTAGAAGCCATTTGGATAGCGGACCATATAGAACGTGATGGGGGGATAGTAACCCGGTAGGCCCACTTCAAGATATAATCCGGCCCGAGGTGTGCTGAGCGATATCCGGCTAGGGGTAAAGAGATTACCGGAAGGCCCAAAGGCTTGTGAGATTCGTAACCCGGATTGTGGGCTGCGATAAGGAAAGTTAGGAAAGATGGTGGAGTTCGAGTAGGACTCAAGATGTGCCTTGAAGGGCAAGTTAGGGGTGTACGGGTGCTTTATAAACCGGCCCCTAGGTTTAGTTTGCCAGAGATTCAAGTCATAGCTGTAGCACCTGTTATCGAGTATCCAGCATAATTCATATTGAGATCCGGCGAGTTATTTTCCGGTTCTTAGATTGCTTTCCGCCATGTCTTCCTTCGAGCTAAACCCTCTCCCGAATACCTGTGTCGACTTGCCCCAAGATCAGTTACCCCCGGTAACATCTGCCGTGATTATCCCACGACAGTTGGCGCCCACCGTGGGGCCTGCGTCCAAAGGTGTTTACATCACGGGAGAAGCTCGGAAGAGCATGAAGAACCTCATCGTCGGAGAAATCTACGTCAACAGCAAAGGAGAGAAGATGGTAGACGATTCTGGCTGGGGGCCAGAGTCGGATCACCTCGAAACCGGATCCATCGTGACAGTCGGCAGCGTCAACGTCTTCGTCGGTATGGTATGTACTTCCAGTTCGAATTGTGATAATATTGGATCTGATTCTGTGTCAGGAGAAGACACGTATGTCCGATCGGAAAAAGAAGAGTCGATTGGAACAACGGGTCGGATAGAGAGGGAGGATGATACCGAGTCTATACGGGATTTGTCGGAGAATCGATATGAAAGGGAAAACAGCGAGGAACAACAATACGAATCTACACCGGGCATCATGCGCCGGGTTGCAGTTTATGCGGCTCCCGCGACCAATCTCAATCAAGAAAACGCGGCCGCGGCACCAGTCGGGGCGGCTCAGGCAGTGGCCCAGCAGCAAGGTGCAGTTGACCCGGTCTTGGTCCAGGTCGATGGAGAGTCAGCATCAGTCACCAGTCGCCCAGCAGACGAGGAGCGACACGCAAATATGTTTGGGTTCCAAGCAAACCGGACACCGGGGGCGGGCCCCTCGAATCCGCGCCACCCGGCTCTGTTTGATAATAATTTGATCTTGGACCCCACAGTCTTGGCCACAGTTATTACCCCAGAAAACGCGGCAGAACGCGTAAGAGACCTGGACGTGGCTCGTCGTGCATTGGAGCAGCAAAGAAGGCAAGTGGAAGCAGAAAGGCAGGGGATGGTCGCGCGGCAGCGCGAATTGGATGACCGAGAGACCAGGCTCCGGGAGGAAACGACAAGGATGCACCAAAGGCACCGAACTATGCTGCCGGCAACAGGAGGGGTTATTAACCCGACTGCCCTGGTGTTCACGCCTCAAGATCAGCCGATTCCACCGGCGAACCAAGGGACCATACCGCGACCGTCAACGGGAGCACATCCGGTAAACGCGCCAGCCGGGTTACCTTTGCCACAGACGGGGGCGACAGCCGGCAATACCATGCCGCCACCACCATCACGATTCCACACACCAGCAGGTCATTACAACAATCCCATGGACAACGTGTACGCAGCAACGCTCGCATTAAACCAGATTCCTGTGGGAGACTCGCCTCATGCGGAAGGAACCCGACGAGCAATCGATCTGCTACACACCGCGGTAGCACAGCAAGCCAATTATCCGGATCATAGAAGCGGAATGCATGGGACGCCGTACGCCAGTCAGCAACAGGGCAATGTCCAAGTAAGTGCGGCACGACGAAGGGAAGAGCAGCAGCAAATGCCGCCTCCACCGCGTATCCAGACAGTACCAGTAGTATCAGCAGCGCAGGCGGTGGTGGACAGTTCCAGGGCCAGAAGAGCCGGGGCCGGGTCTGCTGGGCACGAATTGCCGGTGGCGCTGCTCCTCGAGGCACCCCCAGCCGGGTCACGCGCCTCCCGAGTAAGACCACCCCCAACCACCCTGGCGGGACCCAAGTGCCTCTCGGACGATATCAGAGCAGAACCTTACCCGGAGAAGTTCAAAGAACCGGGGAAAGTAGTAAATTATGAGCCAACAATGGATCCAGAAACGTGGCTGAGCAGCTACGAGATGGCGATGTCAATTCGCAACGCATCCGAGAACCTCCAAGCCAAATTCATGTACTTAATGATGTCAGAAGGAGCAGCAAAGTTATGGTTCACCAATTTACCGGAAAAGTCGATCAAATCGTGGGAGGAGTTAAAGACCGCGTTTATCAAGCACTTTCATGGGACATGCAGAAAGTTATTTACTATTGATGATTTAGAAAGATGCGTTCAGAAGAAAGGAGAGTCAGCACGCAGCTGGGTGCGCCGGGTTATGGAGATACTCCACTCGTCTACAGATATCCAGCCTAAGGACGCGCTACAAGCTATGGCAAAAACATGTAAGTATGTTCCTTTAGTGCAAAAGCTAACTCGCATGAAATCTAGTAGGAATGCAGCGGAGGTTACGATGGGAGAGTTAATGGATGCGTGCAACAAACACGCTGCAACGGATACCACAGAGGAGGAAGTTGACGACAAGAAAGCAAAAGCAAACACAAGTAGCAGTGGGAAAACCGGCAATGTATCGGCGCCAAACAATAATGGAAACAGCCAGAACAAACGACCGTTTGAAGGGAATTCCGAGTTTGTAGCCAACACGGAGGCCGGGTCTTCAAGACCTAGATCCGAAGGAAATTTTAATACTGGAAATCACAATGGGGGACACTACCAAGGACCACCAAGACCAAGCAACAGTTGGGACATATTTAGGATGGCATGCCCGAAGCATAGCAGGAACGGCAAGCCGGCCAATCATTCATTGGAGCAATGTGCCGACTTACAAAGGTGGAAGAACGAGGAAGTGAACAGAGCCATGCGAGGTGCAGGCCGAGGAGGAGGCCCGGGCCTAGGTGGAAATTTGGGTAACGGACCGCCCCCAGCTGGCAACCCGCCAGCTGGAAATCAAGGTAACAATCAAGGAGGAGCGGGAGGTTTTCAAGCTAACCCCAAACAGCTGGGTCAGTATCATGTGCACACTACGGGAGGCTCTAACAAGGATAAGAAGATACTGAAACAAGCAGTTAATTCGGTCTCCTCCGCTGTTCCAAGATATTTGAGGTGGTCAGAACAAGAGGTAACATGGAGCAGGAAGGATCACCCGGACAGAGTTGACCACCCGGGAGTCTTAGCTTTGGTAGTGGCACCACAGGTCAACGGCTACGAACTGAAAAAAGTCTTGATGGATGGAGGAAGCAGTATCAATATCCTGTACTGGGAAACTTTTCTGCGTATGGGCTTAAAGGAATCGCAGCTGCAAAAGAGTACAACAGTTTTTCACGGGATAGTGCCGGGTCACTCGGCATGCCCCGAAGGAAAGGTGGCACTGGAAGTAGCTTTTGGAGAGTCAAAGGACAACTACCGAGTCGAGTGGCTTACCTTCGAGGTAGTAAAGTTGCGCAGTCCTTATCATGCATTGTTTGGAAGGCCGGCTTATGCCAAGTTCATGGCGAGACCGTGTTATGTGTACCTACAGCTGAAAATCCCGGGTCCCAAGAAGACCATTACAATACACGGAAATCGAGATATAGCAGCTGAATGTGATGAGGGAGACGCGGCAATGGCCGAGCAAGCCTGCAGGAAGGAAGAGCTCAAACATTACCGTTCTCAGGTAGACCTAGCAGAGAGGACAACGTCAAAAAAGCCAACTCCTGAGGGGGACCAAGCAAAAGTTAGGGCAGAACAAAACCCTAAGATGGTAGGCTTCATCAGGAGCGATACTTTCAAAACTCCCAGCAGGGAAGAAGAAGACGTACCGCCATCCGCAGCTGATCACGTTTCAAGGACGATATACCCGGATTGGCTAGCAAATCCGGTACTCATTATGAAAGGGCATGGCAAGTGGAGAATGTGCATCGGCCGTACCAACGCGAGGCCGACTCTCGAGAATAACTAAAGCAGTGTAATGGGCGGCAGGTTTCATACGCACTCTTTTCCTACCCAGGGTACCTAAGGGGACTGGAAGGTTTTTAATGAGGCGGCCTGCTGATTCAAAAAAGAAATTTTTATCAATAAAAGAAGATGGTCTCGAGTCTTATCATGGTCTTTGCTTCAGTTACAAGTAAGTAATGCTTGTTATTATCAATACGTCAATATCATCAAAATACGTCACGTGCATATAGGTCTTCGGGGATTGGTGTGCTTAAATAAGTAATCACAAACCCGGAGACCCGGCCTCGATGCCTATGAGTTATGAGGGCCGATTACTCGAAAAAACGGGTACGGCTGCAATCTTATAACCGGACAAAGGAGCCAAATTTCTTGATTATTCTTACTTAAGCTCGATGTGACTCGCGCTAAAGTGGCATGCTCTGTTCACTTACGATTACAATCAAACTATGCAGCCCAATGGGACTTGCTTGACCCTGTTTTTCGTATAGATGTAACAGCATGGTATCCACGCGAAAGCCGGCTTACAGTACAAGATAATCAAAAGGGTCATCTAAACCACAAGTCCATGCAGAGTATAAGGCTCAAATAGCCGGAAACTCAACAAGTATTAAGCATGACTTCAGTATTTATGTGAACAGCTATTGGTCTTCAGCTTGGTAAGGAGCAGTTTGTCATCTGAGAAAGGCCACGCCCCCTTAGCTCGTACTTTGGGTCATGGGGACTGGGGACTTCGAGACAGAAACAAACTACTTAACTACTAAAGCTCATAAACCTTAGTTTCCGAATCTTGGGGACTTAAAGAAAGGTCCGTCTATCAAAACCTACGATACTCGGTTAGCCGGGTCTCAAAAGGGAATCAAAAGCAAGAGTTCAAAGTATCGAGAATAAGCTTACATGTAACACAAGGATCGAGATTATCAAAATCCGGGAAAGGCAAAGAGTTATCATAAATTAACAAGCGCAAAGTCATAATATCAGTATCAGTGTTGCACAGGCGCACCGCTAAAAGTCATATCAGTCTCGAGAAGCGCAAAAGCATTAGGTATCATCCTACTCGGCATCCCGGGAGTGGTTCTCCGGGTCTTCGTCTTGGACTTGCTCCTTGGCTTTGCCAGCAGTTTTACTCGGACTCTTCACGTCAGGACGGACAGGCGGAGGAACGGCTGGCGTTGAGGTAGACGGCTTTACGCCTAGTTCGGCCTCTCTCTTCGCAGCCTCTTCTTTCCTCCTGGCCAGGTCAGTCGACCACTTTTCCAGCATATCAAAAGGAGGGGGTGCCTCCACCAGAATAACCTTGCCCTCAGAGTCATATGAGCTCATAATTGTGTTTAGATCCATTTTATCTGCCAAAGTTGTGGCCGAGTGACGTACCGAAGATTGTATAGCTTTGAAGTCCTGGGGTTTAAACTTAGACCCGTCAGCCTTGAATTCCGGGAACCCGGATACTACCTTGGCCGGGTCAAGCTTAGGAAAATAAGCCTTCGCCAGCGTCAAAGCCCGGGTCATCCCAATCCGGCAAGACGAACGCTTCAATATTTCAATCCATCCAGGCGCTGTGGACAAGGCCTGCATGAGATTTTCTTCTCCCGGGTATACCTCCGAAGGCCACTTTATAGCATCCAGCAAAAGTTTCGTGCCGGCAAAAAATGTCCGGAGCACAGTCTTCAGAGTTTTAGCCTGAGTAACGGTGTTCTCCTCCGGAGCAGCAAGGTTAGCACCTGCAATCGAAACACACAAAAGCATATCAGTAATATTGGTTGTTACAGAGGCAAGATAGAGATACGCAAGTTAATCGCAAATAGCAAGCTTACTTAGCAAGATACGGTAAGTGTCCGTAATCTGAGTCGACAGGTTATTCAGCGAGGATTGGGCAGCATTGTATTTGTTCTTGTATTTGGAGACATCTTTTTTCAAAGTCTTTATCTCCGCTTCAAGGGTTTCCCTGCGCTTTGTTTCCGCAAGCAAGAGCTGCTCAGTTTTAAGTAATGTTTCATCCGACTGAGTTATTTCCGCCTGCAAAGAATGAGTGCAACTGTAAGCCGGATATCGCGAGAATATTTCCTTCTGAGAAAATGATTACAGAAAATTATTATGCGAAGTACCGAGAATAATTACAGAAAATTATGCTCGGAACTTGGGGACTGGATGTATAGTAAGAAGTGTCAAATAAGATTACCTGATGTGCTGCAGCCATACGCTCTAGGACATTTCCTTCCGAAGCTTTCATGGCGAGAAGAGCGCTCATTAGCTGGTTAAAATCAGCGTTATCCGAGTTAGATGACTCGGGTACCTGGAAAGTGGGAAAAGGAGCTTTTCTTGTAACAGGAGGTGGCACCCGGGTCATCCGAATGTCGGAGTCTGGTCCCCCTCCCGCGCTCGAAGCTGCTCCCTTCTCCTTCTCGCCTGCGTGCGAGGCAATTGGATACCCGGCGTCATGCCTAGCTGGCTCCGGTGGCGACGCTTGCTCGTCGCCAGCTGTGGTGAAGGCATCATCAGCCGGCTCGTTCTCGACCCGGACCTTAGCCTCGGTGTCCTCCTGGTCGCTAGTAACAACCGTGGCTCTGAAGAAGGTGCGAAGGCACAATTAATCTTTGGTTATGAAAAAAGGCGATAAAAGCTCGGTATAATATCAGGAAAAGGCGCTTACCCGGTGTTCACCGGGAAGTCCGAAGGAAAGCCGCTGCTAGATCCGGAAGATACTGAAAAATGCCAAGCAAGGTTTGAGATTATGTTGCGAAGGAATGTCCGGAAAGGGTTTTTATTTACGATATAAATACCAGAGTGTCGAGCCGGGGGCGATGAAGCGCCCGGGTTAAGGCCCTCGTTGCCTGGATGGTTCCGGGTTACTCGGCGCCTAGTCGCGGGTGGCTCCTTCATTTATGATCAAAAGGGGTGAAGGTGGGGTTAGCCCCGAAATGACGTTATGGGAACAAAAATTAAAGTGCAAGGGAATGAAATAAAAACCTGGAGGGCGATCCTCTGGGATTTTCTTTTGGATCCAGCTTTGGTGGCCGGCTCCGGCTCGTCCTCCTCGCTGGCGGACTCTTCCCAGCCATCTGTCTCTTCTTCCTCGTCTTGGTCCTCTCGTTCTGAAAGGTATTGAAGATATAACATAAGGAAAAAGAGGAGACAGGATATAATGTGTGCAAGGGGGTTAAGTATGCACCTTCGTCCGAATTAACGGCGTCATCTTCATCCTCCGCGTCTCCAGAATTGGGAGGGGTATCGATTGTCCAAAAGTCATTATCGGCCTGAGGTGAAGATGCCAGGGTAATGGTTAATATTGAGTCATGAAAAGCGGATAAAGGTAAGCTCGTTAAAATCCAAAATCAAGAGGTAGAAAGCTTACAGCGGGGGCGGGGTTCTCGAGTGTAAAAGGTTCTAACCCGGCTATGTTCCGGATTACCTCGAGCTTCTCTGTTAAAAAACCCTTGATCGTCTTGTTCATGTCATTAAGGGCAAAGGTGCTGGTAGAGTATCGGATCGGGTCCGTGGTTTGACCCGAATATTCACACATCAGCTTCTCACGAATGGAGTTTGGCTGGATGCGGAAGTTAACCCAGGTCTTCACCAAGTTTAGCCCGATGAGGCCTCGGGCTGATAAGATGGAGATCTTAGCCAACGAAGGCAGGATCGCCTCCCTGTCCGAGTCAGATGCGAAGGCATTGAAAGATTCGGAAATGTCAAGCTGACCCTCCGAGTAACCCGGCAACTTCTTCTCGCCGGGTGGGGAGGTGTCCTGGCAGTAGAAGTATGAGAGCTGCCAGTGCTTTACATGAGAATTGAGAGTGAGGGGAGGCATCAAGGAATTCTTGCGGCGCTGGATAGAAACCCCGCCGCAAGTAAGGAGTGCGCCGTCGCCGCTTTCGCGGCACGGCTTGCACTGAAAGAGTTCAACAAAGAGAGCCAGACTTGGCGGAGTGCACAAGTAAGACTCGGAAAGAACGATAAAGTGGGTGATGTTCAGAACGGAGTTTGGGCCTATATCGAAAATACGGAGGTTGTAGTGATCTAGGACGTCACGAAAGAAAGGGTGACCCGGGGGCCTGAAGCCTCGGGTCACGTGTTCGACGAAACATATTACCTCATCCGTTGCTGGAGAAGGCCGGGTTTCGTTGCCTGGTACTCTCCAGTGGATAGATTCCTGGGGAGGAAGGATTCCAAGCTCGACCAACTCCTCCAGTTTGGCCTTGGTAACGGAGGATCTCCCCCAATTGGCTGAAATGGAGTTAGTGGATTTAGTTTTAGCCGGCTGTTTTCCCTGCCTCTTGGGTGCCATGGGGTTGACCTGTTAAAACATCAAAGGGAAGGAGGTGAGAAGCGAAAACTCGGAAATTAATGAATAGTCAGTTACCGGTAACTTAAAAATAATCCGGGTATTGCCTTGCCGGATCAAGTGTGATCTGTCCGGGTATCGCATGTTGTTACGGAAGTTGTGAAGTTTTTCCGTAAAGTAAGTGTCTGGGGAAGGTAGAAGGATACCCTTATGTCTATTATCAGCAAGTGAGCCGGAGAAGTGAGATTTTCCGGATGATAAGGACAAGGGCGGAAATTTTTGGTGGCCCGAGCCCAGATGGGAAGTCCAATTTCTGTATTTAAGGCCAATCTAATGATACTTAGTGGTAGGGGAGTAAGATAAGCTGCGCATCCTATCTATGGGAGTGGTTATGGTAAACACTAGTAAGTCAATTCGGCAGGGCCCGAGAAATTGCATGCGACTCGATTCAGATCTGATCTAAGGAAAAGCTAAGAGATTGCAAGGTTGGGCTGGAGGATATCAAGAGCTTACCGGAGGAGGTTGAAGTAGGGATTTGCGGAGACAGATGGCGCAAGATTGATGCCCTTTCGCGATTTCCGGCCGGCGAATCGGGGGCTTGGTGGTGGATTTGGGAGCTGGAGTGGGTTGCACGGTGGCGGAGCGCAAGCGACGGCGGATGGGCTCCGGCGATGTGCGTAGGGCTTCCGTGGTGGCACTCCGCGAACTCGAGCTTGAGGAGAAGAGGAGTGGGGGAAATGAGCCGTTAGGGTTGAGTTTGCTCCTTGGGGTCTATTTATAATAGCCCGGGTGGAAAAGCCTAACCTAACGGGCGAAACCCGGGAGGTGCGGAGTGATGGTTGGCTATTTTGAAATTTGAAAGACGCGCCTTATGCATAGATCGATATAATCCAGAGTAAAAGGAAGGGGAAATTTCTTTCCTAGTATCAGCGATAGTTATCGAGGAAGATGTGAAATCATCGAGTTTCCTATTAAGACCCGAGTCTGGAAGATTGAGGGAGAGCCTTTGAGGGGAAGCCGGGTTGCTACCTGATCCCCTTGGTGCTAATCCCAGCCGTTTGTCAGCATATTGTATCTTGATCTTCATGTGTTCTTATATCCAATATTTCTGCAGGGAATAGCCAGCACTTCGAAGAGTAAATCTTGGAAGCCCAGGCTATTCTGGGGACTACTGATGGGGGGATAGTAACCCGGTAGGCCCACTTCAAGATATAATCCGGCCCGAGGTGTGCTGAGCGATATCCGGCTAGGGGTAAAGAGATTACCGGAAGGCCCAAAGGCTTGTGAGATTCGTAACCCGGATTGTGGGCTGCGATAAGGAAAGTTAGGGAAGATGGTGGAGTTCGAGTAGGACTCAAGATGTGCCTTGAAGGGCAAGTTAGGGGTGTACGGGTGCTTTATAAACCGGCCCCTAGGTTTAGTTTGCCAGAGATTCAAGTCATAGCTGTAGCACCTGTTATCGAGTATCCAGCATAATTCATATTGAGATCCGGCGAGTTATTTTCCGGTTCTTAGATTGCTTTCCGCCATGTCTTCCTTCGAGCTAAACCCTCTCCCGAATACCTGTGTCGACTTGCCCCAAGATCAGTTACCCCCGGTAACATCTGCCGTGATTATCCCACGACAGAACGCGCAAATGTGCAGTCAAAGAATAAGTGTTTAATTGTCTCATCATGAGAACAAGAAACACACTTGGAACTCCCCTGCCAATTCCGCTTGACAAGATTATCTTTTGAAGGTACCACGCGAAGATCTTAATCTTTAGCGGTACCTTCATACGCCATACATTTTTGAAAATATCGACTGGCATATCCGATTGAATCAGAGCCCTGTACATGGAATCCACCGAGAACAAACCATTCTTAGTGATCTTCCATCGAAATTCATCGGTGCCTGGTGTAAGATTAATCGTCGTTAATCTAGCAACCAGGTTTTGCCAAGACTCAAGTCGAGACCCGAGCAAATCTCGTCTGAACGTAACATTAGGAGGTGATGTTTGCATGACCGTAGCCAGCGTAACATCCTTATGTCGCGCTATCGTGTACAAGGCCGGATACTGTTCTCGGAGTGTGGTATCACCTAACCACTTATCCTCCCAGAACCGTATCTGCGATCCATCCTTAATCCTAAATACCCCATAGCAAAAAAACTTAGTTTTGTTCGCCATGAATCCAGCCCAAAAGTGTGAATCACCTGTTTTCCACATAACCTGTGATACTGCTTTCGAACCTATGTATTTACGTTTCAGGAGAGTCTGCCACACGCCATCTTCGGTCAGTAGTTTAAAAATCCATTTACCAAGCAGAGCTGACTTCTTGACTTGCAGGTCATGAATACCGAGCCCTCCCTGATCTCGTGGACGACAAACTACATCCCATTTGGCCAATCGATATTTCTTTTTCTCATTGCCACCCTGCCAAAAGAATCTTGATCGGAAATAATTCAATTTTTTAAGACTCCTTTAGGTAACTGGAAGAATGATATCATATACAGTACCATATTAGTAAGGACTGAATTAATGAGTACCAATCGTCCACCAAGTGACAACAATTTTCCTTTCCAACTAGCTAGTCTTTTCTGCAAACGCTCTTCGACGTGGGCCCATTCTGCATTAGTCAATCTCCTATAATGTATTGGTATTCCCAAATACTTAATAGGAAACTGACCTTGCTCGCACCCGAATAGCTCGGTGTACTGTGCAACTGCATCTTGTGCCTCGCCAAAGCAGAACAATTCGCTTTTATGGAAATTGATTTTTAATCCGGATAATCGCTCGAACGCTGAAAGAATTAATTTCAGATTCGCCGCTTTCTCCAAATCGTGTTCCATAAAGAGAATTGTATCATCTGCATATTGAAGGATAGACAATCCCCCATCAACTAGATGTGGGATTACTCCCTCAATTAGACTATTTTGCTTGGCTCGTTCAATCATGATTGCTAACATATCTGCCATAATATTAAATAATACGGGCGATAGCGGATCACCTTGTCTCAAGCCTTTCTTAGTTTGAAAGTAGCGACCGACATCGTCATTGACTTTGATAGCCACACTACCTCCAACTACAAAACCGCGAACTAGAGTACACCACTCCTCTGAAAATCCTTTCATTCTCAGAGTCTGTTGTAGAAACTCCCAATTCACTTTATCATAGGCCTTTTCAAAGTCTATTTTAAGAATCACCCCATTAAGCTTTTTCGTATGCAATTCATGTACGGTTTCGTGTAAAGTCACGACCCCATCTAGGATATTCCTACCCTGCATAAAAGCAGTCTGTGTAGGTTTTACCACATGATCTGCTACTGAATTTAGCCTATTAGTTGCAACCTTTGTAAAGATTTTGAAACTAACGTTAAGAAGGCAGATTGGTCGGTACTGTTGTATCCTTTCTGCGTTCAAAACCTTAGGTAACAAAACGATTTCCCCAAAATTCAGACGGTACAGTTCCAGATGTCCATTCTGTAAGCAATCAAACATCTCTATGAGGTCATGTTTAATGACTTCCCAGAAATGCTGATAGAACTCTGCCGGACAACCATCTGGACCAGGTGCCTTGTTATGTTCCATTTGGAATATAGCCTTCTTTATCTCCTCTTCTGAGAAGGGAGCATTAAGAAAAGCGTTTTCTTCCATCGAAACTTGGGGAATATCATCTGTACGGCTCTCATCCATGGTAATATTACCAACTTCTGGAGCCCCAAACAGATCTTTATAGAACTTTGTGATATAGGCCTTGAGGAACTCTTGTCCCTCAATGATACCTTCATCCTGATGGAGACTTTGAATCCGTTTTTTCCTATGTCTGCCATTGGCAACATTATGGAAATACCGAAATTCGAGTCACCTTCAAGAATGAATTGAGCTTTCGATCTCTGGTACCATTTGAGTTCCTCCTCCCGCAACATTTGTGCTACTTTCGCATTGGATTGACTTTTAAGTTCAACCTCTTGCGAAGATAACAACCTAGTTTCTCCGAGTCGGTCTAACTCATCAATAATGGAACAGAGACGCTCTTTCTCCTTCTTAAGCATCCCGGTCGTGTGTCTCGCCCAACCACGGAGATATTTACGCACATTGCGCATTTTATTATTCCATCTCCGTATTGGGTTCTCACCTAAGACCGGTTTGTGCCAGACCTTGTTTACCAGTTCATCAAAACCATCTCGCAAAAACCAACCTAGTTCAAATTTGAACTGTGTCTTGCCTTTTGGTCTCGATTTACCAGTTGAAAGAAGTAAGGGAGCATGGTCCGATAGAGACTCAATACGTTCTAGAGCACGTACCGTTACCAACGGGAATTTATCTTCCCAATCGGTACTCATTAATACGCGATCTAGCTTTTCGTATGTAGGCTCCGGCAGACTATTTGCCCAAGTGAACTGCCGTCCGGACATGTAAACCTCTCTCAAATCCAAGCTATCAATGACAACATTGAACAAGAAAGGCCAATGGCCATCAAACCGTCCCTGACTTTTCTCATGTGGAAACCTTAGCATATTAAAATCACCACCAATTAAAATTGGATGTGGATTATTATTAGCCAAGTTGACTAGCTCACAGAGAAAAGCCTCCTTAAACTCTTCCTGGGCAGCGCCATACACAGCGACCAAGCTCCATATGAAATTGTCGGTGTGGTTACGGAGGTGTAATTTAATATGAAAATCACCATCCGACCTTGCTAACACATCAAAGGAGTCAGTTTTAACGCCTAGTAAGATGCCACCCGATCTACCACGAGGTGGAATAGAGTGCCAAGTAAAGTCGATACCCCCTGATAGGCGGTTCAGAACACTCACTTGGAAATCTCTCCTTCCTGTCTCGGAGATAGCCAGAAACTCCAAATCATGATCCCTGACGTACTGTGCTATATTCAAATGTTTAGCCAAGTCTCCAAGACCTCTGCTATTAGTGAATAAGCCATTCATCGGGAAACAATTGGGTTTTTTGGCGGTCTCGCGGTGGTACGCGGTGAGTTTTTCCTTTTTAGTTTAGCGGTTTTGGATTTCCGGCCGGAAGCATATAGATCACATAAAGATCCAAGCCCGTCCTCATCGAATCCCACCTCAATCACTTCCCCCACTAGATGTGATAAAAGCTGTCCATCCGAAGAGGCATACGCTGAATCATCATCCATGTGAGGTATGTCCACCATGGGAGAAGCATTCGGATTGATCGTCGGCTTTACCGTTAAACGATCATATTCCATATGCTTCAACACATTAGTTGACAACGTGATCTCCTTATCATTCTTCCCTAACGAAACACAAACCAAACCTAAACTAGAAGATAACTTGGTATTTGAAAAAGAAAGAAATGAAGTGTGGTTAGAGCCCGTACCCTGTGGCGGTGTTGAGTACATAGCCGCTTTCCGGCGCATAGCTTTGGACAGCGCGTCCTCGTCCGTCGATGAAGCCCCGTCCGCTGCGACGAAATGACGAGCGCTCCTCCTCAGCCCTCCGTTGGGCTGCCCATGCAACTCCACAGTAGGCGCCATGGCGGAGGGGGGTAGTGACGATGGAGATACCCCCCCGATGACCATGTCTTTGCCTGCCGGGGCTGTAGCCACGGTGTCGATGTCGCCGGCAGAAGTGGGTGACGAAGTCACGGATATCGGCATTGTCCCCCGGTGCACCGTACGTGGCGCATCGGACACTAGCGACCGCCTCGGTGAGCTCGTCGACCCCTTCCGCACCGGAGACGGAGACCGTGTCCCCGGCCCAGCAACGCCAGGCGCGGCAGCAAGCTCCATGCTGCCACGTCTGGACT
Organism: Alopecurus myosuroides; assembly: GCA_028641055.1. Taxonomy (NCBI): domain Eukaryota; kingdom Viridiplantae; phylum Streptophyta; class Magnoliopsida; order Poales; family Poaceae; genus Alopecurus; species Alopecurus myosuroides. Next base: position 140,889,922 of record CM054063.1, read on the forward strand.
CCGCCCGCGCGCTCCCGGCCCCGTACACCGCCTGCGCAACAGGAAGTTGACAACCGCCCGGTGCACTGCCTGCCAGGCCGCTAGGCGAGCGGGCCGGCAGAGTACTGGCACTGGATTGCTGCGCCTGGGCAGCGGGTAACAGCCGGCCGCCCGGCCCATCGGCCGTGGGGCAGCCTGCACCAGCCGCGGGCCTTGCCGGCGAGTGGGCCGACCCCAGCAGGCCACTGCCGCTGGCATCTGCCGCCTGGGTGGCATAATGCCGCTCGTCGCCCGGCCCGGCGGACAGCCGCCGTCCTCCGTTGAAGCTCGCCTGCGTCGCGGGGAGCTGAGTGCTACCTGCACCCTGCGCCCCGCCAGAAGTCTCCTCCGCCGAATGTACACCACCAGAGGACTGCAGACTATTTCCTTTCCTCGAGGAGTGACAGGAGACATATTAATTGGCGTTAGTGCATAATTTTTCAATAACTCCAACGCCTGCGTATGAACCTGATCAGCCCCATCAGCAGAGGGTGGGTCAATAGCCATGTTCGCTGTCCCCTCGGCTTCACCGTCTACCACGACAGAATCCTGAACACCAGAATCTCGGATCCCTCTAGAAGAAGACTCCGACGGCACCTTCGTATCCCACACATAAGGAACGAAGTCTGCCTCGGGCACAAAATCCTCCGGCTCTGGTCGGAAAGTGAAGCTAAACCCTTGCAGACGCAAGACACCATCTGTGCTAGTGTAGGGACCCACCTCATCCACTTTGTTGAACACCTCATCATCCGACAACGCCAGCCTCATACGAACAATACCTCGGCGACGTAGAGCCAAGAGGTCCACATCCAGGGTAATACCGATAAGAGAACCAACCACCCACAGCCCGAGGAAGTGTCTCAACGGGTTTGGAACCCCCTCCACATGCACCCACGTCTGATAGAACTCGAGCTTAGGCTCAACATCCACTGGCTTCCATCTGCTGAAAACAAGCCTAGTGGACTGAGACGGAATCCCTAAGTCCATCCCATCAAACCTCTCCATCTCAGACTCCGAGGGAAACACCACCTTGAAGCAATTATCCCCACTCGGTAGCGCCTCCCACTTCCACCGCGGAGTGGAACTCATGCGAGCAACTGTCATCTCAACCTGTTTTGCCGTGGCGGCAGTGCCCACCACCGTAACCAGCGCAACAGGTCCACCAGAAAAATCCACCTCCTGGAACAGGCTATCGGGGAACTGAGAGAACATGGTGTGAAGACTGCCGATCCCACCAAGAGACACCGTCGGCTTAGGCAGCCGGAGCGTAGGGCACTTCTTCATAGGATGCTTCTTGGTGTCACACACATAACAATAATGATGAAAGTGCATTTCGTTTTCCCAGTGTTTTGCGTGTTAGTTAACAATACTAAGTACACTATTTATCGAGGTGTTTAGCGTGCAGGTGTTATACTTAACATCGGCATCGATCACCGAAAAGTCGGTGAAGATTGGCATGAGAGTTTTGGGACAGAACCCAACCGGATTATTCGGACCGGATTATTCATCCTGGACCGGATATTCCGGTTGCTCTTGAAGGTGCGCGAAAACTGCTAAGGACTGGAAGTTTTGCTCTCAGAAGTGAACCGGATTATTTGGTCCGGATTATTCATCCTAGACCGGATATTCCGGTTGCTGCGCAAAACTGCTAAGGACTGGAAGTTTTGCTCTCAGAAGTGAACCGGATTATTTGGTCCGGATTATTCATCCTGGACCGGATATTCCGGTTGCTGCGCAAAACTGCTAAGGACTGGAAGCTTGGAGCGATAGGAGTGAACCGGATTATTTGGTCCGGATTATTCATCCTGGACCGGATATTACGGTTGCTGCGCAAAACTGCTAAGGACTGGAAGCTTGGAGCGATAGGAGTGAACCGGATTATTTGGTCCGGATTATTCATCCTAGACCGGATATTCCGGTTGCTGCGCAAAACTGCTAAGGACTGGAAGTTTTGCTCTCAGAAGTGAACCGGATTATTTGTTACGGATTATTCATCCTGGACCGGATATTCCGGTTGCTGCGCAAAACTGCTAAGGACTGGAAGCTTGGAGCGACAGGAGTGAACCGGATTATTTGGTCCGGACTATTCATCCTGGACCGGATATTCCGGTTGCTGCGCAAAACTGCTAAGGACTGGAAGCTTGGAGCGACAGGAGAGGACCGGATTATTTGTACCGGATTATTCCGGAGGAGCCGGATAATCCGGGTCAGATCTACAGGTTCGCCTGGAGCAAGCTGACCGGATATTCCGGTTCATACTTGAACCGGATATTCCGTTCCCCTTTTTCCTGTGCAACGACTAGTTGTGAGGAGGGGCTATAAATACCCCTCCTCCTCCTCCCCAAGATCTAGTTCTTCCCCTTAGCATTTATGAGCATTTAAGAACTCACCAAATCTCTCATTACTCCCAATCCCTCCACCCAATCTTGAAGATCTTTGAAGGATTGAAGGAGAAGGCCCCGATCTACATCTTCACCGAGCCGTTCTTCATTTCCCCCTCTCTAGCTCGAGGGATCTAGCCTAGGGTTTCCTCTTGTGGAGAACCTAGGCATCTTGATACTTGTTGGTGATTCAAGAAGAGTTGGGAGCCCCCAATTAAGTTGTGGGTGTGTGCCCCAAGTTGTTTGTAAAGGATTTGATCCCCGCCTCAAAGGGGTTCTATAGTGGAAGGTGAACTAGGCCTTTGTGGCGAAGTTCATCGGAGAATAGGGTGAGGCCTTAGTGGCGTTGAGTAGGCCTTTGTGGCGAGCTCACACCCCTCCAACGATACGTACTCCCCTAAAAAGGAGGAACTCGGAAATACATCGTGTCTCTGTGTGCTTCCATCGGTTACCTCGTTCGTCCCTCTCTTTACTTACTTGTACTTGTTGCATTAATTGCTTGCCTTGTCATATAGGTAAATTCACCACTAGTTGCACTATCTAGAGAATTTACCTTCTTGTCAAGCCTAAACTTTAAGAAAAATTAAAATTGGTCGTAGCACCTATTCACCCCCCCCCCCCTCTAGGTTCCCATACTTTACTTTCATTTGGTATCAGAGCCTCGGCTCTTCTATCGGGCTTAACCGCCTAAGAGTTTAAGTATGGGAGATGATGTGGTTGACACTCCATCCGATGTCAATGTGACCATGGATGATCTCAATGAATTGAGAACTTCATTGACCTCATCCATAGACACAAAATTTGATGAGTTGCGTCAATTCATGGCACAACTCCTCAAAGACAAAGGACCGGAGGTGGTCGACTCATCCCCTCTGGAGACTAATCCGGAGGGTGCCAAGAAAGGGGTAGATGGTGAACCACTTAAAACTGCTTCCGCCGAACAATCCGCTAAGAAGGGTGCGGGTGATAAGGGAGATTATCATGCCGTTGAAGGCCTATATTCTCCCGATCCCCCCATCCCTTTTCCCCATATAATCCCTAGAGGAGATCCACCTAAAATTGATGCTTATTCTTTTCGTGAATGGCAATACTATATGGAAACTCACTTGAACTCTTCTTGTATAGATCTTTGGAGAATCACTCGTGACGGATACAAGCCATTTGATCCAAAGAATCTCACAAGAAGAGAGGTTGTAGATTGCCAACTCAATTACACCGCTTTATCCATCCTTCATCAAGCCGTGGGCCCCAACTACATGCCGCATCTTCAACACTTCTCTACCGCCAAAGAAACATGGGATGCTCTTGTCATCATGTTTGTTGGGAATGAGAGCATGCAAAGAAATCGATATAATGCCTTGACCAATGAGGCCGAAGGGTTCTTCATGCGTGATGGAGAAGATCATGTGGCCATGTATCGAAGACTCAAAACTCTTGCTACCGCCTTCTCTAGTGCGGGTGCAACATATATTGATGATGCATGGATCAAGAGGAAGTACATGATTGCCGTGATGCCGTTTGAGGGCACGGACTTGAAGAGCATTCAAGGGAGACATGATTTCTCCTCCATGACCTCAACTCAAGTGATGCAAGAATTGTGCTCCTACAAGGTGACCAAGAATGCCCTTGACAATCGTGCTAGAGCCATTGGAATGCATCAAGGAGCATCCGTTGCTTTGAAGGCCAAGGTCTTATCTCGAGAAGTTGAGAATGAAGAAGATGGAGAAGAGGCATTGCCCCCGTTGAAAGAACAAGACTATGATCCCGTTCTAAAGGATCTCATTGCTCTCACCGTGCAAAAGTTTTGGAACAATCCCCCCAAGGGCAAGAAATTCGTTGAGGAGAAGACCAAGTCTCGTTATGGAAATGATGGGGTTCAAAAAGTGAGGTCTTGCTTCAATTGCCAAGACAAGCATCACTTCACCGCGGAATGCCCTTACGAGAATAGAGAACACCATAGTGGCAAGCTCATTCGCAAGGACAAGTCCAAAGTTGAATACAAGAAACCTCATTTCAAGTAGAAACCTTTCAACAAGAAGTCCCCCACCAAGTTTGTGCTCTTGACTCAAGAAGAGTATGATTCCGGGAGTGATGAAGAAGAAGAATCAACAAGTGAAGTGGCCGCTCTAGCTATTGCTTCCACTCCATCTTCGTCATCCCTCTTTGAATCCCCCAATGAAAATCTTCCTCAACGCAATGCCAAGTGCTTCATGGCTAAGACCACGGAGGTATCATCCCCTCCTAACTCTAAGACCCCTAGTGAACTAGAACATATTGCTAGTCTTAGAGAAGAAGAGGAAAGAGCCTCTTTGGACCGTTTTATGTCTAACATGCAAGGGGAGACCAAGAAGTACTTTGAGCATCTCATGAGGCAATTGAGAGAAGCCCAAGAGGCCCTTCAGAAGAAAGGTGAGATTGAGAGAAGGGATGCGGATGAAATTGCATCTCTCTCAATGACTCTTGAAGAAGAGCATGATGGTAGAGTCTCTCTAGAAGATGAACTTGAATCTATTGAATTATCCCATAATGAACTTGTCTCTAAAATCATTAAGGAACGTGATCTTGCTATTGCTAAATATAAAAAGGCTAAAAAGGAAAAAGTCGAGTTTGGGGTTGGTCATGGTAAACTAACCGAGGAGTTTGAGAAGCTAACCAATGCTCACAAAGCATTGGAAAGCCAACAATCATCCCTCAAAGAGTTGCATGAACAACTTCAAACTCAACTTACTCAATCTAACCATCCTAGCACCTCTACTTCTTCTTATGATCATGCAAATATTTTTGAGGAAAATGCTAGGTTAAAGGATGAGCTAGCAAGGCTCAAGGGCAAAAGCTCTCAAGTTGAGAAGGTTGTATTAACCACCCCACAAGTGATTGCCCCTAGCCCTAATGTGGTTATTGCTAGACCACAATTGAGTTCTCCAAGGCAACAAGTGGGTAAGCAAGGACTTGGCTATGTAGCCAAGAAGAAGAACAAGAAGAAGAAGAGCAAGAAGAAGAACCTAAAGGGTGCTCCGGGTAGTAATGTCATGAGGGACAACACTACTCGTAGCACACCCGCTCAAGCAAACAATGTTGCCTCGAGTAGTAACGTCATGAGGGACACCACTACTCGTAGCACCTCCGCGGGAACTAACAATCCACACCATTTCTTATATGTTGATTATTATGGTGTTGTGCAAGCTAAATATGTTGGTCCTATTGAGGGTTTCATTGACTATACTATTTGGGTCCCAAAGACCCTTGTTGCTAACATGAAGGGACCCATCTCGGGTCCTAACACTAGTCAATGATCTCGTGCAGGGCTATGCTTCCGGTGGGACTAAATGGATTCTCGATAGTGGGTGCACTAATCATATGACCGGAAGCAAAGAACTAGTGACGGAGTTGCAACCAAATGACATTCAAGCAACCGTCACTTATGGGGACTCATCCAAGTCTAAGGTATCCGGATTCGGCAAGGTTGTGGTGGCTCTCGATGTAACTATCGTGAACGTCATGCTTGTCGAATCCCTTGGTTACAATTTACTTTCCGTCCGCTCTCTTAGTAAGATGGGTTTCTCCGTCTTCTTTGATGGTGATATTGTGGTCCTTTTGAGGAGCAAGACTCTTGACGTCGCTCACGTGGGACATGTTGAAAATGAGTTGTATGTGGTGGACTTTTTGAAGTCAACCAACACTCAAGCAATGTGTCTTTTCGGGAAGGCGGACTTGGGATGGTTGTGGCATCGCCGCCTATCCCATGTCAACATGAGAACTTTGCAAAGTCTTCACAAAAGTGGCCTCATTGTTGGACTAAAAGAAAATGTTTCCTTTGCAAAGGATCGCGTTTGTAGGTCGTGTGTTGAAGGGAAGATGCATGACATTGTGCACAAGGCCAAGACTATTATTTCATCAAAGAGGATCTTGGAGCTTCTCCATGTTGATCTTTTTGGTGCCGTGCCCGAGGCAAGTCTTGGCGGCAAGAAGTATTGTTTGGTGATTGTCGATGATTATTCAAGATACACTTGGGTTTATTTCTTCAAGTGCAAAAGTGAGACTCAACAAACCATCATCGACTTCTCCAACGAAGTACAACGTCAACACAATGTGCAAATCATGGCTATTAGGAGTGATAATGGCTCGGAGTTCAAGAACTATACATTGAATGAATTTCTTAGTGAAGAAGGCATTCGTCACCAATACTCCGCCACCTACACTCCTCAACAAAATGGTGTTGCCGAAAGGAAGAATCGCACTCTCTTGGATATGGCAAGGACCATGTTGGCGGAGTACTCTTCTCCCCCAATATTTGTGGGCCGAGGCCATATCCACCGCATGCCACTCCTCCAACCGCCTCTACATCCGCAAAGGCTTGAGCAAGACCCCATATGAGATCCTCACCGGCAACAAGCCCAACGTATCCTACTTCCGTGTATTCGGTTGTAAGTGCTTCTATTTGATCAAGGGTATTAGGTTGTCGAAATTTCAATCCAAAACTATTGAGGGTATTTTTGTTGGTTACGGTGCCGAATCCCACACTTATAGAGTCTATGACAAAGCCTCACGGATTGTCATAGAATCTTGTAGTGTGGTTTTCGAGGAAAATGACGGCTCCCAAGTGGCGCAATTTCATGTTTCAAATGTAGATGTTGAAATGCCTCAAGAAGCCATAGGAAGGATGGGTGTGGGATTCTTCCGCCCCATCGAGGGACACCTTATGGCAACTCGAGAAGGACTATGCTCTACTCAAGTGGAGCCCTCCTCTACTTTAGAAGATCAAGCCAAGGAGCCAACTACTACACCTAACCAAGAACATATTCAAGACCCCCCTCTCATTGATCAAGTGACTCCGCAAGTCGTACCCACTCCTCTCACTAATGCGAGTCAAGATCAAGGCCAAGATCAATCATCCTCTTCATCCTCTTCTCAAGTTGAACCTAGTATTGAAGATATTGTGGATGACGATGTTGATGATCAAGGCCATAATGGTCAAGATGGGGACCCAAATGATCAAGATGATCAAGTGATCCCTCCTCGCAATAATGAGGAGATCAAAGCCCGTCGCATCAAAAGAATAAGAAGAGCTTTGAAGCAAATTGATGCCCAAGATGACAAGGTCTTGGAGGATGTTCAAACTAGAAGATCTACTAGAAGGCAATCGGCTCATTTTTGTGAGCATCAATCTCATATCTCTATGGTGGAGCCTAAGAAAGTGTATGAAGCTCTTGAGGACTCCGATTGGGTTGAAGCTATGCATGATAAGCTCAATAACTTTGAGCGCAACAAAGTTTGGAGATTGGTTGAGAAGCCCAAGGATTGCCACAATGTTATTGGCACCAAGTGGATTTTCAAGAACAAGCAAGATGAGAATGGCATTGTTATTAGGAATAAGGCAAGATTGGTTGCTCAAGGTTACACCCAAGTTGAAGGCATTGACTTTGATGAAACCTACGCACCCGTGGCTCGCCTTGAGTCCATCCGTATCCTCCTTGCTTATGCTTCTTCACATAATTTCAAATTGCAACAAATGGATGTGAAAAGTGCTTTCTTGAATGGTCCATTAAAAGAGGAGGTATATGTTAAGCAACCTCCGGGGTTCGAGAATCTTAACTTTCCTAACCACGTTTACAAACTTGACAAGGCTCTCTATGGTGTCAAACAAGCACCTCGTGCTTGGTATGAGAACCTTAGGGAGTTGTTAGATGATCGTGGTTTCGAAGTTGGGAAGATTGACCCCACTCTCTTCACCAAGAGAGTAAAGGGAGAGCTTTTCATATGCCAACTCTATGTGGACGATATCATCTTTGGCTCAACTAACCAAGCTTTCAATAATGAGTTCTCTAAGCTTATGACTGACAGGTTCGAGATGTCTATGATGGGTGAGCTTAAATTCTTCCTTGGCTTTGAGATCAAGCAATTGGCTCGTGGGACCTTCATTTCTCAAGCCAAGTATACCCAAGATATGATCAAGAGGTTCAATTTCCAAGATGCTAAGATCAAGACATCTCCTTTGCAAGTCAAGTGTCATCTCTCTCGTAATCCAAAAGGGAGTAAGGATGTGGACCAAAAGCTCTATCGTTCTATGATTGGTTCTTTGCTCTATCTTTGTGCATCTAGGCCCGATATCGTTTTGAGTGTAGGTGTGTGTGCAAGGTATCAAGCGGCTCCTAAGGATTGTCATTTAATGGCGGTCCATAGGATCTTTCGTTATTTGGTTCATACCTCAAGATTTGGTTTGTGGTACCCAAAGGGGGCACAATTTTCTCTCAATGGATATACGGATTCCGATTGGGCGGGTGATCAAGATGATAGGAAGTCAACTTCCGGGGCTTGCCAATTTCTTGGTAGGTCCCTTGTAAGTTGGTCCTCGAAGAAGCAAAATTGTATATATCTCTCCACCGCCGAGGCCGAGTATGTTGCCGCCGCAAGTGCATGTACTCAATTGTTATGGATGAGGCAAACTCTCAAGGAGTATGGAGTTCATTTGGATAAGGTGCCTCTTTTGTGTGACAATGAAAGTGCCATCAAAATTGCATACAATCCGGTGCAACATACAAGGACCAAACACATTGAGATCCGCCACCACTTCATCCGTGATCACATGGCAAGAGGAGACATTGCACTATCTTATGTGCCCACCAAGGACAATCTTGCGGACATTTTCACAAAGCCACTTGATGATGCAAGATTCTTATTCTTGAGGAATGAACTAAATGTGATTGATTCTAGGAGCTTGACTTGAGGATCTTGCACACACCCCTATAGATGAAACGTGTTTGAGCTTAGGTGTAGGCATGGACATAGGGGGAGTGTTATCCTAACACATTGGGTTCTCCCTCCCCCCATTATGCCCATAGCAAAAATTTCATTGTGATCTCTCTTTTTCTAAATGATGAATTGTGAGCTTCAATGTTGAGTATTGGCAATGCCCCCAAGATATATCTTCGCGGTTGCATACCATAATCTCTTACATGGTGGCCTAGGCCACCAACCTCTTCGTTTCGAAGAGTTGTATCTTAGTTGGGTCAATTTGAAATTTCATTGCATTTCTAGTGTTTTTTCCTTCTAAGTGTTTCGTCTTAGGAAAATCCCACTCAATTGGTCTTCTCGTTGTTTTGTTTCTTACTTTTGAGAGGGATAAGTACTAATATTCAGTTTGTTGATCTATCCTAAGCCATTCTATCAAAAAAGCCATTCTTTTCTAGCACTTGTGTCGTCCTTTGAAACGAGGAAATTTCGGATCAGGAGGCAGCCGGAATTTCCGGTCCAGTTCTGGACCGGAATATCCGGGTCAAGTATGAACCGGAATATCCGGTTCGGCGAAAATCATAAAAACTAGGACCCGACGGGGAGGAGGCAGTTCTTGCCTTTTTCCCATCGGTTCCTCTCCACCCCCAAACGCCGCCTCTCCGATTCTTGGCCACCCGGGTCGATTCCTCCGCGGGATCTTGAAGTTTTGGCTCGAATCTCGTTCCCCTCCTCCTTAGGAACGTTTCTACCCAAGCATATTCCTCCATGGATTCTGGTAATGTTCAAATCTTTTGAATCTTGGTGCTATAACCCTACCAATCCGTGGATTTGCGTTTTTGTTGGCAATGCTTGGTAGAACTAGTTCCCTAGAGGTTCCTTTGCATGCTAGAATTGATAGATTAGATTCACTCGTGTACGATCTAGTTTTGAAGTCTAAGATCTAGATTTGTTTTGTGCTGTTCCGCCACTACCGGAATATCCGGTCCACGACTGAACCGGAATATCCGGGTAACCGGAATATCCGGTTCAGTTTTGAACCGGAATATCCGGCTATGTTCTGTACAGTTTCAGACAGCCCAAACTTAATCTTTCTCAGATTTCGACTTAGATTGTTCCCTTGAATCTCCTCTATTAGTTTTATGCATGATTGTTTCCACTGTTTGACATGAGTGTACTTATCTTGTGCTATCCCCCTATTACCTTGCTTCAGGTGGTGGTTCTGAGCGGCGCCCTCCTAAGCGTCCCAAGCAGGTCTCTGTCAAGAACAAGCGCAAGGCTCGGCTCAACTATAAGACCGACATTCCTGTTCCGGAGTTCAATGCGCTCAGGCAGAAGGATGTCTACCTTGGACCTCGGTTTGCAAATATTGATCCTCGTTTCTGGAATTTGGAGCAGTCATACATCTATACTGATATCTACTGTGACTACCGTCACCCCATCCGTGTGATGCAGCCGTTTGACTTTGCTGCCCTCAAGGCCAAGGAGGAATTTGCTGATGCTGCTAGCATTGTTGAGCGGTTTGGACTGGTGAAGCTTATGGAGACCCAGTGCAACTACAACACACAGCTTGTGATGCAGTTTATGTCCACTCTTGTGTTCAGTACTCATGATGTTGTGTGCCGTCTCAAGTGGATGTCCGAGACCACAGCTTGTGAGGCTTCCTTTGAGAGGTTTGGACGCCGTCTTGGATATTCTTACAGCGCTCACCCTCCTCTCGGTCGTCGCGTCCATGAGGTTGATAGGCCTAGGAGGGAGGTCGCCATGGCTGCGTTGTATGCTCCTGGATCCACCATTGGAGGACTTGAGGGACTGCTTCCCCTCTATGATCAGCTTGTTCGCATCTTCAGATCTTTCCTTGTGCCAAGTGGGGGTAACAATGATGCTCTCACCACTCCTCTTTGCAATCTTCTGATATTGGCTAAGGAGTGCATGGAGGAAGAGGACCCATCTGTCTCCTATACTGTGGATGTGATGGACATCATCTATCACGAGCTCTACGCTGCTATGATTGGTGGCTACACCATTCCCTATGCTCCTTATATCATGATGCTCATCAAGCATGAGATGCGGAAGGAGTACACCGAGTTACCCATGGTTGAGCACAAGGTCAAGAGGCTGTACATCAAGAGGAAGAAGAAGACTGCTGTAGCTGCCTCTCAGGATGCTTCTTTTGAGGGTGGTTCCTCTATGGGAGGTCCCTCGTCTGGCTCTCACTCTGCGCCCGTTTCTGATATTAGCACCTTGCGCCATGTCAGGAAGCTCTCCTGGTTCCAGCGTAATGTGCTCTGCATGAAGGTGGACATCCACAAGGAGCAGTACAGGGCTTATCGCCGCGACACCGCCATGGCTAGTGCACAGAGTCAGATTCTGCACCACGTGAGTGGTGCCACTGGTGATGTACCTGCTCCTCTTGCTGTCCAGTCTTATGCTGCTTGGTCTGCTGAGGATAGCACTCCCTGGGCGAGCATTGAGGCAGCTCTCCGTTCTACTCAGGCTTCTGGAGCTGGTGATGATGAGGAGGATGAGGATGGGGAGTCTGATGCTGAGCGCGAGGCCGAGGGCGAGTCCGAGGAGTCTGCTGGCGAGTCTTCTGAGCACTCCGATGCTTAGACCGTGTCTGGGACGTTAGATTAGCTATTTCCCTCCTTTTTGGTGTCTCGATGCCAAAGGGGGAGAAGTAGCTATTAGACTACGGGATTTGCATGGGTTCGGGCACAAGCATTTGCTTTTATCATTCTTTGAGAGCTTGTGTCCATTTTAGTATCTTCGTTTGTCGTGTTCGTGAACTTATGTCGTTTATTGTCTCGTTTAAACTGTGTGCTATTGTGTGTGAGACTATGTTGGTTATCTGGATATTATCATGGATTATCTATTAGTGGTGTTATGGTTATCTATCATATATGTTGAGGAGATTATCTATGGTTGTGCTTGGTTATTCTTGGATATATCATCTTCGCACAAGGTATATACTTCTTTTTACACTCAACATATTGGTGATATTGACTCATTGGCATGTTTGCTACTTGTTGGAAATTTCTCCCTATACATCATTGCATCTATTTGCGTTTGAGGCAAACAAAAGATATGCATAGAGATAGGGGGAGATATTCCCATCTTGTTTCAAACATGTTTCCTGTCAAGGTTTTATTGCAAATCTTAGTATTGTCATCTAACACCAAAAAGGGGGAGATTGAAAGTGCATTTCGTTTTCCCAGTGTTTTGCGTGTTAGTTAACAATACTAAGTACACTATTTATCGAGGTGTTTAGCGTGCAGGTGTTATACCTAACATCGGCATCGATCACCGAAAAGTCGGTGAAGATTGGCATGAGAGTTTTGGGACAGAACCCAACCGGATTATTCGGACCGGATTATTCATCCTGGACCGGATATTCCGGTTGCTCTTGAAGGTGCGCGAAAACTGCTAAGGACTGAAAGTTTTGCTCTCAGAAGTGAACCAGATTATTTGGTACGGATTATTCATCCTAGACCGGATATTCCGGTTGCTGCGCAAAACTGCTAAGGACTGGAAGTTTTGCTCTCAGAAGTGAACCGGATTATTTGGTACGGATTATTCATCCTGGACCGGATATTCCGGTTGCTGCGCAAAACTGCTAAGGACTGGAAGCTTGGAGCGACAGGAGTGAACCGGATTATTTGGTCCGGATTATTCATCCTGGACCGGATATTCCGGTTGCTGCGCAAAACTGCTAAGGACTGGAAGCTTGGAGCGACAGGAGTGGACCGGATTATTTGTACCGGATTATTCCGGAGGAGCCGGATAATCCGGGTCAGATCTACAGGTTCGCGTGGAGCAAGCTGACCGGATATTCCGGTTCATACTTGAACCGGATATTCCGTTCCCCTTTTTCCTGTGCAACGACTAGTTGTGAGGAGGGGCTATAAATACCCCTCCTCCTCCTCCCCAAGATCTAGTTCTTCCCCTTAGCATTTATGAGCATTTAAGAACTCACCAAATCTCTCATTACTCCCAATCCCTCCACCCAATCTTGAAGATCTTTGAAGGATTGAAGGAGAAGGCCCCGATCTACATCTTCACCGAGCCGTTCTTCATTTCCCCCTCTCTAGCTCGAGGGATCTAGCCTAGGGTTTCCTCTTGTGGAGAACCTAGGCATCTTGATACTTGTTGGTGATTCAAGAAGAGTTGGGAGCCCCCAATTAAGTTGTGGGTGTGTGCCCCAAGTTGTTTGTAAAGGATTTGATCCCCGCCTCAAAGGGGTTCTATAGTGGAAGGTGAACTAGGCCTTTGTGGCGAAGTTCATCGGAGAATAGGGTGAGGCCTTAGTGGCGTTGAGTAGGCCTTTGTGGCGAGCTCACACCCTCCAACGAGACGTACTCACCTAAAAAGGAGGAACTCGGAAATACATCGTGTCTCCGTGTGCTTCCATCGGTTACCTCGTTCCTCCCTCTCTTTACTTACTTGTACTTGTTGCATTAATTGCTTGCCTTGTCATATAGGTAAATTCACCACTAGTTGCACTATCTAGAGAATTTACCTTCTTGTCAAGCCTAAACTTTAAGAAAAATTAAAATTGGTCGTAGCACCTATTCACCCCCCCTCTAGGTGCCCATACTTTACTTTCAAATGATCAACTGGGCAGTCCCGTGTTGCATGTGTGTCGACGTCGCACTTCCAACACCGAGTCTTCTTAACAACCGGTGCCGCGGCAACATCAACCCCCACGGGTGCAGCGGCGACCAGCGCCTGCTGTTCAACCACAAGGATTGGTAATGCTACAGCTACCCCTTGAGAACTCCCCGGAACCACTGCGGCCGGGGCAACCTTCTTCTTCTTGTTCTTACGCCTCAGCGCCCCCCTGCCGCCACTGTACCAACCGCAAAGCCCCCACCTGCCGCCGCCGCTGCCGCGGGAGGAGCCGCACCTGCCATCACCGCTTGCAACCCCACCGGCTGCACCGTCGCCGCAGGCGCCACAACCGTCGCCGGCACCGCGCCCATCCCCGGAGCCACCGGCGCCGCATGCACCATTGGCGGCGGAACCGTCCTAGGGGCCACCCCTGGCATGACGGGTGCGAACGCCGGGGGCCCCGCCATGGGTCTGCCCGTGCCAGCCACAGCTCCACGCCCTGCTCCGCGCCCACGACCAGCAGGTGTCGGCGCCGGCGGCCGCAGCCCGGGAGGGCTACAGGCCGCTGAGGTGCTGCCATGCTCGAGCTCGAGGGGGGCGAGAGGAGCGCTTGGAGGAAGGACCGCCGGTCTTGAGCTCGCGGACGGGACGTCGATGTTGAATTCACCTTCGCTAGCGATCGCGAAGCGGCGGCTGCGTGCGAGTACGATACCCTATTGCGATCGGCCTTCGTGGACAGATACGTGAACGCCTCCTTGAGGTAGGCCCACGGCTTCGGAGTGGGCCTGCGGCCACACCTGACAGCGCATCGGGGCGACTCGCAGCGTGAAGCGCTGATCGCGGATCGGACTCCGCGTCCTCCGCGCTTGCCAACGACAGCGAGCTCGCCGTCGCACCACCGTATTCCGCCGGGAAGAAGTCCCCGAGGCATGGCGCCGGGGTGACCCTAGGCCTCGGGATCGGCCCCTTCCACCCCAGGCGCACCGACGGCAACCGAACACAGAAACTCGGCTTGCTCGATGACGACCCCGGAGACGAGGAAGACGCCGCCGTGGGAGTAGACGTAGAAGACTCGATCCGCTCGATCCGCTCGCCTCGCTCCCTCTCCCAGAACCGAGACTCCCTCGTGGGAAAGCCCGCCTTGCCCCAGAACGCCGCCTCCCTCTCCGTATCGGAACCGGCAGGTCGGAGCACGTCGGTGGCCGAGATCTCCCAGACCTCCCCTAGTACCTCCTCCTCCGCCGCCACTGCAGTCTCTTCCGCCTCCACGCCGCCACCCGCACATTCCTCGAGCAGTGCCCCGAAACGGGAGCCCGTGACTGCAGCCGACGACGAGGATAGCAGGGGATCCCCGGGCGCGAGGGTGAAACGCCGGCGTCGGGGAGGAAGGTCCTCCGGAGTGGGATCGCCAGCGGGCGACTCCGACGCCCCGCCAGTCGCCTCCATTTTCTGTGTGTGTCTCGTAAACTATTGTTTCCGAGGCCTTCTCAGCAAACAAAGAGCATATCAAATTAGCAAATGTATATATATCCGATCCGATGTCCATAGGAGGAGGACATCAATCTGAAAATGAACTCGTCTTCTTCGATGCTTCCATGCTTAGGGAATTGTTTTAGGTAATGTTGTGGTCGTTGGTAATGGTCCCATCGCATCTTGCAACTGCTCAAAACAATATTAGTCATCTTCAACAGTTTTCAGTGTCTGCAGCAAGGTCAAGGCCTTCAGTAAAATACCGCTTTGGACCACTTCTACAAACAAAGAGCAGACAGTAATCAAACTTATTAGGTGGCATCAAAGCCTAAGCACGCCTTGATAATCATGACGAACTTCTTATCTCTTGCAATAGCTGCAAATTTAACTATAGAGCCAAAAAGAAAACTAGCACATGTGCAGGTAAAGCATTCATTTTGAACTCAATCTTAGAGATCCCGAAAACAAAATCTTGTGTCTCCTCTCCGATGGAGATAAAATGCTCTTAATTGGGCACACGAAAGCTGGGACTTGCTCTACCACTGTTTCCTCTGGCTGGCGCTACAGAGAATATTAGTTGTTGAACCTCCAAAAAGGAAAAGATTGGTTGGCAACGGATGGACAAAAGTTATAAGTAAAGTAAACGTATAGCAGTGCTCATTGTCTATAAGTTCTGAGACAGCATGTTCGACATGGTCCAGCATGACAAATGATGAGAGAACATGACAATACTCGCTTAGTATATTGCTACTGAAGTTTTATTTGCATAAATTCAGCCATAAGAAATTATTTTTAAAAAAAGAAGCAAAGAGAAAACAAATGAAGAAAGGAAACACACAAAACTAAATGTGAAACAAGGATTTTAATTAACACAGATGACTTAAAAATAGGCATTTTATATATCTTTGTATAAAACGGAAAAATGATATCGCTCCCTAATGTTGAAAGCCCTTTATCCTCGCTAAGCCTAAGAACATCTCTTACGGGGCTGCTCAAATCGGGACCAAATTTGTCCGGATTTTGTCTGTTTGAGCAGCCGTCCGGGGCGGTGTCCGCGCGTTTTTTTGGTCCATACACCCTACGGGGCTGCTCATTTAGTGGCCCGGGTCATATTTTTTCTAAGTTTTTGGTTCCTATGGATATTTTGAGATTAAAAACAAACACAATACTTTAAATAAAATACGAGTCATTTATTGCAAATTTGACCGTTCAATAAAGACACAAATAAAATCTTAATAAAAATTATGAAGTACAAATAAACACAACCGTATAAAAACTCTACTGGTTTTCTACAAAGTTCCAGATGTGTTGAACCAAATCATCCTGAAGTGTAGCGTGGGTGTCCTGATCACGCAACTCGTACTGGAAGTCGATGAATTCCTCAAATGTTGCCGCTCTTGGCTGGGCCTCCACATTCTTACCCCGAAACAACCAGTTCTCGTCGTAGACGCTGGCATCACGCTCATCTTCTATGATCATGTTGTGCCTGATCACACAAGCAGTCATCACCGACCACATACCCTCCGGGCTCCATGTTCTAGCAGGGTGCCGAACAACAGCCCATCGAGATTGAAGCGCACCAAAAGCATGCTCCACATCCTTTCGGGCACTCTCCTGCTCTTGGGCAAATCGTTTCCTCATCTGACCTTGAGGATTGGAGATGGTCTTCACAAAGGTAGCCCACTGGGGATAGATACCATCAGCCAGGTAGTATCCCTTTGTGTAGTGGTGGCCATTGATATCATAGCTCACCTCGGGGGAGTTGCCTACGGCAAGTTTGCCAAACACCGAAGAGCGCTGGAGCACGTTGATATCATTGTGTGAACCTGCCATGCCGAAGAACGAGTGCCAAATCCACAGATCGTGCGAAGAAACTGCCTCGAGAATAACCGTGCACTCACCAACATGTCCCTTATACTGCCCCTGCCAACCAAATGGGCAGTTCTTCCACTCCCAGTGCATACAATCGATGCTTCCAAGCATCCCAGGCCACCCTCTGCTCTCGTTGATCGACAACAGCCGCTGAGTATCGGGAACAGTTGGTTCCCTCAAGTACTCCGGGCCAGAGACCTGAACCACAACTCCACAAAACTTGTACATAGAATTGAGCCATATGGATTCACTCATACGCAAGTATTCATCAACCAGATCACCAGCTACTCCATATGCGAGCATCTGAACTGCCGCGGTGCATTTTTGATAAGAAGAGAAGCCAAGCTTACAGGTGGCATCTGGCTTGCACTTGAACTAATCATCAAAATCGAGCACCCCGAGTCGAATGCGGTTGAACAGGTCCCTTTTCATCCGAAAACGGCGCCGGAATAGCTTCGACGTGTACACCGGATTGGTTGGATGGAAGTAGTCCTTGTATAGCTGGGCATGGCCACCTCCTCTGTCGCTGTCCAAGGCCGGTGCATGGCCGGGAATGGACCCTCTGAACATCGGCCGCATCCTTGAGATGTGGTCACTGACCACAAGAGTGGCAACGAGGATGTCGCTCTCGTCCTCGGAATCGGACTCCGACGAGGACGAGTACATGATCACGTTGTTGAAGAAAAACTCGTCGCCGATGTCAGTCATTTTTCGAGCCGAGGTCGGGCAAAGCACACGGACGAACACTTTGTGTGCGTCCCGTGGGGGTGGGAGGTGGACCGGGCGATGGACAGGCCGGCGAAACGCCTGCGGGACCGCCGGCAGCGTGGGTGAGAGGTAGGGGGCGGAGGGGGTGGTCGGTGTGGCCGGTGGGGGTCGAACGGCGGCGGGGGTTGCCAAATTGGCGAGCCAGCGGCGGTGAGGTGGGTCGGGGGTGGCGCGAGGTGGAAGGAGGGGTCGCTCTGTGGCGGGCCAGGGGAGGGAGAAAACATGACACTTTGTTGTCCGCGGGGCTGCTCAAATCTGGACAAAATTTGGTCTGGGTTTGAGCATCAACGGACAAAAAAACGGACTGTTGTCCGTATGAGCAGCCCCATAGGGGCCTGGTTTTAGCCCAGCCTGCTCAAAACGGACTGGTCCGGGGCAATTGAGCAGCCCCGTAAAAGATGTCCTAAGGCAAATAACACATTTGGTTAAGACCTAGTGGTCAAAGGGAATTCGTGGACCAAAACGGTAGAGCATCTCAGTGATGGGAGGTGACGATCTATGGATGACCAATGATCTTTGCTTGGTGATGTAGTTGTCAGGCCCCAGCCTTGCCTTATAAAAAAGACAAAAAGACAACTAGATTGTTGGATTTCATTTATGAAGAGAAATAAAGTCTTAGTACAAGAAAAGGAGCTGCACCTGAGGCTAAAACTGAAACTGAAAAAAACTGAAGAAAAGTGCTAGCACCCAGGAATAAACAGCCAGCGAGCTAAGGAAGATCAAGGAGGCTAGAAAATCCTGTTCGCGGGCTTGATCCCAGCAAATCCCCAATTTCGGGCTTCATCCACAATTCTACCAAGAAGTATTGAAGCAGAACAGGAGGTGTGGTTGAAGATCCTTGCGTTCCTCTCCTTCCAGAGCATCCAAGAGCGAAGCATGAAGGCTGTTTTCCAAGAAGGACGATCATCAGGCTAAAGGAGGAGTAACTGGGCGCGAAACCTATCGCGCAGGGAGAGCTCGGGCATGGCTGGAAGGAAAGTAAAAAGAGGTCCCATGATTGCTGCCATCCTCACTGAGATCTCCAGTGCGAAGGTGCAACCTCCCAACAAGTGGTTCGCCGTTTCGGCCATCTGATCACACATCGGGCACGTGGGGTTGTGGGGGATGTGTTTCTTGGCGAGAATGTCGGCTCTCAGGCACTTGCCATTGAAAGCAGGCCAAGCGAACAGCTTGGCGCCGGCGTCGCCTTAGAGGACCAGATCAACTTCCTGTCATCGGAGCGAAAGGAACCTTCAAACAGAATGCTATACGCAGAAGAGGCAGAGTAACATCCATCCGCAGTCAACTTCCATCTAACAGTATCAGCCGCATCATCACCGAGATTGAGCTGTTCAGTGGCCTCCCAGAGCTCGCACATTTCCCTGATGACCTGCATGGACGGGTTTGGCTTGATGTGGCGCATCCATCGGCTGTTGTCCAGTGCGTCGCGGAGGCACATGTGCCTCTTGACGCAGTGCTTGGAGAGCGCCGACCATCTGTCGATAGGTCGCATGCCGTCGACTCAGTGGGAATGCCAGAATTTCGTGAACCTGCCATCCCCAATGATGAGAGTTGTTGAGGCGCGGAATAGGCTATCAGTCTCGGCATCGGTCGGTATTGGCAGGCCCTGCCAGGGACGAGAGGGGTCCGTCCATGATAGCCAGAGCCAACGCAACCGGAGAACCCTGGTGTGCTTCTGCAGATCAGTCATGCCGAGCCCCCCAAAATCCTTTGGCTTGCAGACCTGCGACCATCGAGCCAGGCACTGGCCACCAGAAGCTGACTCATCCTTAGCCCACACAAACCCGCAACGCAGTCTATCCAGCTGCTTACACAGCCAAGCCGGAGGCGCGATTTCCATCATCTGGTAGGTTGCCATGGCATATAAGCAAGTTTTCACGAGTTCAACTCATCCTGGCAGAGAGAAGAATGTGGCCTTCCAGCCTAGGAGGGGTTTGAGGAGTTTGTCCACAATTGGCTGGAAGTCGACACGCCGCAGTCTTGCGTCCAACAAAGGCATGCCAACATAAGTAATGGGGAAGTTCTTGACCGTGCATGCCGTGTCTGCAATCACCTCCTCCGTCTCGGCCTAGGAGCATGAGATGGGGGAAACGACGCTCTTGCTCCAATTGGCGTGCAGCCCTGTAGCATCCGCAAACGTCTCCAGCAGCGTGATTGTGGCCTTGAGCTCGGCCTGGCTAGGTTTGATGAAAGACGACCATGTCGTCAGCGTAGAGCGACGCACGGAATGGAATCTGCAGCTCCCTAAGCGGCGGGAGGATGCCCCCGCTGTCCACCGTGTTGAAGACAGCGGCAAGGACATCGATGGAAATGACAAAGAGCAGAGGGGACAGCGGGTAGTCCTGCCGCAGTCCCCTCCTTTGGTCGATGCACCTCGTGAGGTCGCCGTTGAGGAGAATCCTTGTCGAGGTGGTCTGAAGAAGGCAGGCAAGCTGGTTGGTCTAGTGTAAGCTGAAGCCTCTAGCTCTGAGTAGTTCAAGCAGGAATTCCCAGGAGAGGGTATCGAACGCCTTTTGAATGTCGACTTTAAGGAGGTAGGCGCTGCACTTTTTTTACTTGAGTTGCTTGGCCATTGCGTGCACATACATGAAGTTATGTAGGATTGAGCGGTGCTTAATGAATGTGTTCCGGCTGGGAGACACTAGAGTCGCCATTAGCGGCTGCGGTCTTCTGGCATGGATCTTGGCGGCCATCTTAGCAAACCCGTGCATGAGGCAGATGGGCGGGAAATCTGATAGTTTGGCAGCCCCTTCGATCTTGGGAATTAGAACCATAGTGCTGCAGTTGAGGGCATGCATATTGGCTGGGTTGACATCCTCCAATTTGCGAAAAGAAGCCATGATGTCCACACGAATGGTGCCTCGGCAACATCGGTAGAACATGCCAGTGAACCCGTCGGAACCTGCAGGCACCTTGTCAGGGCATAGGTCATTGAGGGTTGCGATGATTTCCTCTTGAGATATTGGTCTGTTGAGCTCAGCGAGATCAACATTAGAATTGCCGCAAACCAAGGGCTTCAAAGTTCGGGGAGGTTCTCCTTTGTCGTGGCGTGCCAATCAAGTTATGGAAGAATTGCCAGGTCAACTACAACTTATCCTCCTGGTCGTAATGCATCATCCCTTCATGCTCGATGGCTGGCACTAGATTTTTCCTTATGTGGCTTCTTGCTTTAAGGTGAAAGAATTTTGTGCAGGCATCTCCTTCTCTAATCCACTGAATCCGCGCTCGTTGCCGCCAGATAGTGTGTTCCAGAGCGGCTAGCCCAAGACATCAACCTTCAGGAAATTGCGAAATTGGTGTTCGGATGGGCTCAGCTGTCTATGGTCTCGAGCCCGGTCAAGCTGATAAAACAGCTCATTGACCACGTCCATGGCCTCTTTGATTAATTGACTGGCCTTTGATCTCCATCTACGCAGCGCAGAGGCAGTGTTGGTGAGGCGCCGGTGCAACACAACATAAGGGTCAGTGGAAGGCACCGACAGCGCCCAGGCCTCGGCAACCACCTCCTGATAGCCATCCAGTTGCACCCAGTAATTCTCGCAGCTGAATCTCCTAGTTGGCTTGAAATCAACATCACAAAGCAACAAAAGAGGACAATGGTCACTAGCCGAGGAAGAGATGCCCCGAAGGAGACAAGCTAGGAAGGTATCATGCCAAGCTTCATTGTAGACCACTCGGTCGAGGCGCACCTGGGTCGCTTGCTGCTACTCATTGGACCAGGTGTAGGTCCTCCCAAGAACGTAAAGGTCCTTTAAACTGTGATCACTGATGAAACGCCTAAAGGCGTTGAGCATTCTTCTGTTGATGCGATTATTTGATTTGTCAGCACCAACACTAATCATGTTGAAGTCGCCAGCACACACATTTGGGATCAGCGGGTTGCTGTTCAGAAGCAGCCGGATCTTGTCAAGGAAGGCAAGCTTATCGGCGTCTTGCTGCGGAGCGTAGACCCCGACGAAGATCCATTGCTTCCCAGAGCGCCTATGGGTACACATCGCAGACACCCAGCTCGTGGAGCACACAGAATTGATCACCTCAATCTGATAGCTAATCCAAGCAAGGATGATTCCTCCTCGAGTGTCGACAGCTGGTTGGAAGACAAAGCAGTCAAATTCCGGCCCACAAGTTTCAGCAATGATTGAGGCATCAACAAAATGCAATTTTGATCCTTGGAAACAAATGAAAGATACATGGTGTTGCTGCACTCATCTACGGACAACGCCTCTCCTAGCTATGGAATTCAATCCACGGATGTTCCAAATCAGAAAAGGTAAATTATCCACAAAAACTAATTGATAACTTCAGAATCTTGTGCGGTCAGGATAGATTGAGGGAAAACGCCACACAAGGGGCGATCGGCTCGTATTGATTTATAGAATGTAAAAGTGCCTTGCAAGGCAAGGACGCAATCTAAACCTACCAAACCGATATATACATGATCGGTTGAGGAGATTGTCTAACAAACGTGTCTAGCAAGCTATAAAGGAAATATACGCTAACATCCCCCGCAGTTTCAGTGTCGGGAGGTCGGACGCATAAACTGTAGCGAAAATCCGAGAATAACTGAGACGGTAATCCTTTCGTCATGATGTCGGCGAATTGTTGAGACGATGGCACATGAAGAACCCGTATTTGGCCGAGAGATACCTTTTCTCGGACGAAGTGGATGTCAATATCGATATGCTTGGTGCGACGATGTTGCACAAGATTCGAGGCCATGTAAACAGCGCTGACATTATCACAGAAGACAACGGTCGCAGCTCAGAGAGGATGATGGAGCTCCTGAAGAAGTTGCCGTATCCAGCAACACTCGGCGACGGCGTGAGCGACAACACGATATTCCGATTCAGCACTAGAGCGTGAAACCGTGGCTTGGTGCTTGGAGGACCAGGACACGAGGTTATCGCCAAGGTAGACGCAGTGCTCGGATGTAGAGCTACGCGTATCCAGGCAGCCGGCCCAATCAGCGTCTGAGTACGCCGTGAGAGATGTGGTGGAGGTCGCATGAAGGTGAAGACCGAGCTCCAGAGCGCCCTTGATATACTGAAGGATCTTCTTCACTAGGTTGAGATGAGGCTCACGGGGTGCATGCATGTACAAGCAAGCTTGTTGGATGGCTTGAGCAATGTTCGGGCGAGTCAAGGTGAGGTACTGTAGTGCCGTGACGCCCCGAGATCGGGCACTATGCAGATTTCAGCATTTCCGCCAAATCCGCATAATAACCGATTCCAGGTTGCCACTTATGATAACATTACAATAGTTCACGAATATTCCACAATTACAACAGAAACAGATAGATACAAGATGACTCAAACGGGTCAAGGATACAACTGATACATTACAAAGATCCAAATAACAGCGGAAGAAACAACATATCGTCCGTCTACGGACAAGATCCAAATTGGACTAAGAGTCCTGAAGATAACCGAGAGCGTCCAATCCCTGCCTAGGCCAAGCCGGAGGGATTCCCAAGCTAACGTCGTCAGACTTCAAACCTGTTGACTGCAATGTTGAATATGCCGCCACGAAAGAGATTCGTGGGTCAGTACGGTTAAGTACTGGCAAGGGGGATAAAACCCATACTCACAAGATACCGGCGTAGCCAGTCATCACAAGATACAAATACTTTAGGATCAACGGAAAGGAAGGGGTTATTGCAAATAAGCGACCAGCAGGCTGCACTAACCAACTACAGAGAGATACTACAACTTCCGGCTAACAGAAAGAAGATAAGATCGAGTATCGTAACCAACTGAAAGATAACTTCAAACAAACCCATCCTGGATCTCGCCCCTTATCCAAAGAAGCAATCCGAGGATAACTCACACAGTTGGATTAGTGATGATTCAGATTATTGTGTCAATAGGCCTATTACTAGTCAAGTTGTTAATCATTGGGTGTAAGATTGTTAATCATTATGTTTGAGTTGTCCTGAGTACTTGTTAGCCAGTACTTTCACCAAGTAATCCATAACCGCGGAAAACACGGCTTCTCGAGAAGATTATCCCTACAGGGTTGCACCAACTTAGCCGTACACGCAAGAATAACCCACCAGATGGGGAGCTAACCCACCAAGCGAGGTACTCTACACAACTCAACTCTTCTTCGCATCAAGCCCAAAGAACCTTGGGCGCACGGCTAATCGAGCCCCGAAGAAAAGGGACCCTCATAGCACTCTAAGACCGTGTCCCCCTATATGCCGACTACGAAAGTTCCACCCGGGTACCAAGGGCTCGCAAGATCATGCATGCAGCAAATGGAAAACCCGAACTAAATGAGGCGATTTGGACGAGATGCGAATCGAGTCAAATTGAGGGGGGCGCCCATACTCGCTTCCCACATGCGGGTAGTGCGCTCATCATGGATCAGTAGACAAGACCCTTTTCCTATTAGGGTCGACACTAGCAGGCCTCAAAACCACAAGGGGCCTCCTGCCGGTGCCTTATCATCAAATTATTATTTAACAATAACAGTAGCATGATTGATTGATTGATTAAACATCGAGCCCCCAGAACATAAAAGTAATCTAGTAACGGAAATTAACGGGTAACAGACTCGAGCAAAACAATCTAAGCATGCTAGTAAGACACGGGAAACAAGCAATGGTTATAGGTATGGAGGTGAGGCAATATCAAGGTTAAGGGATTCATGTGATGGGTTCATAACAGAAACAACTACTACTAAGGATAGCAGAAAAGAATCAACGGAAAGAATCGGTAACAAGTGATGAAAGGCAGCCATATGGTAGCAAGTGAGTATACTTGCCTGAGATCCCGCAAGGTAGCAGAACTTGTCGTTGCTCACATCATCTCAACGTCCTATCCGAGAAGAAGCAACGAACCTCGAACAAACACCGGATGCAACAATTACTACTACGGCAAAAGATCCAGCATGATCAAGATATGGATGCATGACAATTTAATTGATGCATAGAAATAATCTAGTTGACAAGATAAACAGATTTAAATGGACCCATATGCAATTTGAGTTGCATATGAAAAGCCCATGAATTATGGGTAGATTGTTTGTTTTCCAACTAATCAACAGGTGTAGGTGGATTAGCATGATGCATGGATGAGGAAAACAACAAAATAACAATGAATAACAATAATAGATGCAAGTGAAAAGGAATTTAACAAGTGGGGAAATTATTTGTTAAGTTTGGGAAAGTTTGGTTATTTAAACATGTCACACAAGCAATTGTTGTTTTCATCAAGTTAAAGTGTTCAAAACAATTCACAAAATTTGTATTTGAAAAGAACATCAAATTTTAGTTGGATTACATGTTTCAAATATTGAAATTGGAATTAGGATTATTTAATTATGAATTAAACAATATTAAACAAGTTTTAATTGAATTTAAAACAAGTTGGAATATTATTTGAATTTTATTCGTTCAAATCATAAATTCAAATTCACATTTGAAAAGTTCACACTTTGATGGTTTGAAAACATATTTTGCATGTTCAAAAATATTTTATTTTGAGCAAGTTATGATTTTTATCAAATTTAAATGAATTAAACAAGTATTAAATTATTTAGGCAATTTAAATTATTCAAACCATGAAACAAGTTTTATATTTGAATAGGATATTCAAAATGGTATGAAAAACATATTTTCTTTGTCTTATTTGGGATTAGTATGATTTATTTATGAATTATTGCAAATTACATTTGAATTATTCAAATTTGAATTTTAAATGCATTTTGAAATTTCAAAACAGGAAACAAAAGTTACCAAAAGGTAGACAATTGAATTTAGACCAGTGTGGATATTTTATTTCCATTTTTTAGAGTTATAAAATAAAAGATATTAAGGTTTCAAAACCAGGGGCCAATCTGTGATTTAATTGGACCTAGTTTGAATTACAGAAGTTTAAAAACGTTTTACACCCTCTGGGAACGCACCCAGACGCTGCCAGGGGGGCCCTGGCGCCAACGTGGCGGGTGCGGGGTGAGGTGGCATACCGGGCCACCGACTGGTGGGCCTCTGCCCCCTGCGCGCGGAAGAAAACGAAAAAAGGGGGGGGGAGCTGCGCCCGCGGGATTCGAACCCGGGACGCGTTGCTCGCGCTGAAGGAACGGAACCACTACGCCTCTGCTGCTGTTTGTTCAGATACGGTGGCCGACTGAAGATATGGTAACGCGACGCTCGCTAACTGAATTTACTGAACACGCGCAGGAACAGAGGTGCAGATAACTGAAACCATCCACGGCGCTCGATAGCCGGCGACGAGACTCCGCAGGGCAACGCTGCCGGGCTCCGCTGTGGTGACAAACGAACGGGTGTGTGCTAATTCGAGCTGCGCAGAACAGGAGAGGGAGGAGGGAGCGGCTGCTCACCGCGGTGGCGTCGAGGAAGCGCCTGCTCTGCCGGCGTGCAGTGGCGCCCGGCGGCGGAAGAATCGGAGGTGTGCGAGGTGGCCGTTGCCCCTCCGGCCTCGACGCCTTCAGCGAAGATGAAGGCCAGGCCACGGGGGCTCCATTCCCGTGGCTGGCTTGGCCCGAGGAGGAACATGGCGAGGGGATGGTGGCAGTAGTCTGTCGGTGGTGTTCGGTGGTTCTCTGACGGGGGGGGTGCAGAGTTTCAGTAGCAGCAGGAGATCGGCAGCTAGACGAAGGGGAAGAGGGGGTTGGCGGCGCAGGAGGAGGAAGGAGTAGGCTAGGGGGTCTAGGGTAGAGGGTAGGTGGTTTTATGGAGGGGAGAGCCTAGTACGGCAGTGATCCTAGAGGGGGAGGAGATGATCGATGGTTCTCCTGCTGTCGTACGATGATGACATCAGGGAGGGAGGAAGACCACAATGAACGAACAGGTACTGGGCTAGAAGTGGGAAAAGGAAATGGGCTTGGGCAGAGAGGTGGGCTGGGGAAAAATTGGGCTGAGGTGGAGAAGAGAAAGGAAAAGGGGTGGGCTGCCCTCTCCTTTTGGGAATTTCTTTTTCTTTTCCTTCTTTTTTTTTTGAGCAAGAGATCAAAGAGGGAGAGAGAGAAAGGATTTGGGGGGTTTTGGGGTGGTTTATTTCATTAAATAATTTTATTACTTTTCCAAAACAGGAAATGAAAGCAATGTTAGCAAAATTTTCACAAGGTGGAAATTTTAATTGAATTAAAGTTGTTTAGTTGAAAATTTCCAAATAGGGTTCGAGGTTTGTATTTTGATAATTAATTTTATTAAGTTGCAAAACAATAACCAAAAGCAAAGGTTAGTTAATGATTTCAAAATTGGAATATTAGTTTGATGTTTAAGTGGTTAGTGGAATTTCAAATAATGTTTGATTTGGGGAGTTTTGGAAATAAGCAAATTTTATTTAATAAGTTCAAGCAATTACAAACATTATTGAATTTAATTGGTTTGCAAAATTTTAATATTTAAACCCATATTGAAATATGATAAATAAGATTGAGTTGCTTTGAATTCTTTGAATTGCCACTAGGGTGTTTAACAAAAGGGGGAAATTTTATTAACAGGCAATTGGATTAAAACAACTTCAAATTGTTGAAAAAAACAAATGAGGGATTTAGTTTGCAAGTTGGAATTGGAAATTTTTTGAGCAAGGGGTGAAAGTTTAAATTGTTTTGAATTTTGATTTGCTTTGAAAAACAGAATGCAATGCTCATGGGATGCATGTGATGCAAAGCAAAAAGGAAAACAAACACTCTCTATTAGGGTAACACCCCATGTCCCACCCTGATTTCTAGGGGATACTCACCGTACGAACTGGATAGCAGATGCTTAGATTATGGGGCATAACTGCTCCCATGTCCCAGCTTCCTGGTAGGCCTGCGCTTATGCGCGACAACACAAGCCCTGCTATTCCATCGTCGATGTAAACTATCCACTAGAGATCAAAGGCACTTCCGTCGACGTACTTCAAACCATACACACATGGTACGTCAACGGCGTTTAACAAGTGATATCACAACAGATCTCTACGACACAAAAGATTGAAATAAGTTGCAAATAGCTCTCATTAGAGCAGAGATAGCAAATACAATCATTCAGAGGGCACATGCCCCAACAATACATCATTACAATACAGCGGAAGCATTCAACATGTCTGAGTACAGACAAGAACCAAATAGGCCTAAGAGGCCGGAAACGAAAAGACGGAGCCCATCCACGAAGTCTCGGATCCTGCCCGGGTCCGCTATCTACTCGTCAGCAGTCTCGTCATACTCCACGTAGTAGCCACCATGTAGATCTTCGGAAACGTAGGTCTGCGGAAACCACAGCCCCAAAGGGGTCAGTACATAAACGTACTGGCAAGCAAGACTCACAGTTCACCAAAGTGTAACCCGTCAACACCAAGCACAGATGCCTTGGGTTCAACGGAAGAGAGGGGATATAAAAGATGCTGCAACTAGCTGCGCTAACCAACTACAGAGATTCTACCACTTCCGGCTAACAGAAAGGAGATAAGATCGAGGATTGTAACCAACTGAAAGTTAACGTCAAACAAACCCATCCTGGATCTCGCCCCTTATCCAAAGAAGCAATCCGAGGATAACTCACACAGTTGTAATAAAGGTGAGTCAAGTTATTGTGTCATCAACCTATTACTAGTCAAGTTATTAATCATTGGGTGTAACATGTTTGATCATTATGTTTAAGTTGTCCTGAGTACTTGTTAGCCAGTACTTTCACCAAGTAATCCATAACCGCGGAAAACACGGCTTCTCGAGAAGATTATCCCTGCAGGGTTGCACCAATTTGGCCGTACACTCATGAATGGCCCGCCAGATGGGAGATCACCCCACCAAGCGGGGCACTCAACACAACCAACCATTCTTCGCATCAAGCCCAAAGAACCTTGGGCGCACGGCTAATCGAGCCCAGAAGAAAATGGACCCTCATAGCACTCTAAGAACGGGTCCCCCCTATATGCCGACTACGAAAGTTCCACCCTGGCCTGGGCTCGCAAAAACATGCATGCGGCAAATGGAAAACACGAACTAAATGAGGCGATTTGGACGAGATGCGAATCAGGTCAAGTTGAGGGGGGCGCCCATACTCGCTTCCCAAATGCGGGTAGTGCGCTCATCATGGATCAGTAGACAAGACCCTTTTCCTATTAGGGTCGACACTAGCAGGCTCCAAAACCTCTCATGGGCCTCCTGCCGGTGCCTTATCATCAAATTTATTATTAATAGTAACATTAACATGATTGATTGATTAAACATCGAGCCCCCCACAACGTAATAAAGATATAACAACTGAAAGTAACGGGTAACAGACTCGAGCAAAACAACCTAAGCATGCTAGATAAGACTAAGGCAACAAGCAAGGGGTTTTAGGTATGGAGGTGAGGCAATATCAAGGTTAAGGGATTCATGTGATGGGTTCGTAACAGAAACAACTACTACTAAGGTTAGCAGAAAAGAACAACGGAAAGTATCGGTAATCAATGTTGAAAGGAACACGATGGTTCATGTGAGTGATAACTTGCCTGCAAAACCCAGTAGCCTGGTACTGAGCTAACTCCTTAGAAGGGGTGTCGTAAGGATCGTTGGTCTCAACGTCGCCGTTTATCCGATAAGAAGCAAACAGACAATGCAGAAAAGGTAGACAATCAATACATGGCATAGGTGCACAAACATGGGATGATGCATGTCATGTTAATAGATGCATCAAAGTAACCTACTTGACAAGTAACACAATTTAATTGGATCCATATGCAATGTGAATTGCATATGGATGCAAATGGTTTAGGTTGAAGCAATGATCTACATTTGATTAACAAGTGTAAGTAGTTAAACATGATGCATGCATGATGATAACAATAAAGTAACCAAGTTAGATGCAAAAGGAAAAGGAATTAACAAGTTAAGGGATTAATTATTTAAGTTTGGAAATTTTGGTTATTTGAACTTGCCACACAAGTAATTGTTGTTTTCAACAAATTAAAGTGCTCAAAACAATTAACAAAGTTTTTATTGGAAAAGGTTATCAAATTTTAGTTGGATTACATGTTTCACATTTTGAAATTGGACTTTGGATTAATTAATTATGAATTAAACAATAATAAACAATTTTTAATTGCATTAAACAAGAATTAAATGGTTTAGGCAATTTTAATTATTCAAAACAGAAAACAAAAATTATATTTGAAAAGGTGGTTTAATTTTGCATGGAAAACATATTTCATTTGTGGAAATTGGATTTAAAATGAGCAAGTTATTATTTTGGCAATTTTAAATGCAATAAACAAGAAACAGTTGTTTTCAGCAATTTAAATTATTCAAAACAGCAAACAAAATTTATATTTGGAAAGTACATGAAAAATTGATTGGAAAACATATTTGGTTTGTGAAATTTGGAATTTTTATGAGCAAGTTATGAATTTTGCAAATTTAAGTGAATTTGACAAGTTTTCAAATTTTGCACCAATTTAAAATATTCAAAACAGTAAACAAATTTTATATTTGGATAGATCATTTAATTTGGTATTGAAAACATATAAAAAATGTTGGAATTGGAGTTAAAATGAATTTATTATGCCATTTACAAGAAATAGTGCAAATCTGCCATTTTTTAATGAACCAAGGACTTAGAATTAATTTTCCAGTGACATAGAATAAGTACCAGGGGCCTAATGGTGATTACTGAGAAGTTGGAGTATCAAAACAATGCAAAACAAAAAAGATTTTTAATTGTGCAGGGGGTGGGAATTGATCCCTGAACCTCCTGCTAGCGCACAGGGAACCTGAACCAGTGGGCTGGTACTGCTCGGTTGTAACAGGAAGGGGCAACAGGGGGTAAGGGCTTTCGCTGCGGCTTGGTTTCTGAACTAACTGAACACGAACAGGTACCGAGCTCGACAGGGCAGCGATGCAGCGGCCCTCGCCGTGGTTCATGGCCGCGGTGGCCGGAGGGGGCGGCGCGGGTAGAGAGGAGGAGGGGGAGGCGAGATGGAGGGAGGAGGTCGATGGGGCGTCGAGTTATCACCTTGGCGATCGGGAGCAGCAGGGCGCTGCAGGTACAGAGGGCGGAGCAGGGGGTCGTGGCTGGCGGCGAAACGGCGACGGCGCCGGAGCTCCGGGTGCTCCCGGCGGCGGGCGAGGGGATGGGGAGGCGCACCGCACCGCCGCGGTTCCATTCCCGGCCGCGGAAGCTCCTCGAGGTGGCCGGGGCACCGGCGGCGAGCCCGCAAGGCGACGGCCACCGCAGCTCTCCCTCAAATTCAGAAGTTTCAGAAGATGACAGTGGTGTTTGGAGAGGAGATCGAGGGGGAGAGGAAGGATGGCGGCGATGGGGAAGGAGCTAGGGTTGATGGCTCGGGAGGGTTAGATATAGGGCAGAGGAGCTTGGTACGGAGGTGAATCGGAAGGGGGAGAGGATCATCGTGTGGTTCTGCCATGGTTCGTACAGAGGTGACGCCATCGAGAGGTAGGTGACAGCGACGGGGAGGGGGGTATCGGGCCGCTGCGCGCGCGTTTAGAGATTAGGTGGGCTTGGGCCTAGGTAGATAGGTTAGTTAGCTGCTAGCTGTTTCTCTTTTATTATTTTCGTTTGTTTTATTTTTTTTTGTAGTTTTGCTTTTGGAAGAAAACGTTAATGTTTTGTTTACCAAAATTTCCAGAAAAATTAGGTTAGGCTAATTAGTTAATTAGAAACCATTTTCCAAGAGTAGATTCCAAAATTTTGAGATTTAAAAATGATGTTTGCATTTTGAAACCAAAATTGGGAAATTTTAATATTAATGAACCATTAAGGAAAAGAAGCATGTTTATAGGGTAGCCCCTATGAATTTTAAAAAAATTAAAATTATTTGGTTGAATTGATAATGTTTATAAAGTGGTTATGACCCAACTTGGGTGCTGTTTGGAAAACAAACCAAATTGATTGAAATTTGCAATATTCATTAATATTAGGAAAACAAGCAATTTCAATAGGGTTTCCCCTAGGGTTTAGAATGATTTAAGGAATTCAAATTAGTGGTGCACTTCATGGATTCAAAAGTTTAATGATTTTGAGACATGGTTTGAGTTTGGAAGTGATTTGGAATTACTTGATTAAAGTGATTGATTGAATTAAGCAACAATTTAATAAGTGATCCAATATGAAATAAAATGGAACAATTTGGTTGTTTTCATTTGTCATTTTTATTCCAAAAGTTGTAACAGAACAAGTATGAAAACATTGTTTGAGTAAGGTTTGAATTTGAGTTGTGAAAACAGTGGAAAACAAATGCAACAATTTAGAAACAAAAGCAAACAACATGGAAGCAATATGATGACTTGATGCAATACTTAAATAAACAAGAAATCAATCATTCTAAGGGGAGTTTTCATACTTGGGATGTTACAAAACGCCCCCCCTTGAAGGAATCGCGCCCCGAGATTCCTACTGAGAAAAGAAAAGGTCCGGAAACTTCTTGGAAGATCCTCTTGAGATGTGACACGTGAAACACATCGTGCACATTGGATAGTTATGTGGAAGTTCAAAACGATAGGAATTCCTGGCAACTCTTCTGGAAGGATGTCAGGTAATTTGGAAACCACCGGGACAATATTAGTAGAGGTATAGGTTTTGTATGGAGGGTGTATCGCTGGATAGAATTTGATTCATTTGGAGAATAGACTATCTGTAATAAAGGTGGAACAGAGTTATTGACATCAATGCAACACCAAGAATAACATCAATGTCAGAATCATCAACATGAGAGTAACGAGGAATATGTGGCCTCTCATTAGAATTGGATTGTTCTTACTTATCTTGGAGGTCAACATTTGAGATCCCGGGGAGTGAACAGAGTTTTGATTGCTTAGTGGAACCAGAATTAGGTTGTATGTTGTGGAAAAGATTGTTGACACAAAGGAATGTGATTCTCCGGTATGAAATAACACTTTAGTTGGAATAGAGTTTAGCAGATGAACGGGGAAACTTTGATTAGACGCCGGTAGAAGAATTGAAGTGGAAAACAACAACAAGATTTCAACGGACGAAAGGTTCCTTAAAAGAATAGGATAACGAAGCAACACCGGGGAAAACGAGAACAAAACTCCTGAGGTACTATGGAAAACCCATCCGGGCTTCTAAAGGATCAATATCTACTGCTTAAGGAATAGAGGATCTGCTTCCGGGGCTTACACGCCTCCGTTCTCAATCATGAGTAGGCAACATGATAAATCACGTCACAACCACCTCCATTCCTATGGTCTAGTAGATATAACCATCCTAGAGAAACCAGAATTCGTGAAATCCTAACTTGAAAGTTCAGATGAGAAGGGAAAACAACGTTGCACTTCCTTACCAGAAAAGGGTGGGTGGGTGGGGAAAGAAGAAAAATGGCAGAATTCCTACTCTCACGTTTCATTTTTCCTATATAGCTACAAAATAGTTTCTAGACTCAACTGCGACCAGTAAAAAGGGATCCTACAGGCAGACAGGCTCTGATACCATTTGTCGCACCCTGATTTCTAGGGGATACTCACCGTACGAACTGGATAGCAGATGCTTGGATTATGGGGCATAACTGCTCCCACGTCCCAGCTTCCTGGTAGGCCTGTGCTTATGCGCGACAACACAAGCCCTGCTATTCCATCGTCGATGTAAACTATCCACTAGAGATCAAAGGCACTTCCGTCGACGTACTTCAAACCATACACACATGGTACGTCAACGGCGTTTAACAAGTGATATCACAACAGATCTCTACGACACAAAAGATTGAAATAAGTTGCAAATAGCTCTCATTAGAGCAGAGATAGCAAATACAATCATTCAGAGGGCACATGCCCCAACAATACATCATTACAATACAGCGGAAGCATTCAACATGTCTGAGTACAGACAAGAACCAAATAGGCCTAAGAGGCCGGAAACGAAAAGACGGAGCCCATCCACGAAGTCTCGGATCCTGCCCGGGTCCGCTATCTACTCGTCAGCAGTCTCGTCATACTCCACGTAGTAGCCACCATGTAGATCTTCGGAAACGTAGGTCTGCGGAAACCACAGCCCCAAAGGGGTCAGTACATAAACGTACTGGCAAGCAAGACTCACAGTTCACCAAAGTGTAACCCGTCAACACCAAGCACAGATGCCTTGGGTTCAACGGAAGAGAGGGGATATAAAAGATGCTGCAACTAGCTGCGCTAACCAACTACAGAGATTCTACCACTTCCGGCTAACAGAAAGGAGATAAGATCGAGGATTGTAACCAACTGAAAGTTAACGTCAAACAAACCCATCCTGGATCTCGCCCCTTATCCAAAGA
Organism: Alopecurus myosuroides; assembly: GCA_028641055.1. NCBI lineage: Eukaryota > Viridiplantae > Streptophyta > Magnoliopsida > Poales > Poaceae > Alopecurus > Alopecurus myosuroides. The sequence continues at coordinate 140,923,988 of CM054063.1, forward strand.
AGCAATCCGAGGATAACTCACACAGTTGTAATAAAGGTGAGTCAAGTTATTGTGTCATCAACCTATTACTAGTCAAGTTATTAATCATTGGGTGTAACATGTTTGATCATTATGTTTAAGTTGTCCTGAGTACTTGTTAGCCAGTACTTTCACCAAGTAATCCATAACCGCGGAAAACACGGCTTCTCGAGAAGATTATCCCTGCAGGGTTGCACCAATTTGGCCGTACACTCATGAATGGCCCGCCAGATGGGAGATCACCCCACCAAGCGGGGCACTCAACACAACCAACCATTCTTCGCATCAAGCCCAAAGAACCTTGGGCGCACGGCTAATCGAGCCCAGAAGAAAATGGACCCTCATAGCACTCTAAGAACGTGTCCCCCCTATATGCCGACTACGAAAGTTCCACCCTGGCCTGGGCTCGCAAAAACATGCATGCGGCAAATGGAAAACACGAACTAAATGAGGCGATTTGGACGAGATGCGAATCAGGTCAAGTTGAGGGGGGCGCCCATACTCGCTTCCCAAATGCGGGTAGTGCGCTCATCATGGATCAGTAGACAAGACCATTTTCCTATTAGGGTCGACACTAGCAGGCTCCAAAACCTCTCATGGGCCTCCTGCCGGTGCCTTATCATCAAATTTATTATTAATAGTAACATTAACATGATTGATTGATTAAACATCGAGCCCCCCACAACGTAATAAAGATATAACAACTGAAAGTAACGGGTAACAGACTCGAGCAAAACAACCTAAGCATGCTAGATAAGACTAAGGCAACAAGCAAGGGGTTTTAGGTATGGAGGTGAGGCAATATCAAGGTTAAGGGATTCATGTGATGGGTTCGTAACAGAAACAACAACTACTAAGGTTAGCAGAAAAGAACAACGGAAAGTATCGGTAATCAATGTTGAAAGGAACACGATGGTTCATGTGAGTGATAACTTGCCTGCAAAACCCAGTAGCCTGGTACTGAGCTAACTCCTTAGAAGGGGTGTTGTAAGGATCGTTGGTCTCAACGTCGCCGTTTATCCGATAAGAAGCAAACAGACAATGCAGAAAAGGTAGACAATCAATACATGGCATAGGTGCACAAACATGGGATGATGCATGTCATGTTAATAGATGCATCAAAGTAACCTACTTGACAAGTAACACAATTTAATTGGATCCATATGCAATGTGAATTGCATATGGATGCAAATGGTTTAGGTTGAAGCAATGATCTACATTTGATTAACAAGTGTAAGTAGTTAAACATGATGCATGCATGATGATAACAATAAAGTAACCAAGTTAGATGCAAAAGGAAAAGGAATTAACAAGTTAAGGGATTAATTATTTAAGTTTGGAAATTTTGGTTATTTGAACTTGCCACACAAGTAATTGTTGTTTTCAACAAATTAAAGTGCTCAAAACAATTAACAAAGTTTATATTGGAAAAGGTTATCAAATTTTAGTTGGATTACATGTTTCACATTTTGAAATTGGACTTTGGATTAATTAATTATGAATTAAACAATAATAAACAATTTTTAATTGCATTAAACAAGAATTAAATGGTTTAGGCAATTTTAATTATTCAAAACAGAAAACAAAAATTATATTTGAAAAGGTGGTTTAATTTTGCATGGAAAACATATTTCATTTGTGGAAATTGGATTTAAAATGAGCAAGTTATTATTTTGGCAATTTTAAATGCAATAAACAAGAAACAGTTGTTTTCAGCAATTTAAATTATTCAAAACAGCAAACAAAATTTATATTTGGAAAGTACATGAAAAATTGATTGGAAAACATATTTGGTTTGTGAAATTTGGAATTTTTATGAGCAAGTTATGAATTTTGCAAATTTAAGTGAATTTGACAAGTTTTCAAATTTTGCACCAATTTAAAATATTCAAAACAGTAAACAAATTTTATATTTGGATAGATCATTTAATTTGGTATTGAAAACATATAAAAAATGTTGGAATTGGAGTTAAAATGAATTTATTATGCCATTTACAAGAAATAGTGCAAATCTGCCATTTTTTAATGAACCAAGGACTTAGAATTAATTTTCCAGTGACATAGAATAAGTACCAGGGGCCTAATGGTGATTACTGAGAAGTTGGAGTATCAAAACAATGCAAAACAAAAAAGATTTTTAATTGTGCAGGGGGTGGGAATTGATCCCTGAACCTCCTGCTAGCGCACAGGGAACCTGAACCAGTGGGCTGGTACTGCTCGGTTGTAACAGGAAGGGGCAACAGGGGGTAAGGGCTTTCGCTGCGGCTTGGTTTCTGAACTAACTGAACACGAACAGGTACCGAGCTCGACAGGGCAGCGATGCAGCGGCCCTCGCCGTGGTTCATGGCCGCGGTGGCCGGAGGGGGCGGCGCGGGTAGAGAGGAGGAGGGGGAGGCGAGATGGAGGGAGGAGGTCGATGGGGGCGTCGAGTTATCACCTTGGCGATCGGGAGCAGCAGGGCGCTGCAGGTACAGAGGGCGGAGCAGGGGGTCGTGGCTGGCGGCGAAACGGCGACGGCGCCGGAGCTCCGGGTGCTCCCGACGGCGGGCGAGGGGATGGGGAGGCGCACCGCACCGCCGCGGTTCCATTCCCGGCCGCGGAAGCTCCTCGAGGTGGCCGGGGCACCGGCGGCGAGCCCGCAAGGCGACGGCCACCGCAGCTCTCCCTCAAATTCAGAAGTTTCAGAAGATGACAGTGGTGTTTGGAGAGGAGATCGAGGGGGAGAGGAAGGATGGCGGCGATGGGGAAGGAGCTAGGGTTGATGGCTCGGGAGGGTTAGATATAGGGCAGAGGAGCTTGGTACGGAGGTGAATCGGAAGGGGGAGAGGATCATCGTGTGGTTCTGCCATGGTTCGTACAGAGGTGACGCCATCGAGAGGTAGGTGACAGCGACGGGGAGGGGGGTATCGGGCCGCTGCGCGCGCGTTTAGAGATTAGGTGGGCTTGGGCCTAGGTAGATAGGTTAGTTAGCTGCTAGCTGTTTCTCTTTTATTATTTTTGTTTGTTTTATTTTTTTTTGTAGTTTTGCTTTTGGAAGAAAACGTTAATGTTTTGTTTACCAAAATTTCCAGAAAAATTAGGTTAGGCTAATTAGTTAATTAGAAACCATTTTCCAAGAGTAGATTCCAAAATTTTGAGATTTAAAAATGATGTTTGCATTTTGAAACCAAAATTGGGAAATTTTAATATTAATGAACCATTAAGGAAAAGAAGCATGTTTATAGGGTAGCCCCTATGAATTTTAAAAAAATTAAAATTATTTGGTTGAATTGATAATGTTTATAAAGTGGTTATGACCCAACTTGGGTGCTGTTTGGAAAACAAACCAAATTGATTGAAATTTGCAATATTCATTAATATTAAGAAAACAAGCAATTTCAATAGGGTTTCCCCTAGGGTTTAGAATGATTTAAGGAATTCAAATTAGTGGTGCACTTCATGGATTCAAAAGTTTAATGATTTTGAGACATGGTTTGAGTTTGGAAGTGATTTGGAATTACTTGATTAAAGTGATTGATTGAATTAAGCAACAATTTAATAAGTGATCCAATATGAAATAAAATGGAACAATTTGGTTGTTTTCATTTGTCATTTTTATTCCAAAAGTTGTAACAGAACAAGTATGAAAACATTGTTTGAGTAAGGTTTGAATTTGAGTTGTGAAAACAGTGGAAAACAAATGCAACAATTTAGAAACAAAAGCAAACAACATGGAAGCAATATGATGACATGATGCAATACTTAAATAAACAAGAAATCAATCATTCTAAGGGGAGTTGTCATACTTGGGATGTTACACCCCAGGTGTTACAGACGACACCACTAACAAGGGATTGCGCCCTCGCAATCCACCTGCTAACCCGGGAGGGGAAAGAAGTTCGACTATCGATTCTTCGTGCTTCCAGTTGATCTCCTCGACACCACTAACAAGAGATTCTTGCTAGGGCTGACGACGATGTTCTTCCACCAGGAAACTTCCGATGATCGAACCTATTAGGTTAAGGGCTCAGAAAACGTCCACCCACGTAGGATCCAAACACTTTGAAAGTTAGACAAGGGGGAGACTCCAAAACAAATAAGATGGGAGGGGAAATAGAATAGGGGTAAGGAGAAAAATCCAGAATCCTATTGAGATGTTTTCCAAAATAGTTTAGCAGAAATAGTTTTTGACACTCTAGAAACAACGACCGTTAGCGAGGTTATCCTACAGGCTTTGCGGACCCGTTGCTTCGATAACCATTCGTATCGAAACAATCTCGGGAATCGGAACCAAGGCTCTGATACCATTTGTGACGCCCCGAGATCGGGCACTATGCAGATTTCAGCATTTCCGCCAAATCCGCATAATAACCGATTCCAGGTTGCCACTTATGATAACATTACAATAGTTCACGAATATTCCACAATTACAACAGAAACAGATAGATACAAGATGACTCAAATGGGTCAAGGATACAACTGATACATTACAAAGATCCAAATAACAGCGGAAGAAACAACATATCGTCCGTCTACGGACAAGATCCAAATTGGACTAAGAGTCCTGAAGATAACCGAGAGCGTCCAATCCCTGCCCAGGCCAAGCCGGAGGGATTCCCAAGCTAACGTCGTCAGACTTCAAACCTGTTGACTGCAATGTTGAATATGCCGCCACGAAAGAGATTCGTGGGTCAGTACGGTTAAGTACTGGCAAGGGGGATAAAACCCATACTCACAAGATACCGGCGTAGCCAGTCATCACAAGATACAAATACTTTAGGATCAATGGAAAGGAAGGGGTTATTGCAAATAAGCGACCAGCAGGCTGCACTAACCAACTACAGAGAGATACTACAACTTCCGGCTAACAGAAAGAAGATAAGATCGAGTATCGTAACCAACTGAAAGATAACTTCAAACAAACCCATCCTGGATCTCGCCCCTTATCCAAAGAAGCAATCCGAGGATAACTCACACAGTTGGATTAGTGATGATTCAGATTATTGTGTCAATAAGCCTATTACTAGTCAAGTTGTTAATCATTGGGTGTAAGATTGTTAATCATTATGTTTGAGTTGTCCTGAGTACTTGTTAGCCAGTACTTTCACCAAGTAATCCATAACCGCGGAAAACACGGCTTCTCGAGAAGATTATCCCTGCAGGGTTGCACCAACTTAGCCGTACACGCAAGAATAACCCGCCAGATGGGGAGCTAACCCACCAAGCGAGGTACTCTACACAACTCAACTCTTCTTCGCATCAAGCCCAAAGAACCTTGGGCGCACGGCTAATCGAGCCCCGAAGAAAAGGGACCCTCATAGCACTCTAAGACCGTGTCCCCCTATATGCCGACTACGAAAGTTCCACCCGGGTACCAAGGGCTCGCAAGATCATGCATGCAGCAAATGGAAAACCCAAACTAAATGAGGCGATTTGGACGAGATGCGAATCGAGTCAAATTGAGGGGGGCGCCCATACTCGCTTCCCACATGCGGGTAGTGCGCTCATCATGGATCAGTAGACAAGACCCTTTTCCTATCAGGGTCGACACTAGCAGGCCTCAAAACCACAAGGGGCCTCCTGCCGGTGCCTTATCATCAAATTATTATTTAACAATAACAGTAGCATGATTGATTGATTGATTAAACATCGAGCCCCCAGAACATAAAAGTAATCTAGTAACGGAAATTAACGGGTAACAGACTCGAGCAAAACAATCTAAGCATGCTAGTAAGACACAGGCAACAAGCAATGGTTATAGGTATGGAGGTGAGGCAATATCAAGGTTAAGGGATTCATGTGATGGGTTCGTAACAGAAACAACTACTACTAAGGATAGCAGAAAAGAATCAACGGAAAGAATCGGTAACAAGTGATGAAAGGCAGCCATATGGCAGCAAGTGAGTATACTTGCCTGAGATCCCGCAAGGTAGCAGAACTTGTCGTTGCTCACATCATCTCAACGTCCTATCCGAGAAGAAGCAACGAACCTCGAACAAACACCGGATGCAACAATTACTACTACGGCAAAAGATCCAGCATGATCAAGATATGGATGCATGACAATTTAATTGATGCATAGAAATAATCTAGTTGACAAGATAAACAGATTTAAATGGACCCATATGCAATTTGAGTTGCATATGAAAAGCCCATGAATTATGGGTAGATTGTTTGTTTTCCAACTAATCAACAGGTGTAGGTGGATTAGCATGATGCATGGATGAGGAAAACAACAAAATAACAATGAATAACAATAATAGATGCAAGTGAAAAGGAATTTAACAAGTGGGGAAATTATTTGTTAAGTTTGGGAAAGTTTGGTTATTTAAACATGTCACACAAGCAATTGTTGTTTTCATCAAGTTAAAGTGTTCAAAAAAATTCACAAAATTTGTATTTGAAAAGAACATCAAATTTTAGTTGGATTACATGTTTCAAATATTGAAATTGGAATTAGGATTATTTAATTATGAATTAAACAATATTAAACAAGTTTTAATTGAATTTAAAACAAGTTGGAATATTATTTGAATTTTATTCGTTCAAATCATAAATTCAAATTCACATTTGAAAAGTTCACACTTTGATGGTTTGAAAACATATTTTGCATGTTCAAAAATATTTTATTTTGAGCAAGTTATGATTTTTATCAAATTTAAATGAATTAAACAAGTATTAAATTATTTAGGCAATTTAAATTATTCAAACCATGAAACAAGTTTTATATTTGAATAGGATATTCAAAATGGTATGAAAAACATATTTTCTTTGTCTTATTTGGGATTAGTATGATTTATTTATGAATTATTGCAAATTACATTTGAATTATTCAAATTTGAATTTTAAATGCATTTTGAAATTTCAAAACAGGAAACAAAAGTTACCAAAAGGTAGACAATTGAATTTAGACCAGTGTGGATATTTTATTTCCATTTTTTAGAGTTATAAAATAAAAGATATTAAGGTTTCAAAACCAGGGGCCAATCTGTGATTTAATTGGACCTAGTTTGAATTACAGAAGTTTAAAAACGTTTTACACCCTCTGGGAACGCACCCAGACGCTGCCAGGGGGGCCCTGGCGCCAACGTGGCGGGTGCGGGGTGAGGTGGCATACCGGGCCACCGACTGGTGGGCCTCTGCCCCCTGCGCGCGGAAGAAAACGAAAAAAGGGGGGGGGGAGCTGCGCCCGCGGGATTCGAACCCGGGACGCGTTGCTCGCGCTGAAGGAACGGAACCACTACGCCTCTGCTGCTGTTTGTTCAGATACGGTGGCCGACTGAAGATATGGTAACGCGACGCTCGCTAACTGAATTTACTTAACACGCGCAGGAACAGAGGTGCAGATAACTGAAACCATCCACGGCGCTCGATAGCCGGCGACGAGACTCCGCAGGGCAACGCTGCCGGGCTCCGCTGTGGTGACAAACGAACGGGTGTGTGCTAATTCGAGCTGCGCAGAACAGGAGAGGGAGGAGGGAGCGGCTGCTCACCGCGGTGGCGTCGAGGAAGCGCCTGCTCTGCCGGCGTGCAGTGGCGCCCGGCGGCGGAAGAATCGGAGGCGTGCGAGGTGGCCGTTGCCCCTCCGGCCTCGACGCCTTCAGCGAAGATGAAGGCCAGGCCACGGGGGCTCCATTCCCGTGGCTGGCTTGGCCCGAGGAGGAACATGGCGAGGGGATGGTGGCAGTAGTCTGTCGGTGGTGTTCGGTGGTTCTCTGACGGGGGGGGGTGCAGAGTTTCAGTAGCAGCAGGAGATCGGCAGCTAGACGAAGGGGAAGAGGGGGTTGGCGGCGCAGGAGGAGGAAGGAGTAGGCTAGGGGGTCTAGGGTAGAGGGTAGGTGGTTTTATGGAGGGGAGAGCCTAGTACGGCAGTGATCCTAGAGGGGGAGGAGATGATCGATGGTTCTCCTGCTGTCGTACGATGATGACATCAGGGAGGGAGGAAGACCACAATGAACGAACAGGTACTGGGCTAGAAGTGGGAAAAGGAAATGGGCTTGGGCAGAGAGGTGGGCTGGGGAAAAATTGGGCTGAGGTGGAGAAGAGAAAGGAAAAGGGGTGGGCTGCCCTCTCCTTTTGGGAATTTCTTTTTCTTTTCCTTCTTTTTTTTTTGAGCAAGAGATCAAAGAGGGAGAGAGAGAAAGGATTTGGGGGGTTTTGGGGTGGTTTATTTCATTAAATAATTTTATTACTTTTCCAAAACAGGAAATGAAAGCAATGTTAGCAAAATTTTCACAAGGTGGAAATTTTAATTGAATTAAAGTTGTTTAGTTGAAAATTTCCAAATAGGGTTTGAGGTTTGTATTTTGATAATTAATTTTATTAAGTTGCAAAACAATAACCAAAAGCAAAGGTTAGTTAATGATTTCAAAATTGGAATATTAGTTTGATGTTTAAGTGGTTAGTGGAATTTCAAATAATGTTTGATTTGGGGAGTTTTGGAAATAAGCAAATTTTATTTAATAAGTTCAAGCAATTACAAACATTATTGAATTTAATTGGTTTGCAAAATTTTAATATTTAAACCCATATTGAAATATGATAAATAAGATTGAGTTGCTTTGAATTCTTTGAATTGCCACTAGGGTGTTTAACAAAAAGGGGAAATTTTATTAACAGGCAATTGGATTAAAACAACTTCAAATTGTTGAAAAAAACAAATGAGGGATTTAGTTTGCAAGTTGGAATTGGAAATTTTTTGAGCAAGGGGTGAAAGTTTAAATTGTTTTGAATTTTGATTTGCTTTGAAAAACAGAATGCAATGCTCATGGGATGCATGTGATGCAAAGCAAAAAGGAAAACAAACACTCTCTATTAGGGTAACACCCCAGGTGTTACAAGTGCACAGGCGAAACTCCTGTATTCTGTGGGATCAGAAACGAGAGGACCCTCATCAGTAGAGAGCTTGCACCTGGCGTCGATCGACATAGCACATGGGTTGCAATCCTGCATTCCTGCACGCTGGAGGATCTCAACTGTGTACTGCCGCTGGGAGAGGAACATCCCGGTCTTGGAGCGTGTGACAGAGACGCCGAGGAAGTAGGACAGGGCACCCAAGTCCGTCATGGCAAACTCACGGTGAAGGAGCGTCGTGATGTGCTGAAGAAGCCGCGGCTTAGAGGCAGTAAGGATGATGTCATCGATGTACAAGAGAAGGTACGCAATCTCGTCACCGTGGCGAAGGACGAAGAGGGACATGTCGGACTGAGATGCGACGAATCCGAGGCGGTGAGCATAGTGGGAAAACCGTTGGTACCACGCTCGAGGATTCTGCTTGAGGCCGTACAGAGACTTGTGGAGGCGGAAAACATGTTGGGGACGTGCCGAGCCGATGAAGCCAGGAGGTTGCTCATAGTACACCTCCTTGTCAAGAGTATCGTGGAGAAAGGCGTTCTTGACGTCGAGCTGGTGAACCGGCCATGCGCGAGAGGCGGCGATGCCGAGGACGATCCGGATGGTAGCGGTCTTGACAACGGGACTGAAAGTATCGTCAAAGTCGACACCATGCTGCAGAGAGAAGCCATGCACATCCCACCGAGCCTTGTAGTGGGAGAGACCACCATCCGAGCCAAATTTATGCTTGAAGATCCATTTCCCTGAAAAAACATTAGCACCAGCCGGACGAGGAACAAGGGTCCATGTACGGTTATGTATTAGGGCATTGTACTCCTCGGACATGCCTCTCGCCAATGGGAATCCTGAAGAGCACCCCGGTATGTTATAGGAATTGGGCAGATAGAAGAATGAATGGCCGAAAGGTTGAGACGGTCGATGGGCTTGGTGATGCCGGGCTTGGATCGCGTGGTCATTGTGTGAGAAGGAGGAGGCGGAGGTGGGCGAGTACGAGGGGCACGAGGAGGGCGAGGAGATGGTGTTGGAGGGGATGGTGGTGGTGTGGATGCAGGAGGACTCGGAGGCGCAGGAGACCTAGGCTCGGACGACACAGGAGAGGCGGTGCGAGGTGAGATAGGAGGGGAAGGTGCGGGAGTCGAGGCATGCATAATGGTTTAGGCTGGTTGATGGGTTGCCGGTATGTGTTAAGTGCTGGCGAGGTCAAGTAGGAAGTCGAGGTGGTCAGCAGAAGGCGACGACGAGGTGCGGGCAAAGGAAAACTGGGTTTCATCGAACACGACATGACGAGAAGTGATGACGCGACGAGTGGTGAGGTCGAGGCAGCAATAGCCGCGGTGAGAGGAACGATACCCTAAGAAGACACAAGCGGTGGAGCGCGGAGCGAGTTTGTGCGAGTCTGTGGCAGATTGATTCGGGTAGCACAAGCAACCAAAGACACGAAGGTCGGAGTACGAAGGAGGGTGCTGGTAGAGGAGTTCGTAGGGAACAGAAAACCCGAGAGGTTGGCATGGGCCATAGTTGATGAAGTAGGTGGTTGCGGATAGGGCCTCTGCCCTGTAGAATGGTGGCATGTGGGCTTGAAAGAGGAGCGTGCGTGTGATGTCGTTGAGTGTACGAAGAGAGCGTTCGGCCTTGCCGTTTTGCGGAGAGGTGTAGGGACATGACATGCGGAGATGGATGCCGTTGGCGATGAGAAACTCGACTAGGGTAGAGTTGACAAACTCGGTGCCAGTGTCAGTTTGTAGGGAGATGACGGATAGGTTAAACTGAGTGTAGGCGTAAGCAACAAAGTTGATGAGGACATCGGCAGTGCCAGACTTGTAACAAAGAGGAAAAGTCCACATAAAATGGGAGAAATCGTCGACTATGACAAGGTAGTATTTGAAACTAGAATTACTTAACACAAGAGAGGTCCATAAATCACAATGTATTAATTGGAAAGGAAAAATACTGGAAGTTTGAGACCTAGAAAACGGCAAACGAACATGCTTGCCCAACTGACATGCATGACACATCGTGGGAGCATTATTACATGGAATCGAAAATTGTTTAGATAATTCTGACATGGTGTCACGTCCTGGATGTCCTAACCGGCGATGCCAGAGCTCGGTGGTGGTGGAGGTAGCGAGGAGGCCGACAGATGAAGATGGCGGGCTTGATCTGGTGGAAATCTGGTAGTGTGGTCCGGTGCGACTGCAGCGTGTGATCTCGCGCCTGGTGTGAAGGTCCTTGATAGAAAAACCAAAGGGGTCAAACTCGACGGAACAAGAGTTGTCAATAGTAAACTGGCGCGTAGATATGAGATTTTTAATTATGTTGGGAACTACTAGGACATTGGATAAAGAAAATTTGTGTTGTGGTGTGGACATGGAAGTGTGACCAATGGAAGAAATAGGCAGAGAGACACCGTTGCCGACCGTAACATAAGAAGAAGGAGTAGGAGAGGAAGAAGAGAGTATACCGGGGTGGGAAACCATATGCGAGGTGGCGCCGGAATCCGTCACCCATTCCGGCTGGTTGGAGTAGGAGCCGGCGACATTGTTCAGTGCCGCTGTGAGCGCGGAGCAGTCCCACACAGGCGCGGGAGGGCCGCCACCATTGGAGCTAGCGTAGCAGATGGCTAGAGGAGGCGTGCTGTATGTGGTCGATGAAGGGGGCGCGTTATTGCCAAAGGCCTGGCCGTGGAGAGGGGCCAACATCGTGGTGTAGGCCTGCACCTAGGTGGAAGGGCGCCAATACACGGTCTGGTGGGCTGCGACCCAAGGAGGCCCGGCTCGTTGGAGGGAGCAGGCGGCCCACGGACATGAGGTGGTGCGGGCGTACTGGACGGGCGCCAGGTGGGCTTCATCTGCTGGGCCTGACCCGTGTAGGGGTTGAAGCAGATCCACGAGCGAGGAGAAGCAGGCTGGCCACCACCTCCGTTCCAATGATTTCCTCCGCCCTTCTTTTTCTCGAAATGGCCATTGCCGCCGCCGCCTCCGGAGTTGCGGCTCTACTCGCCGCCTCCGCCCGTGGAGTTGCCGTATAGAGCGACTTGTGGAGATGGCTGGGCGGTGTTGCCGATTTGAGTCCCACGGAGGAGCAAGAGAGAGTGGGTCTGCAGGAAGGTTGGGAACGGAACCTGCATGGTGACAAGTGTGGTGATATCGGAAAAACGAGGATTCAGACCACGAAGGCAAGTAAGGACCAGTGTCTAGTCCGAGACGGGATGTACGGCGTTGCGCATGGCATTGAAGAGGGACTTGAGGCGGTGGCAACAGTTGGTGATGGTGAGGTTGCCCTGGACGATGGCGCGGAACTCCGCCTTGAGGTAAACAACACGTGTCATCTGGTCGTCAGGGAAGAGATTGCGGATGAGTGTAGGCCTCGTACGTAGTCTGGTCCTCCGCCATGATGATGTCGAGGATTTCCTCGCTGATGGAGCCGTAGAGCCAGGACCGGACGAAGAAGACCTGGCGAGTCCACTCGGCGGTGCAGGCGGCGGCCAGAGTGTCGGTGGAGACATGGGCGGTGAGCTCGTATTTGCCGAGGAGGACACTGACAAGCATGCACCACTTGGAGAAGCTGGACCCCTTGAGGTCGAGGAGACGGGGACGTGCGTCTTCACGCTGGCGACGTTGACCGCGAGGGAGGCTGGCGATGACACGGCCGACACGATGGCGGTCTCAAAGGAAGACGAAGTCATGGAGGAGGTGGTTTGCGCAGCAGAAGACATGGCGGCGGCGCGGCGGAATCTATGATAGGGTCGGGATTAGGGTTTTACTCAGATGCGTTTCGCTCTGATACCATGCGATCGAGATAGATTGAGGGAAAACACCACACAAGGGGCGATCGGCTCGTATTGATTTATAGCACATGTACAAGTGCCTTGCAAGGCAAGGAAGCAATCTAAACCTACCAAACCGATATATACAAGATCGGCTGAGGATATTGTCTAATAAACGTGCCTAGCAAGCTCTACAGTAAATATACGCTAACATCTTGCGCACGAGATCAAGCCCTGCCTCCAGAGCCCCCTCCACGACGGCCAACGCTGCTAGATTCTTTGTTAGGGCCACGGGCTTGGGATGGCCACGGACATGAATCAAATCACGAATTGGAACCGATAGCAGGAAGATAAATTGCTGAAAGGGAAAGTGCAAGAAGGGAAAGGTGCAGAAAAGGAAAGTGCTAAAAGTAGATAACTCGAAATTAGGGTTTTCTCATATTTTGTGCCACCCAGCCACCCACTCTCCCTGGTTATATGGAGTACCCAGAGGAGCCGCAGTACAGAGGATATTTTGGTAATTCCAGAGATTAGGCTTACAAGTTGGGGATGGAAGGATAGCCGTTGGATTGGGCAAGGGGTACCGTAGTTATCAGTAGATAGAGGCAAGGCTAGACACATTTCCTGACAATACTCCCTCGCGAACTTCAGACTTCAAGGCTGAAATGTAGGAAATGTTGCCTTGATGAATTGGGCGTCTTCCCAAGTTGCTTCCTCCGGTGTAAGATTTTCCCAGTGGATTAACCACTGTGGAACTGCAACATCATAGTTACCTGCACTACGAGGAACTTGACGGTATTGAAGTACAGAGAGGGGAGCTACCTTGATTTTACCTTCAGGTGTGAGTAAGGGAAGAGTAGGGTTGGGATCTGCCTTAGGGCCCAAATGATTCTTCAATTGATTGACATGAAACACATCATGCAGTAATGTGCCTTCTGGCAACTGTAACCTGTAAGATACCGTGCCCACCTTTTGCAGAACTCTGAATGGGCCATAATATTTGGAGGAGAGTTTCAGAGAATTGCGTAACCCCAATGTTGTTTATCGGTACGGTTGCATTTTCAAGTAGACCATGTCACCTATATCAAAGTGGCATTCGGTGTTTTTCAAATCAGCATACTTCTTCATCCTATTTTGAGCTTGGAGTAGGTTATGCTGTAGGGATTTGAGTATCTGCTCCTTCTCTTGTAAGGTTACTGCCACCTCGGGGGAAACATCACATGGAACTGAGATATCATGCATGTGAGGAGGGGCATACCCATAGAGTGCTTCAAAAGGAAATGTCTTTTAGGAGGTGTGGTATGATGTGTTATACCACCATTCTGCTGCAGGAATCCAGTTAGCCCATTCCTTAGGTTCTTTGAAGGCCATACTCCTCAAGTATTGTTCCAAGCATTGGTTCACACGTTCATTTTGGCCATCAGATTCAGGATGGTATGTTGTGCTCAAGTGTAACTCGATCTTCATGGCACTAAATAGTTCTTGCCATAATTTGGATGTGAATATCCTGTCTCTGTCACTTACTATGATCTTCGGTGGCCCATGTAGTTTGAAGACATTGTCAATGAATAATGTGGCCACTTGTGAGGCAGTGACTGGGTGAGATAGAGTGAGGAAGTGGGCATACTTGGTCAGCCTGTCGACTACCACCAGTATAACATCCTTGCCTTTGGATTTTGGCAATCCTTCCACAAAGTCCATTCTTATCTCAGCCCATTTTGTTTTTTGGGATATTCAGAGGTTCCAGAAGGCCAGGGTAGTGTACTCTTTCAGTTTTTGAAATTTTGCATACTGGGCACTGTGCAATTCTTGTTGCAATGCCAGTCTTCATGTTTGGCCAGTAGAATAGTTTTTTGAGTATGTGGTATGTAACCCTGCTACCTAAATGCCCACCGAAAATGGAGTTGTGAAAAGAGTTGAACACTTTGTCTTTTAAGTCTGTGGAACTCCCAAGAAGTATCCTATTTTTGTATTTGAGAATTCCAGCTGATAGAGAGTAGTGAGGGATGCTAGTAGCATTGACTGCCAACTGTTGAAGAAATTTGGTGCATTTCTCATCATTAGTGTAGGATGTTTCGATATCTTGCATCCAGGTAGGGACTGCTGCTGAGATAGCTGCACACTGTTCTTCAGGGGAATGTTTCCTGGAGAGTGCATCTGCTACTGTGTTTTCACTTCCCTTTTTGTACTCAATGGTGTAATCAAATTCAAGTAACTTCAACATCAATTTGTGTTGTATCCCCTCAAGTAACCGTTGACTGGACAGATATTTCAAACTTTTTTGATCTGTCTTGATGAGAAGTTTGTTGCCCAGTAGGTAATGCCTCCATTTGCGCAGTGATTCCAATATTGCAAGAGCCTCCTTTTCATATATGGACAAGGCTTGTGATTTAGGGCCTATAGCCTTGCTGAAGTATGCTATGGGCTTGCCCTGTTGCATCAATACGGCTCCTAGGCCTGTTCCTGATGCATCTGTCTCAAGGGTGAAAGAGAGTGAGAATTTGGGAAGTACCAGAACCGGGGGTGTAGACATTACCAACTTCAATTGTTGGAAAGCTTGATTCTGAGGTTCTGCCCATGTGAACGAGTCTTTCTTGAGGGCATCATGTAATGGTCTGCATATTGTGGCATATCCTTTGATAAACCGTCTGTAATAACCAGTTAAGCCCAAGAATTGGCGTAATTCTTTGATTGTATTGGGAGCCTTCCATTGAAAAATATCCTTGATCTTTGTTGGGTCTGTAGCAACTCATTCACCTGATATTACATGGCCCAAATACTCGACAGTAGCAGTTGCAAATGAGCATTTACTTGCTTTTGCTTTGAGTTTGTGTAATCTCAGTAATTGGAACACCAGTTTCAAGTGCTGTCTATGGATTGGTAGACTCTTGCTGTAGACAAGTATGTCGTCGAAGAAGACCAAGACAAACTTTCTCAAATGAGGTGAGAAAACGATGTTCATTAGCTGCTGGAATGTGGCTGGAGCATTTGTTAGCCCGAAGGGCATCACTAAGTACTCATAGTGACCCAGATGTGTACTGAATGCAGTTTTGGCGATGTCGTCTCGATGCATACGGATTTGATGATATCTAGAGCGTAAGTCTAATTTAGTGAATACAGTGGCTCCCTGTAGCTCATCCAAGAGATGTTCTATCACTGGAATTGGGTATTTGTTCTTGATGGTTAGAGCATTGAGTTGTCGATAATCGACACAAAGTCGCTAGGTCATGTCTTTCTTCCTGACTAATATAGCAGGGGATGAATATGGGCTGTTGCTCAGTCTAATTTCAGAGTTCTTCAACATGTTCTGTACTAGCTCTTCCACAATGTTTTTCTGTTTGTGAGGCATACGATAAGGTCTCACATTAGGTGGATTGGATCGCTCCTTAATAGGAATGGTGTGGTCACAGTCCCTGTGTGGAGGCAAGCCCTCTGGCTCATTGAATATATCTTTGTATTGGTCCAAGATATCTTGCACTTGAGAGTGGTTACTGCTAGAATCATTGGTTATTGGAGTGGTAGCCGGTGTTTGTTTGTCCTGTAATCTGATGAGATAGGCTTGGGCACCAGAATTGAGCAGTTTTGCACATGCTTTTGCTGTGATGGTACCGTTGTGTATCAGTACTGCTTTATCCATTAAGGTGCACCACTGTCCCTCCACTGTGATCGAGATACTCCTCTTGTCCCAGTCATAATAATTAGGACTGTGCTTTTTAAGCCAGTTTGCCCCTAATACCATGTCATACCCCTTCAATGGAAGCAATTTGCAATCATGTGTAAATGTCTTGTTCTGTATTTTGAATTTGCAACTGGGTAAGTACCCCTGTGAAATCAGTTCTCCTCCTCCTTCCACCAGCACTTTCTGGACTGCAGTAGGCTGTGGTGTTAGTTTTGTTCTTTTGATGAACTCACTATCGATAAAAGTATTTGTGCTGCCTGTGTCAATTAGGGATGTAGCTTTGTGACCTCCAATTTGCACGAGTACAGAGAGTGTGGTATCACCAGGAATTCCATGCATGGCCTCAGCTGAGATCTGCATACAATTTTCTGTATTCTTTTCTCGTTGTTGTTGTGCTGTTTCTTGAGGTTGTTGCGGCTGGACTGTATCAGGGAGTGTTGCTGCAGCATCATGAAACGTGTCCAAGTTGTCAGGTTCCTCTTCTGTGTCACTATGGCCTTGACATTGTATGGCATGAACAATGCTCTTCATGTTAGCACATTTGTGTCCAAATGACCATTGCTCAGGACAATACCAACACTTGCCTCTTTCCCTAGGCTTCGCTGAATTCTGTCTTGGCTTGTTATCGCTCATTTGTGGCCTAATGTTACTCTGTGAGTTGTTTCTGTTTGAAACCACAGGTGCTATGGTTTTCTTATTGGCAGCGAGAAAGGCCGTCTCTTGTTGCTTGGCGTGCTAGTATGCAGATTTCAGGGTAGCTGGGTTATGGCTACGAACATCATGCTTAATTGTATCTTACAAGCCACTGATGAAGCGCGGGAGAAAGAAATTATCTGTGAGATATGGATGGTCTCTCTGCATACTGATCATGTGTTCTTCGAAGCAGTCTATGTACTGGCTGACTGATGTTGTTTGCTTCAAATACTGGAATTGCTCCATTGATTCGTGTTCTCCAGGTACTGGAAATCTGTCACAAATTAGCTGGCAGAATTGTTGCCAATTGCAAAGATACATATTCAGATTGCTGCTGGTCAGCCACGTTTTTGCCTTTCCTCTGATGTGTGCATTGGCCCACTTGACTTTATTTTCATTGTAATTCCACTGAGTTGGAAGATGGCTTCACATTCATCAATCCAATTTTGTTTATTGTCACCAAAGAATAAGGGTAGCTCCACACTCGGGGCTCTAATATATGGTTCTTGGCTGTTATGATGGTACTGATGGGATGCTGTATGAGGTTGGTGTTGCGTGTGGTAGGGGATTGGGATGGGTTGTGTGTAATGAATAGTGGGTTGGGTGGGGGTGTAGGTGTATTGTGGTGAAAAAATTTGTGATTGTGGTGGGTAATGGTAATATCCTTGATTGGGTGGGTGGTACTGGTGATTTGGTGGTGGGGTGGGTAGCAATGAGGTGGGGTTTGCTGTTGACTGTAGTGGTGAAGGAATTGTTGTGAAGATGTAGGTGTAGTAGTCTGGTGTGTATATGCGTGGGATTGTAGAGTGGCAGATGAGGTTGCTTTGGTAGCTGTGGTGGTAGAGAAAGGTTGGGAATTTTGGGCTTGGCTGCTAGGATTTGCTTCTGGTGTGAGGCTAGCGAACGGCATGCCCAAAGGAATTTGAGTTGTGGCAGGTGGCTGGCTATTGTGGGCTGCTGGTTGCTACGTAGATGTAGGTGGAGGTGAGATTTCCTGTAGGATGGGGCTGAGATCTGGTTTGGGGGGTGGTGGTGTTATGAACCCTGGCTGCGTGGTCGACAGCACTGGCTTCTCCAGGTTCTTGATGCTAAGGGCAATTTGTGACACCATGGTTGTCAGGTTGGAGATAATACCTTGAAGGGAATCGATGGAGGCTTGCTGATGTTCCAGGCGACGGGTGAGGTTGAGCACCTCACGAGGTAGTCTGGTACCAATCTCCTCTTCTTCTTTAGCATGTGCTTGAGCGGCTGCTTGCAATTCCGCCTCCTCATTGGCAGCTGCCATTTTTTCCTGCGATCTAGTTCGGTGGAGTGTCATGGAAGTGTCGATTCGCGGGGATTTCTTCCGCGGAGCGATTCTGGGCAGTCGAGACAGACGGGGAGAGGGATTTTACGAACCGCAGATCGAAGATGCGGCCAACCTCGATTCTGTCGTCAGACGCGATAAGGGTGGAGAGGGTGGGAGTCGCTCGGAGGAAATTGGCTTCTGATACCAATTGTCAGGGCCACGGGCTTGGGATGGCCGCGGACATGAATCAAATCACGAATTGGAACCAATAGCAGGAAGATAAATTGTTGAAAGGGAAAGTGCAAGAAGGGAAAGGTGCAGAAAAGGAAAGTGCTGAAAGTAGATAACTCGAAATTAGGGTTTCCTATGTATTGCGCCACCCAGCCACCCAGTCTCCCTGGTTATATGGAGTACCCAGAGAAGCCGCAATACAGAGGATATTTTGGTAATTCCAGAGATTAGGCTTACAAGTTGGGGATGGAAGGATAGCCGTTGGATTGGGCAAGGGGTACCGTAGTTATCAGTAGATAGAGGCAAGGCTGGACACAGTTCCTGACATTCTTCTTGTTCAAGCGAGGGGTGGAGGATAGGGCAGTGAGCGCCCCCACCTGGGCTTCCGTCAGTGGCCCCTCATCGAAGGCCGCGTGATACTTGTTCGCGGCGGCCGGCTCCTCGACCTCAATCCCCAACTTCTTCATGATGAGAAGTTGTGTGCGGGCCATCGACGAGAGGGTGGCGGCGGAGGTCCCAGCCAGACAGCCGCTGCGGCGCGGCATACGCGGCGCCGTAGGCCGGGGAAGCAGGGCTGGGGTGATTGGGTCAGCCACGACCTGGAGCATCTGGTCGAGCAAAGCAGGCGAAGTGGTTGGGGGAGCCGCTGGTGCAGACGCATCTCTAGCGTCCTCGCCGGCCCGTGGGCTTCAAGGGAAGAAGCCCCGGTTGGGCTCCCGAACGATGGTGTGCTCACTGCAGCAGCAGCAGCCGAGCAAGGCGTCATGGTGTGGGCTGTCACCTCATGGATAGGCCCATCCTTAGAAGCACCGTCCACTATAACCCCAGGGTCCGCGTGACATCCCACCGCGGCTGCAGTGTTGACCACCTGTGCGCACGCAGTCACGGGGAAATTAATCCTATACGACCCTGGCTGAACGACCCAGCCTGTGGACCAACCCGCATGATTAACATGGCAAACAAGTTAGTTCAAAATTTCACTTGATTTTTTTATTGCTGGTGGCTACAGTAACCGATTCCGCGTGGGCGTTCCATGCCAGATGTGCATAGCTCGGCTTGGTCCACGGCACGGTTAGTACGACCTCGCTCGTATAGGATTTATTTCCCAGTCACGGGCAGGACCGTCCCGTCTCCCCTGGCACAGTCACCGAGCTGCTGTATCCCCAGGTCCTCCAAGCCACGCTGCACGTCTAGAAGACCCCTGTCAGAAACACGGAAGAGGAAGATTTCTTCTTGCATGGTTAGGATCGATGAAGTCGCGGCGTTCACATCGGGGGCGTCACGAGCCCTTCCAGCACCACGCGCGCTCCCCTCCGGGAACGGGACAACTCCAACCTCGGGACCCCCGCTAGGGCTTGTGAGCACCTGACGCTCAGCGATCATCGCCGCCTCCTCCAACTCGCCGGCCACGTCGGACATGACGACACCGTTCTTCACCAGTACCGGCCTGCGGCGGCCGTGGCCACCAGACTACACTCCAAGTCTGGTGAAGATGGACGGCCTCCCCGCCCTCGCCGGCGCGGCACGTGACCCGTCGATACACCTGCGCGCCCACGGGAGCGAATGCGTACGTATCTCCCTGCCAGGCCGACCTCCATTTGCGCCAGGGGTGGTGGAGACATTAACAAACTCCTCAAGCAAGTCCAGGTGCACGAGCACGAGCCCGTTGTGGACACAGGGGCACTCCGACAGGGGTGTGTCGGCGTCAATGACCTGCAACGAAATGAAGTAGCTAAGGGCCTGTTCGGCAACGCTCCAACTACCGACTCCGCAGCCGGAGCGAGAGGAGCTGTACCGAACGTCTTAACTCCGCGGATCTGGAAGAGTGGAGTGGAGCGGCACGCTCGTTCCAGAAAAAGCCGGATCGGCTCAAAATTACGAAGTATGCCACCACGAAGTGACTTTACGAACCGGTACACTCTATTCTATCCTCTCGTCTGGATCCTCCTCCCTAGCGCTCGCGCGTCGCCTGCTCTCATTTCGCTCAAGGATGAGCTCCTTGGGCCGGCCCATTTTCTGTTCCTTACGCGCAAGACTCCTCTTCCCTTCGTTTGTCTCTGCAGCTGGGTCCCGCTCTGCGTGGGGCCAGGTTGTCAGACAGATATGTCTAATCCTATTCTGTTTGTTGTACATAGGTGGGGATGCCTCCCTATTTAAGCTGATGTCTAGTTCACTGAACTTCCGAGGTGGGACTAAAAAACGTTCCGGACCCGTGTCAGTTTGTTGGCTTCATACGGCAATCCGCGCGTATGCGCTGCGCTACGCTACTACGATGCTGAGTATATGTTGTCTTGGTCAACGCAGTACAGCACGCTGCCGAAGCCTACCAGGCGTGAGCATTGATTACCAGCACATGCTTCCATGTCAGGCTTCTCAGCTAGTACGCTCCTAGCCTAGCCATGCATGCATGCATGCATCCATACAAATATTAAGGACCCACATGCATGTGGATTAGATAGGCTGTACGTGGATTCGTTAGGCTATTTAATCAGTATATAGCTGGTTATTTACTTAGCTGGCTATTACCGCAAATTAGTACATAGATAGATAGATGCATACGCTTTTCTGAAGGTGGATACATCTGTGTCTTCAAGATAAATCAGTACAAAAAATCTAAAACATAGAGTTGTTGTTAAGATACCTAGATGCATACTTTTTCATAATTAAATCCCAACGCCTACTAAACTTTTGATCGGTTAAAAAATCTAGAAATTTTAAACTGGACTTAACAACATAATAGGAGAAAATTTGAGAAAAACAGCCTATAATCCTAAAAATTTAAAAAACATTTTCAAAAAAGTCCTTTTACATTTGAAACCGTGGTGGAAAAGCAGGCAAGAGAGGGTAATTAATTAATTTTAAAAAATAATTTTACCGATGAACTCAAATTGAGAAAAAGCTTGGAACAAAGAAGTGGGGAACAACACAAGGAAAAAAAAGCTCAATGGAACTAGGTACAAAAATTCCCATATAGAAACAAATTTCCATGGAGATAGGAACAAAAAGTAGAAACGAAAGTGAGGAACAACGATAGGAACAAAAGCTTAATGGAGTTAGGAACAAAAATGTCCATAGAGGAACAAAGCTCCATTAACATAGAAGAAAATCTTGAAACAGAAAGTGACGAACAACACTAGGAACAAACAACTGAATGGAGATAGGAACAAAATTATCTATAGAGGAACAAAGTTACATGGAGATAGAAACAAAAACTAGAAACAAAAGTGAGGAAAAACGTTACAAACAAAAAGCTCAATGGAGCTAGGAACAAAATATCCATAGTGGAACAAAATTTCATGGAGATATGAACTAAGAACTAGGATCAAAAGCGAGGAACAACGCTAGGAACAAAAATCACAATGGAGCTAGGAACAAAAATGTTCATAGAGGAACAAAGTTCCATAGAGATAGGAACAAAAACTAGAAACATAAAAAAAATGAGAAACAACACTAGGAACAGAAGGCTCAATGGATCTAGGAACAAAAATTTCCATAAATGAACAAAGTTACATGGAGATAGGAGCAAAAACTAGAAACATAAGCGAGGAACAATGCTAGAAACACAAATCAAAATGGAGCTGGAAAAAAAATGTCTATAGAGGAACAAAGTTCCATGGAGATAGGTACAAAAATTAGGAACAAAAGAGTGAGGAGCAAACACTAGGAACAAAAAGCACAATGGAGTTAGGAACACAAATTTCTATAGAGGAACAAAGTTCCATAGAAATAGGAACAAAAAACTGGGAACAAAAGAATGGAGTTAGGAACAAAAATTTCTATAGAGGAACAAAGTTCCATGGAAATAGGAAGAAAAGCGAGGAACAATTCTAGAAACAAAAAGCACAATGGAGCTAGAAACAAAAATGTCCATAGAGGAACAATGTTCCATGGAGATAGGAACAAAAACTAGAAAAAAAGTGAGAAACAACGCTATGAATAAAAGTCTCAATGGAGCTAGGAACAAAAAATTTCATAAAGGAACAAAGTTCCATGGAGTAAACCTAGGAACAAAAGTGAGGAACAATGCTAGGAACAAAAGGTAAAAAAGAGCTCGGAACAAAAATATCTATAGAGGAACAAAGTTCCATGGAGATAAAAAAATTAGGAACAAAAGTGAGGAACAAACGATAGGAACAGAAAGCACAATGGAGCTAGGAACAATTTTTTTATAGAGGAACAAAGTTCCATGAAGATAGGAACAAAAAGTTAGGAACAAAAGCGAGGGATAACGCTGGGAACAAAACGAAAAATGGCGATAGGAACAATAATGTCTATAGAGGAACATAATTCCATGGAGATAGGAACAAAACGCTAGGAACAAATGCAAGGAACAAAAATATAGGGACAAACGTTTGGAACAAATGTTGGGAAGAAAATCTAGAAACAAGTGTTAGGTAAAAAAATATTAGAAACAAAAATATAAAAACATAATGCTTGGAACAAATGTTAGCAACAAAAATATAAAAACAAAAGCTTAGAATAAATATGCTGGATAAAAAATCTAGAAACAAATGCTAGCAAGAAAAATATTGAAACAAAATTCTTGGTACAAAATTTAGAAACAAATGCTTGAAACAATATGCTAGAAAAAAAAAGTACATTGCTAAGAACTTAAAAGTAATAAGAATGGGTACTTTAAAGATGAAAATAAAGTAAGAGAAAAAAGTGAAAGAAATACATGAAAATTGAGAGTAGAAAAAAGTGAATAGAAACCATGCACATGGGAAAAACTAATTAAAAAGGTACTATTTTGAAATAAAAATAAAAGAAGAGAATATAAAGAAAAATACGTGAGCAGAAACGTATGAAAGAAAAAATGAAAACGAAAGAAACGGATCGGTGTGTACGTGCGGAAATGAGTTAGGTCCGCTCATGAGCTAGCTATATGCTGGGGTCAGTGCACCGTACATCCTATGGTGCCCAGCCTAAAGACGAACACCCTAATTGGGCCAAGCCCACAGCAAGAATTATTTAGCTAAACGGTGGTAGGAATCGCTCGCGCGATGTCGAGGGAATTCCTCTCGTCTCAGCTATGTCCTATGTACCCCTTTTGGGTTCAAAGCCCATCTCCCAGCAGCCCTCCCACCATGCTGGAACGCTTGCTACCACCTAAACAGGCTTCATTTGCCTCCAATTGGCTGGCAGCCCACGTTCTCTCACAGAGCTGAGCGAGCCGAACGCTCCTCGACGAGTTGTCTCGACCCGGAGAGCGCTCCTTGCGCGGAGCAGAGCGGAGCAACACAAATCGCTGGAGTGGTGCGTTACCGAACGTTATGTTTCTGTTGGTAGGTTCTCTCGCAACCGCCGGATCTCCATCAAACACACAATAGTTTTTCAAGGAATCTAACACGCAATAATGATTCGTACCGCTTCACACCATCAGCCATTACGAGAGTCATCCATCCCTCATCTAACGGCCAGGAGGGCTCCAAGGGTCGCTGCTTGAATTCAGACAGCTTAACTTCACAGACTGTCACTTTCGCTCAACTACTCTCTTGTTTTTCACCTTATTCTCCTCTATTTAGCCTCGAATCCACTAGGATCGAAGGCATATCTGTAATCCCTCGGTTGAAACTCCGGGAGAAAGAAACAATCGAATCTTCAATGCAAGAGCAAGGACAACGGCTGATCTCATTGAAGTCATTCTGCCGGAACTTGCAGACTGGCGAGCCACCCGGGTTCTCAAATTGGTGTTGCCTCCGGGAGATTAAACACACTTGAGAAATAGCTAGTACTCTGTCCATTCATGTACATTTGCCTTCTTTCTACAGTTTTTAGCGCTTTGTTTCTGCCATCTTTGGCTTTGTAATCTTCTATGTTCTTTCTCGGCATTTGTCCCGGTTTCGTCTTAGTATAATGAAGCATAGCGCCCGCTGCGTTCAGTCAAAGAAAATCCCTAGGTTGAAACTCTAAGAGCATCTGCAGTGCGGCGCTAGGGAAAAATCCTACCAGTTTTAGCAGTTGCCACAAAAATCCCGGCCGTTTTGTTGGCATCGACGCAAAAACCCCGCGCTTGGAAAACAAGGAGAAATTCAGGCCCAGTAGTGCCACACGCTTGCGTACCTAGGATTATCAATTTTAAGCGCTGCCTCAAGCGCTACAGGGCTGTGGATGCTCTAACCGCCTTTGTTGATGTCTTGCAAGAAATCCCTCTGAAATGGCAGACCTCTTGAATAAACTATCAAATCCGCTACTGTTGTGTGTGTTCCTGGATTCGTTCATAAGATACTAGCTTTGAGCAATGAGCAGACTCAGTACCTCACAAGTCGTATCAGAGCCATAGGATCCTCGACGGCGATTGGATGTTGAGTGTGGTGAGGTCAGGATCTCTCGTAAAATCCCTCACCGGTGCTCCTAGTCCGAGCGACGATACATGGCTCGTACGTGGCGTCTTAGCGATGGCCCTAACGTTCGGGTGCAGATCTAGGAAGGAGAAGTTGCTGCGGAAAACTTCAGGGGCGGTAAAATCCCACCTCCCAGCCTCAATCGTGCATCACTGGAAACAAGGCGGCGTTGGCAGTGTATGATGGTAAGCGTTGCTTTCATAAAACCCTCTCATCCTTGTTGGTCATTTCTACAATGAGGTTTTTGCTAGTATTCTGTTGGTTAGTAAGATCCCTTGGTCATGGCAAGGCAGGAGACTTTGTCGACGACAAGTAGTACATCAACCCTAAACCGACTCGATATTAGATTTATAACCCTAAGCCAGCCGTGTATATAAGGCCGGCAGGAGCACCTAGAGGGGACACACAATATCGATTCATCAGTGTAGCTATTCCAGTATGTGAAGTAATCAACTCCTACAACCAAGTGCAAAGTGCCAAGAATTAATACAACAACTATCTGTAGCACAAACTCTAGACCCCAACATTACATTTTCAAAAGGAAAAATGTTGATAAAACACCCTGAACTTGACAGATAAAATCATATGCTCCCTCTGTAACTCTGAATTAGGAGTTCACTGAGGTTAAAGGGCCATTTAGAATAGCAGCCATAGAATAATGATCAAAGTGCTCATTCCCCATCTCATCTTGAAATGAAGCAATTGAATTGTGCATGTACTTAATAGTGGCTTTACTATGGAAGAATTTGGAATTCATCTCCCCAAATTTTGCCCATCTGATAGTGGCCCTTTGCTTCCAATATGTATTATGTTGGCTAAGAACATAAGCCAATTTATCCTTAATAATTTGTCTACCACCCTTTTCCCATGAAGAAAGTGGTCTAAGCTCTTCCAATGTATCAAAAAGAAAGATCGACTCATTAGCATTAGCAATAACTTGAGTGAAGTGAGAGATGCCTTTCGACCAAACTTTCAGACATTTCCTTAATCTTTTGAATTTTGTAGTGATCCTCTTAGCACTATCATATTCTTGAATATGTTGCTCCCAATTCTCTTTAACAAGAGTCTTGAAATCTCTATGATGAAGCAAAAAATTCTCGAATCGAAAAATCCTTGGTTTAGAAATAGAGGTCCCAATCTGGATGTTATATGGAATTTGATCAGAGATGGGTTTAGCTAACGACAGCACCATAGTGTTAGGAAAACATGTCGTCCAAGATTCAGTTGAACAAACCCAGTCTAACTTCTCAAGAAGAGGTGCATTTTGCATGACATGCAACTTGACTCTCATTTGAGTTATACCCCAGACTTATTAGCTCTTGAAACTCCATTTACTAAGGAAGAGATAGACTTGATTGTGAAATTTTTTCCTTTGGACAAGTCCCCGTGACCATATGGTTTTAACAATAATTTCATTAAAGAATGTTGGGACATAATTGCTGAGGATTTCTACAAGTTGATCAGAGACTTCTATGAGGGAAATGTCAATTTGCAGAGTATTAATTCTTCATTTATCACTCTCATTCCTAAGAAGGACTCTTCGATTATAGCCAATGATTATAGACCCATTTCTATGCTTAATTGCTCCCTCAAAATTATCATTAAGATTTTGGCCAATAGACCGCAGAAGGTAATGCCTAAGTTAATTCATGCAAACCAATATGGTTTCCATAATAAGAGATCCATTCAGGATTGTTTACCTGGGCCTATGAATATCTTCACCTCTGTAACACTCAAGGAAGCCCATTTGTCATTTTAAAATTGGACTTTGAGAAAGCATTTGACATGATTGAGCATAACACTATAAGATACATCCTTGTTGCTAAGGGATTTGGTACCAAATGGATTAGATGGATAGATCTGATTTACTCTGCAGGTTATTCCTCAGTTTTGCTAAATGGCATTCCTGGCAAACAGTTCTTCTGCAGAAGAGGGGTGAGGCAGGGTGACCCATTGTCTCCCCTCATTTTTCTCCTTGCATCAAATCTTTTATAGAGTATCTTAAATGAAGTCATGCACAATGGGCTTATTAGTGCTCCAGTTTCTTCACTGGCATGTCCTGATTTTCCAATCATTCAATACGCCGACGACACCTTGCTGGTTATGCAGACTTGTGCTACCTATATTATGCATGTCAAGAATTTTCTCATATACTTTGCTGATTATACTGGTTTGAAAGTAAACTATGCCAGTACTTGTTCCTATGTATGTGAGTCCTGCCTAGTCTGCTTTGCTTTCTTCCTCATTGGGATGCACCATTGGAGAACTTCCTTTTTCATATTTGGGCCTTCCATTGAATACCACTAAACTGAAAGTGCTTGATTTCTGCCCATTGTTGCAAAGGGTTCATTAGAGGCTCTCTTATTGTTCAACTCTCCTCTCATATGGTGAAAAACTTCAGCTTGTTAAGTCTGTCTTCTCGAGTTTGCCAGTATTTTACATGTGTACCCTTCAAATTCCACTTGCAGTCATTAATCAATTGAATAAATATCTGAATCATTGCTTTTGGAGAAAATATGGTATGGAAGATAGAGGTTCTGCTCTTGTTGCTTGGGACAAACTGACTATTCCTAAAGAACAAGGAGGTCTGAGGGTTATTGATCTTTCCGTCCACAACACTTCATTACTCTTGAAGCACCTGCATAAATTCTTTAACAATGTAGGTCTTCCATGGATTAAGCTTATTCGAGAGAAATACTATTCGGATAGGCAAGTTGATTTGAGACCCGTTGGATCCTTCTAATGGAAAATCCTCATCGAACTCATTCCTATGTACAAAAGACTAGCCAAAGGTGTCATTGGGGATGGGAAATCGATCTTACTTTGGTCTGATAGATGGCACTCGGATATATGTAAAGAATCATTTCCTCAGCTTTTCTCTTTCTGTAGAGTCTAGCAGATTAGCTTCAGGCAATTCAATCTAAGGCAAATTGAAGATAATTTTCATACACCTCTTTCTATGGAAGCATTTCAGCAACTCCAATTATTAGAACAAGCGATGCTCAGCCATCCTCTGTCCTAGGATGATGATAGATTGATGCTACAGGAGGGTACAGATGCATACATCCCTATGAATGTTTACAAGATCTTGAAGTCGGGTCCTAAAGCACATGCGAATTATTCATATCTTTGGAAAATTGCAGCTATTATGAAATACAAGGTATTCTGTTGGTTGCTTTTCAAGGACAGAATTAACACTAGAAATTTACTTAGCCGGAAAACATTTCATCTCCCAGACTACAATTGTGTGTTATGTAACGAGGGCATTGAAGAAACTTCACTCCACTTGTTCTGGGACTACCCTTTTTCCCTTAGATGCTGGGAGACTATCTGTCCATGAAAGAAAAGAGGTTTCTCTCCCATTGAAGAATGTACTCTGACGCTTCAGGAGTTACCTAAAGGTTTTGCTATGGATATTTTCATCATGAGTTATTAGAATATTTGGATGCAAAGGAACAACCTCATTTTCAAAGAATCTACTCCTAGTTTAAGATCCTGGCGACATCTGCTCAAACAGGATCTTATCATTTTAAGTTATCGTATCAAGACCAAGTTTGTTACTGGTCTGAAGGATTGGATAGACTCAGTTTATATTTATTTTTTTATGTTAGAGAGAACTGGTACTGGTTAACTTGTATTTTGTAATTTTGTGAGTTTGAAATGGAAAACCATAAAACACTTTGTTATATGGTAAAAATCTTCAAAAAAAAGGGGCCATTTACTAGCGTATCACTCTCTTATCCCACTTGCCTGACATGAAGCAACATGTGTTGAACTACATCTCAAACCGTGCTCAGTTTGCAAGTTGAACAAACCTTGACACTTCAAGTACCTAGGACTCCTTAAGCCCTTACATGTCCCTATTTTTTCATGGATTCTTATGAATATGGATTTCATGGAAGGACTGTTAGTTTATGAAAATAAAGATATTGTACTGGTAGAGGTGGACGGAATCACAAAATATGAATTTGTATTTTCATGGAGCATCCCATCTAAAAGTATAAATGGGTGTGACCTCTAGGCGTCCCCTCCTCAATTTTATTCTGGCCGTCCGATCCGAACCTCCACGTGGATCCTGACCACTCATTACTGTCGGTTTAGATGAGCCGAATTAAACAAGGGTTTGCGAAATCAATGGACACACGTTTTTTCGTGTCTCCCCTCTGGCTGAATGTTGCCCAGGCGCATGCGCCCCCATGGCTAGGCCTCCATCCACACGTTTAATCGGTGTGGCCGCTTGCCAAATTGCGCATGGGAGAGAGCCCATTGGTTGGGCGTGCACTTTTACCGTTATAGTTTCTTGCGCCCTCACGCCGCGGTCAAGACGCGCTTCTGTCATGCCCTCCCGTTCTCCCGTGCCGGTCGCTAGCCATGGCCCCGGGGTTCTGTTCGGTCCATGTTTTTCCTCTGGACTCAGTTCTCTCCTCTACAACCCCAAGACCAACCCCGAGGGTAAAAATGCGCACCGGACGAAAAAGACAAAACAAATGGGTAAACTTACTCTTGGCAGCCTCCAGGGCCTCCTGGAGGCGCTTGATCTCGCCGGCAGAGGAGTGGTCCTTGTACCGTGCGAAGAGAGGAAAG
The DNA here is from genome assembly GCA_028641055.1 of Alopecurus myosuroides. Taxonomy (NCBI): domain Eukaryota; kingdom Viridiplantae; phylum Streptophyta; class Magnoliopsida; order Poales; family Poaceae; genus Alopecurus; species Alopecurus myosuroides. The sequence continues at coordinate 140,953,423 of CM054063.1, forward strand.
AAAAAAGAAAATTAAGAAAGGAGCCAGGCGGCAAAAAAAGAAAACAACGACGGGAAGAAAAGAGCATACCTTGAGAAGCTCCAGAAACGCTGGAAGTCCTCCAGTTGGACTTCAAGGTCCTTCTTGATGACGCGAGCGAAGGGGACCACCTCCGTCGGCTGCCGAATCGCCCCGGCTATGGGCGTGACCCGCCTCGCCTGGGCGTAGGCGGGCAGGGCGCGGGTAAAAGTGCATGGTGCCCCCATATGTGGGTTTGGTAATTAATGACAATCCTTGTGGACTAATGTTTGCATTGAGATATTCTTATAGATCTTGTCCATAGGAAATACTGGAGTTCATGTGTTGAAATCTATTAGCTTTCATGATGGACATTGTTATATTCAAGGATTTCTATGAAGAATGATCATGGATAGAGTTGAGCTTATTGCAAGTGTCTTGAAGAAAAGGATAAGGTGGTCTTTCATGATTATCTTCAAGACATCATCATATGAAGAGAAAAGAAAAGATTCAAGATTGATCAAGCAAGTGATCAACACACAAAGCTACAAGATGTACCAAGTGGGATTATGTATCTCGTGGTATGGTAAGAAATTGACCATATAACTTTGTGAACTAACTCAAGATATGTGTGTGTGGCATCTCTATGTGTGGTTAGGTATCTTTCAATGGGAATGTATCAAAAGAAAGATTTCATATAGCCCATGGTCGATGTCGTCAAGCGGTGTTCGTCATCAATTTTGAGATGGAAGCTCAAGTGAAGCATCTCGAAGAAATCCTATACTTGATGATTACCACCCATTTGGAGATTGTGGTCTTTTAAAGATTTGGTATATCCCATAATGGTGTATGGGGGAGCAACTTGCAAGTCTTCATCAAACAGAGAATGTGCTAGCAAGCAAGATCAAGAAAGAGGATCCAGCTTGAGAGAGTCAAGAACGTCATCATCTATATCAAGTGGAATGCTCAAGGAAAATGTATGATTTTGATATGTTTTCTATTTTACCGGTCTCATGCCTTTGGGAGACCAGGTTATAGGATCGATAGTCGTACTATCAAGAGGGGCTCTCAAGTGAGCAATTTGACCGAATCATTATGGAGAGTTCAAAACTTTGCATACTTGCATATCATCTTTCTTGGTTCTTATTTGGCTTTATCTCCTTGGGTTTTGGTGCTTGTCATGATCTTCATGAAAAGCCTTGGTTTCTCGAAAATGGATTTCATAACAAACTTTTTGCGTTTTCAGTGGTGAAAATCTTACCGGTTCGTCTTTGAGAAAGTTCCCACACCTTCCATGTGTGGTAATTTCTCCATACTTTGAGGTATCAAGATTTTCAGGTAACCGGAATATCCGGTTTAAGTTTGAACCAAAAATTCCGGTTCTCTCCTGCACTCCAAACGACTAGCTTTTGAGGGGACCTATTTACGGGGTCTTCTTCCCCATTGGTCCCCAAGTTGCCCAAGCACGTTTTTCTCTCTCTCTCCCACCAATTTTGACCTTGTAAAGCTTGCCCCTCCCAATACCTCCATTAATTCTTGCATATCTTTGGGGGGAAGTGAGAGGAGATATTAGATCTACTTTTCCACCAATCCATCTTCCTTCTTAGTGATGAAAACCTAGTAGATCTTGATCTTGGAGTTCTTTGTATTTCTCCTCCTTTGTTCTTCTCCTATTTCCCCATAAGCATTTTTTGCTTTGTTGGAATTTGAGAGTGAAGGATTTGAGCACTTGTGCTCTTGACATTTGCATCGGTTTTCTCTCTCCACGAGGATTCGTGGAAGTCAAAGTTTGTGGAGTTGTTACTCTTGGGTCTTGGAACCTAGACGACTTGTAGTGTTCTTGGGGGCCTCCAATTGAGTTGTGGATGTGTTCCCCAAGATTGTGGTGACATCGAGAGCCTCCAATTAAGTTGTGGATGCGTTCCTCGAGATTGAAGATTGCCAATAGTGGAAGGTGAACTAGGCCTTTATGGCGAGGTTCATCGGAGAATAGGGTGAGGCCTTTGTGGTGTTGAGTAGGCCTCTTGTGGCGAGCTCACACCCTTCCAACGAGACGTACTCCCTTCAAAAGGAGGAACTCGGGAATACATCATTGTCTCTGTGTGCCTCAGTTATTTTTATACCCAAGCTATTTACTTATGCACTTTACTTCGTGATAGCCTTCGTGCTTGAAATCATTTATCTTGCTATCAACTTGTTACTTGTCTTGCTTAGCATAAGTTGTTGGTGCACATAGTTGAGCCTAGAATATTTAGGTTGTGTGCTTGTTATTGTAAACACCTCGTTTATTTCCACATTTAACAATCCTTAACCGGAAAAGTTTTAATTTCCTATTCATACCCCTATAGGCGACACCGTTATCGGTTTAGCAGGACGCCACGAACGTCGCCCCCGCCGCCTATGGTGCAGGAGGCACCACTGGAGGCGGTGAAACCACCAACAGCCCGGCCTTGGCCTCCGCCTGGGGGTCCGCCCGGGCCTTCGCCTGAGGCTCCGCCATCTGCGCCTCCTTGGCCTCCTCTAGCACCACGTGGGAGGCCTCTAGGGCACCGCCCCTAACCGCCTGGTCCGCGTCCGCCTTGGCGTCTGATGGTGTAGGGCTTTCACTCGTTGGGAGACCCCAAATGTAAGGTATGAAGAGCACAACAGCAAGTTTCCCTCAGAAAGAAACCAAGGTTGAATCGACCACTAGGAGAAAGAAATCAGTTCCGAAGGTTGATGCCGCTGATATTGGCAGGGCGCACTACCGGGTCAGCAGCTACGTGGAACCTACACAAAACTATCGAATCACTTTTCCCCAATGAAGCAGTGAGGTTGTCAATCTCACCGATTTTGTTGAAAACAAAGAGGTGAAACATATGGTGTGGAAAATAGTACTTGTTTGCAGTAGATGAAAAGAGAACGGTGATGGCAGTAGGAAAACAGTAAGAACAGTATGAAAACAGAGATTGCAGTGGTTATATTATCAGTATAAAGGAAAATGGACCGGGGTCCACAATTCACTAGTGGTGTCTCTCCAGAACATTTAGATATCATGTTAGGTAAAAAAATTACAGATGGGCAATTGACAGATATAAAGGCTACACCGTAGTGCATATGCATGACATGAGGATTACTATGTGATTCATGCGGGCAATACCACAAAATACATAGATCATTATCCAACTGCATCTATGACTAATAATCCACCCTCTGAATGTCATCCGAGCAAACCTTGGGTATTAAGTTGCAAGCAACAGATAATCGTAGTAAGAAAAGTGTGTAATGTAAACAATGAAATTATCCTTAGACAAAGCATTGTTGTTTTCTTCCTAATGGCAATAACACATCCCCCACCCGTTTACGTTTCTGTCACTCGAGCGTGAGTGAAAGGAAGGCATGAACCCACTATCGAGCATAAATACTCCCTCTTGGAGTTACTAGCATCTACTTGGCTAGAGCATCTGCTAACAACAGAGAGAATGCAAGATCATAAATAACATACACATAAAAATAACATGATAGATTGATAATCATTAGACATAGCATTGAATATTCATCGCATCCCAGCAAACACAACATGTATCATTACAATAAGATGATCCCGATCATGTAGGGAAGCTCACAATATCTAAACATGAGGCATAAAGAGGAGAGAACAACCATCTAGCTACTGATATGGACCCGTAGTCCATGTATGAACTACTCACGCATCATTCCGTAGGCGAGGATGCTGGTGTAGAGCCCTCCGGTGATGATCCCCCTCCCGGCAGGGTGCCGGGGAGGGCTCCAGAACCCTCCCAAACTCGGGTTGACGATGACGGCGGCTGCATGTGTTTTTAGTGGAAAAGGCTTCTGTATTTAGGGTAAACCCTTCGAGGAGAATATATAGGCGCGAGGGAAACGTCAGTGGGTGGCCAGGGGGCCACACCACCCCTGGGTGCGGCCAGGGGGCCACGCCCACCCATGGTGTGGAGGCCTCAGGGAACCCCTCCGGATCTCCTCTGGACTCCGTGTGCACGACAACTTTCTAAGACTTCCGGGCTTCGAATCGTCCAATTCCGAGAATATTTCTAAAACAACATCCCCAAGCATCTTGTCAATAGGTTAGTCCTAGGAAATCGATAAAAATGGCATAAAGTGTAAAGGAAACATGTAGCATATGGCATAAAAACAACATGGAACATCAGAAATTATGGATACGTTTATGACGTATCAACATCCCCAAGCTTAGTTCCTACTCGTCCTCGAGTAGGTAAACAATATAAACAAATAATTTCTAAGGTGACATGCTACCAACATAAACTTGATCATCTAAAGTAAAAGCATATGTAAAGCTGAGATCATAGTAATTTAAACACATGCATGATAGATATAATTTTAACAATGAAACTTAGCAATCACCTTGCATCATGAAAATTAACACAAACAAAAGATCATGAATAATAATGCACTTGAAAGTTATACTTTTGTTTCGAGCATAAAGAAAACATAGCAAAGTGATATTTCGCTTGTCCTTACGAGTGGGGTGAAATATAAATACCAGGACACCTTCAAAGTTCAAGTGGATGACTAGAACGGATAATTTGAGAGCAAGTAATAACACATCGTGAATCAATTAATAATAGTTTCTGGTACAAATGCACATTAAACTCAGAATGGCAACTATGCTCTCTCAACTGTGCATAAAGTTAGAAGATGGAGACTCAACATAAAAGTAAAAGAAAGGCCCTTCGCAGAAGGCAGAAGGGATTAACTCATGTGCTAGAGTTTTTATTTTATTAAACAGAGGTATTGAAAAAAAATAGGGAGGTGTATTCTTATGTCAACGAATGGTAAACAGAAAATACAGTACGTCGCAAGAAAAATAGACTTCACAATAGTGGCTCCCATTGAAGGACGCATCTCGGGTCAGAAGGTCATCCCTCTTTCTCTTTTGTTTACACAATTATGCTTTGATTCATAAATCAGGAGCAACAATAGTGAACAGAACTTTATAGTAACCAATTTGGGGCTGGGCACCCCGCTACCAGCTCTTCTGTCATTTGGATAATCGGATGAAGTCACTAGTCCAGGTGTGTAAAGTCCAATCAACAAGTGAGATAAAGATTCTCTATTCATGTCCTCATGAGCTAAAACAGGGGCACAAAACAAGAATAATTTTGAAAAAAATTAAAGGTAGCACATGAGAAATTTACTTGGAGTGGCGGTTAAATACCACATGTAGGTAGTTATGGTGGACACATTTGGCAAACTTTGGTTTTTGGGAGTTGGATGCACGAGTAGAGCTCATACTCAGTACAGGTGGAGGCTAGCAAAAGACTAGGAGTGACAAATCAAGAGAGCAATGATGTTGCGTGTTGGGATACCCCAAGAGGAGGGTGTGATGAGCACATCGGTAGGAAATTCCCCTTAGTTAAGAACCAAGGTTATCAATCCAGTAGGAGAAAGAGGACCTTCGGAAGGTTGATGCCACTGACGGTGGTGATGGGTCACCGATGTCAGCAACAACGTGGAACCTACACACAACACAACCAAAATACTTTGTCCCAACGGTACAGTGAGGTTGTCAATCTCACCGGTCTTGCTGAAAACAAAGATTAGACGTATAGTGTGGAAAATAATGTATGCTTGCGGTAAGTAAAGAAAACAGGAAATTGTGGTGGTTTGTTTTAATAGTATAGGAAAACGGACCGGGGTTCATAGGTTCACTAGTGGTGTCTCTCCATAAAAGATAGCATGCTGGGTGATCAAATTACAGCTGCGCAATTGAAAAATAAAGGTTGCACCATAGTGCACATTCATGACATGATGACTACTATGATATTTAATGCGGGCATTACAACAATACACATAGACCGTAATCCAACTGCATCTATGACTAATAATCCACCCTCAGGTTATCATCCAAAACCCCTTAGGTATTAAGTTGCAAGCAACCGATAACTGCATTAAACAAAGTGTGTAATGTAAACAATGATTATGCACGCGGGTGATGCATGTAAAATGCATAGATGAATTTTGCATATTTTCACATGGTTTTCTATTACATATTGCATCATATAAGGGTATAATTCAATGTTTTATAGTATTTTGGGGTTAAATTACAAAGTCCCCCAACTTTTATGGAATTAACCCTGCCTGTCAGAACCCCCATATTCTATATTTTTGACGTTTGAGGGGGCAAACTTCCGCGAAATCACCTGAAAATCTGCGGGGGTCATTTTCTTGGAAGGAGAAGACTTGCCGGTGAAGGATCCACGAGAATTGGGCAAGGAGGCCCAAAAGAGGACCCTCCACGCGGCCAGATTCCTTGGCCACGTAAGATGACCCCTTTTGGCCCCTGTGGCCCCAATTCCTTCCATCTTCGACTTACCGACTCCGTCTTGACCTAAAACCGACTATAAAAAGGGTCCCCGTACCCTTACGGAGGAGAGCGCCGCCGAAACACCGAAACACCGAAACAGAGACCAGAAGTTCCAGATTGGAGGGGGAAAACTCCGGCGGGGCGCCGCCGGTGTGATCTCCTACCCCTCCAACGTCATCACCATCGACATCTCCATGAAGAGGGAGTAGTCCACCCCAGGGCTATGGGTTTGTGGAAGTAGCATTTGTATCTCTCTCTCTATGTGCTTCACTAATTAGATCCGTATGAGCTGCCTCACATGATTACGGGCACCGTTGTAATTCCTATGTGGTGGATCTTTTCTATGAGTTATTGAATCTGAGATTGCAATTGTTTCTCTTGAGTTATTTGAGTAGATGTATCTTATGTACCCTGTTCTTATTTGCTAGCTTTGATCAATCTAGTTCTTGAGAGCATGTGTGGGGTGATGGGTGCATTAGTTGGAGTAACGGGGGGTGGCTAGTGCTGTGAAAGTGACAGAAGTTCAGCGATCCACTTAGATTTTGTTAAACCTTTCTTAGTTACCTCACTAGGGATAAAAAGGAGTACCTTGTTACCGGGGATTTGAAGTGACACTAATAAATATCCATGACTATATCTAGCAAGTTCTTACTTCAACTTCGTGTCACATTGCTTAAAGCTATACTCTGGTTTTTGCTTAATTATCGAGGTGTTATGATTTATTTCGCATCTTGGTGGAGTATAAGAGGGATCAATATGACCGTAGAGATCTCTATGCTAGGACGTGATGCCCATATGAAAGTACTCAATGTTAAACATGTTATTGTAATCTCACATGTAATTCTTTATGTCCACCGTCTACCACTTTATTTGAGAGAATGCAAGTGTGAAACCATGAACCCCGGTCCTATTTTAATTATAAGAAAAAACTCTAGTTACTTTGCTGCAATTTACTTTACTTGCACTTTACTTTACTTGCATCTCCAATTCGAATTTACATTATCTCCATCACCACTTGCATCACAAAAATACAAAAACAATCCATTGCATATTTATTTTTTCATTTGAATTTAGTAGTAGATTTAATTATTGCACATTTACTTTCAGTTTTGCATTCCAATTTAGAAGTCTCACACCTTGTGCTTGACAACCACTTGGTGAGGTTGAGGGAACAAAATTCTCTACTTGTTTGCAGGATCTTGGAGGAAGCTTGGAAGACAACTGCTGAAATACTGGCTCCCCAAGAGTTCGATATAAACCCTCGAGTCACCCTCATGGGGAAGAAGGCTTGCCACTAGCTACACACTCTGCACTTGGAGTCTCAACCTAGCCATCAAGCGTTTTTCTGGCGCCGTTGCCGGGGAGCCATAGGTGAAGGAGTTGTCCAAGGGAGCTCACAAGAAGTCTTCATCACCAACAAGGTGTGCAAACACCTAAGCTTGGGGAGGTTGCACCTACGTGAGTACCGTCCTTTCTATCTCCACTTTCTTTCAAGTAGATTGTTTTGTTTCTTGTCTTGTTTTTGTTTTTGTTTTGTTTTTGTTCTTGTTTTTGTTTTGTCTTGCATATTTTATTTTAGTTTGCATTTTAGCTTTGCATTTAGTTATCTAGTTTATTTTAGTATTTCGAATTTTCCTAGTTACTTTACTTTTCAGTTTTGCATAAAAAATTAAAAACTACATAAAAACTGTTAAAATGGGTGATAGAACTAAATTAAGTGACTACACAAATACACCCAATGACCAATTCATTGCTAGGCCAATTACTACACCTGAAATACAAGCTGAAAGCTATGAAGTAAGTCGTAGTTTATTGAATTTAATTACTAGAGAGCAATTTGGTGGTAGTGCTATGGAGGATGCCTCTATGCATCTTCATGATTTCATGGAAATATGTGATATGCAAAAATTTAAAAATGTGGAAAGTAGTGTTTTAAAACTGAAATTATTTCCTTTTTCACTTAGAGGAAAGGCTAAAGAATGGTTACTTTCACTACCTACAGCTAGTATAAAGTCTTGGGATGATTTAAAAGAAGCTTTCATTAAGAAATATTATCCTCCCGTTAAAATTTTGCAAAATAGGAATAATATCCTCTCATTTAGGCAAAATGATAATGAACATGTAGCCATGGCATGGGATAGAATTAAATTAATGCTTAGAACATTCCCATCACATGGAGTAAATGAATGGACCATACTATACTCTTTTTATAATGGTCTAAACTACATGTCTAGAAATATACTTGATTCTGCTGCTGGAGGTGCCTTTATGAGTAAAACTGTAGGAGAGGCTAAGAGCATATTAGAAAGCATATTGCAAAATTATAGTCAATGGAATACTGAAAGAGCACCCAATCCCACTAAGAAAATAAAATCAATTGAAGAAACCAATGATTTGTCTTCTAAAATGGACACTATTCTTGCCTTTATTAATAAACAAAATATGGAGAATGTGCCTTTGCAGGAGCTAGTTGGTAGTAATTCTGAAAGTGTGGATGTTAATTTTGTTAGGAATTATGGTAGCAATGGTTTTGGTAATGCTTACAATTCTTATAGTAAACCTCCTTATGTGCCAAATAAACCTTTTGTTCCATATCCTAATGCTAATGAAAATAAGTGGAAGCCTTCTAGTGAAATTTCTGAATTTAATAAATTGCTTATGAAACAAGTTGCTAGTCACAATGCTATGATACATGAGTTAAATAAGTCTATGGCATCCATTAGTAGTGATATTAAAGGATGGCAACTTCAATCTTCGAATTTAGATAAAGCATTGTCAAAATTAGCTGATAATCAAGAAACTCTATTAAGCATGTCAGCAGGAAAGCCACAAGCACAACCTAGTGTAGGAATGAATTCTATTACTATTTCTGCTCCTATTATTGAAAATATTGATCATATTGCTGAGAATACAAGTGAGCATGTCCCTACTAGCTTAGAAGAAACTTTGAATGAAATAGTGAAGTACCGTGAATATTTACTTCCATATATGTCTTATCTTGCTAGCAAAGATGAAATTAGTCCTCATGAATCAAGCATGCTAGCTAAATTAGAGAGTAAAGTAGAGGAAATTATGATGCTTACTGAAATTAAGGATCCATTGCTTGATTTAGAAAAAAAAGTAGCTTGCAAGAACTTATTGCTACTCTACAAAAATTTGCTAGTGATCCCACTATAAATGTTAATCAACCTGCTTTGGATCTTATATGGCTAATCATGTCTTGCAAGAAAAAATTGCTAGGTGCAAGAATGAGGCCATGATACCTCCTCAGCTTGGGGATGCATGGATCCCCAAGGTGCTAGTTTCAATTGGAAAAGAAATTCACCATGCTATGTTAGATCTAGGTTCTAGTGTATCGGTACTCTCTAAAGAATTATATGAATTGCTAGAACTAGAAAATTTAGAAAAGTGCTCAAGTGAATTTTTCCTTGCTGATAACTCTACTAAACATGCTGTAGGACAAGTAAAAGATGTTATGATTGAATTGCACATGACTTTCGTACCCGTTGATTTCATTATTATGGATATGGGGATAAATCCCCTAGTCCTATTATTTTGGGTAGACCTTTTCTTCGTACTACAGGTGCAATCATAGACTCCAAGGAAGGGAATGTCAAGTTTCAGTTCCCTCACAAGAAAAGCATGGATCACTTCCCAAGGAAGAGGGGCACGCTGAAGAACAAGCTCCCTCATGAGTTTTATCCCTCTTGATTATCAAGTAAGTAAAGCCTAACTATATGGCTATAAAGAAAGCGCTTTACGGGAGGCAAACCGGTTGTTTTTATTTGGATTTTCCTAGTGTCCTCTTGCTGTCTCAAGATATTAGTTTTTTTTTAATTCTGGAGTTTTCAATAAAGAGTCAAGTCAAACCCATTTGGACTTATAAGTTGCTATCCTAGTGCATGAAATTTCTGTTTCAGCACGAGTCTGCTCACCGTATGATTTTACGTTTTTTATTGGTATGTCGTATTGAGCTAATTTTTTAGTATGTTCTGAAAATTTTCGTCCTATGTAAGCAAAAAAATTGTCTTAATGTTTTGACGAGTCTAGCTTAGGGAAAAACGTTCGTTTTGCTGCTGCTGCTTTTCTGGACAAATTCTGCCTTCTTTTGTTTTATGCACTCTTTGGGCTTGGGAATCGAATTTCCATGATTCTTTCAAGCAAGAGAGTGAACATACAACATATTGAACCTTATTGTCTATCTACTGGAGCATTTGATTTGGAATTTTGCACAGAAAGCATGTGATTTGTTTGTCCTTGCTAATCTCACCCCACAGAAAAAGAATGGGAGAAACATGTTTTGTGAAGTTTTTTCACAGGGAATAGAGGAGCTGCGCCTCAAGACATCCAAGAATGGTGAAAGCCATAAGATTGGGGATGTGATGAACACCCCACTGGAGCTACACTCTTTTGGTTAGCACACGTCTACTTTCTGTTTTTCTAATCAAAGCATTTATCGTAGAGACTTGAAGCGTCTAGTTTTTGTTTTGATAAGACCACCACCATCATTTTATATGAGATTGAGCTACTGGAGTTTGGGGTTGGAATGTATTGGATGCTAGTATTATGACTTGGAATAGGGATGCCATGGTTGATTTGAAGAGCTACATATGTTTGCATGATTTATAGGCTTTTTATGTGTAGAAATTTGCAATAATGTTGTCTTGAGCTATCTCTTATTCATGTCCTTGATGTTAATTGCTGGTTTATTTAGTTTGTCATGAAATGAGTAGTTCTATGGACATATGCATGCATAGTAGCTGGTCAACTATCTCCCTCTTGTTAGCCCAAAAATTTAAAAATTCCAACAAGTAAAAACTTGTTTCCAACACTCCTTAGCCAAGTATTTCTAGTGAGCCCACCATATCTTCCCATTAGCTTCATTGCTATTCCGAGTATGTTCACCATGTTATTGTGTTATTTATGTTCTAAATTAAGATATTCACTTTATTAATTGTCATGGGTTGAACTTGGGATAGGACTCTCACTAACTTTTGAAGGCACACTTTACTTTTTATGCATCTAATAAACATCACCCAATAATGGGAGCCACAAGTTTTGCGTTTGACAAAGTGTGTGGTTGGGAGCTAGCTATAAACGTGTATCACCGGAAAGCTTTCAACATTGAACAAAAAATTTACATTTGGTTGATATCATGTACTTTTGTTTTTGGACTCCTGCCATGCCGAAATGAAATAGAGGAATAGTAAGTTTTGATGAGTAAGTATCTATATGACTAGAGAAACGCATTGGGCCGCTAACCCAAGCCATGCTTTATCATGGTGGAAATTTACTTACAACTTGAGTGACTCTACAACACATCCTATAATAAAATAATAAGCTATGCATAATAGTGAATGAAAATAAAAAGGATGATGAGTCTACTCCGTTTGTTCATCTTGTCATTGTAACATGGGCTTGTTTCCATGTCATGGGGCAAGAGGTACCTCTTTGCAGTTCTCTATGATGTCATTAATACTTATTATGATTGTACAAATCTTATTAGGAATCTTAATTTGAGTAATCATGGAGTAGGTTTTCACACTCACGGGGCATGAGGCTTTCAACCACCTTGTCATTCTCATTACTTCAATACTCACAATTTTAAGATGCTAGTGATAAAGGGGCAATGAGAGTCCTAGATCAATGGATACCACATTTCAATTAGTAATTTTAGTTGAATAATTTAGAGGCTAAATAAGACTTGATCATGTTTTACCTCTACTCAATTTTCTCCAAAGTTTCCACTATATTTTCTATTCTCCATTATGCTATTCTTTGACCAATATAGGATTTTATTTTTCATTTTGTGTATGCATTTGGTACATAGTGCTTTTATTTCATTATACACTTTGTGAACTTTCATGAAGCATCTTTGCTTGCATATTTGATATTTCTTACAACATGAATTGTATATTGCTACTCATTTCTAGTATTAATCATTTGAGTATATGTAGCATGAATAATCCTCCTTGATATCCCATGATTGTTTCAATATGCAAAACCCATCTTAGTTTTATCACCTTCATACTCGAGGACGAGCATGGGTTAAGCTTGGGGATGTTGATGCATGTAAAATGCATAGATGAATTTTGCATATTTTCACATGGTTTTCTATTACATATTGCATCATATAAGGGTATAATTCAATGTTTTATAGTATTTTGGGGTTAAATTACAAAGTCCCCCAACTTTTATGGAATTAACCCTGCCTGTCAGAAACCCCGTTTTCTATATTTTTGACGTTTCAGGGGGCAAACTTCCGCGAAATCACCTGAAAATCTGCGGGGGTCATTTTCTTGGAACGAGAAGACTTGCAGGCGAAGGATCCACGAGAATTGGGCAAGGAGGCCCAAAAGAGGACCCTCCACGCGGCCAGATTCCTTGGCCGCGTGAGAGGCCCCCTTTTGGCTCCTATGGCCCCAATTCCTTCCATCTTCGACTTACCGACTCCGTCTTGACCTAAAACCGACTATAAAAAGGGTCCCCCGTACCCTTACGGAGGAGAGCGCCGCCGAAACACCGAAACACCAAAACAGAGACCAGAAGTTCCAGATTGGAGGGGGAAAACTCCGACGGGGCGCCGCCGGTGTGATCTCCTACCCCACCAACGTCATCACCATCGACATCTCCATGAAGAGGGAGTAGTCCACCCCAGGGCTATGGGTTTGTGGAAGTAGCACTTGTATCTCTCTCTCTATGTGCTTCACTAATTAGATCCGTATGAGCTGCCTCACATGATTACGGGCACCGTTGTAATTCCTATGTGGTGGATCTTTTCTATGAGTTATTCAATCTGAGATTGCAATTGTTTCTCTTGAGTTATTTGAGTAGATGTATCTCATGTACCCCGTTCTTATTTGCTAGCTTTGATCAATCTAGTTCTTGAGAGCGTGTGTGGGGTGAAGTTGGAGTAACGGGGGGTGGCTAGTGCTGTGAAAGTGACAGAAGTTCAGCGATCCACTTAGGTTTTGTTAAACCTTTCTTAGTTACCTCACTAGGGATAAAAAGTAGTACCTTGTTACCGGGGATTTGAAGTGACACTAATCAATCTCCATGACTAGATCTAGCAAGTTCTTACTTCAACTTCATGTCACATTGCTTAAAGCTATACCGTGGTTTTTCCTTAATTATCGAGGTTATATGATTTATTTCGCATCTTGGTGGAGTATAAGAGGGATCAATATGACCGTAGAGATCTCTATGCTAGGACGTGATGCCCATATGAAAGTACTCAATGTTAAACATGTTATTGTAATCTCACATGTAATTCTTTATGTCTACCGTCTACCACTTTATTTGAGAGAATGCAAGTGTGAAACCATGAACCCCGGTCCTATTTTAATTATAATAAAACACTCTAGTTACTTTGCTGCAATTTACTTTACTTGCACTTTACTTTACTTGCATCTCCAATTCGAATTTACATTATCTCCATCACCACTTGCATCACAAAAATACAAAAACAATCCATTGCATATTTATTTTCTCGTTTGCATTTAGTAGTAGATTTAATTATTGCACATTTACTTTCAGTTTTACATTGCAATTTAGAAGTCTCACACCTTGTGCTTGACAACCACTTGGTGAGGTTGAGGGCACAAAATTCTCTACTTGTTTGCAGGATCCTGGAGGAAGCTTGGAAGACAACTGCTGAAATACTGGCCCCCCAAGAGTTCGATATAAACCCTTGAGTCACCCTCGTCGGGAAGAAGTCTTGCCACTAGCTACACACTCTGCACTTGGAGTCTCAACCTAGCCATCAGCGGGCTCTCTCACCGCTGTTTTCTCCCTAATGGCAATAGCACATCCTCGCCCTTCACGTTTCTGTCACTCGAGCAAGGTGGTGAGGAGGCATGAACCCACTATCGAGCATAAATACTCCCTCTTGGAGTCACTAGCAACTACTTGGCCAGAGCAACCACTAGCAACGGAAAGCATGCAAGATCACAAATAACATATGCAATAAAGACTATAATCAACTTGGCATAAGTTCAATATTCATCGGATCCCAGCAAACACAACACATAGAGTTACATAAGATCAATCTCAATCATGTTAGGCACCTCACGAGATCTAAACATGGAGGCATATGAGGAGAAGACAACCATCTAGCTACTGCAATGGACCCGTAGTACAAGGATGAACTAGTCACGCATCACTCCGGAGGCAGGCATGGTGATGATCTCCTCTCCGGCAGGGTGCCGGAGACAGCTTCAGAACCCCCCTGATCTAGGGTTGACGGCGACGGCGGCTACGGAACTTTTCAGGGATATTTGATCAGGTGTTTAGGGTTTCCATCCGGGGGATTAAATAGGCAAAAGGGCAGAGGCAGTCGATCTCTGGGGGGCCCCACACCACCCCCTGGCGCGGCCACGGGGGCCGCGCCACCCCCATGGTGTGGGCCTTCTGATGCCCCTCTTTGTCTCCTCTTCGGTCTTCTGGATGCTTCCGGGGAAAATAGGACTTCCGAGCTTCGAACTTTCCAATTCCGAGAATATTTCCAAACAACTTTTTTGAAACTAAAAACATCAGAAAACAGAAAACTGGCTCTGTGGCATATTGTCAAGAGGTTAGTCCGGAAAATCGAAAAAAATGGCATAAAGAAGGGAGAAAACATGTAGCAATTGGCATAGTATCAACATGGAGCATCGGAAATTATAGATACGTTGGAGATGTATCAAGCATCCCCAAGCTTAGTTCCTACTCGTCCTCGAGTAGGTAAACAATAAAACAATAATTTCTGAGGTGACATGCTACTAACATAATCTTGATCATAAAAATGTAAAGGCATATGCAAGCTGAGATCATAGAACTTCAAACACAAACATGATCGATATAACTTTAATAATAAAGAAAAGCAATAACCTTTCATCATGAAGAGTATCTCAAATAAAGGATCATGAGAAACAAAGCAAAGAAACATAAACGTCTGTTTCAGGTATAGAGAAAGCATGGCAAAGTGATATTTCGCTAGTCCTTAAGAGTGGGGCAAAACATAAATTCCAAGACACCTTCAAAGTTCATGAGGAAGACTAGAGCAAATAATTTAAGAACAAATGATATCACATCATGAAGTAATTATTGATGTTCACGGGACAATGCATGTAGAACTAAGAATGGCAAATATGCTCTCTCAACTGTGCATAAAGTTAGAAGATGGAGACTCAACATAAAAGTAAAAGAAAGGCCCTTCGCGGAGGGAAGCAGGGATCACTCATGCGCTAGAGCTTTTGTTTTATTAAACAGAGGTATTAAAATTTTGACAGTCCTCCCATCCATCTTTCACAAACCATGGCTAACCGAATCCTCGGGTGCCTGCCAACAATCACATACCGTGGAGGAGTGTCTATATTTTGGGAGATGTATGTTAAAGTCAACGAATGGTAAATAGAAAAAATAGTACGTCACAAGCCAACGGGATTCACAAGAGCGGATCCCATGTGAAGGACGCATCTGGATAGAAGGTCACCCCTCTTTCTCTTTTTTTTACACAATTATGCTTTGACTGATAGAGTAGGGGAAAAAATAGTGAAGAGATTTTGTGTGTATTAATTTGGGGCTGGGAACCCCGTTGCCAGCTCTGCGTATGAAGCCACTAGTCCAGGGTGTGAAATCCAATCAACAAGTGAGATAAAGATTCTCTATTGACGTCCTCATGAGCAAAAACAGGAACATAAAGCAGGAGTAATTTTTAAGGTTTTAAAGGTAACACATGAGCAATTTACTTGGAATGGCAGTTAAATACCACATGTAGGTAGGTATGGTGGACACAATGGGAAAAACTTTGGTTTAAGGGAGTTGGATGCACGAGTAGAGCTCATACTCAGTACAGGTGGAGGCTAGCAAAAGACTGGGAGCGACAAATCAAGAGAGCATAAGAGCCATAATCATGCATATCGACATAAGAATCATTAATTAAAGCATAAGCAGTATCATAGTTCAAAAACTAAGTGTTCATGGAGGCTATTCGTGACTGGTTTTTAGTCATAAACATGGTGTGAGCATGCGCCAAGTCAACCAGATAAAACATTCGAAAGAGAATACCAAAAATTTATGCTTCCTTATGACAAGAACAGCCCGTGAATCTTTCAATGGCATATTAAAAACTCTCAGATATTTGAGGATATTCATGCTACTCAACATCACAAGGCTTTAGAACTAAAATAACATTTAGCATGGCATGAAAAAGTTCTAGCAACAGTCTATACAAGCTTCTACTTGCACCAGTATAAATTCTACTTTAAACACCAGTTTCTTTCTCCCAACAAGCACCATACACAATATGTTTTAACAAAAACTCTCTAAATTCTACAACAATCAAACATGAGAGTAATCACATAATACTACTAAAACTAATAGCTCTAATAAGAGATGCATGTAAAATAGGAGCTAAATAAATGCAGCAGCCAGACAAAGATTAAGAATACAAAGTATTCTCATGAAAAAGCGGAGCATGTCACTCTCCAATAAAAGAATTTTGGGGTCCAACCAAGTTTATTGAAAAAGTAAAAAACAAACTGAAAGCAAAAACAAAAACAAATTGAAAACAAAAATAAAAGACGCTCCAAGTAAAGCACATAAGATGTGACCGAATAAAAATATAGTTTCACTAGAAGTGACCTGATAATTTGTTGATGAAGAAGGGGATGCCTTGGGCATCCCCAAGCTTAGACGCTTGAGTATTCTTTGAATTTTCTGGGATTTACCACCGGGGCATCCCCAAGATTAGAATTTTCACTCTTCTTGATCACATCATATCATCCTCTTCTCTTGACCCATGAAAACTTTCTTCACACCAAACTTCTCACAATCTTCATTAGCAACGTTAGTGCAATCGAAATAATAAATTCACATGGTTCAGTTTCAACACAAGTCTAACACTCAAAAACACATTAGCTACTATTACAACTTCTTTTAAAACTCTTTTTCTCAAAAGAACAACAAAAGAAAGCGATTAAGAAGCAAATGCAATTATTGGCAGAAATCTGTCGAAACAGGACAGCAGGTAAAGATGTTTTTTTTATGAACATCTTCTGTAGCTCAAATCAAAAGGTGGTCAAATAAGAAAAGTTGCGTATACAGCTCAGGAATACACACAAAAAAAACTCAGGTAATTTTGAATTTTCTGTGTTTTTATACGGAATAAACAGTGGACAACAGAAATCTGTTTCTTGCGCAGAAATGCGAAATATAGCCTCAACTTTCCACTAGAGACTTTACTTGGCTCAACAAAAACTCAAAATAAAAGATACAGCGGGGTTGCTAAGTAAATATACAACACCCAGGTGCAAAGAACACGAAAGAAAACAAAAGAAAACGGGTTCAAAACAACGAAATAAAATAGGTTGTCTCCCGGTAGCGCTTTTCTTTAACGCCTTTCAGCTAGGCATAAAAGGGCAACTCAAGTATTTTCAAGTGAAGAAGCATCAACATCATAACTTTCTCTAATCATAGAGTCAAAAGGTAGCTTCATCCTCTTTCTAGAAAAGTGTTCCATACCTTTCTTGAGTGGGAATTGATATTTAACACTCCCCTCTTTCATATCAATAACAACACCAACAGTTCTAAGAAAAGGTCTTCCCAAAACAATAGGAAAAGAAGCATTGCATTTGATGTTCATAACAACAAAATCAATAGGGACAAGGTTATTGTTAACCATAATAAGAACATCATCAATTCTACCAAGAGGTTTCTTCTTAGCATTATCAGCAAGATGAACATCCAAATAACAGTGTTCCAACGATGGTAGATCAAGCATATCATAAAGCTATTGAGGCATAACAGAGATACTAGCACCAAGATCACACAAAGCATTGCAATCAAAATCATTTACTTTTATCTTAATTATAGGCTCCCAACCATCATCTAATTTTCTAGGGATAGAAGTCTCAAGTTTTAGCTTTTCTTCCCTAACTTTCATGAGAGCATTGGTAATATGTTTAGTAAAGGCCATATTCATGGCACTAGCATTGGGACTTCTAGCAAGCTTTTGTAGGAACTTAATAACTTCAGAGATATTGAAATCATAAAAATCAATCTTATTATCATCAAAAGTAATGGGACCATTATCTCCCATATCTCTAAAAATTTCAGCACTTTTATCAGAAGCAATTTCAGCAGTTTGAGGCAATTTAGCACGTTTCACAGAAGGGGTGAAGTCTTTGTTAACACCAACTACTTTACCATTAATAGTAGGAGGTTTACTAGCACTAGGAGCTTCAGTTTTACTAGTGGTTGTGATAGTACAAACTCTAGCAATATTATTCTTTCTAGCCAATTCATCTTCTCTTTCCCACCTAGCACGTAATTCATCCATCAACCTAACATTATTATCAATTCGAACTTGGATGGAATTCAAAGTTTTACTTTCTTTAACATCATGTGGCAAAACCTTCATTTTTAGCTAGGCTATCTACTTTAGAGGCAAGAACATCTATTTTACCAAGCTTTTCCTCAACAAATTTATTAAAATCAGGTTGTGTGCTAATAAATTCTCTAAGCATGTTTTCAAGATCAGAGGTAGAGATTTTATTGTTATTGTAGGAATTGCCATAAGAATTACCATAGCCATTATTAGAAGGATAGGGCTTATAATTGTTTCCACCAAAATTATTTCTATAAGCATTGTTGTTAAAATTATTATTTCTAATAAAGTTCACATCAACATGCTCTTCTTGAGCAACCAAAGAGGCTAAAGGAACATTATTTGGATCAACTTGAGATTTACCATTAACAAGCATAGACATAATAGCATCAAGCCTTTCACTCAAAAAGGAGGTTTCCTCAACAGAATTTACCTTCTTACCTTGTGGAGCTCTCTCAGTGTGCCACTTTGAATAATTTATCATCATATCATCAAGAAGCTTTGTTGCATTGCCCAAAGTGATGGACATAAAGGTACCTCCAGCAGCTGAATCCAATAGGTTCCTTGAGGAGAAATTTAGTCCTACATAAAAGGTTTATATAATCATCCAAGTAGTCAGTCCATGAGTGGGACAATTCTTCGCCATAGTTTTCATTCTTTCCCAAGATTTAGCAACATGTTCATTTTAAAATTGTTTAAAATTCATTATGTCACTTCTTAGGGATATAATCTTAGCAGGAGGATAATATTTTCCAATGAAAGCATCTTTACACTTAATCCATGAATCAATACTATTTCTAGGCAAAGATAGCAACCATTCTTTAGGTCTTCCTCTCAAAGAGAAAGGAAATAATTTCAGTTTAATAATAGGTTGATGCCACTGATGGTGGTGATGGCTCACCGGTGTCAGCAACAACGTGGAACCTGCACACAACACAACCAAAATACTTTGTCCCAACGGTACAGTGAGGTTGTCAATCTCACCGGTCTTGCTGAAAACAAAGATTAGACGTATAGTGTGGAAAATAATGTATGCTTGCGGTAAGTAAAGAAAGCAAGAAATTGTGGTGGTTTGTTTTAACAGTATAGGAAAATGGACCGGGGTTCATAGGTTCACTAGTGGTGTCTCTCCATAAAATATAGCATGCTGGGTGAACAAATTACAGCTGGGAAATTGACAAATAAAGGTTGCACCGTAGTGCACATTCATGACATGATGACTACTATGATATTTAGTGCGGGCATTACAACAATATACATAGACCGTAATCCAACTGCATCTATGAATAATAATCCACCCTCAGGTTATCATCTGAACCCCCTTAGGTATTAAGTTGCAAGCAACAGATAACTGCATTAAACAAAGTGTGTAATGTAAGCAATGATTATGCACGCGGGCATTCTCACCGCTGTTTTCTACCTAATGGCAACAACACATCGTCCCCCTTCACGTTTCTGTCACTCGAGAAAGGCGGTGAGGAGGCATGAACCCACTATCGAGCATAAATACTCCCTCTTGGAGTCACTAGCAACTACTTGGCCAGAGCAACCACTAGCAACGAAAAGCATGCAAGATCACAAATAACATATGCAATAAAGACTATAATCAACTTGGCATAAGTTCAATATTCATCGGATCCCAGCAAACACAACACATAGAGTTACATAAGATCAATCTCGATCATGTTAGGCAGCTCACGAGATCTAAACATGGAGGCATATGAGGAGAACACAACCATCTAGCTACTGCTAGAGACCCGTAGTCCAAGGATGAACTAATCACACATCACTCTGGAGGCAGGCATGGTGATGTAGAGGCCTCCGGTGATGATCTCCTCTCCGGTAGGGTGGCAGAGACAGCTACAGAACCCCCTGATCTAGGGTTGACGGTGACGGCGGCTGCGGAACTTTTTGGGGATATTTGATCAGGTGTTTAGGGTTTTCCATCCAGGGGGATTAAATAGGCAAAAGGGCAGAGGCGGTGGAGCTCTGGGGGCCCCACACGACCCCCTGGCACGGCCAAGGGGGGGCGCCACCCCATGGTGTGGGCCCCCTGATGCCCCTGTTCGTCTCCTCTTCGGTCTTCTGGATGCTTCCAGGGAAAATAGGACTTCCGGGCTTCGAACTTTCCAATTCCGAGAATATTTCCAGAACAACTTTTCTGAAACTAAAAACAACAAAAAACAGGAAACCGGCTCTATGGCATCTTGTTAATAGGTTAGTCCGGAAAATCGATAAAAATGACATAAAGAAGGGAGAAAACATGTAGCAATTGGCATAATATCATCATTGAGCATCAGAAATTATAGATACGTTGGAGACGTATCAAGCAATAATGGCCATAATCATGCATAGCGACAAAAACATTATTAATCAAAGCATAAAGGGTATTACAAGTAAAAAAATGATCATAGAGGCTATAAGTCACTGGTTTGTAGTCATAAACATGGTGTAAGCATGCGCCAAGTCAACCAAATAAAGCATTCGGAGGAGGACACCACAAATTCATGTTTCAATGTGATAAAAACAACTCATGATTATTTCAATGACACATTAAACACTCTCAGCTATTTGAGACAAGTCATGCTACAATAACAACTATCAAGCATAGAATTGAAATAACATCTAGCATGACATGAAAAGGTCTAGCCACAGTCTATACAAGCTTCTATTTGCACCGTTATAAGCACGGAAACTGCACTACTGCTTTCCAACACCAATCATTTTATATTAAACAAAAACTCTCCAAGAGATATAGCAATGAAACAAGAGAGTACTAACATAAATCTTCTATAATTAACAACTCTGAATAGCATATGCGTGAAAGAACGGAGCTAAAAGGGATTTGCAACAACTAGAAGAAAAACTAAGAATACGAGCATAACGAGTATTCATATGAAAAAGCGGAGCGTGTTTCTCTCCCACACAAAGAATGCTAGGTTCCAACAATATTATTGCAGCAAGGAAAACAAAAAGACGCTCGAAGTAAAATTCATATGTTGTGACCGAATAAAAATATAGTTTCACTAGAAGTGACTTGATAAATTGTTGATGAAGAAGGGGATACCTTGGGCATCCCCATGCTTAGACGCTTGAGTCTTCTTAGAATTTGCTGGGATGAACCATGGGGGCATCCCCAAGCTTTTTCTTTGCACTCTTCTTGATCACATTATATCACCCTTTTCTCTTGACCCTTGAAAACTTCCTTCACAATACACTCAATGTAATTCTCATTAGAGGGTTAGTGCACAATCAAAAATTCACATGTTCTGCATGGACACAAGAATTATTAATAATTTTAAACATTAGCTACAGCCACTGATGTTTCGTGAAGCAAACAAATCCACTCGACATAGTAAAAGAGAGAATTCTAGTAAAAAGACAGAATCTGTCAAAACCAGAACAATATGTAAAGACAAATTCTTTCGGGAAACTTACGTTGCTCAAATCTAAAAACATAAATAACAAAAAAAAAATTGGAACTAACTGAGGAATAAGCACAAAAAATTTCAGGTCATTTTGGTCTTTCTGTGAATTATGCGATTTTTTACGGTGGACAGCAGAAATCTATTTCCTGCGCAGAAATCCAAAACTAACACCAACTTTCGCTACAAACTTTACTTGGCACAACTAAAACAAGAAAATAAAGATACAAAGAAGTTGCTACAGAAGTATATAACACCTTGACTCAAATAAAACAGAGAAAACAAAGCAAAATAAAACCATGAGTTATCTCCAAAGAAGTGCTTTTCTTTAACGCCTTGTAGCTAGGCACAGAAAAAATAGAATCAAGTATTTTTAAGTGAAGAAGCATCCAAATCAATAATATCCTCCAAATCACCACTTTTAGCAATTGGTAATTTAGGTACCCCTGAAGATGATTCAACATGCAAATAAGTTTTATCAATTTTAAGCACATTAGGGGGTTTTGGTTTAGGCACCTTGGGGACATATATCAATTTTTGCACTTTTCCCATAAAAGCTTTCTCTCTCTTAAACTTAAGATAAGAAAAAGTTGAACTTAAAGTTTCCATAGCCTCCTCTAGTTTACCAATCCTCATGTTTTGACTATCATGGATATTGCTAGCCTCTAAAATGGTAATTCTCTTGTTGATACTTACTATTGATTCATTAACTTTGCTAGCATTGTCAAGGAAATTTGGCAAAATTTTCTCCATAGAGTTTATCTTTTTAATAACACCATCTAAAGTGATCTTAGTTTTAACAACCTTAGTGGGTGGTGTTCCAACTAAACTTTCAATTAAATTACAGGCTTCCAAAGCAGGAGTTCCCAGAAAATTACCACATGTAAGAGTGTCTAGAACATACCTATACCATCTAGTAATGCCAACATAAAAATTCCTAACAAGGATTAAAGTGGAATATTTTTTAGTGCATATATGATGGGCAACACTTATTCTATACCAAGAATCTTTCAAACTTTCTCCTCCTTGTTTCTTAAGAGAACGAACCTCAACTTCAGGAATACTCATTTTACCAACATTAAAAATAGGATAAAAATAACAGCTAGAATAAGAACTAGTTTTTTTTTGTGTTTTTGATATAGAGAAGCAAGAAAGACAAAATAAAATAAACTAAGCAAAACAATAACAAAGTAAAGATATTGGAAGTGAGAGACTCTCCTTGCAGAAATCCTCTTTCTCCCCGGCAACGGCGCCAGAAATTGCTTGATGGTGTAGGGCTTGCACTCGTTGGAAGACCCCAAGTGTAAGGTATGAAGAGCACAGCAGCAAGTTACCCTAAAAAACAAACCAAGGTTGAATCGACCAATAGGAGAAATAAATCACTTTCGAAGGTTGACGCAGCTGATATTAGCAGGGCGCATGATGGTGCAGGTCTTGCACTCGTTGGGAGACCCCAAGAGGAAGGTGTGATGAGCACATCAACAAGTTTCCCTCAGAAAAGAAACCAAGGTTGAATCGACCAGTAGGAGAAAGAAGCAACTTCCGAAGTTTTATGCAGCTGAGGTGGCAGGGCGCACTACCAATTCAGCAGCAACATGGAACCTACACAACACAATTAATTCACGTTTCCCCAACGAAGAAGTGGTGTTGGCAATCTCACCGGTTTTGCTGATAACAAAGAGGTTAAATATATGGTTTGGAAAACTATATGCGAACAATGTGAAAACAACAGTAGCAGTGTGAAAACAGTGGAAGCGGTGGTTGTATTGTCACTATGAGAAAATGGACCGGGGTCCGCAGTTCATTAGAGGTGTCTCTCCCAAGACAGATAGATAACATGTGTGGTGAACAAATTACAGCTGGGAAATTGATAGATAATGAAACATGCATGACATGATGATTACTATGTGATTCACGCGGGCATTACAACAAGACTCGTAGACCGTCATCCAACTGCATCTATGACTAATAATCCACCCTCATAATATCATCCGAACAAACCTTGGGTATTAAGTTGCAAGCAACAGATAATCGCAGTAAGCAAAGTGTGTAATGTAAACAATTTAAACATCGTTGTTTTCTCCCTAATGGCAACATCACATCCTCCATCTGCCACGTTTCGGTCACTCGAGCACAGATGCAAAGGAGGCATGAACCCACTATCGATCATAAATACTCCCTCTTGGAGCCACTAGTATCTACTTGGCCATAACATCTACTAACAACGGAGAACATGCAAGATCATAAATAACATACACATGAAGATAACATGATAGATTGATAATCAAGAGACATAACACTCAGTAATCATCGGATCCCAGCAAACACAACTTGTAGCATTACAATAAGATGATCTCGATCATGTAGGGAAGCTCACGAGATCTAAACATGAGGAATACAGAGGAGAGAACAACCATATAGCTATTGTTATGGATCCGTAGTCCAAGGATGAAGTACTCATGCATCACTCCGGAGGCGGGTATGGTGGTGTAGAGCCCTCCGGTGATGATTTCCCCTCCCGGCAGTGTGCCGGGGAGAACTCTAGAACCCTCCCGATCTTGGGTTGACGATGAAGACGGCCTCGGGTGTTTTTCGTGGAAAAGTGGTATATATTTAGGGTTCACGCATCGGGGGAGATAAATAGGCGAAAGGGCGATGGCGGTGGGCGCCCGAGGGGCCCACACCACCCCATGGCGTAGCCAGGGGCGCGCCGCCTCATGGTGTGGCCCCCTGTGGCCCCCCTCCGGGCCTCTTCGGGACTCCGTGGAACCTTCAGGAATTCTAAGACTTCCGGACTTCGAATTTTCAATTCCGAGAATATTTCCAGAACAACTTTTCTGAAACTAAAAACAACAGAAAACAAGAATGTGGAGAAGGAAATTAGTTCCAAAGGTTGATGCAGCTGATATTGGCAGGGTGCACTACCGGTTCAGCAGCAACGTGGAACCTACACAACACATCAAATCACTTTTCCCCAATGAAGCAGTGGGGTTGTCAATCTCACCGATTTTGCTAAAAACAAAGAGGTTAAACGTACGGTGTGGAAAATAGTACTTGTTTGCAGTAGATGAAAAGAGAACGGTGATGTCAGTAGGAAAACAGTAAGAACAGTATGAAAACAGAGATTGCAGTTGTTGTATTATTAGTATAAAGGAAAATGGACCGGGGTCCACAGTTCACTAGTGGTGTCTCTCCAGAACTGATAGATAACATGTTGGGTAAACAAATTATAGCTGGGCAATTTACATATATAAAGGTTGCACCGTAGTGCATATGCATTACATGATGATTACTATGTGATTCATGCGGGCATTACAACAAGATATATAGACCGTTATGCAACTACATATAAGACTAATAATCCACCCTCAGAATGTCATCCGAGCAAACCTTGGGTATTAAGTTGCAAGCAACAGATAATCACAGTAAGCAAAGTGTGTAATGTAAACACTGAAATTATCCTCAGACAAAGCATTGTTGTTTTCTCCCTAATGGAAACAACACATCCCCCGCCCGTTTACGTTTCTGCCACTCAAGCGTGAGTGAAAGGGAGGCATGAACCCACTATCGAGCATAAATACTCCCTATTGGAGTTACTAGCATCTACTAACAACGGAGAGCATGCAATATCGTATATAACATACACATGAAAAGAACATGATAGATTGATAATCATTGGACATAACATTCAATATTCATCGGATCCAAACAAACACAACATGTAGCATTACAATAAGATGATCTTCATCATGTAGGGAAGCTCACAAGATCTAAACATGAGGCATGAAGAGGAGAGAACAACCATCTAGCTACTTCTATGGACCCGTAGTCCAAGGATGAAGTACTCACGCATCATTTCGGAGGCGGGCATGGTGATGTAGAGCCCTCCAGTGATGATTGCCCCTCCCGGCAGGGTGCCAGGGAGAGCTCTAGAACCCTCCCGAACTAGGGTTGACGATGACGGCGGCTGCGGGTGTTTTTCGTGGAACAGGCTTGTATTTAGGGTTAACCCTCCGAGGAGAATATATAGGTGTGGGGAAACGTCGGTGGGCGGCCAGGGTGGCCACACCACCACAGGGTGCGGCCAGGGGGGCCGCGCCTACCCATGGTGTGGAGGCCCGAGGGCACCCCTCCAGGTCTCCTCTGGACTCCCTGTGCGCGACAACTTTCTAAGACTTTCGGGCTTCGAATCGTCTAATTCCGAGAATATTGCCAGAACAACTTTTCTGAAATTAAAAACAGCAGAAAACCTGGAACTGGCTCTGTGGCATCTTGTCAATAGGTTAGTCCCAGGAAATCGATAAAAATAGCATAAAGTGTAAAGGAAACATGTAGTATATGGTATGAAAACAACATGGAACATCAGAAATTATGGATACGTTTATGACGTATCAGCGTCGCTCGCCTCCTTGATGGTCGGAGGAGGCTCCATCACATAGTCCTCCACGGACAGTGGCTTGTCCGTCCCGACGCCGCCGTCAACCACCATAGTGGCGACATCCTCCAGCCCGACGTCGGCCGCGCCGCATCGCCTGCCTGGGCCACCTTAAACACCATCCCGAGCGACGGGATCAGAAACGTGCCCTCAGCGGCTTGGCATCATGCGCCTTCCTCGGCACGTACTTCTGGCACCAAAGGCGGTGCCGGGGTCTCGGATTTCCCTCGCCTCAATCTCTTGGACGAACTGTGCAAGCAAAGGACGAAAGATAAGAGGTAAAATCCCCAGTCGGGCGACACCACGAAAGAGAACACTTACCTATCAATGGATGGAGGCTCTATCAGCCTCTTCTTCTTCTTCTTCTATGAACCGGTGTCGGTATCGCCGCCCCCTCCTAAGGCTCTGTGGGCTTGGCCCACTTGAGGAGGCGCGCCAAAGTGGACCCTGCATACGATGGATCGTCATAATCTGCGATCAAGATGACTTCACCAGGGGGAAGGTTCGCCCATGTCTTCAGGATTACCCGGGTGGAGCGGACCGCTGCAGGGGAGGTCGTCCCTGCCATCCTCATGTTCTTGCTCCTCATCACCCGCCTAGTCGGTCGCGTCTGCTGCCGCCAGGTCAGTCGCACCTGGCGCAGCCTGGTCAGCCGCATCCGGTGCCGCCTGGTCGTCCCCACCCGGCGCCGCCTAGGCCGCGCCTGCATCGTCCACCTGCCTCCTGGGCGAACGTGGAAGATCCGGCTCGAAGATGGGCCCATCGGTTCCTCAAGTTCCTATGCCTCGAACAACTGCGAACAATCCCCAGCCGGCCTAAGGCACCTGTCAAGGAGAAAAAGCAGGCGACAAAAGGAAAAAATGTAAGAAACTTACCCGAGGAGGTGGCATCGCGTGGTTGTAGGGCGCCCGCCCCCCAGGACCAGCCGGAAACGACTTTCACCTTCATCAACATCTAGAGCTAGTGTTCCGTCTCCAGGGAGCGGGTGGATAGGCGGGTTCGGTAGAACCGGGCATAGAGGTGGCACATATTGTGCGACCGCGACTGAAGCGGCCACACCCTCCGCGACAGCAAACAGAGGCTTAGTTCTCAGGCCGTCAGGCCCTTGCCGGTTAGGTCTTCCAGGCGGCTACACATCTTGGCGAGGTCCTCCGTGTCCTCGCCGATCCTGGCCTCCCCGCGGCTCTTCGAGGGCGCGTCGGCTGCATAACGCATAAGGTTGATGTGGTCCTCGCCCTCCACCGTGTTCCGCATGTAGAAGAAGGACCGTTGCCAGTCCTTAATGCTCTCCTGCGTGGCGAACTTGGGCACATCGTTGCGTGACCGATTGTAGACGATGGCACCGCCACATGCCGACGGCCAGACCTGGAAGTAGTACTGTCGGTTCCACAGCGGCACCGTCGGGTACACGCCCAAATATCCCTCGGAGGCAGTCACGAAGGCCAAGATCTGCAAAATGGAGTTGGCCGCCAGGTGGTGCGGCTGGAGGCCAAACTCCGTGAGGAGGTTGTGGAAGAACGGGCTCGCGGGCAGTGCGAGCCTGGGGTCGAAGTGGTCGAGGAAGGCTACGTACTCCCCATGGCGCGACATCGGCATCTCCTCCTTGCTGGATGCGCGCACTCCTACGTGGACGGGCTGGCCAAAGTAGCCCTCCCTGATGGCCTTCACGAGGCTGGCGTCGGTGATGTTGGAGCCCTGCAATGTTCCTTCGGTGCGCGACATCGGGGAGATGGTGAAGGCGAAGAGTGGCAGGCGCTGTCGCGGAGGACGGTGGCTGATCGTGGAGGATTTCTCCTCGAGCGCGGCGGCGGAGAAATCCCTACGGGAACGATTCCGGCGTGCGCAGGGAGGAAAGCGAGAGCAAGAGGAAGCAGGAGGGGAGACGGAGTGCACCCCCTTCTATAGACGGGAACCGCCGGTCGGCCTCCCTATGGAAACCGCCACGTCGTGGGCCACTCCCGCATGAGATCTGGAAACTGCGCGGGTGGCCGTAGAAAATCCCGGATGCGGGAACCGAGTCGTCGCCGCCTCCACAGTGGGTTGTGCAGAGAGATGGGACGTGGCTGACGTCGGCCACGACCCACGTCGTGACGTCACACTTGCAGCCGACCAGACGGAGAAGCCGAGACACCCCCAGCAGGGCGCAATAGAGGTAGATCGTATCAAGTGCATGGGGAAGAACACACATAAGCCTTGTTCACCGTGCCGGCTCTAAAGCTCCAATGTGTTCGGGGGATACCGTCGGGGGGATTGCCCATCGGTTAAGCTAAGTACGAGATCAGGGCTTCGCTACGAAGAATAGCCGCCGGCTGGTTTGGGGATTTACTAGCCAGCTGCTGCTCGTTCGGTTGGGCCTGGCCGCCTGACCGCGGCCAGCTGATGACTCCGGCCGGGTGACTCTGACAAGCGAGGACGGGATGGACAAAAGGCAGGCATGGGATAAAGGCGACGTGACATCACACCTAATGTCAACTATGTTTCTACTGGAGGAGTAGGCGGCCGTACTCTAAAACTTTGGCCGACTCCGTCATGATTAGTAGTCCTACTGTCCTGTCCCATCATGTATCTTGCTGACATACCCAGAAGGAAGTACACTGTGTATGACCGTTAGTGGGTCTCAGCTGGACAGCCGTACAGCCGGCCCCGCCTGTCAGCCGGACTGCCAACCCCTATATAAGACAGTCTGGTCCTCTCTTAGTAGGGGCGAATTCACTTAGAAGATACAACTCCAGGAGCATGTAACATCATATCCACCACTCGATAGTTCATCTTTGCAGGAGTAAGGACCTCACACGGCTGAGGTCCCGAACCTGGTACATCGTGTCTCCTTCACGCTTGACTCACTATCCCGTAGATACACCGACGTTTGTGTCTTGTGTCCCTTCTGTAAACTCCATTGCTAACGCAATGGTGCTGTCGGTGCATGATACCACGACAGTATCCCTTCCGCCATTGTTTAGGGAGAGGATCGACGCGACTATAAAAGGGGCGACACGGTCAACTAGCTAAGGGAACTGATCCATAGCTAGAAACCCTAGTCTTCCACAACACACTATTATACTGTAAACCTCGCAAAGCAGTATAGTCCATCAGACAAATAGGAGTAGGGTTTTATACCACATGGTGGTCTGAACCTAGGTAAACTGTTGTGTCTCTAAGTCGTGTTCGTTGTTTGTCTCACCGCCAAAGGCTCTAGAGGATCTACGAGTGACTGTGTGTTCAGCCCCCTGTGTTCGAACTCGATATGTAGGGACTATGTTCGCTCGGACAAAAGACCCGCCAAAGATACCACTAAAAATTCATACCTTCATATGGTAACTTGTATAGGTTGATTTAGCTCGATAAAGTGCAACTGAGCCAAAAGTAAGAATTGTATTTTTGGTCAACATGATGAGAAAACCAAATCTTCAAATTTATGTTTTCCCAATTCCGGTATTGGTCACAATTATATATTTTTATTCATTTGCTATACATGTGTAGAAATGCTAGAATTTTGATTGTAAGAACGATCGTAGTTGACCTACCAGTGTTCTTCAGCGACCGGAGTACCGACAATGTATACACACTTGCAAAAACTGGCAATGTTTGTGTTCTCCTTATCCAATATAGATGGTGGTCTAGCATGTGGATCCGCCCTCCAACCTCTTTGGCATTGTATTAGTCGTGCTTGGTTGATGGTTCAATTATTTGCTTCATTAGTTCCACCAGTGGTACCTGCAGAATCTGCTATTGAATTAGCCATTTCCGTTACTACTTTTCGAGTCCGAGAGGCTACTGCCGTCGAATCTATAAATTTCATTCAAGGTTAAACATAATTACAGAAGATTACCGAATACAAAATTATGTTCTCCTTTCGTTCTCTTTTTTCTTTTTTGTCCGAGTCAGACATCAAATAGCTTCGATTTGTATTATCCATTGGAATGTACTTTTTTTTTTAGAAATGGGAGCGTCTGCCCCGGCCTCTGCATCAAAATGATGCACACAGCCTAGCTTTATTAAAGATAAAAAATCCAGATTCAAATTCGGTTACAGTTTAGGGATCACTCAAGGTGGCCACAAAGATCAGCCACTCGAAAATAAGCAAAAGTATATTATGCATCTATCCGTCTTGCGTTAAGCCACCCACCCCGGCTGTAGATAGCCCGCACGACCCCCAGCAGCCGGGTACAGCCTGAATCCATAAGTCCTCGCTGATCGACAGGGGAAGGAAGGACCAGCCTGAATCCATAAGTCCTCGCTGATTGGAATGTACTAAAATCAATAAGATGTGCCGTACAATCCAATTTCTCGATTCAAAGAAGCCCACAGAGGTGCACCGTGTGTGCGATTGTGGCGCCTATGTGCATCCTAGATACAAGTACTAATCAACAACAAAAAATGTGTTCTTCGCCATTAATACTTACAGAGGTATACAGTTGATTGCACATACACATGTTCACAAACCGAGAAGGTGGAAAGGAGTGGGAAGAAACCCTCTATACAATGTATCACAGTCCTGGTCCCTACATAAAAATTCTGTTCAAGCCATTCGTTCCTGCAAGCTCTGTAAGTCTACAGGGAGCAGAGTTCGCTGCAGCCACTAATTCTCTTTTGTCCAAGATCTGCAGCTCGGCAACCCGCTTGGCATGATAACAATCGATGTAGTAGATCACATCGCTCGGCCGACGTATCCGATCATCTTCGATTCAGTCACACCGATCACGCCTTGAAAGAGTTGTTGGAGCTGTCCATGGACTTGAGGTCCCTGTACGGGCCTGGCGTCAGCTCCTGTTCCATCCCTTCACCACCGGCCCGACGCCGCCGCCGACGGACCCAAAGCCAGTACCCAGCGTACGCCCCGGCCACGGCCAGCACCAGCGACAGCAGGACCGTCGCGGCGGTCACGCCGGGAGACACGGAACCCACCCGCGCCGCGGTCTGCTGCGGCTTCCTGATCTTGAAGTAGCCCACCTTCCGGTCGTCGGCCTCATACACGACCGTCTCCACGGGGAAGCCGATGAGGTAGCAGTACCCGCTCGCGCCGTTGTACACGGCGCCCCAGCAGGTGCAGTTGGCAGCGCACGACGCCTCGCACTCTGCCGCCGTCTTGTACGACTCGAACGGCACCCGCTCCTTGTACGCCAGCGACACCCGGCTCCGCCGCACCACGTCGAACAGCTGCCCTGCGCCGCCGCCGCAGAGGTCGGTGGTCTCCTCGGCGGCGCACGACGGGGAGTTCGTTCCGCTGGTGGTGCTGTTAACGAGACACTGGCACCGCGGCGCAGCTTCTCCGCGGACGCACAGGCCGTAGGCGCCGCACGAGGTCGGCAGCTCGCACTGCCCCGAGATCGCCTGATAGTCGGAGGTCCAGGCCTTGGAGGCGTCGGTCCAGTAGTACGCGCGGAGGTTGCCGTCGTCTTCCAGCGTCATCCGGCGGAAGGCGCCCGTGAGGTTCCGGACGAAGGTGTCGAATGCGAGCGTGTCGACGCTGTCGTTGCTGCCCTGGAGGTAGAGCCCGAAGAAGCCCCGGCCGTCCAGGCGGCCGTACACCGGCGGCTCCGAGGCGTTCTCCGGCATGGCCATGAGGGCCGTATGCTGCCAGTACATGGGCCTCGTGTGCCCGCCGTAGAACTCCATGTGCAGCGCCATGTACGTCTTACCGAGGCGCAGCGCGAAGCGGCGGTTCTCGGAGATGAGCGGCGGCGAGGACAGGGTGAAGTTCTGGTTCAGCACCAGCGTGTCTGACGGGCTGTTGAAGCTCCGCCAAGGCGTGCCGCGCAAGTCGAAGCGGCGAATGACGAGTTCGGAGGAGTTGAGCAGGGCGACGGTGTCGCCGATGACGTTGAGGGTGCTCCAGAGCACGGTGCCTGCCCCGGGGCCGGTGGCAAGGACCAGGCGCCCGTCGAAGGAGAGCGTGGCCGGGCGCGACCAGTCCGCGACGCGTGCCGGTGTGGCGCGCCAGAGCGGGAAGGACGACGGGAGGTGGACGACGGCGAGGTCCAACGAGGACGCGCCGACGCGGAGGAAGCCAAAGGCGAAGACGCCGTTGGGCGCGTACATGAACGGCTCGAACTGCCCCGGCGCGTCAGCGGCATGCGTCGCGGTGAAGCCGTTCGTCAACTCCGTCACGGGCTCGTCCCAATTGGCTCCCTCGATCAGGAGTGCCGCACATGCAACGAAGAGCGCGGCCAGGATGATGCTGATCGCCGGATCACGCCAGCCTTCGCTCCACATTGCAGGGACAAAGAAAGAAGGGGATGAAAGTCAAATGCTCCGGACAGAGAAGCAGATACTACTACATATAATGCATCACCAGATCGAAGGTCAACTGCCGCCGCGAGCTTCCCGTTGATCCGGCCTGTATCCATCTCACGCAATCGTCTGCAAGTTGACGAACAAAAAAAAACAACGCAAATTATTTGGCTGGGTTCATCCCACCATTTCCTCCTGGGTTCATGGGCGAGATGAATGCTTGCTCGCTAGAATGCAAGTTGCAACTGCTCGATACAAATATTAATATGCAATGCACTGGCAATATGTCAACTCTATATATTAGAGCACCACCTTCTTTTTCCACGAGTAAGCGTAGGAGGAAGATATCATATTGCTAGCTAGATTGCTGCTGGTTCTTGCTGATTTTGACATTCAGCTGTCACGATCCTTTGTTCCACAACAAATCTGTAGCTGACCGGTGAAACTTGGATATGTGTAGGTGTTTACTGTCCGACTAATTTGTTTTGGGATCCGGATGGGGCCATGAATGGAGCTACACATCATTTTTTTTCTTTTACCTGCGCGTTGACCTTCGATGGTGTGAAGGAACCTAAAGTCCAAAGCGGATGACACAAAAATTGAGCCCAGCTCGGTTGATGTGAATTTTGGCTATTATTCTTCGGAAAAAAATTCACTGCAGGATCCGGTCCATCACTTTATTTTCAAAATAAAATAATAGTGTGACCTTTGTTCTGTCTTAACCATATACTACCTTCGTTTCATAAAACAAGGCCTATAAATTTGGTCAAACGCCAAAACTTGATAAGTTTGACCAAACATAAACGAGAAAAACTCATCATTTATAATATTTCGTACAAACATTATGAACATATACTTTGTTATAGATCTATTGATACTAATTTGACATTGTAAATGTTTATATTTTTATCTAAAAGCATGGTTAAATTTAGAAAACTTTAATTTTTTACTAAATTCATATGCCTTGTTTTATTAAACAGAGCTATAATAATCGATAACCTATATATCATTAATACACAATATTCCATCTCAAGCCTTCCAGATGAGTGTATTTCAAATTCATCATTTGCTAGTAAATTTATTGTTGACATTATTGGGATTTCACTCACATGTCCGTGTAGTTGCTCATTGTGCACTAACTAATTTCAGGTAGTGTACTTTTTTATTTTCAGTATTTTGGTGCATCTCTAATCGGACAACAAATTTACATTGCCTTTGCATACAAAGGGTGCCACGGTCCGCCATTCCAGAGTCGAGACACCAAGACTAGTGGCGGAGCTTGCCCTAACCTGTTGGGGGTGTGTGGGAGGAGGGGGGGGGGGGACAAAATAGAAGCTCTCTTTTTATTGAAAGTTTTGAAGTTGCTCTTGTTCTACCTTCCCATAATTCCTAGTTTGAGCTTCTTTAATTAATTTCTTTACAAGATTCCTATGCATAGGAAGTGGGTTAGACTTAAATTTGTTTTATACTTGCTTCTTGATGCTCTCTTTTGCTTAATTCATACTTTTTATGTGAGCATCTTCTTCACTTGAAAACACTTGATTCCATTTTTCTGGGCCTAGCTAAAAGGCGTTAAAGAAAAGCACTTCTTGGGAGATAACCCATGATTTTATTTTTGCTTTGCTTTTCTCTGTTTTCTTTGAGTCAAGGGGTTGTATACTTATGTATAAACTCCTTTGTATCTTTATTTTCATGTATTATTTGTGCCAAGTAAAGTTTCTAGCGCAAGTTGGAGTTGGTTTTGGATTTCTGCGCAGGAAACAGATTTCTGCTATCCACCATAAAAAATATTATAAATTACAGAAAAATCAAAATGACCTTAAACTTTTTGTTCTTATTTCTCAGCTAATTCCTAAACTTTTTTGTTCTTTATGTTTTTCGATCTGAGTAACGTAAGTGCCCCGAAATTTTTTGTCATTACAGACTGTTCTTGTTTTGGTAGATTCTGCCATTTTTCTTACATTTGCTCTTTTACTATGTCAAGTGGATTTCTTTGCTTCACGAAACATCAGTGGCTGTAGATAATGTTTAAAAGTATCAATAGCACTTGTGCCCATGCAGAACCTATGGATTTTTTATTGTTGGACTAACCCTCTAAAGTGAATTACTTTTAGTGTGGTGTGAAGTAAGTTTTCAAGGGTCAAAAGAAGAGGGTGATATAATGTGATCAAGAAGAGTGCAAGGTCAAACCTTGGGGATTCCCCCGTGCTTCATCCCAGAAAATTCTAAGAAGACTCAAGAATCTAATCTTAGGGATGCCCAAGGCATCCCCTTCTTCATCAACAATTTATCAGGTCACTTCTAGTGAAACTATATTTTTATTCGGTCACATCATATGAAATTTACTTGGAGCGTCTGTTTGTTTTCCTTTGTTTTATTTTTTTCCTTGCTGCAATAATATTGTTGGAACCTAGCATTCTTTGTGGGAGAGACACGCTCCACTTTTTCATTGAATGCTCGTATTCTTAGTTTTTCTTCTAGCTGCTGCAAAATTCCTTTTTAGCTCCTGTTTTTCTGGCATCTCTTATTCGGAGCTGTTAGTTTTAGTAGAGTTATTTTAGTACTCGCTTGTTTCATTTCTGTATCTCTTGGATAGTTTTTGTTTAGTACTAAATGCTTGGTGTTGGAAAGCAGTAGTACAGTTTTTGTGCTTCCAGCGGTGCAAATAGAAACTTGTATAGACTATGGCTAGATTTTTTCATGTCATGCTAGATGTTATTTTAATTCTAAAGCATAGTGGTTATTTTTATAGCATGATTTGTCTCAAATAGCTAAGAGTGTTTAATGTGCCTTTGAAAGAATCATGAGTTTTTCTTGTCATATTGAAGTATAAATTTGTGGTGTTCTCCTTTGAATGTTTTATTTGGTTGACTTGGCGCATGCCCACACCATGTTTATGACTACAAACCAGTCACTTATAGCCTCTATGATCATTTAGTTTTTGAACTTGTGGTACCCCTTATGCTTTGATTAATGATGTTTTTGTCGCTATGCATGATTATGGCCATTATTGCTCTCTTGATTTGTCGCTCCCAGTCTTTTGCTAGCCTCCACATGTACTAAGTATGAGTTCTACTCGTGCATCCAAATCCCAAAAACCAAAGTTTGCCAAACGTGTCCACCATACCTACCTACATGTGGTATTTAACCGCCACTCCAAAGTAAATTGCTCATGTGTTACCTTTAAAACCTTCAAAATTACTCCTGTTTTGTACTCCTGTTTTAGCTCATGAGGACGTAAATAGAGAATCTTTATCTCACTTATTGATTGGACTTTCACACACTAGACTAGTGCCATCATCCGCTTATCTAATTGATAGTAGAGCTGGCAGCGGGGTGCCCAGCCCCAAATTAATACAACAAATTCTCTTCACTATTTTTGCCCCTGATTTATCAGTCAAAGCATAAAAGATAAAGAGGGATGACCTTCTACCCAGATGCGTCCTTCTGTGGGAGCCACTCTTGTGAAGTCTAGTTGGCTTGTGACATACTGTATTTTCTGTTGACCATTCATTGACATAAGTATACACCTCTCTAGAAAATATTTTCACTACCTCTGTTTAATAAAATAAAAATCTCTAGCACATGAGTGGTCCATACTTCCCTCCGCGAATGGCCTTTCTTTTACATTTACGTTGAGTCTCCATCATCTAAATTTATGCACAGATGAGAGAGCATAGTTGCCATTCTGAGTTTAATGTGCATTTGTCCCAGAAACATTATTAATTGATTCATGGTGTGTTATTATTTGCTGTCAAATTATTTGTTCTAGTCTCCCTCTTAAACTTTGAAGTCCTGTCATTTATGTTTTTCCCCACTCTTAAGGACAAGCGAAATATCACTTTGCTATGTTTTCTCTATGCTTGAAACAAATGTATAACTTTCGAGTGCATTATTATTCATGATCTTTTATTTGTGTTACTTTCCATGATGAAAGGTGATTGCTCTGTTTCATTGTTAGAATTATATCTATCATGCTTATGTTTAAAGTACTATGATCTCAGCTATACCTATGCTTTTATAATTTAGATGATCAAGTTTATGTTGGTAGCATGTCACCTCATAAATTATGTGTTTTTATCATTTACCTACTCGAGCACGAGTAGGAACTACGTTTGGGGATGTTGATACGTCATAAATGTTTCCTTAATTTCTGATGTTCCATGTTGTTTTCATGTCATATACTACATGTTTTCCTTACATTTTATGTCATTTTTATTGATTTCCTGGGGCTAACCTATTGACAAGATGCCATAGAGCCAGTTTATGTTTTCTGTTGTTTTTAGTTTCAGAAAAGTTTTTATGGAAATATTGTCGGAATTGGAAAATTCGAAGCCTGGAAGTCTTAGAATTCCCGAAGGTTCCCCGGAGTCCCGAAGAGGCCCGGAGGGGGGCACATGGGGGCACACCATGAGGCGGCGCGCCCCCCTAGCCGCGCCATGCGTGATACATCCAAAGCGTATCTCCTTTTCCGAAAACTTTTCTTATTGTTTTCCTCTAAACTTGTGTGTTTTGGATGCCACTAACACGGACTCACGCAGTTTTCAGCAGAATTACCTTGGTGTCTTGTTTTTGTGAAGAAAAATTAACTTCCGGGAAAATGCCAAGAAAAGATCCCAAAGACCTTAAAACACCCGAAGACCCCCGGAGCCAGAAGGAGTCCCGGAGAGGGGCCAGGAGGGGGCCACACCAGCCCTGGGCGCGCCCCCTTGGTGGTGTGGGGCCCCCAGGCACCCCCTCGGGCTCCCCTAAAACGCAAGGGGGTTCGTCATATTCCATAGAAACACCACAGAGCGCCGTCGCCACCTCGAAACTCAATTCGGGGATCAGAAGTTTCTATTCTGACGCCCTGCCGGAATGGGGATTCGGAGGAGACCATCTCCATCGACACCGCCACCTCTTCTCCATCAACCATTCATGATTCCACCATCCATGTGTGAGTAAATACCGTTGTAGGCTGAGACGGATGGAAGGGATTGGATGAGATTGATCATGTAATAGTGGCCAGATTGTTAGGGTATAGTGCCTAGTATCCATTGTTAGTGTTTTCTACCATTGTTGCAACTTGTTATGCTTAATGCTTGTCACTAGGGTCCGAGTGCCATGATCTCAGATTTGAACATGTTATTGTTTTATGAGTATAATTATGTTTCTTGATCATGTCTGCAAGTTGTTTACACATGTCATTGCCCGAGGCCCCAAAGTGACAGAAATTAGGACAACTGGAGGGGATGGTTTTGATGTGAGGATCACATGTGTCCATGGAGTGTTAATGCTTTTCTCCGGTGCTTTATTAAAAGGAGCACCTTAATTACCAGTAGTTTCCCTAGAGGCCCCGCTGCCACGGGCTGGTAGGACAAAAGATGTTGTGCAAGTTTCTCATTGCGAGCACGTATGACTATATTGGAGCACATGCCTTTAGAACTTGGATGCTTTATTATTATTATCTGCAATACCCATGTTTAGATTATTACATGACCTATGTTTTTCATGCAACACCCGTTCATCCATTCCCTCTACGCCTAAGGTACTTTCATCCTGTTGTTTCCCGCAATTGCTACTGCTGTTTCTATTTTACTCCTACGGTTATTTTATTACTACTGCTGCTATAAAACTGTTATCACTGATAAATTGTTGCGAGAAAGTCTACTTTTAGGTGCAGCTAAATTGACACTCAGTTGTTAAGGCTAATAAATATTATTTGGCACCCCTTGTGTCGAATCAATAAATTTGGGTTTTACTTCCCTCGAAGACTTTTGCGATCCCCTATACTTGTGGGTCATCAATGCATGAGTAGTTCATCCTTGGACTACGGGTCCATAGCAGTAGCTAGATCGTTGTTCTCTCCTCTTTATGCCTCATGTTTAGATCTTGTGAGCTTCCCTACATGATCGAGATCATCTTATTGTAATGCTACATGTTGTGTTTGCTGGTATCCGATGATTATTGAATGATATGTCTCTTGATTATCAATCTATCCTGTTGTCTTCATGTGTATGTTATTTATGATCTTGCATGCTCTCTGTTGTTAGTAGATGCTCTGGCCAAGTAGATACTAGTGACTCCAGGAGGGAGTATTTATGCTCGATAGTGGGTTCATGCCTCCTTTGCATATGTGCTCGAGTGACAGAATAGTAGGGAATGGTTGTCACACGTTTACGTGTTGGCCTGCTCATATTGAGATGCGGGTGCCGGTATGCCCCGTAAGCCATTCTATCTACTGTTTAGCGGACTGTGAGTATCCCCTAGAAGTCCGGGTGCGACAAATGGTATCAGAGCCTGTCTGCCTGTAGGATCCCTTTTTACTGGTCGCAGTTGAGTCTAGAAACTATTTTATAGCTATATAGGAAAAATGAAACGTGAGAGTAGGAATTCTGTTCTTTTTCTTCTTTCCCCACCCACCCTCCCTTTTCTGGTAAGGAAGTGTAACGTTGTTTTCTATTCTCATCTAAACTTTCAAGTTAGGTTTTCACGTATTCTGGTTTCTCTAGGATGGTTATATCTACTAGACCATAGGAATGGAGGTGGTTGTGACATGATTTATCATGTTGCCTACTCACGATTGAGAACGGAGGCGTGTAAGCCCCGGAAGCAAATCATCTATTCCTTAAGCAGTAGATATTGATCCTTTAGAAGCCCGGATGGGTTTTTCGTAGTACCTCAGGAGTTTTGTTCTCGTTTTCCCCGATGTTGATATCCTGTTCTTCTCAACATCCTTTTCGTCCGTTGAAATCTTGTTGTTGTTTTCCATTTCAGTTCTTCTACCGACGTCTAATCAAAACTTCCCAAATATCAAGTCTATCTGGCCAGAAAGGTTGTTGTTGTTGTTGTAGTTGTTGTTGATTCCAGGCTATGAGAGCTGGCATTCCTATCAACTGGGGTTGTTTTGATGAAGCATTCCTGAAGCACCACATTCCAAATAGTCTATTCTACAAATGAATCCAAGTCTATCCAGCTATACACCCTCAATGCAAAACCTCTCCCTTTACTTGAAAATGTTCCGGTGGTTTCCAAATTCCCTGACATCTTTCCAGAAGAGTTGCCAGGAATGCCTGTCATCTGGAACTTCCAGACAGACTATCCAAGGTGCACGATGTGTTTCACGTGTCACAGCTCACGAGGATATTCGCAAGAAGTATCCGGACCTTTTCTTTTCTCAGTAGGAATCTCGGGGCGCGATTCCTTCAAGGGGGGCGTTTTGTAACATCCCAAGTATGAAAAATAGCCATTAGAATGTTTGCTCTCTGTTATTTTATGTTTTGCATCATGACATCATGTTGATTGCAATTGTTTTGCTTGTTTTCCTTTTGTTTTCCAACTGTTTTCATTTGTTTTCCTTTGTTTTCTATTTGAATTTCAAACCAAAATTTCAAACCTTTGTTTCATACTTGTGATGTTACAATTTCCAAAATGATATTTCAAATCAAAACAATCAATTGTTTCCATTAAAGTTGTGATTCCAAACTGTTGTTTTGTTTCTATCAAAAATTCATTTAATACCAAACCCTTTTCAAATTCAATTAATTTCCAAAACAACAACCCTTTTGAAAGTTATGAAAATTGCAAAACAATCATTTGTTTCCATTAAATCCCTAAGGTTCAACTATTTAAAAAATGGTGGCTTTTAATCAATCAATTATTTCCAATGTTATTCAAAATTCAAATAAAACCACAAACAACACCCAATTTCAAATTATGAAAATTACACAACAATCCTAATCCATTGTTTCTAATTAAACAATAGGGTTCCAAATAATTAAATTCTTGTTTTCAATAATTCAATCAATACTCAAATTAATTCAAATTTAAACCAATTTGCAAACAGCAAGTTATTTTGAAATTTTTGTAAAACAGAACTTGGCATTTGTTTGTTGTTGACCTAACTAACCTAACCAAATTTTTTTCCAAATCCTTCTTAACTCAAAAACCCATCAAATTCTTCCTATTGCTATTTCTGCAAAAAAAAATAAACAAAGCAAAAAGAATAAAAGAAGAGAGGAGAGAGGAGCACACACAGCAGGCCCTTTTCCCTTTTTCCTCAGCCCATCTAGTGGCCAGCCCACCTCTTTTGGCCCGGTACCCTTTCCCGAGTCGTCTTCTTCGTACGGAAGAACATCCAGGCTACCCACGTATACAGAGAGAATAGGCAACGGCCAAGCTCACTCCCCCTCCCTATAACTCTACCCCGGTGCCCTAGGGTTCCCCTCAACCCTAGCTTTCTCCCTCCTTCTTCCTCTCCCCGCCGTCCTCTTCCTTCTCCTCTCCCACCTTCTTCTCTCTGCTCCAATTCTCTGTATTTAACTGAACCTAAACCTCCTCACCCGAAAACCTCTCTCCCTCCGGCGATCATCGGAGCCCGGGCCCTCCTCCGGCCGTGCTAGGGCCGGGAATGGAGCCCCCACGGCACCCTCTTCCTCCTCCACCTCACGCCAGGGGCCGGGAGGCTCCACAGCTCCGCCGCCGTCCCCAATTCGTCGGCCGTCGCTCCCTGCTGTTGCACCTGCTCCGACCCCCGTGCCTCCATCCGCTCGAGGGCCCTCGAGGTGAGCCCTTCCCCTCCTTCCCTCTCGCCTCCTTCCTCCTCCCACGGCACACCGCACCCCACCCCCGCGCACACGACGCCCCACGGCCGCGAGCAGCGATCGCTGCCGGCGACCATCCCCCGTTGCTGTCCGCCCAGGTTCAGTAAACATGCAGAAAAATTCAGTTACACAGCACACCAACAGCTTATCCACCCCCCGTACCCCTTCTAGCAACAAACCGAACAGCACCCTAGTGGTGCTGTCCCCAGCGCGCGCAGCAGGAGGTGGGTGGTTCGAATCCCCCCTCCCTCAATAAAACCAAAGTTTTATTTCTAATTGTTTTGATACAGAAATTCACCAGAAATCACCATTAGGTCCCTGCAGTTTCTTTTCTAGCCCTGTAAAATTATTTCCAAGTCCCTAGAGGTGATAAAAATGGCAGATTTGCACCTTAACTTGTAAAATGCATAAGTAATTCATCCCAACTCCAAATTCAACTTTTTTAATATGTTTTCTGTGCCAAATTGAATTTTCTATCCAAATATAAAATTTGTTTACTCTTTTGAATATTTCAAATTGGTGCAACATTTGAATTCTTGTCTAATTCACCTAATTTTGCAAAAATCATAACTTGGGCATAAAAATTCCAAATTCCACAAACTAAATATGTTTTCCAATCAACTTTTCATTTACTTTCCAAATATAAATTTTGTTTGCTGTTTAGAATAATTTAAATTGCTGAAAACAACTGTTTCTTGTTTAATGCATTTAAAATTGCCAAAATAATAACTTGCTCATTTTAAATCCAATTTCAACAAATGAAATATGTTTTCCATGAAAAATTAAACCACCTTTTCAAATATAAAATTTGTTCCATGTTTTGAATAATTAAAATTGGTTAAATGATTTAAACCTTGTTTAAATCATTTAATATTGCTAAATTCATAACTTGATCAAATTAAATTCTTTTGGGACATATAAAATATGTTCTCCAACCCTAAAAGTATAAACTTTTCAAATATGAATTTGGTTTAATGCTTTGAACAAATAAAAATTCAAATAAGTTCATGTTTGAATTAAATTCATTTAATTCTTGCTTAAACTTGTTTAATTCATAAATAATTTATTTGAAATCCTTTTTCAACATGTGAAACATGTATTCCAACTAAAATCTTGTGTTCTTTTCAAGTATGAACTTTGTTATCTATTTTTAACAATTAAAATTGGTGAAAACAACAAATGCTTGTGTGACACCTTTAAGGAACCAAAATTTCCTAACTTAATGAATAAATTTCCAAACTTGGTAAACCTTATTTCCAATTGGTTCTATTGTTGTTATTTTGCTGTTTTCCTCATCCATGCATCATGCTAATCCACTTTCACATGTTTCTTAGTTGTAAAACAATTAATTCAACCATAATTCATGGGCTTTTCATGTGCAATCCAAATTGCATGTGGGTCCATTTAATCATGTTGTTATCTTGTCAACTAGTTTATTTCTGATGCATCAATTAAATGGTCATGCATCATCCCATGTTTGTGCACTATGCCATGTTATTGATTGTTTATCTCTCTGTGTTGTTTGTTTGCTTCTTCTCGGATAAACGACGACGTTGAGACCACGATACTTACGACACCCCTTCTAAGGAGTTAGCTCAGTACCAGGCTACTGGGTTTGCAGGCAAGTTATCACTCACATGAACCATTGTGTTCCTTTCAACATTGGTTACCGATACTTTCCGTTGTCTATTTCTGCTAGCCTTAGTAGTTGTTGTTTCTGTTACGAACCTATCACATGAATCCCTTAACCCTGATATTGCCTCACCTCCACTCCTACAACCCCATTGTTTGAGCCAGTGTCTTACTAGCATGCTTAGGTTGTTTTGCTCGAGTCTGTTACCCGTTACTTTCTGTTACTATATTTCTATCATGTTCTGGGGGCTCGATGTTAATCAATCAACCTGTTAATAATAATATGTTGATAAGGCACCGGCAGGAGGCCCTGTGTGGTTTTGAGGCCTGCTAGTGTCGACCCTAATAGGAAAAGGGTCTTGTCTACTGATCCATGATGAGCGCACTATCCGCATGTGGGAAGCGTGTATGGGCGCCCCCCTCAATTTGATCCGATTCGCATCTCGTCCAAATCGCCTCATTTAGTTCGTGTTTTCCATTTGCCGCATGCATGTTTTTGCGAGCCCAGGCCAGGGTGGAACTTTTGTAGTCGGCATATAGGGGGACACGTTCTTAGAGTGCTATGAGGGTCCCTTTTCTTCGGGGCTCGATTAGCCGTGCGCCCAAGGTGCTTTGGGCTTGATGCGAAGAAGAGTTGGGTTGTGTTGAGTGCCTCGCTTGGTGGAAGCGCATTTCCTATCTGGCGGGGTATTCTTACGTGTACGGCTAAATTGGTGCATCCCTGCAGGGTTAAATCTTCTCGAGAAGCCGTGTTTTCCGCGGTTATGGACTACTTGGTGAAAGTACTAGCTAACAAGTACTCAGGACAACTTAAACCTAATGATTAACAACCTTACACCCAATGATTAACAACTTGACTAGTAATAGGCTTATTGACACAATAATCTGAACCATCATTAATCCAACTGTGTGAGTTATCCTCGGATTGCTTCTTTGGATAAGGGGCGAGATCCAGGATGGGTTTGTTTGGAGTTAGTTGGTAGGTTGGTTACGATACGCGATCTTATCTCCTTTCTGTTAGCCGGAAGTGGTAGTAACTCTGTAGTTGGTTAGAGCAGCCAGTTGCCGCATCTTTTATATCCCCTTTCTTCCGTTGAACCCAAAGCATCTGTGCTTGGTGTTGACGGGTTACACTTTGGTGAATTGTGAGTCTTGCTTGCCAGTACGTTTATGTACTGACCCCTTTGGGGCT
Source organism: Alopecurus myosuroides (assembly GCA_028641055.1). NCBI lineage: Eukaryota > Viridiplantae > Streptophyta > Magnoliopsida > Poales > Poaceae > Alopecurus > Alopecurus myosuroides. Next base: position 140,997,630 of record CM054063.1, read on the forward strand.
GTGATTTCCGCAGACTACGTTTCCGAGGATCCCCATGGTGGCTACTACGTGGAGTATGACGAGACTGCTGACGAGTAGATAGCGGACCCGGGCAGGATCCGAGACTTCGTGGATGGGCTCCGTCTTTTCGTTTCCGGCCTCTTAGGCCTATTTGGTTCTTGTCTGTACTCAGACATTTTGAATGCTTCCGCTGTGATGTACTGATGAATTGTTGGGACATGTGTCCTCGGAATGATTGTATTGGCTATCTCTGCTCTAATGAGAGCTATTTGCACCTTATTTCCATCTTTGTGTCGTAGAGATCTGTTGTGATATCACTTGTTCAAACGCCGTTGACGTACCATGTGTGTATGTTTTGAAGTACGTCAACGGAAGTGTCTGGATTTCTATGGGATGGTTTGCGCAGACGATAAATAGTAGGGAATGGTTGTCACACGTTTACGTGTTGGCCTGCTCATATTGAGATGCGGGTGCCGGTATGCCCCGTAAGCCATTCTATCTACTGTTTAGCGGACTGTGAGTATCCCCTAGAAGTCTGGGTGCGACATTAAGGCCCAAGAGGAGGAGTCCTTGGAGCACCGAAAGGCCCACACGAAGCCCACCTGCAATATCTTGCGGGCTAAGTTAGGAAACCTGTAACCGACTTAGGGTTAGAGTTTGAGTCCTCTCCGGGAAGGGTTTGAGACCTGGCCACCTATATAAGGTCAGGAGAGCCACCGGTAGAGGGCCAAGCAATACCGCAATCCCAAAGCCTTGAGCTCGAGATCATACTCTCGACTCGAGCCACCATCATTGTAACCGATCTACTCGAGTAATACATATCGACAGAAGGAGGAGTAAGGGTTTTACCTCTATGAGGGCCCCGAACCTGGGTAAATCTTGCCCCCTGTTTAGCCGACGATCGCCACCAGCGCTCATGGGTTCTCCTATTCGAAACCCGATAGGGTCACCTGAGGAATTTGCCGAACAGCGGATTCGACACCATGCCACCTCTGGCACTCACCCAAGAGGCAAGCCACGCCCATGCCATGCCTGCCCGAGTTGCCCGTTGCCAATCCATGCATAAGAGCCACCCCGGACCAAACCCTTGCGCCACTACCCTCTCCTCACTCCACTGAACCACCCCAAGGCAGCCACGCTTGCTCGTTCGCTCCCAGTGAGCGACGCGAGCCGCGTTCTTCCTCAGACCCGGCCAGGTCTACCTCGAGGTAGCACCCAGATCGCCGCACCATCTGCTGCCATTTCTCTTCGTGGTTGAGCCCCTGTGCAATGCGCACCTCCCTGACACGGTCGTGCACGCGTTTGGTTGCAGGAACACCGGCGCCATCATCGGGAACGCCACATGTCTCCGTCGAGCCGCCGCCATGCCCGTGCAACGCCACCGCTCGTGACAGCGCCACTGCACCGCCCAAGGACCCCTCTTCCACCCTAGCACCGCCCCTCTGCTTCGCGCGAGCCCTAGGTGAGCGAAAACCCGACCCCGCCAAGTGTTCGTCCGCGGTACAGAGAGAGAGAGAAGAGAGCACGGGGGAGGAAGAAAGAAGGGGAGCCGTCGATCTGCGCATCGACGGTCTCCTTTGAATGCGCCCGTTCGCGCGCGCGCTGGCAGGCTGGCGACCGCCGTAGTGGGCCGCCCTGTGCAGATCTAGCCCATTAAGGCTGATTTTTATTCATTTTGTTTTAAGCAGAAATGTGCAAGTTTACTTTAGCTCTGTTTGGCCTAGCTAGGATAAACTTTTTGCTTAGCAAATTTTTTCGCGAATAGCCACACATTTTCCAAACCATGTCCCACTGGCAGATTCAATTTTTGAGTCTTTATGATTTTTATTTAAATCATATGCCAGAGAGTGTCTGTTTTCTTAGATCTAATATAACTTTAATTTTAGGTATCCAAAAGTTTCAAACTCAACTGTTTTGGATAGCCCATGTAAATTCCTACCAGTATAATTTTACCTTGTATCAAGTTGAGCTCTAGATTTAAAATGACATGTTGTTTACCAAAAGCATCGGTCTCTGTTTGGGCATTTTTCATGCCAAATCTGTGATGTTTTTTTGAGTGAATCCAATTGGACATGTTAGTATATGTTTAGGGCTATCTAGATCTAGCTTGGTTTGATGTTTAGAGCTCTGTATAAAATTTGGTGGACAGATCTTGTTTCATCTGTTTTCTGCCTAGAGTCTTTGTGTGAGTATTAAATAGTATGGTTATGTGTATGTATTGAATTCTTGTTTTCCATCAAGTTTAAGTTTTTTTTCTGTTAGTATAAATTTGTTTTCTTGCAGTACTAGCATACTAGGAGATTATTGGGTAGTTGGAGATTAAATGGGAATAGCTATGTGAGCATATTACTTTTTCTAGAATTATTCATGCATAGATTGTTCCTTGTTTTCCACTAGGGAAAAACATGAATTTTTGTTGTTGGAAACAGAGGATGAAATGTCCTTGTGGAATCTTTATCTTAGTTTTTTCACCTCTGCTACCTTGCCCCTTGATTTGTAGAAAAGCATGAGTAGCACTTGTGTGACTAGAAAATATTTCTCTCACATGTGTAGCATTTTAGCCTAGTGTTTCCTTGTTTAATAACTAGACTTTCTATTTTGTTTTGTGGGATCTAGTAGCATTTTGGTACTGATTATAGGAGTATTTTACTTCTGTTAGTTTGCACACTTGTGCATAAAATTAGCATGGGTAGTGTAGACTAGCTTAGTATTTTTCCTAGTTTTCTACTAGTATGAGTAGGAGTTTTTGAAGCTTGTTTTCTTGTTTTGAGCACTTTTCAAAATATGACCAGAGGCTTACTAACCTCTTTGTGAGTGGTTTGCTAGTGGAACACCCACTGGTCATTTTTGCATCATGGTGGAATTTGAGCTTGCCTTATGGTTATGCACCTTTTCCACCACTTGCAAAAATTAGCATAATATATGTGCTTGCCATAGGAGTTGTTGTGGGTGTTTTAGCCATCAAAATTGTGTTTTGTGTGACACCCTACTGCCTAGTAACATGGGTTTTACCCCACTGTCCATGGTGCTCTTATCTAGAATTATTAATTTTTGGCCACACATAAACACTAGGAAAAAGAGGTTTTTCCCACTATAGTTTTCATGCCAATTTTCCTATGGGAAAATTGTGTATTTTGAGTGATGCATTTTAATTGCTTGCTGTATGTATCACTTGTAGAATTTTTTGCCTTGGTTGGTTCTGAAAGTGTGCCTTTACTTTTATTTTACGACGATAGAAAACGAGGGAGGAGGATTTGAGGAAGAGGCTCACTTTAACTCATGTTACTACCAAGACCAGGACCACCATCTGTATCAAGGCAAGCCATCCTAATGCTTGCTGTCTAAATACTTATCATTATCTATCATGCATTCTTTTCACTTCTGAAGTTTCACAAACTTATACTCTCAAAACTATTTTTGTTGTGACTACTACTACTATTAATATTATTAGGTAAATGATCATGTCAATAGTCAACTTGGTATTACCAAGCCCATAGCCACTAAATGGTATATACATACCATCCACTAAATTAAAACTTGAGTTCTTAATTGAACTACTTAAAATGTGTTTTTGTAAACAAATGCTTTATGGAAGAACAACCTCGGTGGAAAGGTGAGTCCTTGTCTACCGAGGGGGTGTCAAGTGGAAAATTTGAGAAATGTTTACAAAGGACACATAACCTAGTCTTCGCTGGACAACCATTATCGTACTGCCACTTTACCCCAACATGGGTACGGGGCTTGATTAGAAACTTGTTATGGTTAGTATGTGTTCTATCTCAAGTGCTATAGTGGATTGGATCCTCCGAACCGAAATGTCGCTAGGAGTGAGCATACAGGACATATAAAGTGTGGGATTAATTTTCCCTCCGGATGCAGCAGTTGGGTCTCCCGTCTTGGCGGTGTGCGACACGGCTTGCCGGGGAGAATAAAACCAATTCAAGAGATAGTCATGTACTAGCTTGTACATAGTGGATAGTTAAGATCAGCTATATGATGTTCTCATACTGTTGTGAACAGTCCATGGTTGTTTTCATGGCGGATTCTGGATCTGGTGGAAAGTGTACACCTCTGCAGAGTAAAACTATTTCGAAATAGCCGCGTCCTCGGATATGGACGGTTGAATGGCCATGTAGCTAGCATTGTGTCAATGTTTTCAAAAATGAGTTGGACTCATGAAGTGTCGAAAGGAGGAAATCTCGTACCGCGGAGGTACCAGATGGAAAGCCAGAAGTTGTTTTACAAGAAGTTTTGCAATGAAAAAGAAAGAAAAACTTTCTTTTACAAATGAGTTTATAAAACCTCTTGTACATGTGATATCGACAAGAGAAAGAAAACTATATTATTTTCTTCCGAAGTATCTTCTTCAGCAAAGATACAGAGATTTTTAAAAATCAACTATGATATGTCTTTCAAATATCATGGATAGTGAACCCTATTTATAGCCTACCTATTCCACCAAATAAGCATGTATGCACTATTGTAAGCTCATAAAGGATGTCTTGCTGAGTACATTCAAATGTACTCATATTGGTTTCGCCCCTGGAATTTCATTGCCAGACTATGAGGAGCCACCTCAGGAGGAGTTCTATGAGGAGGAGTTCTACACTGATGACCCTGCGAATTAGGATCGCCTCCCAGTCATCAGCCTGTAGGTTAAGGCGTGACTTGGGGTCTACTACGCTATGCTTATCGTCTTCCGCTGTGTTATTGTCATTTGCCTGTCCTGCGTGACAGTTGTCAAGAACTTGGTCATGTGACCATTTATGTAAGACTCTAATATTCGTGTAATGGATGATGTATTCTGTATGCCAACTTCGTTTGTTGTTCACGACTGGTCTTTCTGGGATTGTGAATGAATGCATATGAGGGGTTCTGGACCTCCGGTCTGGGGCCTCTACAAGAAGTCTCTTGTGTCCCCAACACACCTAATACAATTGTCATTTGTATAGGTGCACTAGTTCGGAGAAAAGATAGTGAAATACAAGTAATATGGATGATTATAAGTGACAATAGCAATCTGATATAAAAATGCCAGCAACCAAACATGTAGCAGAACTTGTTCTAAACGGTGTTTCAATGCTTAGAAACAAGGCCTGGGGATCATACTTTCACTAGTGGAAACTCTCAACAATAATTACATAATTGAATGCATAAATATCATATCTTCACTACGCTACTCCGAACCACTCTCCGGTAGGACAATAAACACCAATCATTGCGTAGGACTATAAAAGCACTCCTTAGGTTCACATTTCCTCATCTAGGTAACCCCCACGCTATCACCATGAGACCTAGATGGTTCTAGACAAACACCACAATTTCATAGGGTCAACCAACACAAATATATAAATCATTCACACGGTGCACACACCGTAACCTTTACACCGTGATCAGAGTGTCTACGGACATCTCATAACAAAACCAATTGAGTAGCATAATAGATGAAGAGTAACATCTACTTATTCAACTCAATTGGAATAGACCCTGGGCAATCTCGCCACGAGTGCCCCAACTGATTACAATCATGACAGAATAGGCCTGGGCAAGCACGAGAAGTATGGCCCAATAAGGAACAGCTGGAACAACGATTCAGAGCATCAAGGATATCCGCTGACTCAGGCAACCAAGGAAGATTAAGGCACTCCCGAATTTCCGGATCAACATAATTGGCCTGGCGTAAATCCAGAATATGCTCCAGCAAATTACGTGATGTGAGCATAGACATAGAATCTTGTTTGAAAACATTCCCAATTAGACGCGGCAATTGAGGCACTGGATCAGTGACTTGCCGAGCACAAACGAAACTGCCAAATCGAAAGATGTCTCTGAACCATTGCCTGACGGATACGAACTGACCACAAGCGGAGACGAAAGAACCAGAGGATCAAAAGAACCAAAGGTGACTGAAAATTGCTGCTGGCCAACCGAACTGCGATGAAAATCCCTTTTAAGATAATGCAGATTGGTCTTCACAGCGAAATTACTAGGGACTGGAGCAGACTTATTCGAACAATGATCCAACCAGAACTGAGCTGCCTTATCAACCGCGAAAGATGTGTCGCCTCGAAAAAGAGGTGATCCTGAATGGCCGTCACACTAACTCTGCTCTTATTAGCAATGAGGAGCCTGTACCGCTGTTTAATGCAACTCCCCATCCAGCCTCGCTACCTTTTCTGTCGGTGGCACAACAGCATCACCTGGATGTCCAGAATTGGATGCAGCATAATGCTGACTTGGGCTGGAACCAAGGTGGTGCACAAGATAAGGTAGTGGTGCAAGCTAATGGTTGGGCCCCCTGGCCTGTTTCTCCCCCTGTGTTTCGGGGTGTCAACTTGAGAGCTGTGACAGGATATGATGGCGCCTCCATGCTTGATGGCGTGCCTCAGGATGAGAATGTCAGTGATGATCCTCTGGATGCTTGGAATGACAATATTGAAGAGGTTGAATTAGCTGCTGATCTTATTCTCAATGGTTCGGTTGCTAGTGGTGAGCAGGCCATGTTTTTTAGAGCTGGGGGTGCCCGACGTGAGCTGGATGTACTGATGTGGCCCTCTTTTCTGCACTTTCTGGCTTGGATACTGCTCAAGGTTCACACACGTGCTATTCAATTGGCTGGGTCGGAGGTATCTTCACCTATCTTTGACATGGCTCAGTTTCTTGCTAGGGTGGCCTCTGCTGTTAACTGGGCAACATTGGATGTGTTGCTTCATGCTCCACCCCTCGGTTCTTTTTCATTTGCTCCTACTCTCTGGTTTTATCAGGCAAACATGGAGTTGTGCTCTGATGAGGTTTCTTCAACGGGTTTTCTGATCTCTGCTCACCTGTCCGAGCTCGATAGTTTGGGTTTTGTTTTTGAGGACTCCATGCAAGGTTCTGAAGCTGATGCCCCTGTTTCGGTTCAGTTCTTTGGGAGGCCTAATGATGGGCTCTCTTCTCAGTTGGCCGAGGATGTTTCCCTGTTTGGTGATGTTGACTCTTCTATTGTGGCTCCATTGGTTCCAATTGATGCTCCTTCCCCTGCTCCAGATCGTGCTCGTGGCCGTCCTCGTCAGGCAGAAACTCCTGCTAGCTCTGTGGTGCTTCGTCGTTCTCCTCGTCACTCCAATGATGGTTTCATGCATGTGGCCCTGCCTGACCGTGCCCCCCGTCGTCGTGCTTCATCGGTTCCGCGTGCTTCGCCTCCTCCTGTGCTGCAAATTGCTGAAATGCAGCGCATGGGAGTGGAACAGTGCCTCATCGACCCTTCCGAGCTCACTGAGGAGCGCCTGATGCACGACCGCCACGCCTAGCTCCCTCTTCAGCTTTTACTGAGTTCTGTCACTGGTTTTTTTCCACCTTCACGGTGTTCGTGAGACTTGCTTATTTTCATTCGATGAACCATGTTAATCATACCTGGTTTGTGTTAAATTGGAACATCCGAGGAGTCAATAGCTCTGAAAAGTGGCCTTTGATCCACAACAAAATTGATGAATGTGCCGCTTCTATTATTTGTTTGCAAGAAACCAAACGTGAGCAGATTGATATGAAATTTATTAAGTGTTTTGCTCCACGTCGTTTTGACAAGTTTGCCTTCGTCCCTTCTGATGGGGCTTCTGGGGGTATCTTAATTTTATGGATTGGTAATCTATTCTCTGGTCAGGTCCTGATGCAGGAAAGTTTTGGCTTGGCTATTAAGTTTCATTCCCTCTTATCTGATGATTGCTTCACTCTGGTTAATGTTTATGGGCCGTGCGAGGGGATTGAGAGGGATAATTTTATTGCCTGGCTATTTCATTTAGATATACCAGATGACTCCTTGTGGTTATTGTTGGGCGACTTTAACTTCTATCGTTTTTCTGAAAATAGAAGCAAACCTGGTGCAAATGTCACCGATATGGCTACGTTTAATGAGGTAATCAGCTACCTTGGTCTGATTGAACTTCCGATCAAGGGAAGACGTTTTACCTGGAGTAACATGCAATCTGAGCCTCTCCTTGAGCAAATAGATTGGTTCTTCACCTCGTCGGCTTGGACTTTGAAATACCCTAACACTCTGGTTACCCCTCTCGCTCGCCCAACTTCAGACCACATCCCTTGTGTTGTTTCTGTTGGCACTAATATACCAAAAGCTCGGATCTTTCGATTCGAGAATTACTGGGTCAAATTGCCAGGCTTCCTAGATGTGGTTAAAAGGATTTGGGATATTCACTGCCCAGGGGACAGTGCTAAAAGCTTATCAGCTAAGCTTAAATTGCTTCGGAAGGGCTTAAAAAACTGGAGTACTAGTATATCTTCCATTAACTCTCTGATACAAAACTGCAATGATATTATATTGCTTCTTGACAGCTTTGAAGAGCTCAGGCCCTTGCACATCTCGGAGTGGAACTTTCGGAATATTGTAAAAAACAGACTCCAACACCTTCTTGCTTGCAAACTGGATTTTTGGAAGAAACGGTGCACTGCTCCTTGGGCCAAATTCGGCAGTGAGAATACTGCTTATTTTCACTCGATGGCGACAATTCGTTATAGGAAAAATACCATCTCCTCTCTTAGCCGTGATGATGGCTCCATTGCTTATGATCATCAGGAGAAAGCGGGTATCCTTCGACAGGTTTTCAGAGATAGGCTTGGTTCCTCCTCCCCCATTGATGCTCACTTCAATTTTTCAGATTTCATCACACCGGCTGAACGATTGGAGTCTCTTTCTATTCCTTTTTCTCATGATGAAATAGACAAAACCGTGGCTGGGCTTCCAGGTGACAAGGCCCCAGGGCCAGATGGATTCACAGGGCTCTTCATAAAAGTGTGTTAGCCAATTATTAAGTATGATTTCTATCGGCTATGTCATGAGTTTTGGAATGGAACTGTTAATTTACAGAGTATAAATGCTGCGTTCATCACATTGGTTCCTAAGATCAATTCTCCGGAGGGGCCGAATGACTACAGACCAATCTCCTTGCTTAACTCTTGTTTAAAATTGCTAACCAAGCTTTTAGCAAACCGTTTGCAAGGAAAAATCCTTTCACTTGTTCACAAGAACCAATATGGTTTTCTGAAGACTCGGACAATTCAAGACTGCGTTGCTTGGGCATATGAGTATATTCATCAATGCAAACAATCCAAAAGAGAGGTGGTGATCCTTAAATTGGATTTTGCCAAGGCTTTCGATACGATCGAGCATCAGGCTATTTTAGAAATTCTCAAATGCTGGGGTTTTGACAATAGATGGCTGCAGTGGGTCCAAGCCATCTTTTCTTCTGGTTCTTCTTCGGTTCTTATTAATGGGGCGCCTGGTTCAAAATTCCCTTGTCGACGTGGGGTGCGTCAAGGTGATCCCTTCTCTCCTATTTTGTTCGTTGCGGGGGCGGATCTCTTGCAATCCATGGTTAATAAACTTTTGCTAGAAGGCGTGTTGCTCCCCCCTTGCCCATTGAAAATTCCGACTTCCCCATTGTCCAGTACGCCGATGATACGCTTCTTATTCTTCAAGCTTGTCCAGCTCAGCTGCTAGCTCTAAAGAATTTGCTTCAGACTTTTGCCTTAGCCACCGGTCTTCGGGTAAACTATGCCAAATCATGTCTGATGCCAATCAACATTGATGATTATCACCTGCATATGTTGGCCAATACATTTGGCTGCGCTGTTGGAAAGTTGCCATTCACCTACTTAGGGCTTCCCTTGGGCACAACAAAACCGACAGTCCAGGATCTCTCCCCCATCGTGGACCATATCGAGCGTCGGCTGAATGCGAGTTCCAGGTTTCTGGACTATGGAGGTAGACTTACTCTTGTCACCTCTGTTTTGTCCTCCTTACCAACTCACTACCTCTGCTCTCTCCGAGTACACAAGTCGATTATTAATATTTTTGATCGCTCTCGACGCCACTGCCTTTGGGCTAAAGATGAGGACTCCTCTTCTCCAAAATCGTTAGCAGCCTGGTCGGTTGTCTGTCAACCTAAAAAATTTGGGGGCCTGGGAGTCATGAACCTTGAGTTGCAAAATAAGGCTCTGTTGATGAAGCAATTGCATAAGTTTTATTGCAAAGAAGATATCCCTTGGGTTCATCTTGTGTGGTCCTTATACAGTCCTGGAGCCCCTCATGCTCAGAGTAGAAGGGGTTCTTTCTGGTGGCGCGATGTTTTCAACTTGGTTCATGATTACCGCAGTATCACTCGTTGCATCATTGGAAACGGTGAATCAACCTTGTTTTGGAAGGATTTCTGGTTTTCAGGTGAGCTCCTCTGTGATAAGTTTGCGAGGCTCTTTTCGTTCGCTCTTGATGAGGATGTCACGGTTGCCGATCTATCTCGCTCGTCGGATCTCAGCTCTCTCTTTGCTCTCCCGCTGTCACCACAAGCTTTCTCTGAGTTGGCGCAGGTCGAGTCTTGTTTACAGGGGATCACGTCTGAGCCAGACATTATGGATAGAAGGATTTTTCCTTGGGGCACCTCTCGGTTCACCTCGGCAAAATACTACAATTTTATTTTTGCTCAAGCTCCACAAGATCCCAGTCTTCAATCTATTTGGGCGTCGAGATGTCTACCGAAGCTACGCGTCTTCCTCTGGTTACTTTTGAGAGACAGGCTAAATACTAAAGACCTGATGACGAGAAAACATTGGACTTTGGACTCGGGTACCTCTTGTGTCCTCTGCACTGATAATGTGATGGAGACAAGGGATCATTTGTTCTTCCTATGTTCGTTCTCTTTGGCTTGCTGGGATTTTATTAATATCCATTGGGATACTGCTGTTCCGATTTCTATGCGTTTCATCAAAGCAAAAAGAGATTTTCACGGCCCTTGCTTCTTGGAGATAGCTGCCTGTGCTCTTTGGAACATTTGGAAGGAACGAAATGAGTTTATTTTCAACAGCCAGACTCCATCCTTCTCTAGATGGAAAGTGAGATTCCAACATGATATCCTCCTTCACCAACACAGGATGAAAACAGCTTTAGTCCCAAACCTTCTAGATTGGGTTTTTTCCACTTTTTCTTAACTGTTCTTTTTTAATGTTCCTCTTTTCTTTGTTCCACTTCCTCCCCCCTTGATGTAATCCTTGCCCCTTGCCCCTCCCTCTCTCTTTCTTGTATTTTTTCCCTCATATGATTAATAGAAAATCTACACCGTAGGGGTTTTCCCCTACGGTATCATTGTCTAAAAAAAACTTATTCAACTAGATTACAAAACTCATGATAACATAAAGATCACACCATGGGAGATAGAGATGAGACACATAGCTACCGGTAGAGCCCTCCACCCTAGGGGAGAACTACTCCATCCTCATCATGTGAGTCAGCAACGGCGATGAAGATGGCGGTGGAGTTGATGGAGATGGCTTCGGGGGAACTTCCCTGTCCCGGCAGGGCGCCGAAACAGAGATTTTTGTCCCTCGAAACTTGTCAGCAATGGCGGCGGAGCTATGGAAATTTTCGTGGATGGAGGTTTATTATTTTAGGGTTTATGCCTTGGGGGATAAATAGGCGAATGATCGATGTCGGTGGGCGCCTGTGGGGCCCACACCACCTGGTGGCACGGCCAGGGGGACCCGCGGCACCCTATGGTGTGGCTCCTCCTCTACCCCTCCGGGTCTCCTTTGGACTCTGTTGACGTGCCGGGAATTCTAAGACTCTGGGATTTTGTTTGGTCCAATTCCGAGAATATTTCTAGAATAAATTTTCTGAAACCAAAAACAGCAGAAAACAGGAACTGGCTCTATGGCATCTCGTCAATAGGTTATTCCAGAAAACATCTCGAAAACGAAGGAAAACATGTGAAAAAATAAAGGTATTGGATTAAAAATAAGCATGGAGCATCAAAAATTATAGATACGTTTGAGGCTTATCAGTATCACACCGTAAACTGGATGATAAAAAAGGTCACCACTAGGTAATTCCAAAGGTATGTATTGAGCCCGATGTTCTGAGTTTGGAATTACTCCTCTGTGAAAAGAGATATACAACCTAAGACCACTCGACATAATTGATATCCATATGTCCTGAAGACAATGCATGATGATGATCCATCATATAGAATATCATAACATGGGAATGAGTAAAATTAATCTTACTGTTTAAACGAGATATACAAACCTATAGTGTATCAAAGGTTGATTCATGGTAATACCGGAATACTTAATCTCCGGTAAGTTCTGTATCGCGAGTAATGGGAATAATGTACGATAGCCAATAGGTTCAATAGACTGTATTTCGCATAACGAGTGGGGGTCAATATGGGCATCCATGGCTCCGCTATTGACCTTTGAGCCAGAAAGAGTTTCCAATATCATGTCCATTTGTTATCGAACTTGTAGAGGTCGCACGCCTAAGTTTGGTTTGATTTTATGTGTATAATGATAGGTCCGGAACAACAAGGACTATCATCGGAATGGTGTTTCCGCGTGATATGTATTATATATCAGAGAGAAATTATAAAGAGGGAATTAGATGTCCCAGAGTGATAGAAAAAATTTCTATTACCATCGAAATTTATTCGAGAGTTTAACGGAGAAAGAAAATAATGTTGCACGCTTATAGGAACATTTACATGAGGGCATGAGATGCCCCGGAATATTATAAAGTGTTTATAACATATGGTAGAATCGATGATTTTATCTTACGAGTATATAGGGTTTCAGAAGAGTTTTTCGGAGAAAATCCGAGAAGGGGGAGTGCCAGAGGGGGCAGAAATGTCCTAGGGCTGCACCCTAATATTGGGGGCCTGCCATGTGGGCCCAAGAGACACAAGCAAGTTCATCACCTCCCCTAGAAACTTCCATGTTTGAATTTTGGTAAAATAAAATATGCCAAATATTAAATGGAGAAAAAAGGCTGTCAGAATAGAGGAAGGAAATGACTCCCAATTGGGGGAGTCCAATCCAAATCCACATGAAGGAGGGTGCGGCCAGCCTTGCCTTGGTCGCATCATGGGGTTGCTCCGCAAGGCAAGTGCCCCTCCTCCCACTATATATACTTGTTCCCCCCGATTGAGGGATATATCAATTGGCCTCGTGCGTATTCTCTCTCTCTCTCTAGTTGATAAAAGCTAGCTCTAATTGGGATTTTGAGGTGTCCTCTCCCATTAGATATAGCTCCAATTTATCTCTCTCATGTGTTGAGATCTCCACCTTCATATGCACATGTAGAGGCCTAGCTCTGGAAAGCAAAGCTCCGCAGAACTGGATTCGACGTACGTGTGCCAGCTCTTAGAGGGATAACACGTGAGGTTCTCACTCTGTTGGTCATGAAGCTGGATACGGGGAGTCAGAAACATAATCACGCATAGACTTGTGCGTGAGAATCTTCCACATGCTTCATTGACATTGTCATCAATATCTCTTCCACTTCAATGGTGTTGATAAACTATCTAATGCTATATCAATGACTTTTTATTCACTTGTATTTTCATAGATAGATATTGGTCATTGTGTAGCGTGCGTGGAATTTTTTTAATTTCCCGTACGTGCAACACATTAGTGGTATCAGAGCCATCTATGCGTAGATACAATATTTGATCTAGAGCACATGGTGTGCGAGCATTCCATAAGCAGGATACGAATGGGTAATTCCAAAGGTATGTATTTACCCTGATGTTCTGAGTTGGGAATTACTCCTCTATGAAAAGAGAGATACAACCTGGGACCACTCGACATATTTGATATCCATATGTCCTGAAGACAATTCATGATGATGATCCATCATGTAGGATGTCATAACATGGGAACGAGTAAAATTAAACTTATCGGTTAAACGAGATAGACAAAGTTATAGTGAATCAAAGGTTGATTCGCGGTAATACCGGAATACATAATCTCACGTAAGTAGGTATCACGAGTAATGGGAATAATATACAATAGACAATAGGTTCAACATAGTGTATTTTTCATAGGGAGTGGGAGTCAATATGAGCATTCATGGCTCCGTTTGGCCATTGAGCCAGGAAAAGTTTACAATGTCATGTCCATATGTTATCGAACCTGTAGAGGTCACACAATTAAGTTTGGTTTGATTTTATGTTTATAATGGTAGGTTCTGAACAACAAGTATTATCATCATAGTGGTGTTTTCGTGTGATATATATATTATATATATCAGAGAGAAATTAGAAAAAAAGGCATGAGATGTCCTAAAGTGATAGAAACAATTTATTACCATGGGAGTTTATTCGGGAGTTTAACGAAGAGAGAAAATAATGTTGCACGCTTTTAGTAACATTTACAGGCAGGCATGAGATGTCCCGGGATGTTATAAAGTTTTTATAACATCGTTGGATAGAATCGATGATTTTATCTTAAGGGTATATAGGGTTCTAGAAGAGTTTTTTTTGGAGAAAATCCGAAAAGGGGGAGTGTCCGAGAGGACAAAAATTCCCTAGGGTTGCACCCCAATATTGGGGGCCTTCCATGTGGGACTAAGGGACACAAGAAAGTGCAGCACCTCCTCTAGTAACTTTCATGTTTGAATTTTGGTAAAATAAAATATGCCAAATATTAAAGGGAGAAAAAAGCCAGGCGGAGTAGTGGAAGGAAATGACTCCCAATTGGGGGAGTCCAATCCGAGTCCACATGGAGTAGGGTGCGGGCAACCTAGCCTTGGTCAGATCATGGGGTTGCCCCCAAGGAAAGTGCCCCTCCTCCCACTATATATACCCGTCCCCTCCCCTCATTGAGGGATATAACAATTGGACTCGTGCCTACTCTCTCTCTCTCTCTCTCTCTAGTTGATTAAAACTAGCTCTAATTGGGTTTTGTATGTGTCCTCTCATATTATATATAGCTCTAATCTATCTCTCTCATGTGCTGATATCTCCACCTTCAAATACACATGTTGAGGCCTAGCTCTGGACAGCAAAGCTCCGCAGAACCGGATTTGACGTACGTGTGCAAGCTCTTAGAGGGGTAAAACATGAGGTTCTCACTCTGTTGGATCATGCAGATGGATACGGGGAGTCGGAAACATAATCACGCACATGCTTGTGCGCCAGATTCCACGGGCTTCATCGACATCGTCATCAACATCTCTTCCACTTCAACAGTGTTGGTATACTATCTCATGCTAGATCAATGAATTTTTATTTAGTCGTATCTTCATAGATAGATATTGTTCATTGTGTAGCGTGCATGGAATTCTTTTAATTTTCCGTACGCGCAACCCAGTAGTGGTATGAGAGCCATCTATACGTAGGTACAATATTTGATCCAGATCACATGGTGTGAAGGCATTCCATAAGCTTGTGCAAGTATGTTGGAAAGTTCTCCAACATTCGGATTATTTATGATTGCTTCCCAACAAGCTTTGTTCTTTTGTTTCCGACGGTATATTGACATTTTATACAAAATTCTAGCAATCCTAGGACGTTCGAGTTTCCCATGGCATATCTCGTCTAGTCAGAAAAAGTGATTTAGTAGCTTTGGGTTTCTCTATAGTTGGTCTCGTTAACAACATTATGGAAGGGATGTGGATTGGATCCACACGAGGGTCATGGTTATGAATAGGTTTAGATTGAGGCTTTGTACATTTTTGTAATGTCTTTGTTTCAATGACACCACAAATTCAATCGGTGACATGAATAATCATGCTTCATGAAACGTAGGTTATTTGATGGGTTGTTCTGTAAATCCTATAGTCACGGTAGAAGTTGTAAACAAATGTTATAGATGTCTAACTTTGTTTTGTAGGAAACATGATATGGTATAGTCTCAATATTTAAATTTTGACACCTAACACTGTTTTGTAGCCAGCGTGCCATTATATTTTGTACACCAGAGCCATGATGGATAGTAAAAGGCATGCACTTGTCATAAACCTCGACATGGCAGAACTAGCGGAGGAGCCGCTCGAGAAGGAAGAAGAATATACTACATCACTAGTTATATACATGTGCATGATTTATCTGTTTTCTTATTGTCGCTTGATTGCGCAATAGACACGATTATTAGGGTGATTCCTCATTAAAATATCAAGCTAGATCGTACTCTTCCAACTGTAGCACCATCAAACCGATGGGTTCGCGCTCATCACTTGGATACAAGGGTCATCGTGTTCTTATAATCGGGAGGCGGGAATCAAGCTAGTCAATGTTGGTCACTTGGATACAAGGGTCAGCATGTCATCACTATAGCGCCCCGACCTCGGAACTATACATTAGTGTTGAGTAATAGCAGTTACGATACCTGACTGAAGGTTACTAGGGTTACCACTCCCAGGCTGAATCCCATCAGCAGCCAAGGCTCGGAAATGGATCATCGGCCCACAATCTCTCAGTCATGACATAACATCGGGCCCAACCATGAATAGATAATTAGGGTATCAAGACTCGGAACAACTAGCACATCAGAGTCTCTACGACACAAAGCATATAGTTCAACTCTTAGCAGGGAAATATAGCAAGTATTACAACCATAGGTCACTAACCCAACATTACAACAAGCGAAAGCAAATTAAGTGTTCTAAGAACATGATCCAAATATGGCCTAAGAGGCCTACAACATAATAGCGCCAACATGTCCCGTGTTTCCCCAGGCTGCCACCCGGAAAACCCAGACTAATCATCGACCTCGATGAAGAACCCACCTTCGAATTCTGAGAAGTCCTCAGCTGTAATATAATAAAGATTCAATAAAGGAACGGTGAGTACATGAGGTACTCGCAAGGTTACTAGAGCTACTGGCTCGAATGAGGCTTTAGCAAGGCTTTTGTAGTTGTTTTGCAGAAAGCTAGTTTTCTCTTAAAAGACTCAACTGAGCAACAACTATAAGAAGGTTTTGAAATGAGATAGAAATTGTAACTCTTCTTCAACTTCTGATCATTATTCCACCGATCCATCATCATCACCTATCTATTCAAATTTTATAATTCAAGTTCTCAAACGTCTGTTCCCAAACGTCCATAACCGTGGACACGACTTTTTGTAAATATTTAACCATGCATGGGTGAACTAATTTTAACACCAGTATCGTCCGGCTCCTTGTATGATCATGCCTGGTCAAAGTTCTCATCCTGGAAGGTCGGCAGAGTGGGCACAGTTACAACCTTTACGTTGCATGAATCTATCCAAGCATCATCAGTGTGTCGAAGCCCAAGTCGGCCCCGCTAGCCCCTGGCCTGCGGACACATCCTAAACACCACCGTCCTCATCCATAGCTCTTCCATCCTTCACGCACACGCAAATGGAGAGCTCAAACTAGAGGACATTGGTTAGACCCTCACAAGTTAGTTGGTCGATAAGGATTCCATATATCCCACCGATGGAAGCATGCTCATTCCTGGTAAGAGGTAAAGAACTCACTCATAGGGGCATGAATGAGACAAAACACCATCATTCACCGATGCAACTCATCCACACCAGTTAGCATTTTATTGAAGACCACCAGTCTCCAACACATCGGACATACCATTGTATTTCCAACCTTGATCCCTCATCGAACCATAAACACTCAACTAAACATGGCTAAGCAGTTAAGTAGCATATAGTAGTAACTCGGGCCACACAACAATTCTATGGATATTAAGAAGGTAAACATGTATTGGTAGTCGTAACAAAATGCAACTAATGGGATACTCTAATAAATTGACATTTGAATCGAATGCAATATTATGGTGGATAAAGTACTTTAGGAAAAACATAGCATCAGAGAATGCTCAACAAGGGGGTTTACGCTTGCCTTGGTGATAAGGGTGGTAGTACGACTCGTCGAGGTATCGTGGTGGAACCTTGACCTCTTTATCTACCGATGCACAACAAGTAGAAAGGAACAAATAAATAACACTAAACATACAAGTGCAATGCACACTCATGATGACATGACAAATTAATGCAACTAAAATAAATATTAAACATGAGCAACAATTTAAATGGGGTCCCAAAACAATTAAAGCATTAATCAAATGAAACACCCATATTTATCTTAATGAACTATTGATGTTCCAAAGGGATCAGTACTAAGATATGATTTAAACATGCATGCAAATGATGTTTTCTGTTAGATAATTTAATGCTAAGCATTTTGATATGTTGCTTGTAATTTTTCTGAGCAATTATGAATTTTTGGTGAATATTTAAAAAGTGCATTTGAATCTGCCGATTTAGTAAAATGCAACAACTAGTGATATTTCAAATTCATTTATGTGCAACAAGGTTCAAAACAGATAATAATTGTTCCTCTGGTCATTTTGAGGTATTAAACATATTTTTTTTGGATTTTTAGTGAAATTATTATAATTTTTCAAGTGTTATTTTTATTCTGCCATTTTAGTATTTCAGTTAAACAGAGAATAAAATTAATTCCATTAGATTTTGTTAAGGCAAACATTTTAACACCTTAAACACTCATAATGGAATTACAGAACTCAAGTTATAAATTTTTAAAATTTCCATTTTATTAAGTCATTTATGTAATTAATTAATAAGTGCAAAAATTATATGTGAAACCATCTGTCAAAATGGTAGTAGTGGACAGAGCTCTCACCGATCTACACATATAAATTTGAATCATAAAATTTGATTCATTTGTCAATTTTATATGGATTTTACAAGTAATAAAATGAATGTGTTTCAGATTTTTTATTTTTTATTTCAAAAGAAAAAATGGCGATCGTTTTTTACCCGCGCGCAGCCAGCCACATAGGCTGGCCCGTGGGGCACATGGCCACGTAGGCGCCTTGCAAGCGCAGAGGCCCACACGCCGGTTTGACCGGGGAGACCGCGCACGAAGTCACCTGCCGGCGGTGACTTCTCTAACAAGGTTCCAATGGAGATTGCGCACGCCCCCATACGGAGTAAACACACATACACGCTCGTCACGATGCGGGGGGCCTAAAGAAGGCGAAGCCATCAACTAAATTTCACTGGAGCTTCGCAGACGTCGATGGCGCACAACGGCCGAGAGGGGGCAACGCGCTACGGTGCGAGAGGGACGGGGAAGGCACGGGAAGGTGCAGCAGCTCACCCTCGTCACGTGAGGACAACCGGCAGGGACGGAGACGGACGGAGATGGCGGCGGGAGGTCGCGGGAGCGCGTCGGGGTCGGAGAAGAGAAAGGACGGCGGCGGCGATTCCTTGCATGCAAGCTCGATTCCTCTATCGTTGAGGTAGAGGACAACAAGACGGAGAGGATGGTGGGCTTCGATCTTCTCTCACCCCTCTCAATCGACGGCGGCGAGCACGACGGCCTTGGCTGGGGTTTTGGGTTGACAGAGAAAATGAGAGAGAGAGAGGAGGAGCTGCAGGGAGCAGGTGAGGGAGAGAGAGGAGGGAGAAGGGCGTCATGCGGCTCTCCTCTTTAATGCGGCACGGCAGGGACAGCTTTGTGCCGACAATGGCGCGCGACGGTGACGGCCATGCCGTCTCGTGTGAGCTACAGGAAGAAGATGGAGATTTTGCAGAAAACCCCCTAGGCCTTTTCTCCTTATTGTTTTCTGCCCTGATGTTTTCTTTAAACATCTAAATGAGGCACTTAGACTTGTTCAAAAATTCTGCAAAAAATCCATAAATTTTTATTTGACATCAAGAGGGTGTGGTAAAAATTTGAAGCCTTTTTGAGAAACCTGACAGAACAAAGTTGTTTTAATTTTTGTAAGGCATTTTTAATAATTTCATTATAAATTTAAATCGGCAATCCATCAAATTTGCAAATTTCATATTTTGAACAAGTATCACTTCCTTAACACTTTGGTAAGCTCAAAATAATTTTTAGTTCACAAAATTATTCGAAACTTTGTTATTTGAGTTCTAGTCAAATCTGGGATTTTTCCATTTAATAAATTGTGACCTCTATTTTATTAACCCAAAGTTGTGAGAGTACATGAAACCAAAATTTAAGCCGCAAGTATTCAAAGCTATGAATACAAGGCAATCGTATCAATCCAAGTTGAGAGAAAAAAAGGAGGATATGTTGGAAAATAATCCCTAGAGGCAATAATAAAACTTTTATTATTCTATTTACATGTTAATGTTTAAGTTATGTTCTATGGTAGAATTGCGTTAGTTCACAAATGTGAGAATAAATAAATAAACTAATTACATGTGTAGAAAAATAAACACCAAACAGATCCCTAGTTAGGCCTCTTTACTAGCTTGATCATGTATTATTGATGATTTGGATTTCATGATCATTGGTATATTTAATGTAACAAGAATGCCAACAATTACGGAATCACATTGTTAGGGAAACAACGGTATTGGATAGATCCCTTTATGAGATATTAAAAAATCATGTTGTTAATATGTTGTCGGTAACTTCTCATATCGTGTTAACGTTTACTTGCATCCTGAGACCATGAGAATATAGTAGACCTAGATATCAGATGGTAACTTTAGGGTCATGAAATGCTACTCCGAAATTGAGTAACTAGACTTTCAAGAACACTGAAAAGTATGTCATGGTGCTAGATATGTTAAGACAAGGATTTTCCCCTCTCGCGAAGGAGAGATTCACTATGTGCCCACTTAGTATTGTGGTATCCAACACGTTTGGCATGGCATTGTGACTAAGTAATTAGTTATAGGGATATTGGAATATGAAAACGAGCAAAGAGTACAAAACGTTAACAAACACAACTAGGTACAATGATTAATGAGTTGATCACGGAGATACCTTCAAATCTCGCCTCAGGTTGTGTAATCTACCGTGGCACATAAGTAATTGTGTACAGCAGTACAAGGTTTGCTCAATGATCATCTTCAATGATATATGGCAGTTGTTATGGTTTTTTATTGATCCCAGTAACGATTATTGAGTTGAAGGTATTATCGACATGTCCATGGATGCTCGAACCTATAAGGTCACACAATACAAATAACAACATAAAGGAATGATATGATGGAAAGATTATGAGAGGGAAGGGTTCAGTGGATCTTGGAGGTGTTTCGGAGGGTCCCAGTTCTAGTGTTGTCCAGAAGTGTTATGTAAAGTATCTGAATGTTTTAGAATATGTGTGAAACATCTAGAACGTCCGAAATTTATATTCGGGGACGTTCCGGTGGGACCCATGTTGAGCTGCACGCCTCTTTCCATGGGGTGCAATGCGCTTAGGTAGGGAGCAGCCGAAATCCCCACTCCCCTTGTTGTATTTGGACACATTGCAAAGGAATGGGTTACTCAGGTTTCCCTCATTCGACATCATCATATGTGGCAGAGGTAGCAACCTAGACTTATTCATTAAACTTGGAGAAGGAGGAGGTCTCGGGGGCTCGATTGAAGAGTTGCACTATGGCATCGGCGACCGTCTCGGTTTTTGGCTCCACTGTTGTGAGGTTTACCTCGGAGAGTGGTTGGTTGTCCGTGTCAATGTAGACTCGAGCTCCCGCTAGTCAACGCACCACCTCTGCATCTCGGCATGGCTGACAGGTCAACCTTTGTAGTAGAGTGTCGGCCAGAGTGCGTCTACCTCGGTGGTCCACGCCTCACACATAGCCTGATACTTCTGCAAGGTCACTTCACTCACATTGGATTCTTCTAGGGTGTGTTCGGTTCCGGAATGAGGTGGAATAGAATGGAACCGTTCCGCACACACACCCCATTTTTTGTCCAAACCGAACACGAGAATGGAACGGTTCCATTCTGCTGGAATGGAATGGCTCCATTTCATTCCATCTCATTCCAAAACAAAACACACCCCTAGAGAACAAGAAACAAACAATCAGAACCCTTCATCTCCCTGAAGCGTAAAAT
The DNA here is from genome assembly GCA_028641055.1 of Alopecurus myosuroides. NCBI lineage: Eukaryota > Viridiplantae > Streptophyta > Magnoliopsida > Poales > Poaceae > Alopecurus > Alopecurus myosuroides. The sequence continues at coordinate 141,019,278 of CM054063.1, forward strand.
GACAAAGGACTCTAGCCAAACGATACACTTGAGAGTTGACATGAAAAAGGAAGGCTTGCCGCCTTGGAGATGCTCTGATTGTTCTTCGAAAATTTAGCTTTTTTCTTTCTTTCCACGCTCATTTTTTTCAATGGATGTGGATAGGATAATTCAAGGAAAATTAAGTAATGGTGTTGTAAAAAAAAGAAAAAAAAGAACTGGCGACTCGCTCCCGTGTCGCCCCCCGCGGCGGCACCGGGGCGCCCAGATCCCCGCCGCCAAGCGCCCCCCTCGTCTCGCCTCTCGCGGCCACTGCCGCCGGCAACTGCCGCGGTGGCGGCGGGCCGGCCATTCTCCAAAAGGGAGGGTGGTCTGCCGTGGTTCTTGGAGTCTGCAGGGCGTGGGCGGCTGCAGATCTTCGCCGCCGTTGCGGCTGGCCGGCGGGACGGCACCAGTCGTGACCTAGGCCGGCAGGTGGGCGGTGGCGGCGGGGGGGGGGGGGGGCTGTGGTGGCCAGTCTCGATCCAGCCGTCGCGGCGCGGCCTCATGCAGGGTGCGGTGCGGCTTGGGTCGCGGAGGTGGTCCAGAGTCGGGGCGGTGGGACTCCAGGCGGCGTCTTCGTCCGCTCGGTCGGCGTTTCCAGGCAGAGGCGATGTCTTCGCGGGTGTGCGCCCGATGGCGGCCCAGAGCTGGCTCTGGCGTCCCTTCATGGGCCTTGCGGCGGTGCTCCGACGCTGCCAAGGTGGAGGGCCTGTGTCCAGTGTGGAGGCACCTCCTCTGCTCGGCGACGACGTTACGGGCAGGCGGGGCAGCGTGGTGTTGTTGGTGGGTGCAGCGGTGGCTGGCCGTGGTGACCCAGATCTGGGCCCGCGGGCCCCATCTGGGTCGGGCCGGGCTAGTCCGGTCTGCTTGTGGCGGTGGCGTTGAGGGTGCGTGGGGGCACAACGACGGCGGTCGGCTTGTTGCAGCGCAGAGGCGGGCTTCACAGGCCCATTTTGGACTCGGCCGGACCCCGTTAGGACTGGCTTGCCCTCGAGGGGGCTTTACGGGCCTGCTAGGCCTGGCCGGACCTAATGGGGACCGGTGTGCCCAGCCGCCGCGTCCGGTCGACTATTGTCTTCGACGGTGGAGGTAGGTCCCTCCCGAGGCTGCGGTCTGCTGTCCCCGGCGCACGCCTCTCCTGTACTCTGTCTTGCAAACCACGCGACATCAACCTCGGGGAGACGATTGTGGTGGCTTCGTGACCGTGGTGGCGCATGCTGGTGGATGGTTGGCCCGGTGGTCTCGAGGCTCGTCCTTGCGGGGCTCCTGTGCTATGGATCGCCCGTGGCGGTGGATAGGGTTCTTTGCGGGAGAAATCCTTGTCGGCTCTCCGACACCGGCGCGGTGCCGCCTCTGGGTGGCATCTTTCCTTCCTGAAGGGCATCGGGGCTACCCTTATCCACCTTCCCTTGTGTGCCGGGGGAAACCCTAGGATCAGTGTGCTGGTCCGGGTAGCAGTGCGGCGCTCCTTCTTGAAGGTGCTGCTTGGTACTCGACGATTCGTAGCTAGGAGCGTGGTAATTTTTTGTGGTGGGCGCAGCGGGTGCGAGTCACCGCTGTTTAGTCTTTCCGCCTTTGTCTCGTTTTATTTTATTTCTTTTCTCTTTTCTTTGGGCATACGTTGGCTGCTGCCCCAGCCGGGTTGTGTCTTAAATCTTGTATCGGGTGTTTGCTATATTTATAGCGTGGCTACGGCCTTTTTGGGTTGTACATTGGTATTAAATACTCCCTCCGATCCGTTTTAAGTGTCAGAAGAAACACACACATGATGCACAACTTTTTAGTTGTACCGTGACACTTTTTAGGATCGGAAGGAGCATTTGAATGCTGTTTGTAAATTCACTGAAAATGCTACTCTATTTCAGAAAGCTCTCTTGAAAACATGTGAAGTTACAATTTACACTATCGCTTTATTCAGCACCAAAGGCGTGTCGCTCCTAGCTCGGGAACCTAGCTCATCCTAGACGGCTATTGGAAGGAGCGCATGGCGGCAGAGTGGACAGAAGTGACTGCGCGCCAACCACTTCTCGATACAGCTCCGGTGGAAGCTATGCCTGTATTCACATGGCACCACGCTGAGATCGTCGCCCGCCTCAAAGTCCTCTATGCAGATGACGCACCCGCCGCCGCCATCGGAGGCGGCGCTGGCACTACCGTACTTGTACGTCTCCAGCGGCACAGCCGATGCAGCGGACACCGGCACGGATCGGCCGGAGCCGCTGTTGCCGTATACGTACACTTGCAGCTCTAGACTTTCGATGAGGCTCTGTATGGTTCTACCGTGTTCCTCGAGTCGGAGGTGGAACCGCTCGATTCCTCGGTCGAGGTCCGCAAGTGCCCGTGCAAGCTCGTCGAAGTTTGGGCTCAAATCCCTGGGAGGCGGGCCAAGGTCTTCGACGTTGCTTTCGTATCCGTCCGATTCTCCTTCGTCGTCCAGATCCGGACCCATTGCAGCAAGAAGGATATCTTCATGGATTCTTTGAGGATTGTTGTCAAACCCTAGTTTTAAAAATCGAACCGGACCGGCGGTCCGACCGGAAAAACCGAGAACCGAAGCCTTGTACGGTTTTTTAACGAGCATTGATCTTTTAGTAAAAAACCAGAAAAATAAATTAAAAATGGTGCATAAAAAAGGAATTGAACCCTTGACCTTGACTTAAGGTCCACTACAAGCTCAACAACCATCTACGCTAGCGCCAATTTATGATACTCCCTCCGATCCTAAATAAGTGTCGGAGGGTTAGACAAAGTTTTGCTTAGGTCTCCTGCAAACTTCCGACACTTATACCGGACCGGAGGTAGTAATTTAGTGCATTGCATCAAATATTATGTGTACTCATTTGTTTCGAGGTCAGAATTTTGAAAAATTAGATTAAATATTCCGATTTTTTGTCGCAAATGAACCGATGAACCGACGGTCCGACCGGTAAAAACCTGAACCGACAGTCACGCCGGTTCGATTACCGGTTCGGTTTTTTAAACTATGTGTCAAACTCGTCGCCTCCTGGCAGCTGGGAGTTGGTATCCATGGTCGCAGCCCTTTTCGTTGCTAATACTCCGCTGATTTATTTAGGTAATTGGACTAATTAACCGAATCGGATTACAAATAAATTACAAAATGATGAAGAAAAGGAAGGAGCTGCGTTCGGAGCCAAGTCGAATGAGAATTCAGGACTCCGAATAGAAATTGATGGGCCTTATCCATGGGCCAACCAGCCCAACTTATTAGTCTTTCAAGATTGATTAGCGCCACAGGGTGACCGTATAATTTTTTTCCCCTAGTATGCAACGGTCCTCCTGTAGGGTTTTCTCATGAATTACAAATTAGCTGTTAAACAAAATGTCTTTTTATTCTTATTTTCTATACTTTAATTGATATATAGGAATTTATACTTACCAAGTCAGATTAATAACGGAAACATATGTTTGTGTTGCAAAGAGAAATATTTAGGTATGTATAAATAAATGTTCATGCTTTGAAAAAAAACCATGTGATTCAAAAAAAAGTTCATGCATGTGAAAATTATAGATATGTTTCAAAATAAATGTTTATATATATCAACCAAAATTTTGATGTTTATTAAAAAGGGAAAAACAAATCATTCATTTTAAGAGCAGACAAGGACTTTCTTTTGGCTATTGACTCAAACAAAAGCGATTATCTGGCGTAAACGCTGAAAAATCATTCTTTTCAACATGAAGAAAGCATGTTATAAAAAATATTCATGTTCCTATCCATAAAATTTATCTACTTTAAAAATAAATATATGTTTATGTATTTCAAATAATAAAAGTTCATACTTACAAAAACAAATGTTTATATATTTCTAAAAATATTTATATGTAAATAATAAATACAAATACAAAAAATAAATCAAACTGAAAATGAAAAAATGTATTATAGGAAAATAAAAATGCAATATGTTGTAACTAAAATAACAATTAAAAGAAACAAAATGAAGCGGTGAATTAAATAAAATAAAATAAAATACCTTCGTGTTCTTTGGTCGGTCCATGTGCCGATGGCTTTAGTGACATGAAAATAAATACAATTATTTCTTTCCCATCGTTGCAATGCATCCTAGAATCCTAGGAAACCCTCTTTCATTTCATACCCATGAGTTGGGCTATGGGGGCAACATTTAGTTGTCTTGAAAATTCAGCACCAATCTCAAAAAAAAAAAAAACAGCACCGAAGATGGTCACCACTACATTGCAAAACCTATACATGGCTTCAAAGCATAGATATCCACCCATTCAAAGGTACTCAGATATATTAAATCCATATACAACATATGAATAACATCAATGCATTTCTGAAATCTAAGCAAGCATCTTGGTACAATTTTTTCATCATAGGAAAAATAAATGGACGAGCTCAATCATAACGGGCATGCAATTGATGCAACCATTGTTCGAAATATTTTCTGATATACCGATTTGTCGTCTGATATATCGCTTATCGGGTGGTGACCGATATGATAAATGAATATCGGTGGAGTTTATCGTTCGAATCAACGTATCAGTCTCACAAGCGACTTTATTGGGTGGTATATCAAAATATCGAACCATATATCAAATTCTAGCGCTGGAACCTGTGATTAATGATATCCATCATAGATTTTCTAGTATTATTTAGTATAATATATCTGTAGATGGTATTTTAGTATATTTAGTGCAGATATGATATAGTTTTAAAGCATACTTAGATGTTTTAGCGCTGAAATGTGGGATTTACAAGAAAATTGGCCGATAAATGGCCAGTTGATAAAATCGATTTATCGGCTGATATGATGATTCATCTCTTATCTTGACCTGACCGATAAGTTGACGATAAGCAATATCCCAAACATTGGATGCAACCCAAATCGAAACAGACTATGTGAACTAATCCTTAGCCTAATCAGAACTAATCAAGAAAAAACTCAAAATCTAAGCTGTAAAAATAGAAAATCGCAAAACAAGATCCCCGGGTCGGTTGGGTATGAAACCCTAACATGACGAAATCCTCATATCCAATGCAATTGCATGCGTGTGGAGAGACCAAATTAAGACTACGAGCAAAGCAAACTAATGGATGCAGATTTAACTATAAAACTATAGATCTACCGTGCATGTGACGACTAATCGGAAAATTAGGGTACGATCTATAGATTTTGTAAGAGAGGTTTGAGGTCATACCGCCACTGACGAAGAGGTTGAGGACCGGTGGTGAAGACGCGAGTTGTTTGTGTTGATGAGCATCTTGCCAAGAGAGGGAGAGGAGGTCGTGGGCCTAATCTCCCGCCGCCGATGGTTACCGTGATACTCTAGATGTGCTGAACACGAGCGTGTGGGCAAGGGGTGAGGGGATTTATGGCGTGGGTTTCAAAGATCACTATCTCAGATTATAGCCCAACTCATTTCATACCCATGAGTTGGGCTATGGGGGCAACATTTAGTTGTCTTGAAAATTCAGCACCAATCTCAAAAAAAAAAAAAACAGCACCGAAGATGGTCACCGCTACATTGCAAAACCTATACATGGCTTCAAAGCATAGATATCCACCCATTCAAAGGTACTCAGCAACCAGACCGATATATTAAATCCATATACAACATATGAATAACATCAATGCATTTCTGAAATCTAAGCAAGCATCTTGGTACAATTTTTTCATCATAGGAAAAATAAATGGACGAGCTCAATCATAACGGGCATGCAATTGATGCAACCATTGTTCGAAATATTTTCTGATATACCGATTTGTCGTCTGATATATCGCTTATCGGGTGGTGACCGATATGATAAATGAATAACGGTGGAGTTTATCGTTCGAATCAACTTATCAGTCTCACAAGCGACTTTATTGGGTGGTATATCAAAATATCGAACCATATATCGAATTCTAGCGCTGGAACCTGTGATTAATGATATCCATCATAGATTTTCTAGTATTATTTAGTATAATATATCTGTAGATGGTATTTTAGTATATTTAGTGCAGATATGATATAGTTTTAAAGCATACTTAGATGTTTTAGCGCTGAAATGTGGGATTTACAAGAAAATTGGCCGATAAATGGCCAGTTGATAAAATCGATTTATCGGCTGATATGATGATTCATCTCTTATCTTGACCTGACCGATCAGTTGACGATAAGCGATATCCCAAACATTGGATGCAACCCAAATCGAAACAGACTATGTGAACTAATCCTTAGCCTAATCAGAACTAATCAAGAAAAAACTCAAAATCTAAGCTGTAAAAATAGAAAATCGCAAAACAAGATCCCCAGGTCGGTTGGGTATGAAACCCTAACATGACGAAATCCTCATATCCAATGCAATTGCATGCGTGTGGAGAGACCAAATTAAGACTTCGAGCCAAGCAAACTAATGGATGCAGATTTAACTATAAAACTATAGATCTACCGTGCATGTGACGACTAATCGGAAAATTAGGGTACGATCTATAGATTTTGTAAGAGAGGTTTGAGGTCATACCGCCACTGACGAAGAGGTTGAGGACCGGTGGTGAAGACGCGAGTTGTTTGTGTTGATGAGCATCTTGCCAAGAGAGGGAGAGGAGGTCGTGGGCCTAATCTCCCGCCGCCGATGGTTACCGTGGTACTCTAGATGTGTTGAACACGATGGTTACCTAGAGCTGCCGCTGCGGAATCTGTCGGTGAGTCCGTTTCCGCGCCTTTGCTTTCTGTCGTAGCTTTCCCGCTGTCGCCTCTGCTTTTCGGCCCCGCCGACTTTTGCTTTCCGTGGATACATAGTTCACTAGGAGCTGGGTTTCATTTTCGTAGATGGAGTTAAGCCCGGAGGTGCATTTTTTGTTGGAGGATTCTTCCTCCGATGACGACTCTGATGTGGAGTTGATGATGGCACCGCGGCAGCAGCAGATGCTGGTGGTGGTCCTCGTCGTGAAGGAGTTCGAGGAGTCCAGGAGGAAGAGGCGCACGGGATCAAACCTTGGCTTCTTCTACATCCCCCGGAATCGAGTGTATGGAAACGAACTGCTGATGCGGGACTACTTCCGACATCCCAACCTATCCACCGCACATCTTCCGCAGAAGGTACAAAATGCGCCGATCCCTCTTTGTGAAGATAGTAGAAGCTTACGAGGCGAATTGTCGCTATTTTACCCGCCGGAGGAATGCCGCCAGGTTTGTTGGGGTTATCCCGTACCAAAAGATCTCGGCGGCGATGAGGGTGCTTGCCTATGGTATCTCGAAAGACTATACCGACGAGTATCTTCGCATTGCGAAAGATACAACCATCGAATCAGTCCGCCGTTTTGCCAAAGTGATCATCCGTGTCTTCGTCCCTACATATCTGAGAGCCCCCAATGAGGAGACACAGTTCGATTTATGGCAAGAAATGAAAAGCGAGGATTTCCGGGCATGCTTCGGTAGTGTTGACTGTATGCACTGGACTTGGAAGAACTGTCCGAATGCATGGCATGGACAGTATTGTGGCAAAGGCGGCGATGGTACAATTGTTCTTGAGGCAGTTGCTTCACATGATTTGTGGATATGGCATTGGTTCTTTGGTTTTTCCGATACTCTGAATGATATCAATGTATTGCACCGCTCTCATCTTTTCCAGAGCCTTGCTAGTGATGATGTTCCTGCTTGCAACTACACAATCAATGAGCATGTGTACACGAAAGGGTACTATCTTGCAGATGGTATTTACCCGGTTTGGTCTAATTTTGTGAAGACCATATCAAACCCTAACAATAGGAAAGAATCTGAGTTTGCAAAACAACAAGAGGCTTGCAGAAAGAATATTGAGAGAGCCTTTGGTGTTTTGTAGTCTAGATTTGCCATTGTTCGAGGTCCATCTCGTTTCTGGGGGCAAAAAACGCTTAGAAACATTATGACATGTTGTGTCATTCTACACAACATGACCATCAAAGATGAGACATACTTCAAATTGGAGTTGTCCTATGATAATGTTGATAGCCGAGTGAAACCTGCTAGAGACCCAAATGGACCCCAAGCATTCCTTCAGACATACCGTGAGATTGAGGATGCCAACACCCGCACCCAGTTTCGGAGAGATCTCATTGATCACATCTGAAGTTTACATGGGGAGTAATTTTTCATTTTTTTTATTCATTTGATCTCATTCTTGTGTGATTTAAAACATTTATTTGATCTCATATTTGTTGTCATATTCAAACCATTTGAATTTATTCGTGTGTAATTTAAAATATTATTTGATGTAATAATCGGAAATATTATTTGTACCATTTCATATTTATATTTGGCCGGTCATTTGAACTGATGTATATGTGCTGAAAATGAAAACCTGCCGCGGAAAACTGGTTTTACGGTTTGAAAACAGTTGCGCCGTGGCGGTCTCCATGAGTGTGACCGGTTTTCCACGACCTGTATCCCGCGTTTTCATTTCCCCAGGATAGGGCCTCTGTTAGAATTGCTCTTAGCACATATATCCATTATCATACTTTAGTAAATATAAGAAATAAAGTTTATTGCCCCGTTGCAACACAAGAGCACATTGCTACAAGACATATTGCTAGTTTGTTAAATTTAAACACTACCAAAACCAAAAGGACTCGAATGCATTAGCGTAGAAATCTGAAGTAACACGGTGAGAAGTCATAAATTACACAAATAAAAGAAAACTGTCAACTCCATGATTGGAATTTGCAAATTCGTCAACTTAGTACTAATTAGGAGCTTGAGCCGTCTCCGTTGTCGGCGGGCAGCGCGTGGCGGCAGACCGGACATAAGCGGCTGCGTGCCAACCACCTGGCGAGACAGCTCCGGTGGAACGTATGCCTGTACTTGCACGGCAACACGCTGAGATCGTCGCCCACCTCCAAGTCCTCTTTGCAAATGTCGCACATGGCGGTTCCATCGGCCACCGCGCACGCGCTGCCGTACTTGTGCGTCTCCAGTGACGCAACAGACGCGGCTGAGGCCGGCACGCACCGATTTGCTGCTTCCAGCTCCATCGACCGGATTGCCGCTTCCTGGAGCCGGAGGCGTGAAATATCTCGGTCGATCTCCGCACCCAGCCGTTGAAGCTCCTCCAAGATCGGCATGCACAAATATCGCGCCGCGCTAACGTGCCTCAGACTCGGAGGCGGCATGGAAAATTCAAGTTCCTCCCCGTCGTCGGCTCCGGTCCCGTCTGCTTCTTCGTGTTCGTCCAGATTCCGCTCGGTTGCGGCGAGGAGGATCTCTTCGAGACTTTGTTCGTGATCGCCGTCAAACTCAGCGCGGCCTGGAAGCCCGGAGTTGGCATCCATGGTCGAAACCTTGGGAGGATAATCGTTCATCCAGCCTCCTCGAGTTGGACCACAAAGTCGATCGATCAAGCTTTTTGTTGCTAATTGTATATGTACAGCTGCGGGCTGCCATATTTAAGCAGTGAAAGTAACCTAGTCGGAGTAGAACAGAAGCTGATAAGGAAAAGGAAGGAGCTGAGATCGGATTAGCCGAGTCGGATGAGAATTCAGGATATCCATTATGCCCAAACAATCAAAACATGCTGACTACTCAAGTTGAAAACCATATGTTCGTACAAAATCCGTTCAAAAAATCATATTCCTTTTTTTCAGGGAATTTTTTTATATTCCTTAAATAGGCACAAAACTGGAGTATATTCTACACAGAGCCTACTAGATCGATATCCTGTCTCGCGTTTCTAAGGATTGAGCCATCGATGGATCGCGATTGCAGCACATCCAAAGCGTATTTCATCGTATAGAACTACTTTTTTTTTTTTGAACAGAAGGAGCCCCAAAGGGCCTGGAAGCTATATTCCGAGCAACGGGTACAAAGATACAAAGAGACCCCTGTCAGGGGTAATTACATCAAGGGCCTAACAAATTACAACACGGACCTCCAAAGAAAAGGGGAAAAAGCGATCCAGTCCCTGGTCCGCGCCGCCGCTGCTTGCCGTAGGGAACCTGCAGGTCTGGGCATCTTCACCGCCACCGGGGACGAAGCCACTTGGGGCAATGTTGACGATGGATCCCAGGCCGAGGTCGAGGAAGATCCTCACCAGGAGGAAGAACAACCGAGGAAGAACGGAGCTTCCCGGTGCGGATTGGTTCCCATTACCAAGAATAGCTCCGGTGCTCCGCACGCAGAGCTGATGAACATCCGCTTCAACGCCAGCTTCCATGGCATCCCACAAAGAACGATCCAAACGAATCGCCGCTTCGCAACATGCCTCCAGAGAAAATCTTCGAGAACCAGCAATATGCAACCTTCCTCTCCCATCTACCGCGCCACCAAGGCCGGCCAAAAGCAGAGGAGACGAGCAGATACCACGATTCGGAAGATGGAGACGCTTATCTGAAAAGCTTGCAGCAGGATCCCCTCGGGCCATCTTCCACCATGGAAGTCTGGCAGAGAAGAGACACCACCTCTGCCCACCGCCGCGCCCAAACGGTAGGTCAACCAAGCTAGAAGAAGCAGGGAGGACGGCCTTATGCATGGAGATCTCTTGCCACAGCTCCACCGCTAGCAACAGCCATTGCCACCATGGCTGCGGAGCGAAGAACACCCTGACAAACTCGCACCAGATTCGGCCGATGGAATCCAGCACTCTACTCCAAAACTCCACAACGGGATTACATCTAACGAAACTAAAAGAACTACTATCTACAGCCCTAATCCCGGCGCCTCTCCTAGTCCATTCTCGGCCGGCTATTCCGGCGAGAAGGACGGCGGCAGGGCCCGGCCCTCGGTGGACGACTCTCAAGCGGTGGGTGGGGAAAGACAACTTGCACCACGGCCGCGGTGCCAACCTCGTATAGAACTACTCGTCGTCCATGTCCATGGCAGCTTGGTGGGCGGGAGTCAAGAGGGTGAACCCGAAGGAGACGGCTTCATCGGTGGTGCACCCTTCAACCACATTGCCGTTGGCTTTCAAGGCCGCCTCAAGCTCGCGAGGGAAGTCGCCCAAGTCCTCGTAATCGACCATGATCCACGCATGGCCGATGATCAAAATTTAACTTGTTCTCAGAGACTTGGGAGAAAATTAAGGGGCACAGATGAATCCAGGTGATTTGCAAGCCATTCGAGTTCTGAACCAAAGTGCAGTACTAATCCGAGGTTTGAGGACAGGAACAGTCACCAGACCTGGAATGCACCGCAGCTTACTATTTATAACTTAGTAAACAGCAAACAAGTTTCCCGGTACAGAAATGTTGATTTCCCACTAACAGTTATGACATTGTCCACTTTTAATATTGGTTTTCCTTTTTATTCCATCTGTATACATGATGCACATAACACTTGAGTTTGTCATTTTCACCTCATATGTGCAATGCTATTGATACAATTTATACATGTACAATGCTATTAACAAAATTTAATTTGTCGAATTCTCCTTCATCTTCTCGACGATATGCCGCCCCTTCTCTCCCAGCTTGTCGCTCATCCTCCTACTCAAACCCATCACCAGAGCTCGCTTACTGCCTTTCCTCTTCAAGTCATACCCACCAAAAGAAGCAGCGAACGGCGATGACTGCTTCCCTGCAGGTGCCACCGCTAGTACCTGAAGAGGAGAGCCCCCTACTGCATTTTCAGCAGCACCTTCCCCACCAAACTGCCTGGTGCTCAGCAGTGGCTTCATCAACTGATCTGCGGTTACAGTTTCCAAATGGAAGCTTGTTGATGCTTCTGCTACCGATTCTTGGTTTGGCTCACGAGTGGACATGGCGTTAATTAGTTCTTCATCTTCTCTTCTACTTGAAGGAGCAGATAGGCTTGATATACTAGCTTGTATGGCACTGGCCTTCAGCATGGCAACAGCATCAGGCTGGAGCGTACTAGTGTCTGCGTTGTGACTTGCAGCTTCGCTGGGTTCACGATTCAGCCATATAAAAGGTGCAACTCTGCGAGGCACCCAGTCATCCTTCTCCGATATCATCCATGAAATGGCAATACTTTCGCAATTCGGCAGTACCAAGCTTTTATGAAGTGAAGCCTGCAGGGTATAAGGCATGTTCTAGGATTAGGCATACAGTCCGGCAAATAACATGGTAATCAGATCATGTCAGTTGAAGGGAACCTTGATTCTGTTGCTGATAAGCGAAGCGATGTGGCTGTTGGTGATCTTTCTATCTCCAACTGAAGACTCTAATTTCCACTCGATCTCAGGCATTGATGTAAATCCATACCAGATTTGATCAGAAGGAGGGGGCTTTATTTGTATGCGCATTGTCCCACGAACAGATGTGATTTTAATTGCCAATGAAAAAGGCACCTTTTGCAAGAGTAAGGAGAAAAGATTAAATGCGTCAGAACTTCCTGGCTATATTAGTAGCATATACTGTTAAGTTAAATTTGCATTTTTTTTTGTTTCATCTATGGTTTGGTCTCTGTCTTAAAATTCGAACATGCCAAGTATACTTTTGCCTGATACTGCCCCTCCAAAATAGACCACTGGTGCGGAAAAAGACAGTGAGTACAAAGGTAAAAAATATTAGGCATACACCAACGAAGGAAAGAAGAGGGGGTTTGGTAAACATGATATGTCCAAATGAAGCAAGAACTTGAATAGCCAGGCTGTATTGTAACAAACATCATTTTATTAACCACTACCAATTGCTCTATGTAAGCAATACATTAGTGCAGTCCCCAAAACAAAGTAAGACAAGAACTAACCTGGGAAACATGGTCAGTTATTGAATGCACGATATTTTTCCACCTTTTCCATCCAGTGCTCTTTGATCGCTTCAACACGTCTGGTACAGAAGATCAACAAGCATCTCAAGTCATGGATTATGCAGTTAAGATGAATGCAGATTCACCCATTAAATTCATATAAGAATAAGAACTGAGTTACAATTTGTGAAGGAAGAAAGAGTTAACAGGTGAAAGGAAAGAACACAAGACAAGTACTATACAAAATCATGATATAATTATACACAACATCCAGATGATCCAAGAAATACTGAAACACATGAACATGACCCAAAAACATAGGAACATAAAAATTTAGAGCATATTTTGGGAAGAGATCAATGACAACACATATTTTACTACTGACTTAGTTATTTATTTACAAATTAAATGGTCAATCTACCAAATTACAAGCAGATAAGGAAAATATGTAGAAAAATTCAAACAAACCTGCCTCATCTTCAACTTGCCCTACAGAAGGCAAAAGTTGTGACGATCTTAATTGGTTTCCAGAGTGCTCAATATTCTCTACAAAGTCTGAATTCACAACCTCATTAGAATCCGCCTGGGCAGTAGTTTTCATTATGTCTTTTTGCAGTTCTGGTTCCTGAACATCGAGCCTTGCTTCAATATGCAGCATTATTCCACCACAATATTCAAAATCAAGTTCGAAAGCCCACAGTTCACTTAAATCCCTTGGGAGGACTCTCATCCTACGTAAATATGGAGGAATTTCTCCAAGAGTGAGATCAACAAGTGTAATTTCACCAATGTAGGCTGCAGTTCTCATGTTTGACAATGCTCGCTGATCAACAAAAAGAACCCGTTACCAAATACTCTGGTTTAACAACGAGTTTATTTGTAAATATAAGCATGATCTAACCTGAATCCGTGCTCTAACGGCCTTGCTTATCTCATCATTCAATTTAGCATCAAAAAACAACCGAGAGATTAGAAGGTTCCAACAAAGTGTACCATCGTCAGAATACTTTTCAGCTGTATTTGCATCAGTAGAATCTGAGAACCTGTTGCTGTAACTGAAATCAGAACTAGGGGTACTGGGTTGCTTTATGTCTTGTGAGGATGAACTGCTGCTGGACCCTTCTTCTGGTGGATCAAACAGGGAGGTATTCTTACCGAATGATTTCCTTTCTGCTTGTGCTGACATTGAGCTTGTTCTAGTCTCTAGGGGAGCTTTTCTAGATGCCTTCCTAGAAAACTTTTTAAGGAAAAGGCGGGCTTTTGACGTCGCATCAGACTTTACTGCCTTGTCCATAACCTCATGATTGTCAGCAGAACATGCTGAGGATTTTAGGAAACAAGGGTATCCGGCGTTTAACGAGGATATGTAAGTTTTGAACTCGTCACTCAACCTCGCATGCAAGTTCAGTTTCTCCTTGTCTGTAGAAGATGCAAGACGAAGTGCTTTACACCATGATTCTTTCTCTGAACAGGTCTCCGCAAAAAGATAACATACCTTGCTCCCCATACAAATATCAGATCCCTTGCTTTCAAGTTTTATCGGATACCTCTTAGCCCTAAAAGGAAATTGCTAAATATAAATGGTGGTTACTTTGAAATTACAGTGCATAATGGAAGTATATAGCATCAGCATTAGAATTGGCTAAGCAGGACTATGTAGTAATTTTTAAAAGAAGCCTAACTCGAAAAAAAAAAGTGTGTCTAGTCTTCAGCTGAATGCAAAATATAGGGACGCTTTGTTAGCCTATCATATATGACAAGGCCATGATGTTGATACCACAAGTTGTACACTCAACAATTTACACAGGCAACATGAAAATGATTCAGCGCCGATACAAAAATGCTGAAGATTACTGTATGCTAACTAATTATATCTGCACTAACCATTTACGTGACGGTAGATTAGAAGCAGAAACAGCAACAACTGCGCAATTCAGAAGCTCCATGGTTTTCTGAGAACCGTCAGGAACTGACAAGATAAGCAAGTGACCTTTAATTTTAGCCAGCGTCCTTATAGGAAAAACCTCGACAATGTTCTTTTTATCCTTCATATATTTCTTAGCCCCACTTGCTAAGTGGTTAATGTTGCTAACTTTTTGCACCTTTTCTGGCTCAAGCATCCATAGACAACCCTGAAACACGCAGGTACGGCCATCAGGTGAAATGATCCAAATTGCAAGCATAGCTGGGTCGTCAATGTTCTTTTCATACCTACATCAGGCGAACTCTATAGTGGTCAGTAAGGCTAATTCATTGTCCAATAGCAAAACAAAAAAAAGCTGAGCAGATACAATTTCAGAAGACGAAATTACTGCTCTAATCACCACTAACGAAGAACGGATTACTGATGTAGTCATCACTAAGAATTCAATCATAACTAATTGAGAAATTCCACAAATTTGGTTTCCAAGATGGGCAGGAACTTTGTAAGGAAACGAGCTTTTCTGTAACTTCCCCGTTATTGTGATAGGACCCAGTTGCAAATTGGTAGGCAGGGAAGGTACACGGAGAGAATAAAAGTAGCCTGACCTGCTTGTCGGTTAATAGCGTCCGGTCGCCGGAGAGATCGCCGGCGACCTCCGGAGGCGGAGGTTTTGGCCCGCGGTGGCGCAGGGCGCGGACGGCCCAGAGGAGCGCCGCCCCCTCCGCGAGAGCGAGCGCCAGGAGGCCGAGGAGAAAGCCCGAGAGGAAAATCGCTACCGCCATAGGGGACGACGACGACGGTCCACGAGACGAGACCTTCCACGCCAGGCAGCTCTGCTGTGCTCTGCGACGAACAAGAGGCCATAGGAGGTGGAGAAGACATGCGAAAGTCCAGCCGGGTATGGCGCTGACCTGCAGGACCCACCTGTCATCTGGTTTGTTTAATTTCAGAGCATTTTTAATGGGAGCCTTTTTAATGGAGTACTCCTACATGATTAAATTTGTATATTTGACGGCTTGTGTTTTCATTAACATTATACCCGGCAAAGGTGAAGAACCTCGTATACGTTGCACTCTTTGTTTTAGGAAATTTTTTAAACACGTCAGATAATGCTAATCGATGACGTCCGTAACATCGTGAACTCCAATAATATGCAACTTTTTTATATAATTGTACAACTGGCTGTTTGATATTTATACAACTTCAATTCATTTACAAAATCATAGTGACCAAAGTTTTTGCTGAATTTAGAATCGACTGTCATGATCGTTGACTAGGGAAAAAAAATATTTAGTGACTATGGGGAGGTTTATAAATCGATCTGCTATTTTAAAATTTATGTCGGAAAGCTTCTTGGCGGCACAAAAAAAAAGGATCAGAAAGTTCAAAAGCCAATGGGAATTGGGACTTCGGATACGGGAGAAATGGAAAACATGGCCCGAGATTTTTTCCAATAACTATTTTTCTTAATAAAAGGATTTATTATTTAAAATGTTAAGCATTACACCCGGTCTCTGCATTACGCCGAAAACCAGAAAAAAAACGAACAAGTATAAAAAAATGACATGTCTAAACAAATCATAGAGAAGTATACTGTCGTCGACAAGGATGTTGTTATCCGTAGATTAAGAGGTTATCCATGTAAGATAAAAATATCTCTCGCCACCTTTTTTAGTCGTGCACAAGACTCCGTAAAAAGGCCTTGAAACTTCTTGTTGTAATGTGGACCACCTGTGTATCGGAATAGAACCTGCATACGAGAGAAATTTTTATCATTAAAAATCTTGTCATTCCTATATAGTCAGAGCGACCATATAACGACAAGCGTTTCTATCCTAATAATAGTCTTGGACCGTTTGTCAAACTCATTTAACCATTACCCAAAAATATCAGCAACGGATGTGGGCTGATAAATATTTGAAACCATTTGGGTAGTTGACCAAATAGAACGCGCAAATGCGCACTCAAAGAATAAGTGTTTAATTATCTCATCATGAGAACAAGAAACACACGTCGTACTTCCATGCCAGTTACGTATGACAAGATTATCTTTTGTCAATATGACCGCTTTACGAAGTTACCATGCAAAATTTTCATTTTTAATGTTACCTTCATCTGGCATATTTTTTTATTACTATCGACTGGTAAATCTGTTTGGATCATAGCTTTATACATGGAATCCACCGAGAACATACCGTTCTTGGTTATTTCCATTGAAACTCATCAGTGTCGGGTGTCAGATTGGCCAAAGTCAGTCTATCCACCAACGCATTTCATGACAAAAGTCGTGGACCAACGACATCTCGTCTAAACAACACATTTGGAGGAAATGGCTGCATAACCTTAGCCAGCGTATCACCCTTGTGCCGTACAATGTTGTATAGAGCCGGATACTGTTCACGGAGTGTGGTATTATCCAACCATGTGTTTTCCCAGAACCGTATATGTGATCCATCCTTAATATTAAATACCCCATAACGAAAGAAATGATTCTTAGTCGCCAGTAGGCCAGACCAAAAGTGAGAATCAGCTGGTTTCACATAACCTATGAAACAGCTTTGGAGCCAATGTATTTCCGTTTAGAGAGTGTTTGCCAAACGACTTCTTGCGGATAAATTATGCCGGATGAAGTTGATTACAAGGTTATTGTATTAATCCTGAAGAAGAAAGATCCTGACCAGCTAAAGAATTTTAGAGCAATAAGTCTATGTAATGTAACATACAAGGTGGTTTCCAAGTGTCTAGTAAATCGGTTGTGACCATTACTACAGGATATTATTTCTCCTACGCAGAGTGCCTTCATAACGGACAGGCTAATCATGTTGCGTTTGAGTGCATCCCTGCTTTTCAAACATGATTGGCTGCAAGATCTAAATTTTGAGAGTACAAATTGGACATGGTCAAAGCTTGTATGATTGTGTGAATTGGTGGCTTTTACATGAGTATTGACAAAGTTGAGCTTTCACAATACATGGATACGATGCGTGATGTCGTGTGTTACCACCATGCGATACTCAATTCGTTTAAGTGGTCATATCTTGGACTCTTTCTCACTGGCACGTAGGTTGGGCCAAGTTGATCATTTGTCACCTTATATGTTTATTTATTTTGCCGATGGTTTATCCTCCTTAATCAGAAAACAAATAGGGGATGATGCTCTGCGCAAATATCAAATCTTATGACATTCTATTATTTTTTTAGGGGTTTGTGGATCAAGCACTAGTTACTAAATCTAGCCTTGATCGATATGAGAAAAGCACTGAACAAAATGGTGTGTCTAGGAAAATGCTCCATAGGTATGGTGACCGTTTGACGAGGGAACGAGTCCTGAACCTGTCGGGTGAGGCTACCCGGTCCAAGGCCCAAGACCTACGCCTGAAGTGAGACGCCATAGACAGTTCTAGAAGGCCCAATCATGGCTCACACGCAGGGCCTTGATGATCAAGAAAGGAAACTTGTAACTGACTCAAGGTTAGGGTTTGTATCCCCCCGGGGGCGGTTTGAGATCTGGCCATCTATATAAGGCCAGGAGAACCACCGGTAGGGGACCAAGCCATATTACACCACCAAAAGCCTTGAGATCGAGATCTAGCTCTCGACTCGTGCACCCCCCCCCCACTGTAACCGGTCTATTGCTAATACAGATCGACAAAAGCAGGAGTAAGGGTTTCGCCTCTACGAGGGCCTCGAATCTGGGTAAATCGTGCCCCCCTGTTTGCCGACGATTGTCACCAGCGCCTACACGTTCTCCTAATCGAAACCCTATCGGTTCACCCGAGGGACTTGTTGAGATGCATATTCGACAATCGGCGCCGTCTGTGGGAACGGCGGGCGCTGGATCCACGGCATCTTCGGTCTCATCATCACCAAACTTCAGCTGGAGCCCCGGGGCCTCGACTTCAGCAGATCCGATCCGTTTCGGGTCGATCATCGTCGCGCCCCACTCGCCGGAATCGCGTCCGGTATTCAGCGGATTGGAGAAAAGCGTCACCCTGACGTTCGGGAGCTTCCGCTTCTATGCCAACAAAGCAGGAATCCTGCACATCCCCGAGCAAACCGATCTCGAAGGATCTGACTCCGAGTCGATCTCGAGCCCGGAAACTCTCGATTCGCTGCCCAATAACGCTGGACGCGACCTAGCAACTAGCGGCGGATCCGTGCGCCCCGGCACTCGCAACTTCCACACCATCGCTTCAGAGTAGCCTTCTCGGGTCGAAGAAACTCGCCGATCCACGCCTAGGACTCACGGGCCATATCTGGCTTAGGTCTGCATGGCACGGTCGAACGACCCACCCGAGGAAACGGAAGAGAGCGCGACGGAGCGAGAGCTCATTAAAGTATCGCGGGCGGTCTGGGTCAAGGCAAAGGCGGCCGTACACTCCGCCCAGCCGATTGAAGAAGGAGCCCCGCAGGAAGACCTAACCGCATACCACTACCATCTAGTGAAAGCGGCGGCGCTGATCAAAGAAGCTCGCAAGGATCTAGACGAGCGAAAAAAGCTGGCGGACCAATCGAGTCAGCGTCGCGCGGCTCTCTCAAAAACACCCTCGGTAGGAAACCATCCCCCGAGGAAGAGATACGTCTCGAAGACCGCGGCCATGGATGGCGAGTCTCTAAGCGGGGTCAGCAGGACACTCGAAACTTCCCTTATGCGCGTCGACGACGACGGCAACGTACACCCGACAACTGTAACACCCGGGGGATTTCCCCCCAATTAGATTTAGTTGTTGTTTTTCTTTTCTTTTTTGCATTGCATTGCATCATGCCTCATATGCATTGCACCCTGTTTTCAAACCAATTTAAACATTCAAACAAGTTCCAATGTTCCAAAAACATGTCACAAACAGAAACAATTCAATTGTTTCAGTAAACTTGAATTTCAATTATTAAAAACTTGGACGGTTTGAAATAATTCATTAATTGGAAACATAAGTGCATTCAAATTTTAAATTCAAAACAAACACATAAATTTGAATTCTTGAAAAACATAAAACTTGTGCATTTGGGCTTTTGAGTTGTTAAAACATTATAATTTACTTGCATGTTCAAGAACCATAAAAATCCCTTCTATTTCTCTCTCTTATTCATCTTCTACAAAAAAAAAAGGAAAAAGAAAAAAGAATAAAACAAGCTGCTGGGGGAGGCAGGCCCACCTACCACCCCAGCAGGCCCCAGCCCACCTCCCTCTTTCTTCTTTCTTCGTACAGGCACGAGGAGAGCGTGCGTGATCCCCTCCTGTCGCTTTCCAGCAGAGCACCACCGCACCCTCCTCACCTGCTCCCCTCCTTTCCCCTCCATAAATCCACACCCTCTCCTCCCAAACCCTAGCCTCTCCTCTTCCCTCTCCCTCCTGCCGCCGCCATCCTCTTTCTTCCCCTCTGTTTCCCCTCTGTCTGAATTTCTGAACCCGGAGCAACACCTCCATGGCCGGGAGTTTCAAGCCATGGCGCCGCCGCTACGATCATCGTCAGGCCACGGTTCCGGCGGGAATGGAACCGTGGCATATTCCTCGTCGGCTCCGTCTCCTTGGCCGGCGCGGGGAGGCATCAGGGGCGCCACGCCGTGGCCGTTTTCTCCCCGGCGAACAACTGTTGTCGTGACCGTCTCCGTCAGGTCCGGGGTGTCTTCCTCGAGCCCGTCCACTCCACCGGTGCCCCCAAGGTGAGCACTCCCTCCGTTGGACTCTCCCCCCGTCTCCCTCCTTGCTCTGGGTGCCCGCCATCGAGCGGCACCACCATCGGCGCGGCCAAGCTCGTCGTGGTTGTCCGCCTCCGTCGACGTTCAGAAAACTGAAATTGCTCCGTTCGGTTCAGTTAACCGCGCCGAGACACCTCTCCTGTCTTAGATCCGTATCCTAACAGAAATCGCAGCCTAGCCCAGTGGCTAAGGCCTTGGTGCGCTACCCCGGTAGTCCCAGGTTCGAATCCTGCCTGGGGCAAAGCCCCCCTTTTTGCTTCTTTTCCACCGCGCGCTGCGGGTCCCCACCCGTCAGCGGCCGTGGGTGCCACCTCGTCCTCCACCCGCGCCACGCCAGCGCCTGCGTGGCCAGGGCCCGCCTGTCAGCGGCACAGAATTCCTGTGCGCACGGTGAAAATCGTTTCCAGATCCAGATCTGGATCTTTGTATCATGACTAAGTCCCTGAAAATTACAGAAAGGTCCCTGAAATTCAAATGCCCCTAACAAATTCATTTGAACTCCAATTTTGAAAAGTAAAATATGTTTTCCATGCAGAATTAAATGATCTACCTGTTTAAACCATTTGTGCACTGTTTTGAACATTCCAAATCAACTCAAAAATTCAAATTCAAATAACTCTTTTGAATTTGATTAAATTCATAACTATTTCAAATTTAATTCAAATGGCACATATAAAATATGTTTTCCATCCCATTTTTCATGAACTTTGCAAATATCAACTTTGTTTTCTGTTTTAAATAAGTTAAATTGCTGAAAACAACTAATTATTTATTTAATGCATTTAAAATTGCTAATTTGATAAGTTGCTCATTTTAATTCCAAATCCAACAAATAAAATATGTTTTCCAACCAGAAAAATGCAAGGAATATTAATATGCCATCCATGCCCTTGTTTGCATCTTGTATCTTGCATTTCAGTTGTTTAATGCATGTCAACTAAATAACAACATATGGAATGTGTTGGGGTATTAACTAAATATTATGCCCTATTCCATTTAACATTGATTAGATCACCTAATTATTGTTTTTCATGCTAAACAACATTTAAATTGATGGTTAGCTAAACAGCTTGAACCTATAATTGTTGTCCGGACTCCGGTTCCGATTAAATTGCTTAATGTTGCATCTTTCTTTGCATATCGCCTGTCATGCATATAAAATAGGATCATGCTGGATCTTTTGCCGTAGTAGTAATTGTTGCATCCGGTGTTTGTTCTAGTTCGTTGCTTATTCACGGATAGGACGTTGAGATGATGTAAGCATCGACAAGTTCTGCGGATGTACCTCTACTTGCTGGATCTCAGGCAAGTATACTCACTTGCTACCTATGGCTGCTTTTCATCACTTGTTACCGATTCTTTCCGTTGTTCTTATGCTAGCCTTATGATTCAATGCTTGTGTCTCGATCCTATCATATGTTTACCTTGCAGCCATGATATAGCCTTCCTCCCACTTCCTATTAACTGTTGTTTGTTTACCTTGTTGGCCCTCGTGTCGTAGTTGCATGCTTAGTGTTGTTTGCGCTCAAGTCTTGTTGTCCGTCTTATCACCTGTTTAGTTTGATAGTTGGGTTTCAACTTAATCAACAACATGTTAATGCTTGGGGTAATAATAATTTGATGATAAGGCACCGGCAGGAGGCCCGGCGTGGTTTTGAGGCCTGCTAGTGTCGACCTTAATTAGGAAAAGGGTCTTGTCCTCCGATCCATGATGAGCGCGCTAACCGCATGTGGGAAGCGAGTATGGGCGCCCCCCGCAACTTTGATTCAATTCGCATCTCGTCCAAATCGCCTCATTTAGTTCGGGTTTTCCATTTGCCGCATGCATATGCAGGTGCGAACCCTTGGCGCCAGGGTGGAACTTTTGTAGTCGGCATTTAGGGAGACACGTTCTTAGAGTGCTATGAGGGTCCCCTTTTCTTCGTGGGGCTTAATTAGTCGTGCGCTCACTTGCACGGGGTTCTTTGGGCTTGATGCGTAGAAGAGTTGGGTTGTGTTGAGTGCCTCGCTTGGTGGAAGTGCATTTCCATCTGGCGGGTCATTCTTACGTGTACGGCCAAATTGGTGCATCCCTGCAGGGTTAAATCTTCTCGAGAAGCCGTGTTGTCCGCGGTTATGGATGACTTGGTGAAAGTGCTGGCTAACAAGTACTCAGACAACTTACACATAACGATGATAACTTGACTAGTAATATAGATTACCTCCACCATAAAAATGAATGTCACCTTAATCAACCGTGTGAGTTTCCTTGGGTTGCTTCCTTAGTAGGGGGTAACATTGGATGGGTATTATTTGGTGAGTAGTTGTAGTTGGTTCTGATACGCTATCTTATCCCTTTCTTTTAGCCGGATGTTGTAGCGCGTCTCTGTAGTTAGTTAGTGCAGCCCGCTGCCGCTTCTTTGCAATAACCCCTTCCTTTCCGTTGTACCCAAAGTATTTGTATCTTGTGATGATTGGTTACGCCGGTATCTTGTGAGTATGGTTTATCCACTTGCCAGTACTTAATAGTACTGACCCACGAATCCATTTCGTGGCTGCATATTCCACATTGCAGTCAACAGGTTTGAAGTCTGACGACGTTAGCTCGGGAATCCCTCCGGCTTGGCCTGGGCAGGGATTGGACGCCATCGGTTATCTTCAGGACTCTTAGTCCAATTTGTATCTTGTCCGTAGTCGGACACTATGTTGTTTCTTCCGCTGTTATTTGGATCTTTGTATTGTATCAGTTGTATCCTTGACTCGTTTGAGTCGTCTTGTATATATCTCTTCTGTTGTTGTTGCGGAATATTCGTGAACTGTTGTAATGTTATCACAAGTGGCAACCTGGAATCGGTTATTATGTGGATTTTGGCGGAAATGCTGAAATCTGCATAGTGCCCGATCTCGGGGCGTTCACAACAACTCCCGCCGCCGCAGTTCTAGCCGCAGCCACTTACCTGCAGGCAAACCAGCCAGGGGAGAACAACCCCCGCGCGGAGGAATACAGACAAGTCCAGAAGGGGTTGGGCATGGCAGCCGCGAGACTCGCGGCTCAAAACCGCAATAACGCGACTGAAAAGGAGGCCGAGAAAACCCCTCAGAAAGACAAAGGAACGCACCGCAGACGCGGGAGTACATCGCCTAGAAGAGATAGGTCACCTCGTCGCGCCCGAGGAAAAGAAGTCCGGCGATGCGGCGACAGCCCGAGTAGCAGCGACGACAGCCCGAGAGAGCGGGACCGCAGTCCACGACGTCATAGCAGCCGCTCGCGACACCGCAGCAAGGAACCGCGGAAGGAGGTTAACCGTGACGAGCCTGGATACAACGCACGGTCAGAGATCGCGTAGAACAAAATCGACAAAGCTCGAGCGGCCAGGAACCGCGCACGTTCTCCATCCACCTCCTCTGACGAAGAGACATGTGGCGCATTGTTCTTTACTCGCGACATCCGCGAGGCACCAATGCCCAGGAGATTTAATCTCACCACGGAAGTGCCAAAATACGACAGTTCGCTGGAGCCCAAATCCTAGCTGTCGGATTCCTCACGGCAGTAAAATGCCAACATGGGAACAAGACCACAGCTATGCAGAACCTTAACCTGCACCTTGTAGGCGCGGCACGCAGCTGGCTCGAAGGAAGACCGAAGGCATGCTACGAATCATGGGACGATCTAACCTTCGACTTCCGCAAAAACTTCCAAGTCACGTATAAAAGACCCGCGACCATTGAGGAGCTGCGAGCTTGCAGGAAAAAAAGCGGTGGATCTACTCGCGAATACATCCGGCGATGAACCACACTCAGGAATACGGCGGGAAACATATCGGAAGAGGTTGCGGTCGAAGCCTTTACCAAAGGAGCCCGACGAACCGCCTTCAGAGAAGAACTGGGGCGAGCCGCGCCCAAAACCATCAGAGAACTGATGGCTATAGCTGACAGATGGGCCAACGGCGAAGACTCGGTGCGCAACGAGAAAGCCTCTTCGCCAGCACCAGAGGACGACCGTCACGGTCGAAAGAAAAGGAGAAATAATTACGACCACGATGACCAAGAAGAACTGGTGGTGGCTGAATTCACAAGAAATCGCGATAGTGGACATCGCGGAAACCGCGAATGGAAGCCAAAGCCGGAGGATAAAACTCCCGAGGAGGACCTTGACGGCTACTGCACGCTACATCTATTTACAGATAAGCGCACAGGCAAGACTAAGGCAACACATCTCCTCAAGGATTGCCGAAAGTTCTTCGACATCCACGAGGACTTCTCGAAGAAAAACAGAGCTGCGGTCAATCGGGGCTACCCACAGCTCCCAGGAGGAGGACAGCAGGGATTCCACCAGCCACAGGCCCTACCTCCACCAGGAAACCAAAACGCAGCGCTGGCCGCACCACCCGCAGCAAACCAGGGAGGTAACGCGTACCCGAACCCAACAGGACTCCTTGGAATGATACAGAAAGTCTGACCGTCCCGTAGGTCCCAGAAAACAAGCACGCGACAAGTAGTCATGGCTGTCCAAGCTCCACCATCCAAACCCGAGTATTTGAAGATGGCCGACCAGCCGATAACTTTCTCCAAAGAGGACCATCCCCCGCGAGTCTATCGACCAGGACACGCTGCACTCGTCATCTAGGCGCAGATAGGCAACTACGAACTTGCCCGAGTATTCATGGATGAAAGCAGCAGGATCAACATCATTTACGCGGACACTCCGCAGGATGAACAAGAACCTGGACGGACTCGCGGAGTCAGAGACACCCTTTCACGGGATAGTACCAGGGAAAGCAGTCAAGCCACTTGGAACAATCAACTTGGAGGTGGTGCTCGGGAACCGAAGAAATTACAGACGAGAGTTCCTCGACTTCGAAGTAGTCGACTGACCCTTACAGTACTACGCCATTCTCGGCCGAACAGTGTTCACGAGATTCATGGCAGTACCTCACTACGCCTACCTGAAACTCAAACTTCCTGGAGAATACGGCCCCATCACCATAGATGGCGATTTCCAAAAATCTGACAAGTGCGACATCAAGTTCAACGAGATTGCGAAGTCTTTCGGGATGCAGGAGGAACTGGAAGAATTGGCAAAGACCACGGACCACTCCGTGATGCCTCTCACTAAAAAGAATGCTCCAGAACTCGAGTTTAGCGCAAACAGCGACACTCGAAAGCATCAAGTCCACCCGACGGAGCCCACGAAGACGGCGGTGGTGTCTACCACCCTCTCGCCAGCATAGGAAGGCGCGATCGTCAAACTCCTCCGTGAGTACTAGGAAATCTTCGCCTGGCAGCCCTCCGATATGCCAGGGATCCCCAGGGAGTTCGCCGAGCACTCACTCGAAGTTTACAAAGACGCCAAGCCTATCACGCAGACAACCCGACGGTTCTCGGAGCCTAAACAAAAAGCACTTGGGGAAGAAGTGAACAGATTACTCGCCGCAAAATTCATCCGAGAGATAAAGATATCTACCTGGTTAGCAAACCGGTGTTGGTCCCGAAGAAAAACACTGACATCCTTCGCGTGTGCATCGACTACACGTCGTTGAACAAACACTGCCCCAAGGATAACTTCCCCTTACCACGGATCGACCAGATCGTGGACTCTACAGCAGGATGCCAGCGCCTCTCCTTCTTGGATGCCTACTCGGGCTATAATCAGATCAAGATGAAAAAGGAGGACGAGGAGAAGACAGCGTTTATCACACCTCACGACGTCTACTGCTACACGACGATGACCTTCGGGCTAAAAATGCAGGCGCAACATATCAGCGCTTCATGCAAAAATGTCTCGCCAAGCTCATTGCCAAGAACGTACAAGTGTACGTTGACGACATCGTCATAAAAACTCGAGTAGAGGACACACTCCTCGAGGATATCAGGGAGACGTTCGACGCCCTCAACGCATACAGGATCAAGCTTAACCCTACAAAATGCGTTTTTGGTGTCCCCGCGGGACAACTTCTCGGGTATCTGGTGTCCGCCCAAGGAATCGAAGCCAACCCGGAAAAATGCAAGCAATCCTGACAATGAAGGAGCCGACCAATCTTCGCGGTGTACAGCAGCTCGCAGGACGGCTAGCCGCTCTAAGCAGATTCATCGCAAGACTAGGCGAGCAAGCATTGCCCTTCTACAAGCTGCTGAAGAAAACGGATAAGTTCGAGTGGTCTCCCGAAGCAAAGCAGGCATTCGCAGACCTGAAGCAAGCACTGCAGAGTAGGCGTGTCCTTGCAACACCACAAGAACGGGAGCCACTATTCTTATACCTAGCCGCAACAAATAAAGTCATCAGCACGGTGATCGTGGTCGAGCGGCCGGAAGACGGCAAGGCGTATGGAGTTTAGCGACCAGTTTATTATATCAGCGAGGTGCTCTCACCGTGCAAACAGCGATACCCTCACTACTAGAAGCTCGCATACGGAGTCGTACTCACAGCTCGAAAACTCAAACATTACTTCCAGGAACACACCATCACGGTGCTAAACGACGCATCACTTGGTACCATCATGAACAACCCCATGGCATCTAGAAGAATCGCGAAGTGGAGCATTGAGCTAGGCGCCTGGGACATCATATACGCAGGACGCAACTCCGTAAAGTCTCAGGTCATCGCAGAGTTCTTGTGCGAGTGGACGGAGCTGCAAACACCAGGACCCCCCAGAGTACACGAGCAACTGGATCATGTACTTCGACGGGTCGAAAAGGAACGAAGGAGCTGGAGCCGGAGTTATTCTCATCTCCCCTAGGGGTGACAAGCTGCAATATGTTTTGCGATTGGACTTCCCACCCGAGGACCCAGCATCCAACAACGACGCAGAATACGAAGCCCTCCTTCACGGCATGAAAATAGCGATCACTTGAGGAGCCACCCGATTGATGATATATGGAGATTTCAACCTCATCGTACAGCAAACGATGAAGGAGTGTGACGCTATCGCGGATAACATGATCGCCTATCGCGACATGTACAACCTACTAGAAGAAAGTTTCAAAGGGTGCAAACTGAAGCACATTGCACGATCCAGCAACGAGGAAGCAGACAAACTGGCAAACATGGGGTCCACAAACACACCCATACCGCCAGGAATTTACTTCGAAAGAATGGCCAAGCGTTCAGTCAAAGTCAAGAAGCCAGCGGGAGCACCCGCAACAGCAGAGACAGCAGTCAGCCCGCAAATCGCCCTCATCGAGCTCATACATAACATCTCAAGGCAAGTTTTTCTGGTCGAGCCAGTCTGGACACAGAAATACCTCGACTACTTGTCCAAAAAACAGCTCCAGGGCAGACCTCTGCGAGGCTCGACAAATAGTGAGGCGCAGCAAATCTTTTCGGGTGATCAATGGAGAGCTATACAAGCAAAGCATATCCGGGGTACTGCAAAGGTGCATCGCACCCGAGGATGGCCAAGAGCTGCTCCAGGACATACATCAAGGAGACTGCGGTCACCATGCAAGATGGAGAGCAATCGTAGGTAAAGCCTTCAGGGCAGGATTTTATTGGCTCGCAGCAAGAGACTCCAAAGATCTAGTCGACAGATGCAACACATGCCAGAGGTTTGCGCCCAAGCCACACGCCCCTGCTACGGAACTACACATGATCCCCATCGCCTGGCCCTTTGCACAATGGTGGCTAGACATGGTAGGGCCACTACGCAAGTCGACACCCGGAGGATATACGCACCTGCTCGTAGCAGTTGAAAAATTCACAAAGTGGGTAGAGGCTATGTCAGTCACCTCCGCCAGCGCCCGGTGTGCCGTGAAATTCCTCGACTCCATTGTGTGCAGATTTGGCATACCACACAACATCATCACCGACAACGGAATCAACTTCACGGCGAAAGAAACCCAGGAATTCTGCGAAAGAAAGGGAATCACCCTCAGCTTCGCCTCGGTGGATCACCCGCAAACCAACGGTCAAGTCGAGTGATCCAACGGATTAGTCTCAGCTGGCCTAAAGAAGCGGCTACTCGATCGCCTGAACCCAGCAGCAGGGCACTGGGCCGAGGAGTTACCATCAGTACTGTGGAGCCTCCGCACAATGCCAAATCGGTCAACAAACTATACGCCATTCTTCATGGTCTACGGAGCCGAGGCCGTCCTACCCGAAGACGTCAAATTCAGCGCTCCCCGAGTCGTCGCGTACAGCGAAGAAACCTCAAACAGGGCACTCGCCGAAGACGTGGACGCACTCGACGAAATTCGCGACATCGCACTCGCAAGATCGGCGGTATACCAGCAATCACTGCGTAATTACCACAGTCGCCGTATACGCCACAGATCCTTCGTGGTAGGAGACCTGGTGCTGTGGCTCAAGCAAAAGGAAGGACACAAGCTCGCGCCACCATGGGAAGGACCCTTCATAATACACGAAGTCATCCCAGGTGGCGCTTATCGACTGAAGAACCCGGAGACCGGTGGCATCTACTCCAATCCATGGAACGTTGCACATCTCCGCAAGTTCTATCCTTAGGATTATTCTATTCGCAAAAATAAGGCTATACTAGCCATTTTGTAGCTCGAGGAATTACATGGCTTCTCAGCCATATCAATAAAAACACATGGTTCTTCAACCATAGCTATTCGCGCCTTCCATTTTACATGCTAAAACAACAGGTATACACCCCAAACGCACGGGGGCTACGCCTAACTAAGCATCAGATGAAAATTCTCAAATACAAGGTACAACAAGGTTCACACCTTATAAACACCTTACAAAATATCGAGTGAGCTATACAAGGTTACAGGATCTCTACATCCTACGATTACATCTGGCGGTGAGAAGTCCTCTCCGTCAGCCTTTGATCTATCTCCTCCAAAGTCAGTCGAATAATCCGCTCCGCTGCGGGTTGGACGACCGCATAGTGAGGAGAAAAATCAATTGGAGAGTTGGGAAGCCGCGCCACCGAGTTAAAGTTGATCTCAGGATACCACACCCGAACAAAGGCGAGTGCTACCTGAGCTCCACAGATAAGTTGTTGGCGAACGCACTCCTGAACCTCTCCTACTCGACTAAAGACTCTTAGCAAACCGCTCCATCCTTCTGGAACGGTACCCAATGGATAAAACGCCTGGTGCACAGAAGAAAGAGCCTCGCTAAAAGACTCGAGAAGAATCTTCGCCTGGCTCGCCCGATACTTCAAAGTGGCCAAAACAAAGCCTCGACTGTGGTCTGACCAGAAATTGGTTGCATGTGGTTTGGAGCTACCCGCCTCATAGGAAATGTGGGTATCCACCCAGTGAGTCTCGCAAGGACCTTCGTGTTCAACAAGTGCAAATTCTGCAAACACGTCAAAGCAGAAAGGGAAGCAAGCAGCCAAACACCCGAGGGCTTGCGGGCTTACAAAGTATATCCTTCGCAACGGCCGCCAGCTCTTCCATCACAAAATTTTCACGATCAGCCGCGAGTCTCTCCTTTGATTTGGCGACATCAGCCACGCCCCGCAGCGCTTTCAGCTTGCGCTCACCACCCGCAACGCGGTAACGGAGTGAGACAAATGTACTAGCAGCAACAACAAGGGGATCCACCCGCGCAGTAGACCCACTCGAAGAATCTGCGCTAGGATCCACTATCTAGAAAGAAATGAAGCAAGTTCAGAAACACCACAAGACCCCACTCGAGAAATACACCACCTATCTAACAGGTGCTCGGGGGCTACTCCCATCGGGAGAGCATAACAGACAGTAAAGCACAACAATCAGTCGTTGATAATACCATGAAACACTTCGATTAAGCAAATACGGGAATACATCCCAAGATTCATTACATCGACGGGCAAAAAGAAATATAAACTAGCCTATGGGGCTGCGGAAGTTGTGCCACTCGCAGCAGGCTGCCCCTTGCGACTAGCACGAGCAAGCACTTCGGAAAGCTTCTTGGCAAGGACCTCGGCAGGAGCACCAAAGGGACGGAGCGCTACCTTTCTGCCTAAGGCGTCGTAGGAAAGGCTCGAGTACAACTTCTCCAGGTCCGAAATCCGTGCGCCAGCGCAAATTGGATGGCCGTCCTAGCCCCGCACTCATATTGGGCGACTGAATAAGTCTGGAGGAGATTTTCATCCTCCAAGAAAACTTTCAGAAGGCCGCCCAGCGTAGGCGGAACCACTGCACCCACTAGTAGGCGCTCGTGGAACTGCGTCAACACGCGGATGGCTTCCCCAACGAGGGAGCAGATCCCACTTGCATGCTCCTGGAGCTGGGCGCATGAATCCATCAGGGCATCCACTCGCTGGCTCCCAGGCAGTTCCAATGCAACCCCAAGGATATCTACAAAAAAAGGGGATATCGTAAATTTTCGAAAGAGCAAATTAAGATACATTGCAGCAGAGAGATAGTCA
Organism: Alopecurus myosuroides; assembly: GCA_028641055.1. Classification (NCBI taxonomy): domain Eukaryota; kingdom Viridiplantae; phylum Streptophyta; class Magnoliopsida; order Poales; family Poaceae; genus Alopecurus; species Alopecurus myosuroides. The sequence goes on from CM054063.1 coordinate 141,049,869, forward strand.
AGAATGACTTACCCGCGAACTTCTGAGCCAAGGGGTGGATGATGCCAACAAGGTCACTGTCATGTTTGGCACCCTCCTCCTCCAACTGCTTCAGCGCCTCTTGAGCCTCGACAAGCTTCCCCTCAAAGTCAGCTGAATGCTTGCGAGTGGACTCCAACTCCTTTCGGGAGGATTCCAGCTCAGCCTCAAGGTTTTTCACCCGAGCGTCAGCTTCAGCCTTCTCAGTCTTCAGGCGGGTAACTTGGGCTAGAAAATAACGATTACAGTTTGAGCAATTTTCGCGAGCAACGGAAACAGTAAAACGGAGCGGATTAACCTACCTTGAAGAGATTGGCCGTCCTGGATGAGTCGATCACGATCCACCCGAAGGGAAGCGCTATCCGCCTCAGTTGAAAGCACTCGACGACCAATGGCGGCAAGGGAATCGAGGAGAGTCTGTAAAAAGAACAAGACATAAATTCAAGTTAAAAGGGGAAAATCTCTTGAGCCTATACACGACTGTACACAGTCGAATATAGCCTCGGTGGCTACTCCCATCGGGAGCACTGCCGTGCACCCGATAGAATTAAGAAAGACAAGGAAGGAAAAAGTTCAGTTTGAGTCCGTAGCTAATCGCGAGCAATTAACCACGGCCTCGGGGTCTACTCCCATCGGGAGCACTGTCGTGCACCCGATAGAAATTTCAACCAAACGAAACAAAAATGCAAGAAGGAGGGATAAAACTTACTTGGCCTTGGGCAGTAGACACAGGATCTGCTGAGCTGCTCGAGACCTCCTTGTGTGCAGAAGCTCCACCCGCAAAACCAGGTAGCCCATACTCTGGAAAAATTGTGGCCCTCGCACGACTTGGAGACCTTCGGGTGGCTCCCGTGGCTAGAGCATCTCCTTCGACAACTTCTTTCCTCTTCACAGAGGGAATCGAGGAAGCGTATTGCCCAGGGCTGATGGTTTGAAGGCTGTTGTTGGAGAGAAAATCAAACAAAGACGAAGAAAAGAGGAAAAAGCTTTCGACTAGAAGGCAATGACAACTTACTCATCCTCTTCGTCGTCATCCAGAATGTCCACATTCCAGGCTGTGGTAACCTTTGCCTTCCGGCTCACGGGAGGAAGCACGTTCAAGGGCGCCACCTGGAGAGGCTCAGTCGCCTTACCAGATCCGTCACCCAAGGAACTGTCCTTGCAAGTGGCTTCATCATCTCCGTTCCTGTGGCGCTTGCGGTGGTGGAGCTGATCATCGCCCGAGTCATCCACGTCATCCGAAGAGTCGTGCTCGGAGCTCGAGTCAGCCTCAGCAATGCTGGTTTCGAGAGGGGCCTCGAGATTTCTCGCCAGGAGATCAGAGGCATCTTCAGCCGAAACTGGCGGGTAGCATGTGGCTACCTCCAAGCTCTACAAGAGAAGAAATAAAAAAGAGAAGAACCTCAGCCGACAAAATTTCAGATGTCAACGAGAACGAACAAAAATGGAAGGAAAACTTACCTCGGCTGGGGGGGGGGGTTTCGAAGCCTCGAATGGCTCGATAGAGAAGGTCGAGAAGGCCTCTCCCACCTTCAACTTGGTGATAGACGTAATCTTTTTCTCGAACTCAGCATTCGAGAGGATGTCTTCATAGACGTGGCTAGGGTCTTGAGTGCCCTGGTACTCCCACATAGTCGACGGCCTTTCTTGAAGAGGCTAGATTGTTCGCCGAAGGAAGACACTCGCCAGGTGCAAGCCATTCAACGCAACCCCCATCGCCTGGTCGCGGAGGCTCCCCACTTTCGCGAGTAGCGGGGATACGGTACTGCTATCTTTAGCCGTGAGGTTGTGCGCCGAGGACTTCCTTCTCTTCAAGACCGCGAACGGGTGGAATTCGTGAGCCCCACCCGCGCTGTTGTCGACGACGTAGAACCATTTCTTCCTCCATCCTTGTGCGGAGTCGAGAAAGTGCATCTCCAGGTAGGGGAAATCCGTCCTCGTCTGGATCCCGAAGCCGCTGGTGCGCAGTGGCTCTCCCGACTGCTCCCCTGGTCGCGACTTTTCCCGGAAGATCCGCACTTTGAACAGGGCCTTCCAGAGGCCCCAGTGCGGGCGGATGCCCAGGAAGCACTCGCAAAGCACGATAAAGCACGAGATGTGCCGAATCGCGTTTGGAGGCAAGTCATGGAGTTGTATGCCGTAAACATACAACAGTCCAAGGAGGAAAGGGTGAAGGGGAAGAGAGAGACCGCGCGAGACGTGATCCGCGAAGATCACGCGCTCGTTCGCATGGGGATTAGGTACCTCCTCCTTCTTTCCTAGGCGGACGCGCTTGTCGCCGTCAGGGGGCCGCAGCCCCTCTCGTTGCATCTCCTTGACGCTCTTAATGGTGGTGCTAGCGGAGCGCCAGTCGCCCGACCTTACGGCGGGTGGCGCGGAGGCGCCCCCGGCCACCTTCGATGATGATACGGCTGCGCCGCGCTTCTTCCCTCCAGCCATGAGAGCTCGTGGATGCTTGCAGAACAAGATGTGTGCGCGAGGTGGAAGAAAGATAGAAAATGGCCAGAAAATTTACTTTCCACCTAAGGACGATTACTTATACACAAGCCAAAACGATCTGAACCGTAGATCTGGTGACGTGGCACCCATCGCGGCTGCCACGCGTGGAGTGGAAACGAGGCGGCAGTGCGCAGTTACCTCTGCCACGATCTTTACAGCAGATCGTGCGCATTTACGGCGCGTGGCTCACGGGAAAACCGGAAACGACCTCTCGTTTCCGGTCAAAAGCTGACAAGGTGGGCCATCACGCTCTGCTCCGCTCTGTCACGTCCCATCGGGAGGAGTCAGAACAAACAAGTGCGCAATGACATCATTGCATACCTCATCAAACCCGAAAATCCCCTCGGGTGGGATTCCTAACATGAAATTTCTTTCGTATGGGCATAACAAGACACGAAAATTCTTTCGCATAAGGCCCCTGACGCGAAATTTCTTTCGTATGGGCGCATCATGGCGTGAAAATTCTTTCGTGTAAGCTCCCTCACACGAAATTTCTTTCGTATGGGTGTATCGAAAGATACGACAAGACACGGGAACTTCCCCGCATAACTACCCATACACGAAATCTCTTTCGTATAGGTACAGCAAAGCCCCAGGACACGAAAATTCTTTCGTATGGGTAAAATATTATGAGTGCAATTTTTTTCTCTTCTGCATAAATATAGCAAGAAGGGAAACTTCTTCACCCGAAGACTCTCAAAATAATACTCGCGAATGTGCAGTTCCTGCCACTTTGACACACGATGTATTTACACATCCTTGCCCTGGATCGTTCAGCCGACTAGGCACATCCGGATGCCGTATTCTTTTGAGTACGAAGGTAAGACCCAAAGATCTCTCTTACGGGTCTGGAATCGCACTCAAGCTGCAACCCGCGGTAACTTTCCGTGTCAACAACACGAATAAAAATCCTAGCAGACGCGCCGGGTACCCTTATAGGTTAAGTTCGACTCGGTAAGACCTCCACGGCCCAGTCGCAATGATCACCTCACCGGATTCGAGTCGGAGGTCTTGAATTCGTGTAGGCCAGGACTGTTTTTTCCCTAGATGCAATTAATTGGCACTGAGCTTTCGGGAGAGCCAAGCAACTGAGCCATATCCTTCTGCGAAAACAGCCAAAACACGAGCACATTCATCGCTCGATACTCGAGTACAAGAAGCGCGTCGCGCACAGGGTATGCACCCTCAAAACATAGAGCGGTTGAAGCAGTCAAACGGAAGGAATCAAGACGGACTTTGAGCGCCTACCCGACAGATTCTCAATCGATTAAAACGCTCGGGGGCTACTGACGAGGGAACGAGTCCTGGACCAGTCGGGTGAGGCTACCCGGTCCAAGGCCCAAGACCTACGCCCCGAAGGGAGATGCCATAAACAGTTCTAGAAGGCCCAATCAAGGCCCACCCGCAGGGCCTTGAAGATCAAGAAAGGAAACTTGTAACCAACTCAAGGTTAGGGTTTGTATCCCCCCGGGGGCGGTTTGAGACCTGGCCATCTATATAAGGCCAGGAGAACCACCGGTAGGGGACCAAGCCATATTACACCACCAAAAGCCTTGAGATCGAGATATAGCTCCCGACTCGAGCACCCCCCACTGTAACCGGTCTATTGCTAATACATATCGACAGAAGCAGGAGTAAGGGTTTTACCTCTACGAGGGCCCCGAACCTGGGTAAATCGTGCCCCCCTGTTTGCCGATGATTGTCACCGGCGCCTACACGTTCTCCTAATCGAAACCCTATCGGTTCACCCGAGGGACTTGTTGAGATGCATATTCGACAATGTTGCTCCGTGCAGGCTGAAATTAAGGGAATTCTAAATATGAGACTTCTTTTTTTGTGGAGAAATATTTCCGCTTACACTTGAAGGTAGAATAATGGGCAGAAAATTTCTATGCACGGAAGGGAGGTTTAGGAAACGTGCACCTTATTGGACGGAAAAATATATGTCCAGTGGCGCTAAAGATCCTCATCGAGGTTGTATTTCAATCCCTACTACATCAGGTTGCAGGCGGGGCGGGTTGGGTCTGTCCGCTAAGTTTGCATGCGGGATAATGCATCGATTGCGGGCGTTTCCGGGCAGCCTGCCACGCACGGCTACTGTCCGCTATTTGTTGTATTTCAAATGAGTTTGCAGTTCGAAGAGTAGAGTAAATTCTTGTTGTATAGACTAGGGTGATACAAGAGAGCAATGTCTTCATAGAATAAGTTTTTGTATTTATTACACTAGTGCAACCTGGCTCTAGTAAATGGAAACTAGAGTCGATTAAACAAAAAAATATCCGACTGGGATGAAACACCTCGGATCAGTTCCATCTCTATTACTATGAGAGTAGGTTATTATTAATGATTATCTACAAAAAATATTTCGAGAGAGCCAGTTGTAAAAAACAACCGTCTCTAAAGATACTTTATACAACTATTATTTACGGCCGTCTCTAGCAGTCCCTGATACGTCCAAAACGTATCTCCTTTTCTGAACATTTTTCTTATTGTTTTTCTCTAAACTTCTGAGTTTTGGATACCACTAACACGGACTAACGCTACCTTGGTGTCTCGTTTTTGTGCAGAAAAATCAAATTTTGAGAAATTGCCCAAAAAAGATCTCATTGAGCCTAAAACACCAGAAGACCCAGGGAGCCAGAAGGGGGCCAGGAGAGGGGCCAGGAGGGGGCCACACCACCCCCTGGCGCCCCCCTTGGCCGCGCCGCCAGGTGGTGTGGGCCAGCCCTGCACCCTCTCGGACTCCCCTTTCGACTACATATGCCCCGTAACCTAAAAATCGAGGGGGGTTCATCATATTCCACATAAACTCAACACGGCGCCGCCGCCACCTCGAAACTCGATTTGGGGATCATAAGTTCCTATTCTGGCACCCTGCCGGGACGGGGATTCCAGGGAGATCATCGCCATCGACACCGCCACCTCTTCTTCATCAACCATCCATGATTCCCCCGTCCATGTGTGAGTAAACGCCGTTGTAGGCTGAGAGAGATGGAAGAGATTGGATGAGATCGATCATGTAATAATGCCAGATTGTTAGGACATAGTGCCTAGTATCCATTGTTAGTGTTTTGTACCGTTGTTGCAACTTGTTATGCTTAATGCTTGTCACTAGGGCCCGAGTGCCATGATCTCAGATCTGAACATGTTATTGTTTCATGAGTATAATTATGTTTCTTGATCATTGATACGTCATAAATGTATCCTTAATTTCTGATGTTCCATGTTGTTTCCCACATGTTTTCCTTACACTTTATGTCATTTTTATCGATTTCCCGGGACAAACCTATTGATAAGATGCCACAGAGCCAGTTCCTGTTTTCTGCTGTTTTTCTTTTCAGAAAAGTTGTTCTGGAAATATTCTCGGAATTGGACGATTCGAAAGCCAGAAGTCTTAGAAGTCCCGGAAGCATCCAGAAGTCCCGAAGAGCCCCGGAGGGGGGCACAGGGTGGCCACACCATAGGGTGGCTCCACCACCCCCCGGCCGCGCCACCAGGTGGTGTGGGCCCTCTGGCCACCCCCGGCATCGCCCTTTCTCCTATATATACTCCCTGGGGCATAAACCCTAGAGGAATCGACCTTTTCCACAAAATACATCTGTAGCTCCACCGCCGCCGCCGAAAAGTTTCGGGGGACAGATCTCTGTTCTGGCACCCTGCCGGGACGGGGAAGTTCCCCCGGAAGCCATCTCCATCGACTCCACCGCCATCTCCATCGCCGTTGCTGTCTCCTATGATGAGGAGGGAGTAGTTCTCCCCCGAGGCTGAGAGCTCTACCGGTAGCTATGTGGTTCATCTCTCTCTCCCATGGTGTGATCTATATGTGACCATGAGCTTTGTAATTTATTTGAATTCGTAGATTTTACTATTCATCTTTTGCTACTCAAGTGCTTTATTAATATGAACTTTGGAGTCACCTTGTCCCACGGTGTGAAGGTGACAATGTGCACATCGTGTGTGTCTCCTCTATGAATTGTGGTGTTTGTCTAGTACCTTCTAGGGCGCTCATAGTGACAGCATGGGGTTAGCTAGACATGCGAATGCGTACTTTAAGGAATGTTTTTTGCAGCCCTAAGCAATGATTAGTGTTCGTTATCCAACCGGAGAGGGTTAAGAGTAGCACAAGGAGACAAGATATCTAGTTATTCATTTATGTGATCATTGTTGGGAGTGTCCGCTAGTGAAAGTAGGATCCCTGGGCCTTATTTCCAAGCCTTGAAACACCGTTTTCCGCCTGTTCTACTACATGTTTGCTTGCTGCCATATTTCTTTCAGGTTGCTATTATCACTTATTATCATCCATATTACTTGCATTTTACTCTCTCTTCGCCGAACTAGTGCACCTATATACCTGACAAGTATATTGGGTGTGTTGGGGACACAAGAGACTTATTGTATCTTGATTGCAGGGTTGCTTGAGAGGGATATCTTTGACCTTTACCTCACTGAGTTCGATAAACCTTGGGTAATCCACTTAAGGGAAACTTGTTGCTATTCTATAAACCTCTGCACTTGGAGGCCCAACACTGTCTACAAGAATAGAAGCGTGCGTAGACATCAAGTTCTTTTCTGGCGCCGTTGCCGGGGAGGTAAGGTAAAAGGTACTCACATCCTCGGGTGTGAGTGCTCGGAGTTATTTCCTTTAGATTCTGCAATTATATCTTTTTGTTTCTTGTTTTCACTAGTTAGGCTTATTTTTACTTGTTACTTGTTTTTATCTTTATGATTAAATATAAAACAACAAAAATATGAGAGAGCTTTATAATATTTATCTTAAGTTAGGACATGAAGTGTTTGAAGAGAAAATTAAAAAACCTATGGAGCTTTATTTGCATGCTAGTAGCAATTTTATTAGTATGAACTCTTTAAACACCATTATTGCTAATGCTATGGAAAAGTCTAAGCTCAGGGAAGCTAGTTTTGATGAATATGATATTTTTAGTACCCCAAGTTTTAAGGAGGAAATTTTCTTTGATGATACCTTGCCTCCAATATATGATGATTATAATGATTGTGTTATTCTAGTTCCACCCGTTTACAATGATGAATATGCTATTCTCAGTCAACCTACTATTGAGGAAAAAATTAATTATGATTACAATATGCCTCCTATATTTAATGATTATGGTGATGAGAATATTAATGATAGCTATTTTGTTGAATTTTCTCCCACTACTATTAATAAGAATGACTATGCTTATGTGGAGAGTAATAATTCTTTTATGCATGTGGCTCATGGTAAGAATGTTTTATGTGATAGCTATATTGTTAATTTTATTCATGATGCTACTGAAAGTTATTATGAGAGAGGGAAACATGGTTTTATGCATCTCAACAATATTAAGTTTCCCCTCTTTATGTTGAATTTTTTTATGTTGCACTTGTTTTGTCTTCCTATGCTAGTCACTTTGTGCTTCGTTGACTTGTTTTTCTACAAGATTATTTTTCATAGGAAGTGGGTTAGACTTAAATGTGTTTTATATTTGCTTCTTGATGCTCTCTTATTGTGCCTCAACTCTTATTCTTACGTGCGCATTTAAAAAAAAAATCATTGTGCCTAGCTGAAAGGCGTTAAAGAAAAGCGCTTCCGGGAGACAACCCGTTTTATTTCTCTGTTTTCAACCCGTTTTCGTTCGTTTTCTTTTATTTTCTTTGCACCTGGGTGTTGTATATTTCCTTATAAACCTCGATGTATCTTTTCTCTTGTGTCTTTGTTGAGCCAAGTAAAGCCTCTAGTGGAAAGTTGACACTATATTTCGGATTTCTGCGCAGGAAACAGATTTTTGGTGTCCACTGTTAAAATCGTATAAAATCACAGATAATTCAAAAGGACCTGAATGTTTTTGTGCGTAATCCTGGGTTATATACACAACTTTTTTTAGTCGACAACTTTTTGATTTGAGCAACAGAATATTTTTGAAAAAAACGATCTTTACCTTCTGCTCTATTTTGACAGATTTCTGCCAATAATTGCATTTGCCTCTTAATCTCTTTCTTTTGGTGTTCTTTTGAGAAAAAGAGTTTTAAAAGAAGTTGTGAAAGTAGCTAATGTGTTTATTAGTGTTAGGCTTGTGTTGAAACTTAACCATGTGAATTTATTATTTCGGTTGCACTAACGTTGCTAATGAAGATTGTGAGAAGTTTGGTGTGAAGGAAGTTTTAAAGGGTCAAGAGAAGAGGATGATGTGACGTGATCAAGAAGAGTGAAGAGCCTAAGCTTGGGGATGCCCCGGTGGTACATACTAGAAAATTCCAAGAAGACTCAAGCGTCTAAGCTTGGGGATTCCCAAGGCATCCCCTTCTTCATCGACAAATTATCAGGTCACTTCTAGTGAAACTATAGTTTTATTCAGTCACATCTTATGTGCTTTACTTGGAGCGTATTTTATTTTTGTTTTCAGTTTGTTTGGTTTTCTTTGCTGTAATTAATGGTTGAATCTTATCATACTTGTGTGGGAGAGAGACACGCTCCGTTTTCATTGCTTAGAACACTCTAGTTTTCATTCTTATTGTTCTGTGTGTGTTCACTTTTTGCTAGTACTGCGTTAGCCTTTGTTTACATGCATCTCTTATTCAGAGATGTTAGTTTTAGTAGTTTTAAGTGAGTACTCTCAAGTTTGGTTGTTGTATCATGTAGAGTATTTTTGTTAAAACATATCTTGTATGGTGCTTGTTGGGAAAAGAAACTGCTGCTTGAAGTAGAATTTATAACAGTGCAAGTAGAAACTCGTATAGACTGTTGCTAGAACTTTTTCATGCCATGCTAAATGTTATTTTAGTTCTAAAGCCATGTGATGTTGAGTAGCATGAATATCCTCAAATAGCTGAGCGTGTTTAATATGTCATTGAAAGATTCATGAGTTGTTCTTGTCATAAGGAAGCATAAATTTTTGGTATTCTCTTTCGAATGTTTTATTTGATTGACTTGGCGCATGCTCACACCATGTTTATGACTATGAACCAGTCACGAATAGCCTCCATGAACACTTAGTTTTTGAACTATGGTATCGTTTATGCTTTAATTAATGATGTTTATGTCGCTATGCATGATTATGGCTCTTATGCTCCCTTGATTTGTCGCTCTGAGTCTTTTGCTAGCCTCCACCTGTACTGAGTATGAGCTCTACTCGTGCATACAACTCCCTTAAACCAAAGTTTTTCTCATTTTTTCCACCACACCTACCTACATGTGGTATTTAACTGCCACACCAAGTAAATTACTCGTGTGTTACCTTTAAAACCTTCAAAATTACTCCTGCTTTATGTTCCTGTTTTTGCTCATGAGGACTTCAATAGAGAATCTTTATCTCACTTGTTGATTGGATTTCACACCCTGGACTAGTGGCTTCATCCGCTTATGCAAATGATAGAAGAGCTGGCAGCGGGGTTTCCAGCCCCAAATTAATACACACAAAATCTCTTCACTATTTTTGCCCCTGATTTATCAGTCAAAGCATAATTGTATAAACAAAAGAGACAGAGGGCTGACCTTTTACCCATATGCGTCCTTCACATGAGAGCCGCTCTTTTGAATCCAGTTGGCTTGTGACGTATTGTATTTTATGTTTACCATTCGTTGACATTAGCATACATCTCCCAAAATATAGACACTCCTCCACGGTATGTGATTGTTGGCAAGCACCCGTGGATTCGGTTAGCCATGGTTTGTGAAAGATGGATGGGAGGAGTGTCAAACTTTTAATACCTTTTTAATAAAATAAAAATCTCTAGCACATGAGTTGATCCCTGCTTCCCTCCGCGAAGGGCATTTGTTTTACTTTTATGTTGAGTCTCCATCTTCTAACTTTATGCACAGTTAATTCAAAAAAAAACTTAATGCACAGTTGAGAGAGCATTTTTTCCATTCTTAGTTCTATGTGCATTGTCCCATAAACATCAATAATTACTTCATGATGTGATATTATTTGTTCTTAAATTATTTGCTCTAGTCTTCCTCATGAACTTTGAAGGTGTCCTCACATTTATGTTTTTCCCCACTCTTAAGGACTAGCGAAATATCACTTTGCCATGTTTTCTCTATACCTGAAACAAACGTTTATGTTTCTTTGCATTATTATTCATGATCCTTTATTTGAGATACTCTTCATGATGAAAAGTGATTGCTTTGCTTTATTATTAAAATTATATTTATCATGTTTTTGTTTGAAGTTCTATGATATTAGCTTGCATATGCCTTTACATTTTTATGATTAAGATTATGTTAGTAGCATGTCACCTCAGAAATTATTGTTTTATCGTTTACCTACTCGAGGACGAGTAGGAACTAAGCTTGGGGATGCTTGATACGTCATAAACGTATCCTTAATTTCTGATGTTCCATGTTGTTTTCATGTTATTTCCACATGTTTTCCACACACTTTATGTCATTTTTATCGATTTCCCGGGACTAACCTATTGACAAGATGCCACAGAGCCAGTTCATGTTTTCTGCTGTTTTCAGTTTCAGAAAAGTTGTTCTGGAAATATTCTTGGAATTGGACGATTCGGAAGCCAGAAGTCTTAGAAGTCCCGGAAGCATCCAGAAGTCCCGAAGAGCCCCGGAGGGGGGCCACAGGGTGGACACACCATAGGGTGGCGCCACCACCCCCTGGCCACGCCACCAGGTGGTGTGGGCCCCCTGGCCACCCCCCGGCATCGCTCTTTCGCCTATATATACTCCCCGAGGCATAAACCCTAGAGGAATCGACCTTTTCCACAAAATACATTCGTAGCTCCGCCGCCGCCGACGACAAGTTTCGGGGGACAGATCTCTATTCTGGCACCCTGCCGGGACGGTGAAGTGCCCCCGGAAGCCATCTCCATCGACTCCACCGCCATCTCCATCAGCGTTGTTGTCTCCTATGATGAGGAGGGAGTAGTTCTCCCCCGAGGCTGAGGGCTCTACTGATAGCTATGTGGTTCATCTCTCTCTCCCATGGTGTGATTTATATGTGATCATGAGCTTTGTAATCTATTTGAATTCGTAGATGTTACTCTTCATCTTTTGATACTCACGTGCTTTATTAATATGAACTTTGGAGTCACCTTGTCCCGCGGTGTGAAGGTGACAGTGTGCACATCGTGTGTGTCTCCTCTATGAATTGTGGTGTTTGTCTAGTACCTTCTAGGGCGCTCATAGTGACAGCGTGGGGTTAACTAGACATGTGAATGCTTACTTTAAGGAATGCTTTTTTCAACCCTACGCAATGATTAGTGTTCATTATCCAACCGGAGAGGGTTAAGCGTAGCATAGTGAGAGAAGATATCTACTTATTCATTTATGTGATCATTGTTGAGAGTGTCCGCTAGTGAAAGTAGGATCCCTAGTCCTTATTTCCAAGCATTGAAACACCGTTTTCCGCTTGTTATGCTACATGTTTGCTTGCTGCCATATTTCTTTAAGATTTCTATTATCACTTATTATCATCCATATTACTTGCATTTTACTCTCTCTTTGCCGAACTAGTGCACCTATATACCTCACAAGTATATTGGGTGTGTTGGGGACACAAGAGACTTCTTGTATCTTGATTGCAGGGTTGCTTGAGAGGGATATCTTTGACGTCTACCTCCCTGAGTTCGATAAACCTTGGGTAATCCACTTAAGGGAAACTTGTTGCCGTTCTACAAACCTCTCTCAAAAATGTTTTCAATACCTCTGTTTAATAAAATAAAAAAGCTCTAGCACATGAGTTAATCCTTGCTTCCCTCTGCGAAGGGCCTTTCTTTTATTTTTATGTTGAGTATTCACCTTCTCACTTTATGCACCTTCTTAAGAGCATGACTGTCATTCTTAGTGTAATGTGCTTGTCCCAAAACACTGTTGATTGTGGTATAACTTTGATGCTTGTATCTTTGATATCTTTATTTCTAGTCTTCATTTGAACTTCAGAGGTGCCCAAGCATTTATGTTTTGTTCCATTATTAAGGGCAAGCGAGTACACTTTATCATACCCTATTATGAGAATAGCAATCCTACAGATTGATATACTCTATGTTGTTTATTATTAGTTTGTTGGTAACTAATAGTTTGCATAACTGCTAGGTGACTTTTATCTCACATACATCTTATTATGAATTGCTCAGAACTTGATCATATAGTGAGTATATTTACATCATATGAAACAAATGTGATCGTAAAAGTTTTTTATCACACTCAGTTCTCACTGAATTGCTTGAGGACAAGCAATTAGCTAAGCTTGGGGGGAGTTGATACGTCCAAAATGTATCTCCTTTTCCGAACACTTCTCTTATTGTTTTCCTCTAAACTTGTGAGTTTTGGATATCACTAACACGGACTAACGCTGTTTTCGGTAGAATTACCTTGGTGTCTCGTTTTTGTGCAGAAAAATCAACTTTCGGCAAAATGCCCAGAAAAGATTCCAAAGACCTTAAAACACCCGAAGACCCCCGAAGCCAGAAGGAGTCCCGGAGAGGGGCCAGGAGGGGGCCACACCACCCCTGGGCGCCCCCTCCCCCTTGGTCGCTCCGCCAGGTGGTGTGTGGCCCCCAGACACCCCCTCGGGTTCCCCTTTCGACTACATATCCCCCGTAGACCTAAAACGCGAGGGGGTTCGTCATATTCCACAAAAACTCAACAGACCGCCACCGCCACCTCGAAACACAATTCAGGGGTCAGAAGTTCCTGTTCTGGCGCCCTGCTGTGACGGGGATTCGAAGGAGATCATCGCCATCGACACCGCCACCTCTTCCCCATCAACCGTCCATGATTCCCCCCGTCCATGTGTGAGTAAACACCGTTGTAGGTTGAGAGAGATGGAAGAGATTGAATGAGATTGATCGTGTAATAATGCCAGATTGTTAGGGCATAGTGCGTAGTATCCATTGTTAGTGTTTTCTACCATTGTTGCAACTTGTTATGCTTAATGCTTTTCACTAGGGTCCGAGTGTCATGATCTCATATCTGAACATGTTATTGTTTCATGAGTATAATTATGTTTCTTGATCATATCTGCAAGTTGTTTACACATGTCATTGTCCGGAACCCGAGGCCCCAAAGTGACAAAAAATTGAGACAACCGGAGGGGATGGCTGTGATGTGAGGATCGCGTGTGTTCAAGGAGTGTTAATGCTTTGCTCCGGTGCTTTATTAAAAGGAGAACCTTAAGTAGTTTCCCTAGAGGCCTCGCTGCCACGGGCCGGTAGGACAAAAGATGTTGTGCAAATTTCTCATTGCGAGCACGTACGACTAAATTGGAACACATGTCTATGGTTTTCCTAGAAGTTGGATGCTTTATTATTATTATCTGCAATGTCCATGTTTAAATTATTACATGACCTATGTTATCCATGCAACGCCCGTTCATCCATTTCCTCTATGCCTACGGTACTCCCATTCTGCTATTTTCCGCGATTGCTATTGTTGTTACTATTTTATTGCTACTGTTATTTTACTATTACTGCTGTTATAAAACTGTTACCATTGATAAATTGTTGCGAGCAAGTCTAATTTCAGGTGCAGCTGAATTGACAACTCAGTTGTTAAGGATTATAAATATTTTTTGTCTCCCCTTGTGTCGAATCAATAAATTTGGGTTTTACTTCTCTCAAAGACTGTTGCGAACCCCTATACTATGGGTCATCACCCACGCCAACTTCCATACACGCTATGTACGGCGCGCGGCTCCACATGCGTGTATGGCCACGTACGCAGTAAGGCACACGCGCCAACACGCGCGTGTAGAAACGGGCGTACGGGTGCGCCGTGTTGTGTGCGATCGGAGAGCAGGGACGAAGGGAATGGCGACGGCGAGACCCCTGACAATTCGCTCGCTCCGTGAAAAGGTTAAGTAGATCACTATTTTTTTTCCATCGAGTCTATTTCGGCCCCCGTGCGTGTGTACATGGCAGCCTAGGCCTTCAAACCTAGGAGCAACATCACGTTATATGTACTTTAGTACTACCTCCAGTCCGAAATAATTGTCATGGATAGTGTGCTGCCCGGTGCAAAAGCTGTATACGGGCTCCGATAGATTTTCCGGATCGGAGGGAGTCCTGAATTATATCCACTTAGGCAGGTCGCACAACCAGTTGATTAACATAAGCCCATTTATGAAACTGGAGACACCTACCACGACCAGTTGGATGCACCGATGCACGATCCGAAACACATGGAATCAGACCGTTTCCGATACCTAAGCCAACACGACGCCTATTCTAGCACTATCGTATTGTAACATAGGAGTTCACAGAAAGAAAAAGAGTCGCCGATTCCACTTCCGCCCCCTCTATAGTCGAATCCCCTCTCCTCCGGACGGCCTCGCCGGCATTAGGAGAGATGGGGAATCCGATCTATGAGTTGAGTTTTTAGTAAAAGTAGGTATCTAACAAATTAGGTTAGGGTTTTGGTGGCCATCTTTATCGTCAATGAAGATGGTATCGTCTGAAATAATTGATGTTTCCCCAATGTTCAATGGCGAGATCTCCTTCCCGACATTAATGGTGGTGTTCAAAGGTTCAGTTTGTCTAGGTATGGTTGCTTCATCGGATTTGTTTTGAATCTTTTCTCATGGTTGCCGCGAGGAGGATAGTCCTCGCATTATTTTTCCTGGCTGCTACGTCCTCGACAATGGTGATTCATACTCTCGGCTCTCAGCGTCGTCGATCAGGCTATTCGGTTGTTTTTTCCTGCAAAACTGGTGTTGGTACTCCTGCCAATGTTGGTTGATTACCTTAATGCCTGCTTGCGCGCTCGCAGGCTTGGCATTGCGTCTCAATAAAATTATGGAAGATCCTCATTGGTATTTACACGTTCGTGGTTTGGTTTCTATGTTTTATGGTTGCCTACAGAAAAGTACAAAATTGTGTCATGAAAGAAGAAAGAGTTTGAAGATTCCAAATATTTGCTACTACCTCCGATCCGGAATTAGTGTCGTAGGTTGTTTAGGAATCGTACATGATTAGTACTATTCTCTCCGACACTTTTTTCGGATCGAAGGGAGTAGCTTTTTTAGACTTTATTTTGTAATCGTTATAGTCAGCTCATGTATCATTATCTTCTATAATACATATATCATGGTATTAACCATAAAAAATTAGACCGATTTCTTTTTTCGCTCGTGTTCGACGTTGTCACATCTTTTTATCAGCCGCCAACTACGGAGTCTAGATTCCATAAAACCAATCGACAGACCAGATCGACGACCGCATGTGTACACGACCTGAGGACCGGCCAACCTACGGCCCCACTGTCGGCATGACACGGCTGGGAAGGAAAAGAGGTCGGTCATCTCTCAACATTAGATTCATTGTGACTTAAGTACAAAATTGTGTCATGAAAGAAGAAAGAGTTTGAAGATTCCAAATATTTGCTACTACCTCCGATCCGGAATTAGTGTCGTGGGTTATTTAGGAATCGTACATGATTAGTACTATTCCCTCCGACACTTTTTTCGGATCGAAGGGAGTAGCTTTTTTAGACTTTATTTTGTAATCGTTATAGTCAGCTCATGTATCATTATCTTCTATAATACATATATCATGGTATTAACCATAAAAAATTAGATCGATTCCTTTTTTCGCCTGTGTTCGACGTTGTCACATCTTTTTACCGGCCGCCAACTACGGAGCCTAGATTCCATAAAACCAATCGACATACCAGATCGACGACCGCGTGGGTACACGACCTGAGGACCGACCGGCATGCGGCCTCACTGTCGGCATGACACTGGGAAGGAAAAGAGGTCGGTCATCTCTCAACATTAGATTCATTGTGACTTAAACATTAATTAGGATTTTTTTATTGCCTACTTGTGCTTTTGTAGACATGACGAATATAGTCAGGTTTATTTAGAAATCGATGCATCTGTCGTGCATATAATAGCATAAAACTACCACTTTTAGCGTTAAAATTTGAATTACTACCACTTTACGTTTGAATCGCAAAAATCT
Source organism: Alopecurus myosuroides (assembly GCA_028641055.1). Classification (NCBI taxonomy): domain Eukaryota; kingdom Viridiplantae; phylum Streptophyta; class Magnoliopsida; order Poales; family Poaceae; genus Alopecurus; species Alopecurus myosuroides. The sequence goes on from CM054063.1 coordinate 141,066,297, forward strand.
ACCACATTTTTTGGAATCGTTCGCGAAAAACACTAAACCGTGTGTGACAAGAAATTGACACCCAATCTGACGAATGGGACCCACATGTCATTGGCACATATAATTACGAGTATAAAATCTCTATCTCTACTATCTAAAAGAATAGTTTCGTTCCGTCTTCGCGCGATACGTCGTTTCCCTTCGTCCCTTCGTCGCGACCTCACGCATCGAGAGCACGTGGATGGGCCAGATCCGGGTTACTTGTCCTGCTCCTGCCCGCTCACCTCGCATCAACGGGCCATGCCTCCCACCATACGCCCATCCACCGTCGCCTCCCCAAACTGCGCTCATCTCGCAGCCGCGTTCGCTCGCCCTAGACCATGCACGCCGCCGTGAGCTGACCTGCTGCACCAACACACGCATGTACTCCTACCACCACAGAGTTACAGACGCCCTCCACAATCCGCCAGCTCTCCCCAATATGGATCTAGCGTGAGGGCGGCCGCTGGTCATCGGCGTCCATACCAGGTACTCTCTCTCTCTCGCTCTCTCTCTCTCCTAGACGGATGATTGGAGGAGGAGAGGGCGTCTGAATCCCGCACAGCGAGGGCGACCGAAGAGGGCGTCCCGTGCATTGCCTTACAATGGCCGCCGCCGCCACCCCCATCCCCATCGTCTCCTTGCCCATCGGTGGGGAGTTCCCTGGCTGCCTCCGCCTGATGCCGCCGTGCACTGTCGCCATATCCGTCCATGACAAACCCATTTCCAAGGTTGCCAAAATCACCGGTCCGTACTCCACGCTCCTCGCCGACCCCCTCCTACTAGAGACGCTAATCCTAGGTCAGTAAGAAGAGACCTTCTGGGTGCAGATGGACGCGCCGCCCAGGGACGGGACGGGGACGCCGAGCCCTCCCTTGTCGACTTTATCAGCTCGGTAATCTCTTGCTTCCTCCCTGACCATTTAGACAATACTACTGGTTGATCTAGACGAACTGGCCCAAACTAGATATTGATTGGTTGTTCTGTTGTTCTGTATGAACTAGAGGTAGATCGAAACAAGAGGTTTAGGAGAGCTGATACTGGTTTGCGAATTGGGATTTTAAAATTGGGCCACTTGATTAACTTTGTTGTCTTATTATATTGTTTGTAGTTTCCAGGTTGGACGCATCGCGCTGTGAAATAGCGAGCACCAGCGAGGAAGCCACGCCGCCTCGTCGGCTGCCGGACTACCCATCTGGTATCTGGTCTACCCTAACCCCAGGTCGAGTTCTTGCAGATCCCAAAATAAGAATGGACATGGAGGCACGACATGGCCTGCCGGCTTCACCATAACGGGTGTGTGTATTACCTTTTTTACCACTTTCTTTATGCAGGTCACAGAAACTAGAAGTACTGCTGCTGAACCACATAAACGGGTGGGTGCTTCAATCATAGTATATTAATAAGTTCTAGCTATTTGTTTGATTAGTACCAAAATAGCTTCTGTTTTCTTCATGTGTTAATGTAATCTTGTGGAAATTAATGCAAGAAAGAACTACAATTATTTTTTATTGAGACAGTGCAGTAATTCTGTAAATAAAAGTAACGACAAACTTTTCTTGGTTACGTGCTTTTAGGAACTAAGACTTGCTTGTAGCTAGCTTGATTCATTTTAACACCACTAGCTAGCTATTTAAGTAGGAGAGAGGAGTCGTGCTTTGTTTACGGCTTCGCAAGAACTAAAAACTAAATTTGTGGACAGGTTTAATTTTCTTAATGGATAAAGTTATTTTGCTTTAACTTCAAAAGAGCATAAGAGACTTTTGGTTTTTACTCTTACGAGCTACAGAAAACTCTTTGTTTATTTAATATTCACATAAGATGAGTTAGAGCAAAACAACATCCAGTTAGTTCTAAAAGATACTTCTAAGCATTGCACCGCTTCTTTAAGATTTCCACTTCCCCCACTCATGGTTGTAAGATGAGTGGTAGACTGCACGTGGAGTATTCATAAAGTTTGAACTAAAAATTGTCTATTATGGTTGTTGCACGATGGATGTAAATACGAGTCATGCAGATTGATGATGGACTACCATATTCAAGTCAGGCTCCGAACAAGTCATCATTGATAATGCATCATCCTGTCATGTGATAGTCTCCATCAACTCTATAAGTGGTGGCCAACTTGGAACTGGTTTTATCAAAAAGTATCGCTAACTTCTCAATTAAGCACAGGTACCTGGCGTAGCAGTTAGAGTAGCAGTAATCTAGAAACAGTGCATTTTGTTGATCCATCGTATCACTTTATATCATGGTCTGAAAGCTGGAGGTATTCGCTCATTCACATGCTTTGGATTTCTCGGAATAGTTTCCTGATAAGCAGCTGCATAGATTGTATGTCAACTTTGAAAAGCTCAAGGGTAACAGTGACATTCTTGCTTTTGAAATTCAGAGGAAACTAATATTAATTGTGAGTGTCCTGCCTGTAGTTTCAATCTACAAAAGATTGCCCTTTTACATGGATGTTTCTTTGTCTTAAGTAAGGAAATTTCAAACAGGTTACTGTTGGTGATGGCACGACAAGTTGGCTGCTTGGAACATTTCGTGATCTTAAGCTTTCTCAGTCACCCCTGTTGCTATTGTGTCTCTGGGAACCAGAAACATTTTTAACAGTTTTTTTACCCGACATAAGCATAGTATTTGTTATGTAATGTAATATATCTTAATAAAATACCTTCTAATCTATATGGTTTCACTACCTTGTTTATTTTATTTTTTTGTCGCAGATAGCTTATATTCCGAATTTCAGTTCAGATGAGCAGGTGGACATATTTTCCTTGGCAGACGTGCTGCTTAAAAGTTGGCCCGAGTTTCCAAGAAGTGTTTCAAACTGCTTTAGCATTTTCCTATGTAATACAAAAGACGCTTTGAGGATTTGGTCCGCCAAGCATCGACGGCCTGTCCGGCGTGCCCATGATCTCCACACAGGGTTCAGATTAAGAAAAGAAGAGTTGAAGATTTCGAAGAACAGGCCGGACGACCTCCACCGGATCTTCTCCAAGTTCAGGAACAACATCTCGCTACCACTTTCCCAGCACATTATGTTCACGCCACCAGCAGATTTCCTGCGCTTATTTGCCTATAAACCTCAGCTTAGATCCACTTGCACAATTTATCACAGTAGAATCCGCTTCTTAATTGTTTCTCTCCTACAACAGGGTGAGGTTAAGCCGCATGGTAGATCAGACCTGGGTCAAGATGTGGTCCTGATGTCTTGCTTGATGTTCCTCCTCTACTGCCCAGTTGAATCTTGATAATTACTCGACTCTTGTCTGAATCTTCTAACGGTTGCATGTCTCTGAATTTGCGACGCATACCTTACTGAAAGAACTATCGTACCGCAGCTGACCTTGGACTTGTTTGATGAAATGCCCAACCAGGTGATCCCCGTGAATTTTCGCACATTGCTCCATGATGGTCTCCATTCTTTTACCAGGTATGCCCGCTCAGCGTTTTATTCAGCAATGCATTTCATATAATCACTTGCCATGCTGTTACTCGTTTGGTTAAGCTTGGTCAGGGTGCATGCAAATGGTACGTAATTGCTACGAAGGGTATCTTAATGCTTAGTCATTACTATGGTAGTGAAATCTTGTTGGATACCAGGTCTGAACTATAAGCCACGCATGATGTTCCAATCTTGCACACACTAATAATGTAAGATAATCACGTCAAAAAAATAAAGCAAGATAATACCTATGCTTTTTAATTTGTGGCAAAAAAAAAATATAGATCCGTGGACTGTTTGTGGGAGGATATTTTCCGTTGCAATTCAGCAATGCTGTTTTTTTCGCAGTATCCTATTATTCTCCCGTTAATTACGACATCTAATGCTTGAACTGTCCAACATGAACAATGAGAAATAAAAGAATCTGATGACTTTTATGACGTTTCTTTTATCAGCTATTTTCATGGCTGCACGTCTCACATACTCCCTCCGTCCACGAATAAGTGTACATCTACTTTTACACTTAGTCAAACCTTTTGAACTTTGACCAAATTTATAGAAAAGAGTAGCAATATATATAACATCAAAATTATATATTTTAAAACTTCATGTGAAGACAAATCTATTGATATTAATTTGATGTCATAAATGCTAATACTTTTCCCGATAAAGTTAGTCAAAGTTTAATAAATTTGACCGACGAAAAAGGAAAATGTACATTTTATCACGGACGGAGGGAGTATGTTTGTTCAATATTGAATTATAATCATTAGTGTGGTCCAAGCATTGTTTTAATTGGTTATGGTGCACCATTACAATTAAATGGAGGGATAAAGAGTTTCATTCTTATAGATTGTTGACCTTCAAATACATATATTTATTATGAAGTTGAAGTATTCTAACCCCCTTGAGTCCTTGAGCGAAAGGAAGAATTATTTAAATCTTTATCTGTGAAGTGCAGTCTCTTGAAATAGCTCTATTGGTATTGTATGTTTGTTCTATTGGTGCAAAATGTAATTGTTTTTTCATGAACCTGCAACTTGTTTCTATAAAGTTTCAGGTTTGCCTCGAGCTACTGGCTACATATCATTTTGGATTCTGAACATGCATATTGATACACTTTGCAATCATGTATAGTTGTATTGCGGTTGATGCAAAATGTAATAAAACTCAAACATGGTTTATGTCCTATGTTCCTACACCCAGGCTTCTGGTCAATATCTTTATGCAGATTTCTTCAGACTTGCTGATTTCCTACATGATGTCTTTGAAATTTTAAATATGGGTATCCATCAATGTTTACCTGAGTTTTAAATCTTCTCTTAGGTAACGACATATTGTAGTTATGCTATCAACATTAGCCATGCACGAATGTGAAAATTGGTACTCCCTTCAACTTAAACTGTAAGGGATATTTTTGTCTACGTACAAAGATTAAGGAACTTATGAAATGATGGGAAAGAGAAGAACATGTTATCATGCTGCTCACCTCATCAATGACTCGAACCCTTTTATACGAGTGGGATTGCATGACTATAACGAAAATTAATGACCATATCGGTTTGATGTGACCCCGTAGCAACGCACGGGCATTCTGCTAGTGAATCAAAAAAACAAAAAAATGTCAACGTCACCGCTACATCAGCCTAAACCTGTGACCACGAGAACGAACATTCGGCCGCCACATCCGTGAGGCACATCCGGCCGGCCGCCACCACGCCCCAGGCCCATGCCACCACCACCACGCCCCAGGCCGGCCGCCGCCACCACTCCCTGTGCCGGCTGCCTCCGTTGCTCGTTGGGACGGCCGCCGCCGCGCGTGCGTGCTCTTCGGGCCCAGGCCGGAGCTCGCAGGGGCCGCCGTCGCCGCGCCTAGGACGGAGCTCGCAGGTTCGTCTGTGCGAGCTCTTGTGACCGTGTCGTGCTCATCCCCACGGGGTGTAGTGGCACCATGGCCACGGGTGCTGGACTGCTGGAGAGAGGAGCAATGGCGACGAGTCGATGAGGAAGAAGAAGATTTTTTTTTAAGATATTTAGAAAAAAAATTAGATGGTCTTACATGTGGGCCCATGTCTGTTCAATTGTCAGTTTCAGCCAAGTCATCCAAGTGGTGGGCCCGGGATGTCAGTTCGAGTGTCAATTCGGTATTAGCCGGCGCTTTGTGTTTTCTGCGAAGGGCTCGAAAAATGTGGTAGATTTTTGCAATTCAAACGTAAAGTGGTAGTAATTCGAAATTTGACGCCAAAAGTGGTAGTTTTATGCTATTATCTTGTCGTGCATTCGAAGATGATGATTTATGACTTATGACATAGAAATTGATAAAGTGAAAATTAAAATCAGTTAGGAATTTTCTTATTCATAATTAATACTCACTCCGTATCAAAATGTAAAATGTTTTACCACTTTCTAGACAAAACGTATCAGACATGTTTTAGTGTACACTAAAACGTACACTAAAACATGTCTAGATACGTTGAAATGCTAAAACATCTTAAATTTTGATAGGGAGGGAGTGCTTAGATACGGATAAATTTTTTTCTTCCATTTCTCTTCTTCATATTCGCATTAAGCCTATAAGTGGGTTCTAAGTGGGAACCCACTTAATTCTGCACAGTTAAATTTTGGTAACCAATTTGTTTATACCAATAGTTTCCCAGATTAACTTAGATGGGCTAATTCGTATGATAACATTTATACAAACCTTTGCTAGTGTTTTTGTAATGAATCATAGCAGAATATATTGTAAATTTGTAATGTGATTTTTTGGAAACTTGTAAAATAATTTTGCTATTTTTCTTACATTAATTGGATTTCAAGCCAATATTCTTGCAATAATTTCTATAATATCTAAAACATGTCATACAATGATAAAACTTGTCATGTGTTCATTATATGACACCACTGCGCTGTAATAATTATATTAGACATTTTCGTAAATTTTTCAATCAGTTCGCATTGTACCGAGAACATCCTCGGTACGAAAAGTTGTACCTTCTTGTGTATTCACCAAAATTTGTACTAGATGATATTATCATGTCAACTTCTGCATTTTTTATGTTGTCCTCAAGTTGATATATCAGTAAACAAGAATATAAACATATTGACTTTATTTTGTTTTTGAATATTTTTGAATAATATCAGTTTTCCTCTTAAAAACAAAACTCGGAGCGCATGATCATGTTCGAACGGTCCGGGTAGTGAACGTTTGTCAGAAATGTTAAATTTTTTGGACCAAATTATAAACTGGCCGTCGAGGTATTTTTTTCCCCATTTGCCGGCCTCACCCCTCCAAATCGCTAGCCTCGCCGCCACTCCGAATGCCTAGCTACGCTGGCGTCCCGAATCCCTAGCCTCCCCCTCTCTTCCAAGTCTGTAGCCTTGCCACACGCACACCCTCCAAACTGATAGTCCCGCCGCCACCCCTTCACCCTCCGCCCCCTACGTAGCTAGGTATCCGCGGCGATGCCGTTTGCATCAACTTGTCGCCGCTCCCCTACATCCCCGGTACGAGCCCCCCCCCCCCCCCCCCCAACCGTTTGCATGTTGCCAAGTTATTGTTACAGAATCTAAACTTGGACTATATTTGACTCTAAATAATTTGGACTATTTAATCCTTATAATTTAGTAGACCTGTATGTAAATAAAAAGATCTATTATACCCAAAATAGGAGATTTGCAAAATGAAATAATTCTTTTCTGGAACAAATTACTCAGTTTGCTTGTAATTTATACTTTTTTTAAAAAATTAGTTGACAGGATAAAGCACAACATGCGTGCAAGAATCGTTCTTGTTTTCGTAACCAGTTAGTCTCTTTTGCATATTTTCTAAATTATGATTTTTTTAACCTAAGTAAAAAAGAGATGGCATACAATGTATGCAACAATAACTGCATAAACAGGAATTATTCTAGGTCTAGCTTCATTGTTCATATCAAAGACTGCCACCGCAAGTCAAGAAAACAATTTGATCATTTTTATATACTTGCATTATGTTCTGTTTATTTATTATACTTACGAATTTTCCGCGTTTCATTTTCTTATTGTTTCACAGATTGTACCATGCAACGCTCGGATAGAGTTCAATGAATTAGCACAGGAACGTGTGTTGTTTCGTGCCCCCATACCCTTGGGGGAACATACACCATTCATGTGAACAAAGGGCAGACCAAGACCCGCTTGCACGACAAAGAATAGGAATAATTCATCTCAAATACATGCTTGTGTTCAATATGAAACCTAACCCCAGGATCGTTGTTCTCATGATGGATTTTGGCAACAAGCAAGAGCATGGTGAAGATAGTTCTGATGACGAGATCTCTTCTCACAGTGTTGATGAGGATGATGAGATCGGTTCTGGTGATGAGATTGACGAAGATGACACAATCATTGTTGCCCAAAGAGTTAGTCTGCAGAACGATGAGAAGAACCGTCTCGCTTAGCTTCTATCCGTAGAACCCTATGTTGGGATTCTGTTTAAGACTCGCTCACAGATCTGTATAGACATGATATGGTCTATACTTATAATAACCCTTCACAATTATGATATTTTCCTCGGTGTTAATATTTAGTAACCATTTTTTTGATAAAGGGCTTTATTACTCAAAAAGTTCAAGCATTACACCCGGCCTCTGCATCATAAAATGCACACAGCCGAAATCTGAAACTGAAAATAAACAGAGCGACAATACTACAAAACAACCGTTGTAGACTGTCGATGCTATGGAGCCGCTATCCGAAGATCAAGTGGCCATCCATGTGGGATAAAAATATCCCTCGCCACCTGCTCCAGTCGTGCACATGCCTCCGTAAAAAGGTCTCGTAACTCCCCTCGCTGTAATATGGACCACGAACGGAGAATACCTGTGCTTCTGAATAGAACTTGCATACGAGAAAAGTTTTTATCATTGAAAATCTTGTCATTTCTACATAGCCAGAGCGACCAAATAACGGCAAGCGCTCCTACCCTAATAATAGTCTTAAAACGTTTATCTACCCCATTTAACCAGTTGCCGAATATGTTCGCAACGGAAGTAGGTTGATAAAGATTCGAAGCCATTTGGATAGCGGACCATATAGAACGCGCAAACGTGCAATCAAAGAATAGGTGTTTAATTGTCTCATCGTGAGTACAAGAAACACACCTAGAGCTCCCATGCCAATTACGTTTGACAAGATTATCTTTTGTAAGTATGACTCCCTTACGAAGATACCACGCAAAAATCTTAATCTTCAGCGGTACCTTCATACGCCATACATTTTTGAAAATATCGACTGGCAAGTCTGATTGGATCATAGCTCTGTACATGGAGTCCACCGAGAACAAACCGTTCTTAGTGATCTTCCAACGAAACTCATCTGTGCCTGGTGTAAGAGTAACCATAGTTAATCTATTCACCAAAGCCTGCCAAGACGCAAGTCGAGTGCCGATTAAATCTCGTCGAAACGTGACATTAGGAGGTGATGTCTGCATGACCGTAGCCAGCGTATCATCCTTATGTCGCGCTATCGTGTATAAAGCCGGATACTGTTCTCGGAGTGTGGTATTACCTAACCATTTGTCCTCCCAGAACCGTATCTGCGATCCATCCTTAATTTTAAATACCCCATAGCGAAAAAAATTATTTTTGTTCGCCATAAGTCCAGCCCAAAAGTGTGAATCACCTGGTTTCCACATAACCTGTGATATTGCTTTCGAGCCTATGTACTTACGTTTAAGGATGGTTTGCCAGACCCCTTCTTCGGTTAATAGTTTGAACATCCATTTACCAAGTAGGGCTGAATTCTTGACTTGTAGGTCATGAATACCCAACCCCCCCTGATCCCGTGGACGACAAACTACATCCCATCTGGCCAATCGATATTTCTTTTTCTCGTTGTCGCCTTGCCAAAAAAATCTTGATCGGAAATAATCCAATCTTTTCAAGACTCCTTTAGGTAACTGGAAGAATGATATCATATACAGTACCATATTAGTTAGGACTGAGTTAATGAGTACCAATCGACCACCAAGCGACAACAATTTTCCTTTCCAACTAGCTAGCCTTTTCTGCAGACGTTCTTCAACGTGGCTCCATTCTGCATTAGTCAATCTCCTATAATGTATTGGTATTCCCAAATACTTGATAGGAAATTGACCTTGCTCACATCCGAATAGTTCGGTGTATTGTGCAACTGCTTCTTGGGCCTCGCCAAAGCAAAACAATTCACTCTTGTGGAAATTAATTTTTAATCCGGATAGTTGCTCGAACACCGAAAGAATTAACTTCAGGTTCGCCGCTTTCTCCAAATCATGTTCCATAAAGAGAATTGTATCATCTGCATATTGAAGGATAGACAATCCCCCATCAACCAGATGTGGAATTACTCCCTCAATTTGGCCATTTTCTTTTGCTCGGTCAATCATGATCGCTAACATATCAGCCACAATATTAAACAATACGGGCGATAGCGGATCACCTTGTCTCAAGCCTTTTTTTGTTTGGAAGTATCGGCCAACATCATCATTGACTTTGATGGCCACGCTACCTCCAACAACAAAACTGCGAATTAGAGCGCACCACTCTTCTGAGAATCCTTTCATTCTCAGTGTCTGTTGGAGAAACTCCCAATTCACTTTATCATAAGCCTTTTCAAAGTCTATTTTAAAAATTACCCCATTAAGTTTTTTTGAGTGCAGCTCATGTACGGTTTCGTGTAAGGTCACGACCCCATCAAGTATGTTCCTACCCTGCATAAATGCAGTCTGTGTAGGTTTTACCACATGATCTGCCACAGAATTCAACCTAATAGTTGCAACTTTCGTAAAGATTTTGAAACTAACGTTTAGAAGGCAGATTGGTCGATACTGTTGTATCTTTTCTGCGTTCAAAACCTTAGGTAACAAAACGATTTCCCCAAAGTTAAGGCGATACAGCTCCAGTTGTCCACTCTGCAAGCAATCAAACATTCTCAACAATAAATTATCTAAGAAGATAGCGGAAAATGCTGGCATGAGGAGTCATGGATACGCGACTATGATTTAGAGCGGCAGGGGCTCTCGTCACCAGCATTACACACAACAAGACACCCGATGACCGCATTATCATCGACATGTTGGGGTGAAAAACGTTCGTCAAATGCAAGAATCTTTATTTTGATCAATCTGTTTTGATCATTTTGAGGAAGACCAATGACCCCAACATGGAGGTCGTGTTTATGATGCAGCTCATTTAGAAGGACTAATTATATCTAGCTATACATTTGTCTATATAAGGGTGTCCGGTGAAACATTTATCTTTTTTCCTATTTTGTTTGCACAACTTCAAGTTTGGAGTTAAGGACATACTAATTATGCTCTGGCTATTGTTGGCTAAATATGTGTGATATGTTGTATGTATATTACTAGATGCAATTTGTAGTTGGAAAAGAATTTTCCCTCTGGTGTAGTACCAGAAAACCAGACACCCCGGGAATTTTCTCGGAGGACACGATTATTGCCAAATTAGGTTCTGTTCTTGCTGGAGAGAAAAATCGGATGGTCCGGGACTACTGGCGGCCACTAGCACAAGCCGTCTCTGATGAGCATACATTTAGAGACGGTCTTTTAAATTGTCCGTCTGAGTATTTATATTTTTGGAGACGGTTTTTATTTTCATCCGACCCCGTTTCAAAAACCGGCTCTCTTGAGCATATTATTAGAGACCCTCTCTTGGTTGACGGAAACCGGATCTGCTTGTTGTACGAAAACCGGCTGTATGCCAGATTTTGTTTTGTAATAGTGTTAGTTACGAATTTGAGTTTTTGTTAATTTTGCAATAATTTTCTTTGAATAGCAAAAAGCTCATGCTTTATGTTTGCCACTTTGAATTACCGAAGCATTATGATATTTGCATGATGAAGATTTGTGTTTTATAGCACACGAGACTATAATTGGTACTGAGTCAATTGATAGATGTTCTACATATGTTCCTATAAATTTAGATTAAAGTTGTCTTGATTTATGAAATTTCTTCCTCCTAGATATATAATTTGCAACGGTCTAAGTGTGCATTGCACGCCCATTATTACTAGTGGTAACATCTCTCTTCCTGCCCCCTCTCTCTCTCTCTCTCTTAGGAACGGAAAACGCTCTACAACCTCCGGAGGATCGTGCGTTCCGTGCCCCCTGTCTCCTCGCTTGACACGCTTCCTCTACGTGGACCATTCTCCTCCAAGCAAAAACGTTATCCAATCGCCCCGCGACTGTTTTGCTTCTTCTTCACGGGGAGAGAACCAGGGCCCCCGCGCAAACTCCACACGCCACCACCGTGACCTGCCATGAAAACCACCGGACCTCTATGAGACCACGCCGCCACACCGCCGGGAGCGGCCGCCCGCGCGCCGACGTGCTGCTTCTCCGCTGTCGTCCCGCCGGAGGAGAGGAGTCCGCGCTGTGGCCGTGCTGCTCCTCCGTTGTCGTCCCGCCGGAGCGCTCCCAGCACGCCGCCGTGCTGCTCCTCCGCTGCCCATGGACGTCTGAGTAATCTAGCCCATGGAGCCCGAGGGCGTCGAGCTCCCCCACCCCCGCTATCCTCCGGCGGATGGCATCTCCGGCCATGGCGGTGCTCCGGCCGCCGACGCCGCACACTCTACCCGCTGCTCCATGGAACTCCGCTGTTCCCTTACCTGCTGCTTTGTGGAGCACCTCACCCGTCACGGTGCCTCCACTGGTACGTCGCGTTGCTACTAAAGGCCGGCGACGTTGCTCCCGTGTGTACGCGGTGGTGCTTCTGTAGGGCGGCGACGGTGCTTCCGTGGGGTACGCGGCGGTGATGCTACCAAAGGCCGACGAGGATGCTTTCATGGGTACGCGGTGGTGCTGCCGAAGGCCGTCGATAGTGCTCGGCGAGAGTCTCCAGCAAATTTACCGGCGAAGCCAGCCTTTTTGCTACAATAGAAGACTTTTTTCTTTGCTATAATTGTTTTTCGAGTTTGTTGTGGTAGTACGATTTTTTTGCTGCATTGTCTCCGGCGAGGTCTCCGACGATGTCAATTTTGTTGCTGCAATAAAAAAAAATTGTGCTGCAATTATTTTTTGCTTTTGCTATTTTAGTACAAAATATCTGCTACAAGTTCTCCGACGAGGCTAGCCTTTTTTTTTCTCTACTGCAGTAAAAGCGGGACTTGTGCAGCAAAAACGGAAAGTTGTGCAGCAAAAACGGATTTTGGAGCATTTTTTGGGGACACGTGTCAGCTGGGGGACAAGGAGGATTAGATTTCTATCCCCGGGGCTCAGCACTTGCCCTTAGGAATAGCACAAGTCATTCATGCCTGGTAGAATTTTTTCTGGCTCAAGGAAATTACGTGCGTACCATTCAGGGACTGCACAAACCGTTCTAGAGACATCGGAAGAGAATTGAAGGCACAAGGCGTATAAATGACCCCAAAAAAGTTGCACGTAGATCATTTCACCTTTTGGTCATAGTAGAAGATGACAGCAAATTTACAAGATTGTTCGTAATTAATCAGAGCAGCGCAACGCCAGCCATGGATGATGGATCGCCTTACTATGCCTCAATTTAGGCCGTGTTGGAGCTCGGCGGGCAGCGAATGGCGGCAGAGCGGGCAGAGGCGCCTCCTGGTCAACCACACGCCGAGACATCTGTGGTGGAACCTATGCCTGCCGGAGCACGGCACCACGCTGATCTCGTCTCCCATCTCGTAGTCCTGGATGCATATGACGCACCCCGTGGAGTCATCCGCGCCCGTGCCTTCTTCTGGCCCACCATACCTCTTCGTCTCGAGCTTCTTGACCGCTACGGCTGGGGAAGCGACGCGGCGGGTGCGGGAAGGGAAGGTGTTGTGACCGGCGAGCGAGAGGTGCGGGATCGGTAGGACGACTCGTTCGTCGCCGTCTTCATCGTCGTCATGAAGCTCAATGCCCATAATGGCGGCATGGCGGCGGTGCGCGGGTGAGAGTGCTTCTTCACGGGACGATATCTCTTGGTACGGAGGATCGATTGGGACGAAGTCAAGGCCGGTGTGCGGCGGCGGGAACGTCACAGTAGAGCTGCCGCGTTCGTTGCCTTCACCGGCCATAGCTTGAGCCCGATGTAATGGAGATAAATGGATGCTGGCCCTGGTGCGTAGTCTTCAAGCTAGCAGGTGATCGGAATCAGCTGAGGATGGTGGAAGTGGATCCTGGAAGGTACATGTAGGAAGCCTCCGATCCGACGGAGCGCTAGCACCAATCCCACTCGAACTCGGTGTCCGACTTCCGCTCAGTTCCCCTTTTCTCTGACAGGAAAGTTCAAATCGTTGGGCCGCCCTACCCCGGGTTGATCTGGGCCTGGTGTCGTCCGGTGGCCCATTAACGTACAGACCTCGCCATGCTAGGAGGCCGGCAGCGCGTGGCGGCAGAGGGGGCACGCGTTGCTGCGGCCCAGCCACTCGGCGATGCAACCCCGGTGAAAGCTGTGCTTCTGCGAGCACGGCATCACGCCGAGCTCGTCACCCGCCACGAAGTCCTCCACGCATATCACGCAGCCCGCGTCCGTCGAGCCACGACCGCACTCTTCGCCTTCCCCGCAACGATACACACGCTTCTCCAGGCCGGCCACCGCCGCCGCGGGGGCGGGAACTCCTCCGAAGCCGCCGTCGCGGTAGGCGTCGCCGGGGTTGGGCAGGGTCGACAGAACCCACAGGACGTCGTCGTCGCCGAGGACGCCGTTCAGGTAGAGGGCCTCCAGGACGAGCAGGACCGATCGACCGGGCTCCGCTGCCACGTCCATGTCTTCTTCGACTGATCCAGGCTGCTGCAACGCTGCCACGTCTTGGTTCTGGTGACTGTGGGACGGAAGCGGGACGAGCCAGTGCTGGGCCACCGTCGTGCTGCTGTCGATGGCGAAGGTCAGGCTGCGCTCCATGCACTCGTCGGTCATTGTTGCAACCGGAGCAGCAAATTCTAACATTGAAAACTACTCTGCGTCGCAGGATCAACGAACTGGCGATAGTTTAGTCCGTGCGTGTAGTAATACATGGAGAAAAAAAGAAGGCGACGTCGTATTGTGGTGATGGTCTATATAGCCAACACCCAGGATCGACGACGCATTAATTGGCGTGTAATAAGCGGAGGCCAAACCCATTTCGGAATGGGAATCCGAGTTCGCGGCCGACACGGATTTTTGTTTTTTGATTTGAGGATGAACATGGACTTTTTGTGTTTTGAGCCCAACGGCCCAAATTTTAGTAGTCAGCACTTTCTGTTTGGATCGGCCCGAGACCGGTCTCGCCTGCAACAGTGTAACCCAGGTTCGATGTTCGCGATTCACAAAAAGAAAAAGGAAAAGAAAAAAAAACAGACACTCGAGGTTCGCCGTGCAGGTAAGAAATGCATTGGATACTGTCCAAAGTTCAATTGAGTAACTGACTGCCACTACGTTCAAAGAAAAAAAGTGACTGGTTGTCATGAGCTAGCCTGCAGTAAACTGTACGACGAGGAAGTAAATAAATACATGCCAGGAGTAATAGCCTTGATCCTCTACAATTCAGGGCAAATGCCTCTCATTACTCATCGTAATAAAAAAATCAAAATAGTAATGGATAAATTACTCCCTCCATTTCAAAGTTTAGCTCATGAGCGTATCACTAGATCGTCAATTTTAGCAATGAAATTAGCATAAAACTATCACTTTTGAATTCAAATTTACCAATGATACTACTTTACTCATATAGCACACAAAAATCTACCACATTTTGCTCCGCTATTCACAGAAAAACTAATCCGCGTTTGAATGCGAATTGACACCAGAACTGACCAGTGGGGCCCGCAAATTGATGACGTGGCATGTCCGGGGCTAACATTCGAACACGGACGGAAAAGCCCGGGTTTCTGCCCAGTGGGGCCCACTGTCAACACCGGCTGTCTCAAAAGGAGACATGGGGAGTTGGGTTTTCATTTCCCCCCGACCGCGACGCCGCACTCCTCCGCCGTCGTCGCCACCGTCGCTATGCCTAGGTGGAAGCATGGCGAGAGCTCGAAATCGGATTTCCTAGCGGATATAAGTAATTTTCCGTTTATGTTTGTAGGGTTAGGGTTTCGAATTGGATTAGAGGAATTTTGATTTGCGCTCGATTTCCTTGTGGATGATTTTTTTCTTGCCCGTTGCCTAATACACTGATTCAGACTATGCTCCCAGCGACATCGAGGACGACACATTCCGTGGCATTGCTCATGAATCGACCGAGACTTGTCCCATCCACAAGTTTCTCCCGAAGAAATGTGTACCTTTCGAGGGGACGAACACATGACGTCGATTCTACCATTGTTCACTGCCTAATGTAAGTGATAAGTAACTAGTAGTGTTAACTGAGTGTGGCATTGGCAGTACTTAGTAGTGGTAGAAATTTTTATTTCTGTCGGTTTGCCAAACATAGAGATCTCGCAAACATCTGTAGTATGTGAACATAGAGATCCACAAATTAAGTTGAATGTTCCCATAGTTTCTAGGATAAATGTATGTATCGTGTTCCCATATATCTAGCTGGTAGTGTTTCATAATATCTAGTTGGTGATGTTAATTTATATATGTACCCTCGCCCTGGATATTCTCGTTGATTCCATTTTATTTGTGTTCTGTTACTTATTTTTTCAAAATTTAAATCTGTAGGCTGTGAACAACTGTGGCTTTGTTAGTTGGGTAGATCCTGAGTGACCTGAAACACTTCAAAATGCGTTGGGTAGGTTGTGGGCAATGTATGAGGACATCAAGAATGGAAGACTCATTGAAACCATTGAGCATGGTAGGCTTGTTGAAGAGCTAAATGATGAGAAGAACAAGCTTGACAAGAAGTATACTTCATTGATTTCTGATGGCAATAAGTTTTTTGATACCCCTATAAAGAAGGCATACCAGGTTAACAAGGTGAAGATATATGCAGAAGGTGCTAAGGAAGATGCCGAGGAGCCAAAGATAGCTCTGTTAGAATTTATGAAAACTAAAGTTGAGGAGAAGATGGGGCACATTGAGAAGGAGAGGAATATGCTCAGGACTGAAATAGAGTCGCTGAAGCAGGTGCAGAAGAGAGATCAGGAGTGTCACCAGTTGCAGATGCATCAATGGGAGCAGGAAAGGGAGACATGAAGATTAAGATCACTCATGTTTGATGTTGAGTCAGTTAACAATGACACGCATAAGTGGAAGCATGAAAGGGAGGCTCTGAAGGAGGAGAAGAAAAGGCTTGGATACATGTTGTATGATCTACTCAATTCCACTCATGGTAACAAGGAAAAGTTGAAGAGGATCAAACTGATTTGTGGTGAATAAGTTTCTATATCCTCTCATTTGGGTTAATGTATGAACTAAGATGTATGTGTGAACCTATATGTATGTGGAACCTTTATGTATTTTTGAACCAAATTGATTTGTGGAAGAGTCTGTATCTGTGAACTAATATTATGTATGTGGGAACCTAAGTATCTGTTAATGTATGTTTACGTTTGTAGAAATATTTGAAATGGCATGACATCACTTTATGTTTCTGTTTGTTTGGACAGAATACAAGAGTTTGAGATAATTTGTAAGTATTTTAGAAGAGTAGAAACAATATTGGAAAATTTGTATGTTTTTGAAAATAACTATCAAGATTTATAGTCGAGTAGAAACTATATTCGAAATTTTGTATGTTTTCTAAAATATTTTTCAAGATATTTTAGAAGAGTGGAAACAATTTTGGATAATTAGTAAGTTTTTTAAAATATTTTTCAAGATTTACAGTAGAGTAGAAATACTAGGGGATTTTTTTAATATTTTCCAAGATTTTTAGTATAGTAGAAGCAATACGGGATAATTAGTAAGTTTTAAAAAATATTTTACAATATTTTTAGTAGAGTAGAAATAATAGGGGATAATTAGTAAGTTTTTAATCCAAGATTTTTAGTAGGCTAGAAATAATAGGGGATAATTAGTAAGATTTTTTAAAAAAATCCAACATTTTTATTAGAGTAGAAATAATAGGGGACCATCTAGGGTTGTCGAACACTCTCCGGGGTCATCGATGATAGTTTATAAACCAATCAAAAGGGTCATCTAGGTTTGTCGATAACTATCGGGGGTCATCGAAAACTCTGTCTGAACCAATCAAAAGGGATCATCTAGGGTTGTCGATAACTCTCCGGGGGTCATCGACTACTCTTTCTAAACCAATCAAAGGGATCCTATAGGGTTGTCGATAACTCTCTGAGGTCATCGACAACTCTTTGTGAACCAATCAGGAGGATCATCTAGGGTTGTCGAAAACAACCTGGGGTCATCGAGAACTCTTTCTGAACCAATCAAAAGGATCATCTAGGTTTTTCGATAAATATCTGGGGCATCGACATCTCTTTCTGAACTAATCAAAAGGTGATCCATCTAAAATTTTATATACTTGAGCAATCAAAAAAAGATGCAACAATTGTACAGAACAAGATGACGTAGACTTCAAACAAGGATTGAAACATAGTTTTACACATACTAGTCTGACAAATGGTTTGAAACATAGTCTTATACAACAAAACAACAACATTGTTTAGTTGTCTTAAACATCAGCCACACATAGTTCAAATCGCAAGTTTGCCCACACAAAGTTCAAATATCAAGTTTTAACCATCACACATACATCATTAGTTCCACTAGCAGCGAGATACCCTTTCCACTTTCCATTCAGAGTAGAGGACCTCTTCCTTTTGGTTTTAGATATATCATTTGGGTCAGAACCTGATCTTGTAACATGCCTTGGTGAAGAGAAAGGGGTGTTAGAAGGACGTGGAGCTGATTTTGCTGCTTTTGGTGGCCTATGTGCTCTAGGAACATGAACAGGTGCTGGTTTTGGAGCTCTTGGTGTCTTCGGTGCCTTTGGAGCTCTTGGTGCAACATCTGGTGGTGGTGTAGAATCCCTTGAAGGTGCAACAACTGTTGGTGGTGTAGAAGCCATTGATGCTTGTGTAGAGGCAGCATTAGTCCTCAGGCTCTTGTTTGAGCTTCATTATGGCAGTCACTTCATGGTTGCATGGAACTCCAGTCATGCCCCACTTTGTACAGCCACAAGTTCTTGCTCTAAGATCAATTGCATGTATGCTAGCCCCACTGGTCACTTGCCACAAACCAACCTCTACATTCTTTGCTCCACAATATCTGGAATATTTCCTGGACATCTCTAGCTTCTCAGAGTAGTGTGGTGTAATTTTCCACCTTGTGTTTTCTGCCTTCTCTCTGGTTCCACTATACTTGACCATCAGTTTGGTCCTTATCCCCTCAACCATTGTTTGAATAGGTTTGTTCCTCACATCTAAGTTCATTCTATTAAAATTTTCACTCAAATTGTTAACTACCATATCTGTCTTGCAATTAGTGTCAAAGGCATGTATGGCCCATGTATGAATTGGAATATCAGCTAGCCAGTTGTAAGCATCCTCGCAATCATTCTTCATAGCTACCATTGCAAGGTCAAATCAACCTTTTGTGAAAGAATAGCTTCCTGTATCCATATACTTCTTCATATCTTCACCTCTGAAACCAGCTCCCTGGAAGTTGGCATAAATATGCCTAAGACAGAACCTGGTAGGAGAGTTGGGAAACACTTGGCTAATAGCTTTACTCATACCCTGAAAAAAATACTTGAACCAATTAACATCCTAAAAATACTACCGAGCCAACATTATAAAATGCATGACTCGTAATAAAATGCAATGGCCGATAATAAAATGCAATGACTGATAATAATGTAATGGAACTTGTACCTTTTTCCTGTCGGATATATTGTGTAATATCCAAATTTTCCTGACTCTCTAATGCAGTACCTTAGCTGGGCTAGAAACCAGCAATAGCTGGTTGTATCTTCTGTGTCAACAACCCCAAATGCAATAGGAAATATATTATTATTCCCATCTCTACCAGTTGCAGCAAGTATTTTTTGTCCAGTGCTAAGCTTAATAAAGCAACCATCTACACCTATAGAAACGAGCATGCAATGAAACTTAATATTCTGTGTATAACTATACATGGAAAAATTACATTATACAAAAAAATAGTACCTATGAATGGTTTGCATCCATTGCGAAACCCTTCCTTGGAAGCATTGAGGCAAAAAAACATAAACCATGGGGGTTTGGGCTTGGATCCTCAAGAACCTCTTTAGTAGTGACAATACACCTACTACCTGGATT
Source organism: Alopecurus myosuroides (assembly GCA_028641055.1). Classification (NCBI taxonomy): domain Eukaryota; kingdom Viridiplantae; phylum Streptophyta; class Magnoliopsida; order Poales; family Poaceae; genus Alopecurus; species Alopecurus myosuroides. The sequence continues at coordinate 141,085,925 of CM054063.1, forward strand.
TGTGTCAATCACAACCTGCAAATAATCCCTCAACCTGGTGTATTATGCCCTCTGGTTACCAATAACCACCTAAACTGCCTTCTTCCTGGACCTATAGGCCTTACTCCTTGGCACATATACTCCCCACTTTAGCTTATTGTTCTCAATTAATGTGTCAACACATGTGTTAGGATCAGTTCTAATTACCTTCTCACATTGGCCTGCAAGCCAATCAATTGTAACCTTTGTGTTCTCTCCAACAGCTGCACAAGTGTGCTGCAAATTCATATTTCTCAGGCAGAATGTCTTCTAATGAGCAATCTTTGAAGCTGTCATTTAGAAAGGACATCCTTCCTCACTGCACACAACTATAATTATTTCTCCACTAATTCTGTGATAAGAAAAGTATCTAAGCTGATCAATGTGAAGAGTTCTTAAAGCTTTCCTAAACTGGTATATATCGGTGAAACAGAGCCTCAAGCAGAGTTGCTCTTGTGGGTCAGCTCTTGTTTCATCATACCAAACCCTCTTCTTTGCCTTCTTAATATACCTCTTCTTCCCACTTGGAAAGACAAATTTTGCCACTTGACAGTCATCATCACTCTCACCTAAATCACCATGACTCTTTTCCTCGTCAAAAGAACGGACATAATAGAAGACATCCGGTGTTGCTTTCTCATGGTGTGATCTACTGGTAGGGACAGCCCTCAGTACCACTGCCCTGGATGTATCTCCATAGTACTCAGGCGTGACATCTGCTCATCCCCTAAAAGTCTAAAACCTCATCCTGTGATTTCTCTACTTCTTGAAATATCTCTTCAACATCTATATCCCCTTCATAGTGCAACATTTTATTTTTATTTTTGCACATCTTTATCTTCTCAAGTGCTGCAAATTCCTCAGCCACCTTTATGTTATGCAATTCTCTGTTGAATTCACCTCTGTCATAATAAAATTCATCATCTGTTGCAACTCTGCTGTGTGCCAATATTGACTACATTTGTGTAGTCTATAGCCACTAGAAATAGTTCTTCATCATCAGAAATATAAGTCACACCATGGTTGTCAACAAAAAGCACAACAGGTTCATCTAGTTGCGGCTGCTTTTCAATTTTAACCATGTTTAAATCTGATGGTGGAGCTGCTTTCTCCCTAATTACAGTCAAATTAAGTATCTTCTCATTCTCAAACAAACAACTCATATCCTGCACCTTAGCCATACCGTCGACTAGCTCCATCCCTTTGAAACCTTTTCCTTTGGCCTTTTTATAATAAATTTTGTCTAGAGTTCCATAACATTTTGCTTCTATCAGTGCCACAAGATTCATAAGAGTGATACCTGATATTCCCAAAGTCCTGTCTAAATTATCTTCACCAGGGAAATTAAATCTAATTTCCCAACTGTCATCATCCAAAATACAAAGCAGCAGCAAAAAAAATTACTTACTTACAACATTGTTATGTTCAAAGAAGTATTTACAAATTAAATCACACAACAGAGCAGTTACAAAAAAGTTCTTACTAACAACAATGTTATGTTCACAGAAGCATTGTTATGTTCAGAAAAGTATCCAGATTTATGCAAAATTTATTACACCTATATCTATAGTAAAATGTAGGCACTAACGGTGAATTACAGAGAATTATGCACAACTGATTACAGTTATGTCTCATGTAAAATTTGAACACTAGAATGAACTTGAGAGGAGAGATCTGAGATATTCGATGACAGATAGAGCTGCAGTAATTACAGAGAAATCGCAAAAAAAAGGGAGATCTCGAGATGGTGCTTACTAGACCCCTCCAATGGCGGATGTCCACTGACGTACGCTCTTCACCGGCAAAGAGAGGACGGTCTTCGCCAACAACGTCGTTGTCCTTGCTTCCATCTCGTGGGAACCAGCCATAGAAGACTTGCTCCAGCTCCCACCCTCGCCGTCGATGGAATTGCCAGCGATGCCGCTTAAATCGAACCTGCCTCCGCCCGGGAAATCACTGCCACCATCGCTGGAGAGGAGAGCGGTACAAGCACGCACGGGGGAAATGAAAACCTAACTCCTCGTGTCTCCTTTTCAGACAGCCGGCGTTGAGCGTGGGCCCCACTGGGTAGAAACCCGGACTTTTCCGTCCGTGTCCGAATGTTATCCCCGGACATGCCACATCATCAAGTTGCGGGCCCCACAGGTCAGTTCTGGTGTCAATTCATGTTCAAGTGAGGATCATCCTTTCCTACGAATAGCAGAGCAAATTTTGGTAGATTTTTGTGCTATATCGGTAAAGTGGTACCATTTGGTAAATTTGAATTCAAAAGTGATGGTATTATGCTAAATTCTCTAATATGAATTGTATAACAATATAACATCTTATAGGCCCCAACTGTCTGATTTATTTACTTGAGGCATAGATCATGTAGACAGATCATATTGATTATTGTTTTTAAAAGCTAGAAAAATACAATGTGGGTATGAATATTGTGAAAAAAATAAAATTTGGTTATTGTATGATAAATCATAGTATGGTTGAATAGAGACAATAGAATTTCTTATAAAACTGCAAAACATCCAGCTCACCTGTTATTGCAACCGTGCAATAAAGTTAACAACAGATTAAGGAAGTTGAAACTATGACATACAAGGCATGTAATCATGTTACATGAGAGAAAAAATATGTGAGCGAGCTTTTAGGAGTACTTGAGTTGATATGGGGATAAATATAGAAAATTATATAATAAAACAAATGAGATTCCACAAAACTCATAATCACACTTCTCTATCCGTGATTGTTAAATATTTTAGCAATCTACCTAAAATAAAATGATAGGATTAAATTCGTACCAAAATATTATTAATTTTGTATTATAATTTTATTTTATTGGCATACAAAATAATGATGATTAGTTTTTTCATCTTGAGGTTGTAACCATGTCTAAAACGTCACACATTTCATAGACGAAACAGGTTTTTGCCCCGCTTTATAAATAAAGCACAACGGCCGAACCGATACAAAGTGAAGAGGGGAACCTCTTACAAAGATGATCAAGAATAAAAAAAGAAGTACAAAGAGACCACCCTTGCCACCGAGGACACCTAAACGATCACGACACACGAGGCTCCACGATAACGCTCCCAAGAGAGTAACGACGCAGCACGTCGCCGTCGTCGAGACCAAGATGGTCAAGGGTTTTCACCCGGATCCCTAACACGACAAAGGTAGCCACAACAGCGCCCTCAAGAGGGTAACGATACCCGCAGGCATCGTCGCCATTGGCGCCGGAGCGCAGAGCTTTCGTGCGGAAACAACCTACATCCAACGTTCGTGAAGCCGGATCGCCCACTATCCTCAAGAATGGCCTCCGACACGATCTGGGAGAAGCCGCCACCAACTCCAGGAACCCCCAACGCCGACTCCTCGTCGCCCACACGACCAAGGAGACAATACCAACACTACCGCTACGACGCTCGCCGTAGAGACGTCCGTGCAGCCCACCTTCCGGGGCCGCCGCCCCGGCATCCGCAACCTCCAATCACAGAGCCAACAAGTTACGGAGGCAACGTGGTGGTTGAATGAGGCCGGTGATGGATCAGGGCCCGCAAAGGCGACAACTGAAACCAATAGGAGGAGATCCCGTCCTCCACCGCCCGAGGCGGTCGCCGACCAGACGTAGCAGCAGGGCCGGTCAGGCCCAGATCAGGCCCGACTAGCCCCGCCGCCGCGCTGCAGCGCCCAGGTTTCCGATGTCACCAAGCAGAAAGATTCACGGTCGTGAGCCCCGGCCGGGCCCGTAGAACCCAGATCGGGCCCAAGTCCAGATCTGGGCCAAGCAGCGCCGGCCATGGCCACAACACGAGCCACCCATCTCCAGCACGCGAGCTATCTCCGCTGCCAGCGCCGTTGATCTCCGCTGTCACCGCCGTGACCCTGAGGGTCGCTGCCATGGCCTTGTTGGCCAGCCACGGTGAGGAGGCTGATGCGCCGTCGGAGAAGCCACCGTCGTTGAAGCGCCGCTGCCCTCCAAACGCGCACGAAACTTGCAGGTAACCACGCCGCCGGCGGAACGGCCGTGCCGCCGCAACCCTTGCACACCACAGCACCCCTGCCGACGCCCTCGGCCCGCGCCGAGCACCCCGCGCGAGGGAGTAGAAAGATCCCCGCCGCCGCCCGCGCCCGGCCTGCTGCCGGCGACGCCGTCCGGCGCCGGTGAGGGAAGAGAGGAGAAGAGGTTGGGCCTAGAGCAGTGGCGGCGCTAGGGTTCCCCTGGTGCCCGCGGGAGCGCCCAAGGGGAACGAAGGGTCCTCGCAAACCCAGCAAAATCACACATTTCATAGATAGGGAAGAAAATGAGAGGAAACAATGTAAATGGGAGAAATAATGTTTGGACTAGGTAGGTAACGGATATTAAATAGTCGGTGCTTAATTGTCCTAACTGTTATAACGAGGTTACTAGTTGGTTTAATTAGAACCTGATTAATATAAGTGCTGTTAGTAAGTCACGTGTGTTGATGTGTAGCTAGTGTTGACGTAGTGATTTTCTAAGTGTTGGTGTGTTGCAAGAGACGGCAAGAGCACCAGGTTCAAATGAGGTGAGCAGACCATAGCATTGAACACAACCAAACACTTGTGTTTTGCATAAATCACAAATGCAGCTACCAAACAAACATGGCCTAACCGTACGTGCACGTACGCTCGGCGGAGCTATGTTGGAACTACGGCCGGGCTAGGTATGGGTGCTTTGCGGCGGGCGCCACCGCCACTACTAGTGAAAAATCACAAAAATAACCCTGGAGATAAACTTCATCAAAAAATAACCTGAAACGCAAAAAAAATCCGAATCTAACCCTTTTGAGTAGCGGCCAACGCGGGGGCGCGGTCCTTGACAGGGCAGCGCCGGCGAGCCCGGCGCGGTAGTTCAGGACAACGCCGAGAGAGCTGGAGCGGTGCATGACAGGGCAGCGCCCTGTCACTCGGCGCGGTGCTCCCTGCGTGAAAAAACGGCCGGGTCCTCGTACAGCGAGTTGTTGGTGAAGGACGCGGGGCCCCAGGAGGCGGAGTCGGCGGAGGTGGCCGTGGTGCCGCTCTGGCCGCCGAGGGTGGTGGACGTGAACGCCGTGGTGGCCGTGGAGGCGGAGGACGCGTTGGGCGACTTGGGCTTGCCGCCCCTGGCGCCGCGGAACGGCAGGTTGGACGAGGAGAAGAGGCTGGCGAACAGCTTCGGCCGGCGGCAGTTGCAGCCCGACGTCCACCACCGGCGGCTGCCGCATCGTGAAACTGCTGCCCCGCCTGGACGCCCTGCTCGACATGGGATGGCAATGTATGTAGGGGCTCACCAAGCCGCGAGGAAGGTGCAGTGTGTGTGAGCTAGCTGGGACCGCTTGTGGCCGCCGAGAGCCTTGCCGGACGCGAACGCGCGGAAGCAGTAGGAGCACACGTGCGGCTTCCAGCCTTCCTCGCATTCTGGCAATGGCTGCAGATGGGTGGAAGGAGGCGGCGGAGGCGCGCAGCAGCCGCCCCTGCCGCCGCGCACGTGGCTGCCGCGGTGGCCGCCCAGGGCCTGGTACGGTCGGAACACCTTCTTGCACGCAGGGCACTGGAACTCCGTCCGCCTCTGCGCAGCCGCGGCCGGCGCGCGCGCTTCTCCGCCGTCGCTCCCACCGTCATTGGAGTCGGCGCGGTAGGACGGCCACGCCGCCGCGGGCCAGGAGTCGCGGGAGAGCATCATGAGGGACAGCGCGACGTCCTCCTCGGGCGTGGCGGCGTCGGAGACCGAGCTGACCGGCTCGGCGTCGACCGATCCGGCATGCGCGGCGCGCTTGGCGTTGGGCGACGGGTACTCGGCCTCGCTCTCGCCATCTGAGAAGTCGGACTCGGCGAGGCGGACCCTACGCTTGGGCTTCTCGCGCAGCACGTACCCCTGGATGGCCTTCTTGTCGTGTCCGGCCGCGAAGGAGGTGGACGCGGAGGACGCCGACGAGATCTGCGACTTGGCGGCCGCGATGGAGTGGGAGCGCATGTGGCCGGCGAGGGCGCGCGGGCTGGCCAAGCGGCGGTAGCAGAGCTTGCATGTGGTTTTGGCCATGGCGAGGATGTGCACGGCATCCTAGGGGCACCGCGCCGGCGCGAGGGGCGCTGCCCCCTCACTCACCGCGCCCGATATCTCGGCGCTGCATGCACGCTCCGCGCCGGGCACCTTGGCGTTGCCCTGTTGACCACCGCGCCAAGGCGTTGGCCGCTACCCTAAAAGGTCAATTTCGAAATTTTTTTACTCCTGAGTTTATTTTGTGATGAAGTTTGTCTGTTGGGCTATTTTTGTGTTTTTTCACCCACTACTACACGCACGCCATATCCATATGTATGGATGTACACGCGCCGACCACTACTACTCGGCAAGGTTGAACTTTGAAGAGGCCACTACTCAAGGCAGCTGACACCCACGACGACGCGCACGACCTGCGCGCCGTACCTGTTTAATCTTAACCGCGTCAGGATCCTACGCCTACTAAAAGTTGACCCCTGCCTCCCGGTCAGACACTTCACTTCACCCATGGCCATGGGGAGATGAACAGATTGTGGGGTGCTTTGTGCGGGCAAAAAGTGCTCCTTCCAATTGCGAGAGCAAGTGGCCGACCCCGTCTCCGTTTCACACTCATCTGCCGGAAAAGATGGAGCTGAAGCGTACCTTCCCATAGAAAATGAAGCGGCGTGCGTGCGAGGAGCTGACACGGTGCGCTTTACCCAATTGCGCACCACAGTGGAGTACCAGCAGCATCGCTAGCCTACAGTGCTACCCTGCAGTAGTCGATAGCCGGAATGCAGCTAAGATCATGTCATGGTACTCAAGATAGATAGATAATGGGGTGAGTGGACACTATTGGCCACTCTGCACAACCCAAGATCCTGTAGAAAAACACGTAAAGATACGGGAGATATCTTTTATTCACGATATGCGTGCGGGGAGATGAGTTCACGTACGTGTCACCTACCTAATGCTCCGTGACACTACTACTAGTGTCTGTCTAGTGCTACCATACCATTGCTTTGCTCCGTAATTGCCTCCACTAAACCACTTCAGTTTCGGACTAATGGTAGCGTGCATAGAGAATACAATATGCAAGTATTATGTACTGCTGTAGTAGCATATACTATCATACTCCTATATGAAACAGAAGTTGAACTATGCTTAGCTAGAGACTCCGACTAATGGCAACCACACGTACGTTGAGCATGTCCCATGGCTTGGAGGGTAACGCGCCAACTGATCTCGCATCGGTGCTTCTCTTTGGAGGTTGACAATGGCACTACCCTTGCATACCTTCTTAGTACTCCCTCCGATCCTCATCAAGTGTCAGAGGTTATACAACAAATTTGCACTTCTAGTACTCCCTCCCATTCTATTTTCTATGATGGGGGCAACCCTTTCAACCAACTACTCCAAGCACTACGGATGGTCTCCTGACAAGAGCTCAAACCTCATGAAGTCGCCAACAAGAAGGAGAACAAAGTCGCCCTCACCCGAGCGGCTCCGGAGGCCCTCCCCACCCCCAAACCCTAGAAGATCTCCTACATGCGAACCCTGCCGTCGCTGCTGCCGCCGACGGTAGTGGTGGTGGCGCTTCGTGGCGGCGGCTCATGGGGGCGGTGGGGCACTGGCGGCGAGCATGGGGCGGCACGGTCATTTGGCCGACTCCCGAGGTCTCCGGCGGAGTGGCTTTGAGAAGATGGTAGGGCGCCGCCGCAGAGGACGTTCGCTCCGGCGCATCGCGAACAGGAGGCGGCTTCGGGCAGGGGCGATCTGGGCCTCACTGGTTCGATTTTGACTCAGATCAGATCCGGCCTGGTGCGGTTCAGCCATGGCCGCTGTTGTGGGTGGCCTGGATGTGGCCTTTGCCACGCCGGCGGTGTACTGCAGCTATGCACTGGCCTGCCCTCTTCACGGCAAAATCGCCGGTGAAGGTCGGTGGCGTGGGGGCCATGGCCTGAGAATAATGGTGGTGGTCCTTGGTTCTTATTCACAGCGAGATGAAGACCTACCAGATGTTGGTCCCCATTGATCTGGCTGTATGGTCGTGTTTCGGAAGGCTCCGCCGACGAACTCCACAGAGAGAATCATGCCTAGAGATTGCTGAATCAGATGGTATTCGATCGTGCGCACCCGTTTTTGACCGTTTGGTTTCAGAGGGAGCGCTTCGAAGCTCCGCTGGCTATTATCATGGAGTACGCTTTATCGTTCCCTGGTGCTAGCGGAGAATGACTTGGAAAGAAAAATCTGAGTATTGGCAATGGTGGTTTGAATCTTTCTCGCGGTGAGGAATTGGCTTGGTGTTTCATGACTTGGAGCAGCGGCATGTAAGAGGGGGCGAGAGCATACGTGATGTCCAAAGTCTTACCTTTCAGGGTGGAAACCCAAGGTCTAGCCTTAATTGGTTGTGCCTGGCACTGGTCTTGTTGGAAACATTGTCTTGAGAGCGAGGATTATCTTCAGGGTGAAAACTCAAGGTCTGACCTTAATTGGTTGTCCCTGGCTCTGTTCTTGTTGAAAACGTTGCTTTTGAAGAACTAGACTTCAGCTGGTGGTTGTGTGGTTGCTGCAAGGACTATAACTCTGTAGCGGGACTTTTCTTTTTTATTTCTTCTTCTTATTGTCTTTTGGCTGTGTGCATCCGCAATGGCTCTAGTTATTGCGTTGTTGCAGAGGCTCGGTGTAATTTCTATCTCCGCAATATTAATATACATTCTTTATCTAAAAAAAAGGAAACCCAGCCTAAGCCAGCCTCCAGATGCAGAGGCTGGGTTTTCCGTTTCAAAAAAAAAGCGAGCCTCCAGACCCCAGGACGGCCGGCTTGGATGCATGCCCGGCCTCTAGCCTGGCTCCCCTACATCCTCCAAGACGGCTAGCTCGGTTGCCTGCCCGGCCTCCAGCCTGGCTCCCCTGCATCCTCCAAGACGGCTAGCTCGGTTTCCTGCCCGGCTATGACAACTTTCCTCAACCTTAGGCCGGCCAACCTACGTGAAAAGGGAACATTCCTGTATTTTGCCCCCACCTACCCTCTTGTTTCCCTTAGACTATAAATAGGACCCCAATGGTTCAGATCTAGGGTTAGAGATGATATGAACTCAGATTTGAACTTGTTGCTCCCCAAGAAATCCCTTGTGGATTCTACCAAGGCTACTCCATATATGTACCTATTGGACTGTATCAAGGTCTCTCTTTAGGTGAAGTCTCTCGATTGGGTGATTCTACCTCACGGTCGCTTTCCCTGTCGATTCCACGTAGCCTTTGTCAATCTCTCGGAAGGTGATTCCACCTAGAGGTCTCTCCTCTTCCGATTCTATTTGTCTGGTTGGTCCGCCGGTGAGAGAAAGGATTCATCAACGAGTTGGTAGGTTTGTGGTTACGATCCAAAGTTATCTCCCAATTTATCGTGTGTGATCTGCGTGTATTCTTCGTGTTCATCTTCTGTTCTTTGTTTCCCTTTTCGTCTTTGTCTCAGATCCATGAAGATCGGGCCATCTCCGTCGGTTCCCATCAAGGGGATGCATCAGGCTGGGTGGACTTGCAGGTGTCAGAATCGACGGATTTATGCTAGGTAAGCACCTGCACATTCCTGATCCCCAAATCTAAATCTCGCTAAGGTGCGTTGTAGTATTTCTAGATGTTCTAGGTGGATTAGGGGGCTATAGATTGATGAGTTCATCGGGGCATGGTTGATTCGATCTATATGACTGGATTTTGTCACAAGATTTTTGATCCATGGACTGATCCCATATGCTTGCTTGATCATGTGTACATGTTATTGTTGTAGAATTTTTGTAGGAAGTCGTTTTGTTGCATGTAAGCCATGCAAGCAAGTTTTTATATGTTTTAGTTTATGTAGGCTTTCCTGTTTAATTTCCAGTGTCTACCGACAGTTGCATACTCTTCAGCTATGATTTCTCAGTTCTAAGTTGCACCAACTTATGTTTAGTTTTTCACAGTTTGTCATGTGTTTAATTTACTTCTTTTCTAAGTTGCATCTACTTCAGTTTGTCATGTGTTCGATGAAATTTTGGGTGGTTTTGTGTGTTCCTAAGTTATGATTGCTCTGGTCTAAGTGACTTTCAGTTTACTCCATCAGTTATAACTGTGGTTGCAACTACATTTCAAAGTGGATGCATGATACGTCCATTTTGCATCACTATTTTTTATGTTCATTCTCTTCTATTCATTGATATATTTCATATTAGAGTGCAATACTTATGTTATTTTATGTGTTTCTATGTATTTTATAGTTTTCCAAAATTATTTATGAGAGCCAAAATTCGGAGGGAAAAAACACCTGTCAGAGGGGGTATCTTCGCACGTCAGATAAATCAAGAAAAAACAGAAAAGTAAGTTTCTCCAAAAATCACCTAGGGAGCCTGAAGGAGAGCCGGAGGGGAGCGAGGCCCACCAATAGCGGGTACCCCCTAGGTCGCGCCTAGGACCCAGCTGGTGGCCCTGGGGACCACCTCCGGCTCCCTTTTGACATACTTACTCCCCTTGACCTAAAAACATCGGGGAGCCACTCCGTAGAATTTTTTCGCCACCTCTCGCGAAAAAAAGGAGACATATAATAAAATACCTTCTTGGCGGGAAGATTCCGTCGGGGAAATTCCCTCCCGGAGGGGGAAATCGTCACCACCATCATCGTCATCACTCCGGGCATCATCATCGGGATCATCATCAACATCATCACCACCATCAGCACCATCACCATCATCATCCCATCTTGCTATAAAAATTAGGGTTCTATCTTGTAGTATTTCATTAGATCTCTACCGGGTTGACTACCCCTTCGTAGTTGATTCTTGTGAGAATTATCGGTGTTTACTCTCTATGACCATATTGTTATTCATCATTATATCACCTATGATCGTGATCTATATGATGAGTTGTGAGTAGTTCAATTAGTTCTTGGCGACATGAGAGAAGTCTAGTTATTCGTAATCACGATTCCTTGAATAATATTTATCGGCTTGATATTCAAATATTGTTGCTATTTCTCTAGTGGTGTTATGTGAACATCGAAGACATATCACTTCTTCTTTATGGGACTAGAGGGATGCATTGTGTATTGGATTGCTTATGGAGGGTTGCCGGAGTGATGGAAATCTGAACCCTAGTTCGCAAGACTTTACATAAGGGGATAGTAGATATCAGGAGTTTATTTCTACGGTTAGATTTATTGTTTGATTACTACCTTGTAGTTGCGGACGCTTGCAAGTAGTATAATCGTAAGTGTGCATTTGTCTTGTATGGGACAGTGCACTAGCATAGGTCTACCTACATAACACTTAACAAAATGGTAAAGATATTGCTTGTTATTGCTTTATTTACCGTTATAAAAATCGCTAAACATTTGTTCTCTAGTGTTTACAGTGAAACCTTGCCCAAAACTATTTATAAATACCTTCTGCTTCTCGATGGGTTTGACACTCTTGTTTATCAAAAAAGTTACGATCAACTCTCTACACTTCTGTGTCATCAATACAATATAAATTCATGGCTTGAGAGACTGCGCCCTATGTCCTTAGATGTGGTATGTGCGGTTTTTTTGGGCCTGAATAATTCACGTCTTTTTTGCCTACTTTTACATGCAGCTAAATCACACAATCGTATGTAACTTTTAATTGGCTCTATCTTATCCTCGTTCCAAAAAAGGTGTCCTTGTTTTTTTAATCACTCGGAGTGACGAAATAAATTGATGGGTGATCAGTCAAGGGAAGATCCCCGCGATATATGCTACTTTTTTCCAAAAATTTGAAATCATGTCGTTTTGTAGGATTTGTTTTTCTATCATGTAGACATGCTGCTTATTTTGGGTTATTTGTTTGTTTACTAGGAAAGTTTGAAAATTATATAGGCAGTTGTCAATGCATAGCAGTGCTAGTTTGTAAATCATTGTAGGAAATTTTGCAAACATCAAAGCAATTTTATTTACCCAGTTATTCCAACATGCATTTTTTAAAGAAAAAAGAGAAATTATGCATCTATGTAAATAGGTTTCAGAGGCAACTCGTGCGTGCAAGCATTGCTATACCAAATGTAGGCAACTATATCTTACAAGCCCTTTTTAGGTTCTTTTTTTCTAATGAGGCAATTTTATTACAAGAGAGTGCATCCACATGACATGTGGCAAAAAAAAGGGACCAATGATAATGAAGGCAGAAATAGACCATCGCCTCACAGGATAATGACGCCCAATGACATCCTAAGTGAAGAACAAAAATATTTGATCGACACCTGTGAACATGGTGGTTTGTTGAAGATATCTGCAACATTAATGCCCTCGGATTACAGCAAATGGATTTTGCAGCGTGTGGACCCAATAAAATCATGCATTGTGGTGGAAGGTCAGGGCGAGATTATCCTAAACGCAGGTGCATTAACGGAGGTTCTGGGCTTCCAAACAGAGGGGAATAGGTATTCTATGGAATGGATCAAAAAGCGGTTGAATTCATGAGCAATTTATAGAGACTAGGTTCAGCACCTGAAATCACCACTTTCTGCAAGATGATTGAAGACATGGAAGGAAAGGCAGATGGCAACTTAATGGTCTCAAACCAGAGAGTGGATCTCGCAGTAAACCGCTTGAAACTCTCCTTTTGAAAGGAGGAAGCCTAAGTCAAGCAGAAAATCCAACAATAGAAAATTGCCTATAATGAAATTTTCCAAGTGAATTAATCCATAAAGCCAATAGATATAACATGGATAGAAAAGCAGGAAATAAACTAGACATGTGATCTACCGGAAAGTAAGAAACCATCGAGTCTAAATAGATGGGTAGAAATAGAACATGTAGAATCATACCAAACAGAAACGTAACCAACATGTACGATACAGAGTCGCTCGTGTTGGCTGGAAAAGACATGTTATCGAAGAGGCCGTCGACGTCGGTGAAGAATTCGTCGTCTAGAAAGTAGTCGTCGTCCGTGTTGACAAAGAAACCAGTAGTCGCGATGTAGCGCTCACCAGAAATCTTATCGCTCCCATATCAATATCCGAATTAGATGGGGTACTAGAGGCCTACTGTCACGTATGGCGGTGCACGCCTCAACACAGGATGGAGAAGTCTTGATCGGCGCGCAGTGCTCGAAAATCAGGAGGCAGTCGCATATGAGGAGTGGCTATTGTGTTGTGTCTATGTGAGAGGAGCGACCTCTCTTATAGAGGCACAACTGCAAGAGGCGAACGCGCATCGTGGAAAAGGAAATGAAGAGACGGGAGGAGAGCTGAACAGCCGGCGGCCAAACCCAAGCAGCCATCCACTCACTTGCATTGATTTCCTACTAGTGTAAAATATTTATATTTGTCCATTCGTATGTGACAAAAAAATACAGCCCGAAACCTCGCTCGCGCCTCGTAGTGAGGCGGGCGGCGAAGAAGTAGCGCACGTATGACTCTATACTTGTTATTCTCATGTTCATACACCAACTGAAAGATCATACATTATATAAAGGTGAAACTCCCACTCAACTTGTAATGTGGGACTAAATATTTGTCCCGCCTCTTTGCATACACTAGTAGGCCACATGGCACTATAGGAATTTCCAGAAATTATGGAATAGAAAAATAAGCACGACCATTTAGACAAAAATTTATTTTTTGAAACGGAGGCAAAAGACTTGCCTCATCTCATTTAATAATATGGAGTTAATAAGAAGTTTTACAAGCCTAAAACGAGCGAGAACTAGGGATTGCTCATGAATAAAAAGTCCAATCTCCCGACATAATAGAATCCAAGTGTTTAGCGCCCGCCGTGGATCATAAGGTCGCCTCGGTCTTAATCTTCGGCACAATCATCATATGCATGGTATAGACGTGTAGAAAAACCCGCGCATTGCGCTCGGTCCAAACCTCCCAAGAAGTGAGCATGACAAGGGACGCTAAGGGTTCCTTTTATTCAAAGGAAGTTCATAGTGTTTTTGAAGGATTTTATCCTATAGGATTTTTTTCCTATGTAGGTCGTTTGATTTATAGGATTGGTTCCTATAGGAATTTTTCCCATAGGAATCATTGTACTACATCCTATAGGAATTCTAACATTCACTCCAACCTCTTTTTACAATTCCTTTAGGTCTTCTTTGATTTGTAGGATAGGAAAAATATAGGAATAGGAACCCTATAGGTTTGGGATGGCATGTCAAGTTCAATCCTATGGGAAGGGAAAATTAAAGGAATGTGAATTGTGAAGGATTGACTTGCCCTATCTAGTGAAATCCTATGGGCATAGAAAAACGTTGTAGGAATTTTTCATGAGGTCAGAGCTCATGTTAGCTTTCCTATGAAAATGCACTACATAGTTCCTATGGGAAAAATTTCTACAGGTTTCAATCCAGGCAATCAAACACCTTCAAAAGGAAATTTTCCACAGGATCTAAATCCTACAAACTTCCTTTGAAAATCCTGTGAATCAAAGGAGGCCTGATTGTGTAACGGAATTTTCCCATGAAGTTGGACCTCATGTTAGTTTCCTATAGGATTTGCACTACAAAACTCCTATAGCAATATTTTCTATAGGGTACAATCCTATGAATCAAACAAGCTCTAAAGGAAAACTTTCTATAGGATTGTATCCTACAAAAATCCTATGGCATTCCTTTGAATCAAAGGGCCCTTACTTTTCCTTTGTCATCAAACACAATTGATCTTCCCGTAAGATTTTACTAGACATGACATTTCAATCCTATGGGTTTTCTAATCCTACACTTTTCATATCTTATGCACCAAAGGGGCCCTAAGGATTTATGGCAGGTGCCATTGGTGTAGATGATGGCCTCCCACCATTCTTGCATTGATGTAAATGAGGACCATTGCAAAGTGTCGATTTAAGTGAGATCAAGCCAACTAATTACTGTGTTCCACACACGGATGGTGTAGCGACATTTGAAAAATAGATACACGCACTCATCCTCTCTCTTGCAAAGTTGGCATAGCCTACAATTTGGCCACACACGTCGTTGGAGGCGGTCGACCGTACAAACCCGGTTTTGGAGAATAAGCCAAGCAAAAAGCTTGCACTTGGGGGGCGCCCAATTATTCCAAACCATCATCGGCATGGTGGACCTCATCATTCCCTCGAATTGGGATTTGTAAGCGGATGCCCCCGTGTACGATCTGGATTTGGTGAATTTCCAAGAGATGTCATCAGCCGTGTTCTCCATAAGATGGACCTCGCTCACTTCCGACCAAAGATCAACAGACTCGATGATGTGTTGAGAAGTGAAACCCTCAGAGATGTTGATGATTGAGACCCAAAAATCGTTCATGATCCCTTGTTGACGGTAAAGTTTTCCCTCTTAGAGATGGCAAAAATGGAAGTGGCCATGGATTTCGGTTATGTCAACGGTAGGGAAGGTAGTTAAAACATAAATTCATCTACAGTAGTGTACCTAGAAAGTCAAATATAATTCCTCAGAAAGAAGAGAAATAAAAGAAGGTAACATAGCAGTGTTCTATTTTTGTCAGGCCACAAAAGCTTACAACCTCCATTTTTTAAAAGAAATGTAAAATTTGGTCAAAGTCAGACAATATAAAGATTGACTAAGTTTGTAAAAAAAAAACTACATCTACAATTTCAAATCAATATCATTACATATATTTACATATTATACCTACATAATTTTATAATTTGCAATACTTTTCTCCATAATGTTAGTCAAAGTAAACCTTGATTTGACTTTCTAGAAGAAGAAAAATATTCCTTGTTTTGAGGAATGGAGATAGTACTCCCTCCGTCTCAAATTAATTGTCTTAAAGTTTGACAAAAATAGATATATCTATACATAATTTAGTGTTAGATATATTTATTTTGTCAATTTTTGAGATAATTATTTTGAGACGAAGGGAGTAGACGCACGGAAGTTGACATGCTCGATCATTGCATATGTCAATAGGTTTTTTTTGGTAACTCTATTTTGTTGAGGAGCTGGGATGAGTTGCTCACCCAATGCTTGGATTTGTTGCCTCTGCTCATTATCGGCAGCAGCGCAACAGGTGGACAGGATGACGGGAAACGTCGGAGCAGCACCTGTCTTTGCCTCGAGCAAATAGCTTGGCAGGCACCACCATGGCGCTGGCTGGCTGGCAGTATCCCCATCATACCATGTTTCATCTCCATCACTTTTGACCAGGGAGCCACATCCCAAAGCCTTTCGCTGCTCCCACAGCATCTTTGCGAGAGAAAAGAAACCTCCTAATCAGCCAGCAAACGGCGAGGAGGAGCAGTACTGTGTGTGTGTGTGTGTGTGAATCATTGCCGTCGCATGTGGGTAGCATCTTCGCATGTCTCCCTTTCCCTCATCAGCGCAGATTTATCAAAGCCAACTGTAGCTGCACGGTGTTGACTTTTGCTCGTACAAAGCTGTGGCCTGTGGCCGGTCGGCCGTCGATCGCCACCTCCATGAGTGATAGACTGATAGCCATCATAGACGAATCTTGCAGAACAGATTCGATCCATGCGATGAGCTTCAAGTTTCTTAATGGATTTGACAGATCGATCATATCTTGCATGAGAAAACAACTAGTTTTTGCTCTCTTGGACTTGTGGACGACAAAAGGTTGAAAAAGCTATATACTACTACAAATTTGAAGGCCAGGACGGCATCGATTCAGTGGTTTCAGACAGGGGTCGTCACGGTCTCACAGGGCAGACAGAGCGAGACAGACAGACATACGGGTAGGCAGAGATGCAGCAGAAAACAAATGCAAGTGCGTATGCAAATGCAAGTACTACTACTCTTTTAATATAACCAGAAATAGTACGGGTACGCGCTTGTTCGTTCATTTCACATCTTGCCAAGCCAGAGTACCCAAGTACTGCTAATCAATCCTAAGTTAGCCAGGAACAAAACCAGTCTTGCGTTGCATGGTTCTTCTTCACCGCCTTGAGCACCTCAAGTCCGAACAGTGGATATGATAGCTAGAAAGAAAGGAAACAAACACACTCGAAGAACAAGACAACCATACTACCATTCAGTATACTACTACTCAGTGGCGGAGCCAGGAATTGAGATGAGGGGGGTCGAACATATAAGGTCTAAAAAATTTGAAAGCACAAAAGAAGTCTATACAACAACAAAAATAGTCCAGAAGATCCAATATTCATCATTTATATAATATAACTACCAAAAACATGAAAAACACTCTAAATGACTTGGAAACTAATAGTATCGTACCATTAAGTTGTATTTATGCCAGGTAGACGAAAGTGTCGAGGTAGATGGCCTCGGCGTTCCTTGTAGGAATGAAACCGCAACATAATCTTCTTATCATCAATTTTTGTAAATATCTCTTTCTCAACATAGCAAATCATCAAGTTATTGAGCCAATCATCACCCATCCTGTTTCGGAGATCTGTCTTTATAACATTCATGGCCGAGAAAGCTCTCTCAACTGATGCTGTGGCCACTGGTAATGTCAATGCAAGTGTAATGAGGCGATATACCAATGGAAAGATCAAATGATGTCCAGTTTGAACAAACTTGAGAGCCAGACCACTCAGACTATCACAAGCTAGAAACTCATGGCTTCTCTTCATGACATCAATGTATATGTTGAGTTGGTCACTTAAGAGATAGCAATCATATGAAGAGAAATCAACAGAGTACATACTTGCAAGCTCAACTAGCTTGTCATGATCATATCTGCTAAATGAGTCTCTAGGATCAAGGCATGCTGTGCACATTAACAGACGTGTAGAAGTTTCACCAAATCTGTTGTTCATCTCAACTATGTTTCTATCAAGAACCTCATTAAAGATTTGTACCTTATAATAATGCAAGCAAGTAACCATCTTGCGTGAGCTCCTTGAATAACCCCTGGCACAAATGTTATCATCCATATTTGGCACTATAATATTTCTTCCACCACAAAATATAGTAGCGGCCAATAAGAGAGGCTCCCATCCATCATCTCTCAATTTCTGCAATAGACTTTTCACAGAGACAATCATATTCATAGCGCAAACTATGTTCTGATCTTTTTGTTGCAATGCATATGAGAGATCATTTGTCACACCAAGCACTCGAAGCATCAATTGCGAGATAAAAACAAATTCAAAAGTTTCCATGTTGATCATATAACCTGAAGCCAAACCTCTCTCCTCTGCATCTGTCCCATCATGAGAAATACTATCTAGAACTGAAATCACCGCATCCCACATTTGATGAATCCGGATTAGAGTCCGATGGTGTGACCCCCAACGGGTATCACCCGGTCTTGCCAAACTTGTTTCTTGATGTTGGCCTCTTCCTGGCAAGATCTCCCCATTCTCAAGTAATGATACCATATGGTCATGATGCTTTTGCAACAATGCATCTTTCTTCTTACAAGAGGCACTCGTCTACAAAAATGTGCAAGTAGAAATTAGAATGCCATATAGAGTGACCATGTTGACAAATGACAATGACAAAAAAAATGTGCGCAGTATATGGACTAACCATGTTGACAATCTTATTTAAATGACCGAAAAAATTACCAACAGCTAGAACTCCTTTGACAACAGCCACAACCACCAACTGAAGTTGGTGGGCAAAGCAATGCACATAAAAAGCATGAGGATTCTCTGCCAACACTAATGTTTTTAAACCATGTAGCTCCCCACGCATATTCGATGCCCCATCGTATCCTTGTCCTCTTAATCTAGACATGGACAAATCATATTTGGCAAACATTACATCCAAAGATGCTTTCAAAGACGCCGATCTAGTATCAACAACATGCATAACACCAAGCAATCTCTCCAAAATCTCTCCTTTTATGTTCACAAACCTGCAATCAAGACCATATATTATAAGTTGTGAGAGTATAATAAATGAAACTAGCAACTAGAATTTGCAAGTAGAGATACTAGACTACATGTGTAATAAGAAAAAACTAACCTCACCATCACAGCCATTTGCTCTTTAACCGATACATCACGAGACTCGTCAACAAGTAGAGAGAAACTAGCATTTCCAAGCTCACTCATTATGACTTCCATAGTCTCTTCGGCACATGCTTGTGTAATATCTTGTTGAATTTCATGAGATGTCAATTGACAATTGCCAGGAGCATTTTCATTGATCACATCCGCTACATCCTTGCATCTTGCACCATACCAATCCAACAACTCCCGAAAATTACCCTTGTTCTTGGAAGTGCTAGACTCATCATGCCCACGGAAAGCTAGACCTTGTTCAATAAGAAACCTTACAACACCTACAACAGCCCTCAAACGAGTTTCATAATCAATATGTGATTTCTCATCATGAGAAGTGATAGCATATGAAACACTTTGCTTTCTATTTTTGAAATCTTCACAACTTTTTCTTGCATTGTTGTGAATGCTAGTTGGCCCACCCACATGAGAGATGAAATTTTCTGATGCTTTCTTCCAATTTTTAAACCCCTTCTTTGTGAAAACATCGTGTCCATGTGAAGTATTGCTTGAAGATTTGAAAAGGAAACAATAAAAACAGAATGCAGCATCCTTCTCCACACTATACTCTAGCCAATCATATTTGCTATACCATACATCTTGAAACCTCCGCCAATCCGGACCAAATTTGGTTTTCGGAAAGTCATGACCAATCAAACGACTCCGGCCTCTAGACAAATATGCCCATCTCATTTTATCTCTGACTTCTGAGGTACAAAATTCATCAATTGGTCTTCGAATTCCAGGGTCAGAGATGACATTTGCTAGATCAAATATTTCAGGAACACTTGATTGTTGAGTATTCTACAAATATTAAGACATCAGTGAGCAATATACCACACAATAGACATCAACAAAAAATTACAAATTAAAATCTGAGAGGGAAATCAACCTCTTGGGACCTCCTGTTTCTTGAAGTTGAAGACCCGAGCTCGAGCACTACTTCCTCTGCCTCCCCTGCACCTTCCTCTTCCTCAGATGTTTCTTCTTCCTCTTGCTCTCTGACCCAATTCGCCTCCTCGTCCGTAAGATTGGCGTCCATCAGCGCTCACTGACCCAAAGTGCAGGACCGGACGGATGGGGCGGGGCGGAGAGGATTCACAGCGACCTTCCCTGGGGCGGGGCGGAGAGGATTCACAGCGACCTTCCCTGGGGCGGGGCGGGGCGTGGCGGGTGGGCGGCGCCGCGGCGGCCTTCCCTGGCGGCGGCGTTCTGTGGGGCGGTGGGGGGCGGATGGGGCGGTGGCGGATGGGGCGGTGGTCTGCGGATGGGGCAAGGGAGAGGAATCACGGCGGCGGCCGGCGGGAGAGGAGCTGCGGCGGCCGGCGGGAGAGGAGCTGCGGCGGCCGGCGGCCTTCCCTGGCGGCGGCGGGTAGCGAAGGAGAGGAGGCGCTAGGGGATTAGGTTTCGCTGTCGCGGTCGCGTGAGGCAGAGGAGTTACGCGAGCGAGCGAGCGATTGACTTTTTTTTTTTTCCGTTCCTAGCGAAGTAGCGATGGGGTTGAGTTTTCTGCGCGTGTCCAGCCGGGTCGGCCGACCCGGCTCGACCCCCTAGTAGCGCCGCCGTTGCTACTACTACCTCCGTTCCAATGAATAAGGCGCACACACATTTCAAGACAAACTTTGACCGAAAGATTTAAGTAACAATATTTTGACTATATACTGCAAATTTAACATTGTTAGATTCGTATCGAAAAACACTTTCTAATGATATTGATTTTATACCAAATACTATTATATATATGGATTAATTCTTGGTCAAAGACTAATCTCGAAAAGCGTGCGCGCCTTATTCATTGGAACGGAGGGAGTATTAGACTACTATTAGTGATGAGATGTACAAGCCGACGATCGATGTGAAAACAGACCCACATACATACGGAGATGTTCCTAGATGGACGGGCCTGAGCCACGGCACGGACATAGCCAAAACAACAGGTAGATAAGATATCATTAAAACCATCATAATCACCGTCAGATGATTCCTTGTGTCAACTTAATGTCCAGCATCCTCTGCTCGATTGAAGAGCTTAGCTCATGGCCTGCCCTTGTGCTGCGTGTAGATGTAGTCGAGGTGCGCGTCGTGGAGCAGCCTCCTCTGCATGCACTCCTCGCCGCCGTTTCCCTCCTCGCAGGCCTCCTCCCCCTCCCCCTCCTCTGCTACCGTCGTCGTCTCCCAGACCGCCTCCCCGCCATTGCCCACCTTGTTGTCACCTTCCGTGTGGAGCGCCACTAGCTTGTCCGACGCAGCATCGGCCGCCTTGACGTTGGCGACACCAGTATCTGCGGAAATACAGCTCCGTGAGTCAGGAGTATGTAACGCGAGTGAAGAAGGTATAGGTGGTGGCGGTGGCGGTATGGTGCTACCTTGGTGAGGAGCAGTAGTGGCAGCTGGGAGGAGGCGAGCGGCGGCCGCGCAGTGCGAGAAGCCGAGGAGGAGAAGCAGGGCAAGAGCAGCGAGCGGTGGCGACGACAAGATACCGCAGCGTCTCGTCATCCTCCTTATCGATTTCGTGCTTCAACTACGCCGCGTTGTCGAAGAAGAAAGAGAGAGTTGTATGAAGCTAGACAGACAGAGCAGTGTGCTAGTGGCTTGGGGAGCTAACGAATGGGTGTGGATCTTGGTGTTCGTGGTGGCGAGGAGGAGCTATTTATAACCCGGCAAGTGGTGTGATGAGTTCCCAACTTGCAAACACACGGTGAGGAACACGCACAGGTTGGCATGGACACGGCAATATTTTAGGGGTTTAATGTGAGATGGAACGGACACGCACACGCACTCACAAATCGCAATATCACATGTGTATAACACGAGTAGATTAAGATTTCGTTAATCCATGAGCGCCTCTAGCTTTCGATGCCAAAACAAACAAGCACCTAGTTCTAGCTAGGCTAGCTAGGGCAACTGTCAATACCGTCTAGCTTCTTTATTGTTTGGGTGCCAAACACAAACAAATACACGTTTGTTCAAAGCGAAAGTAAGAGGAACTCCAATTGTCACCAAGCGTTCTTCGAGGGCGCGCTAGCCTGCATCATTTTTTCTTTAATGGGAACATACCCACACCCTCTACATCGCTTAGATACACACAGCTGATCCTTTTATATAAATAAGAAAAAACTATGTATCCAGAGTATTACTCCCTCCGTTCCAAAATAGATGACTTCCATTTGTCCAAACATGCATGTATATAGACTAAAACATGTCTAGATACATGCATGTTTTGACAAATGGAAGTCATCTATTTTGGAACGGAGGGAGTACAACTTAAGCACCATCCATTAGAGTCACTAAAATCAACCAGAGAAAAAGTAACATGAATCTAAAACAACTCAGTGAAGCCTCTTAGCATGCAGTCAGCCACCCTGGTTGTAGATAGCCTGAACGACCGTCATCAAGCGAGTACATCCAGAACCCATAAGATCCCGCTGCTCCAACGGCAGAAGGAAAGACCACATGTGAATGCAGTATGTGGCCTGGTAAATCACCTGCAAAAAATGAGCATCTTTCGATTTGTTAAAAACAACATCATTTCTACAATTTCAAAGAAGCACAAGTTCCAATCTGAATACGTGCTTTAGATTTTTTATCTACTCCTTGCAGCCAATTGCCAAACATATGCTCAACACTCACGGGTTGAGCAACACTAAAGGTGAAGTGGAGCAACCTCCAAATATGTTTAGCAAAAATAAAATGAATAAACAAGTGATCAACCGACTCATCTAGGTCACAAAAAACACATTTTGTAGATCCAGTCCAATTTCTCTTAATCAGATTGTCTTTAGTAAGGACTACTTTACGCTGCAAAAACCACGTAAAAACCTTTATTTTCAAAGGCACTTTCAATTTCCAAAGATATTTATGCAGAAAAGGAGTATTATCATGCATAAAATCCGAATACATGGATTTAACAGAGAACACGCCAGAAACAGAAAGACCCCAAATAAAGTTATCATCATCATTGCTCAGATGGATTCTCATAATTCTACGAACCAGCCGTAACCACGCGTCCCATCTCTCACCAACCAGATTTCTTCGAAATTGAATATTTAGGGGTGCATGTGACAACACTTCTGACACTAACATATTTTTACCCCTCATAATATTATATAAACCAGGATATTGCTCCGCCAAAGGAGTATTTCCTAGCCAAGTATCTTCCCAAAACCGAGTTGATAGACCATTACCTATCTTAAAATATCCTAGTTGGAAGAAATCCTTCTTAACAGACATCAGCCCCTTCCAGAAGGGAGAATCCGTGGGTTTCATCTCCACTTGAAACAAGCATTTGTCAAAAAGATGCTTGTTATACAACAACTCCTGCCAAACCCCTTTTTCATGCAATAATTTAAAGAGCCATTTAGACAATAAACATTTATTCTTGACATCAAGAACCTCAATACCTAAACCCCCTTGATCCTTAGGTCTATAAATAATATTCCATTTAGAAAGACGATATTTCCTCTTATGTATCTCACTTTGCCAAAAGAACCTACTACGAAAGAAATCCAATCGTTTTCGTACCCCAACGGGTATCAGAAAGAAGGAGAGTGAAAACATGGGCAAGCTAGTAAGAACCGAGTTTATGAGAACGAGTCTGTCACCATAAGACAAAATCTTCCACGCCCAAGATCCTAATTTATTCTCAAAACGGTCTTCATTATTAAGGATATTCCTATAATGGATGGGAATACCAAGATACTTAAACGGTAGGGAGCCAATATCACAGCCGAATAAACTCCTGTATTCATCCTGCTTCTCCACTGCTTTCCCAAAACAATAAACCTCACTTTTATGAAAATTAATTTTCAAGCCAGACAACTGTTCAAACAGAGCAAGAATTAATTTGATATTGGAAGCCTTTTCTAAGTCATCTTCAAGGAACAAAATCGTATCATCAGCGTACTGCAAAATAGAAATTCCCCCATCCACCAAATGAGGTATCAAGGATCTTATCTGCCCATCATCTCTAGCCCGAGATATAAGGATAGCCAACATATCCGCCACAATATTAAAAAGTATAGGTGAGAGTGGGTCTTCTTGACGAAGACCCTTTAAGGTTTGAAAATAATGTCCAATATTATCATTCACCCGGACTCCCACACTACCACCTTGCACAAACCGACCAACCCACTCACACCACTTTGGATCAAACCCCTTCATCCGCAAGGACTCTTGCAGAAAAGGCCATTTCACTTGATCGTATGCCTTCTCAAAATCAATTTTAAAAATGACACCATCAAGTTTTTTAGTTTTCATCTCATGAATGGTCTCATGAAGGATAACCACCCCTTCCAAAATATTACGACCCGGAATAAACGCAGATTGGGTTGGTCTAATAACTTTGTGGGCAAGAGGTGAAACACGATTCGTTGCCACCTTGGTAAAGATTTTAAAACTCACATTAAGCAAACAAATGGGCCTATACTGTTCAATGCGACTAGCATCTTCCTTTTTGGGTAACAACGTGATTACCCCAAAATTAAATTTATATAGAGGTAACTCACTACGCTGAAGCTGAGTAAAAAAAGCCATCAAATCATTTTTGATGACCTCCCAGAACGTTATGTAAAATTCAGCAGGAAACCCATCCGGACCTGGAGCTTTATTAAGCTCCATTTGGGAAATTGCCTCTGACACCTCTTTTTCAGTAAAGTTGGATGTCAGAGCAGCATTTTCTTGGGATGAAACCTGAGGCATGTCCGAATTATATGTTTCAATCATATTAATAGAATTAACCTCCGGAGCCCCAAACAATTTTTTATAATATTCAGAGATAAACACTTTCAAGTTGTTCTCCCCAATTATAGTCCCCTCATCCGTTCCAATTGGAAAATCCTTTTCTTCCTATGCTTACCATTAGAAATCAGATGAAAATATTTACCCCTCCTGAATATGCTTAACTTTATCCCTCTGAGCCCATTTCGATTCTTCATCCCGAAGGAGTTTTGCCAGACACTCATCAGCATCTTTCTTGGCTTTCCTCTCATCCGTAGATAACAAGGTGGTTTCAGCCTTAATATCGAGTTCATCAATTAAGAGTGTCAACTTTTGTTTCAACAATTTGTATTCACCACTAATATTCTTCGCCCAACCTCTCAGAAATTGTCGAAGATGGCGAATTTTGGTTTTCCACTCTCAATAGGTGAAGAGCCACCCACGGCGTTCCTCCATTCCCTACTAACCATCTCAAAAAAAACCTTCTCGTCTCAGCCAAGCTAACTCAAACGAAAATCTAGCCTTGTTTCCCAAATGAGCACTCTCTCCTGAATCAATGACAAGAGGAGTGTGATCAGAACTTGACCTAGAAAGAGCATGGATTGAAACCAGAGGGAATTTTTGTTCCCAATCAACACTGGCAAGAAAACTCCAGCTTTTCACATGTAGGAATCGGTTGTCTACCAACCCAAGTAAATTGTCTACCCAAAAGTTCCAATTCCTTCAGGTCAACACTCTCAATAATAGCATTAAAAATAAAGGGCCACCGAGCATTAAAATTACTATTGTTCTTTTCTTCCTGACGATGAATAATGTTGAAACCACCTCCTACCAACATAGGAGTATCAACATTCTCACACACCCGAACCAGCTCCGCCAAAAAACCAGGTTTTAGAGCATCTTGAGCAGCCCCATAAGCAATCATAAGTGACCACACAAAACCATCAATACGAAGCTTAAGTTTGAATTTAATACAGAAATCCCCACAAACGAAATCCCGAACTAACAAACTCGGCCTATTAAAACCAACTAGAATCCCCCCAGAACGGCCAAGAGGTGGTAGACAATACCATAGAAAATCAAGACCGCTAGCTAAATGAGAGAGAAAATGGGACGCAAAATCCGACCTCCCTGTCTCAATAATAGCCACAAAATCTAATTTTTTTCTCAACAATACTTTCCTTCAGAAACAAATGCTTAGCGGGATCCCCAAACCCATCACTACTCCAGATCATCCCTTTCATTTAGATAGAATTTTCAGTTTTCCAAGTCTAGCACTTTTTATTTTAGCAGATAGGCCATTGCCTTTACTTCTTTTGCAAAATGAGCGGATGAGCGGATGAAATCAACATTTCTTGAGGAACATCATCTTCTTTATCCTCAACTAGGTCCTCCGACAAGGCAATTTCCTTTTTAATGATGAAATTACTAGAATCAGCCTCCTCATCAAAGAATAAAGTTTTTTGCAAGAAAGCTAAATTCCGCGATACCTCAGTTTTCTTAATAGAAGAAATAGACTGAGTTTCCTCACATTGTGTATTTCCTAGCGACACTCCCAACCTCGCAGCCCTCTCAATAATTACTTCATCCTTTAAATCAACAAAAGAATGGGAAAGGCGGAAGGACGTACCTGTCGCTTGGTTGTCATCACGATGTTGTACCAACATCATGGCACGGTCCAGGGAAGATACATCCGCAAGAGCCTGAGAACGGATCTGCACACTGGATCGAATCCCCACAGATGAAGGTGAAGCAATCCCACCGTAAGCAATCACCTCCTTGTCTTCCACATCGACCACTTCTCCTTTCTTCTGCAAGGAAACCGGGTGAGTCAACTCCCGAACACAAGAATTAATAGGGGCAACACCCAACGATGATTCCAAATCAACTAGCTTAACAACCGTATTCGATACCTCATGGTGAACAGAAAGATCAGAAACTGCAGTGACAGTCATTGCTAGAACATCCCCAAGCACATCACTGTCCCCTGGCTTCACCACCAACTCGGTAACCTCATTCGCCCTGGGATTCGCTGCGAACATCGTACCCACGTTCCCAGCAGCACTGCTCAGCAGAGAAACTAGTGTTTTTGCGCTGCCCGGTAGAGAAACATGCCCATTCGCTGCCGCAGCAGACTGAACGGCTACCGTGGCCGGCAGAGACTGCACACTTGCTGCCGCAGGGGCACTGCACGGTAGAGAAATGTTCGTTTCAGCGCTGCCCGGTGGAGTAATTGCCACCGCAGCAGTCTCCACGGCAGCCGTTGACGGCAGAGGACCCAGCGCCTGCGCTGCCACATCCAATAACGACACATCTTCCTGGCACCCGTGCACATCGATAGCACTCGGTGTGCCCTTCACCTCCTCCGGAATCCAATCATAACCAGAACCCTGCACATAGAGGGCCTGTCTAGTGTTATTTAAAATCGAATGATCCGGACTCTCAATAGAAGAAAACAAATAACCCACAAAGGGAAGAAAGCTAGTTAAACTTACAGATTTAACCTCACGCAGTCCAGCTCTGTTGTTAACACGATCAATCGTGTCTAAAACAGAGTGTGTGCTCGATGATTGAAACGAAGGAGGATAACAAGCATTAGTTACTCCATCATTGGCCACTGGAGAAATAGAACCAACAGCAAGATCCAAACCCCCCTCTTAAAAATCTTTCTTTCATCTAACAAAATCCTGTGCACACTTCGAATGTGATCCTCTGGGCCCTTTTTGTCAATTATCTGAGCATTACCAGAAGCACTCATTGCACGTTGAAAAGATTTCAGAACAGAGGGAGAGAAGACTACTCCCAATGCCTTATTATGCTTAGGAGTCGAATCTTGAACCTCACGAGAAACAACCAAATCTTTCACAGACGAGCTCGGTTTGGCCACAGTCCCATCCGACCCCTTCCCATTACCCTCATTTTCTTTAGCTGCCTCATGAACATCGTCTGGTTGGTCATCATCTAAATCATGACTTGAATCAACATCCATCTCCCCATCCTCCTCAACTGAGGTTGGTTCAACAATAAATTTAATTTGATAAAAACCATCTTTGATCCAAAGAGGCAAATCCTTTGGAATCTTGGTATGATCAACACAACTGATCAAAATCCGTAACACCTTGTGCTTCCTAGTGTATGCCATATCAACCTTAGCCGTCTTACCAAATAAAGTGCCCAGACCCCACAGAGCCAAAAAAATCTCCAGTGTGACGCTCTGGTATACCCTCTATACGCACCCACACATGAGGCAACATCCACATAGGCTCAGTCCTACCATACCAAGCATCAACCGTGAGCTCACAAGCACTGCCAAATAATTTTTGGAATCCACCAAATAATTTTAATCTATCCAATTCAGCCTTTGAGGGAAACATCACCTTGTAAACATTTTGACCAACTTGCAATATATCCCAACTGTAATTACCAATGGGCACCACCCTTTGCAAATTTCTTGCAATTTATGGAATAGACAAAGTTCCACCAGTGACTGTCACCATAGCCAATCTAGTATTCTCTGTTTTTGGTCTATATGAATCTGTTAGAACAATGCCAAAAAACGTAAGATCATCGTGGTAGTGCCAATAAATCATCACCTGAGGCTTAGGGGCATCAAGTAAAGGGCACTCCTCCAAATTATGCTCAACACTCTCGCAGCAATCACAAAGGGTCACTTCACAATCCGCCAATACGTGACCCGTGAAACCACAGCGATAACACTTGGGGTCTGGTTTTTTCAGCCTTTTCCCATGATCTGCACTGTCAACACTAGCCACAGATCCATCTTTAGTAACCAACTGTTGCACCACTGGTAACAGAGCCGCAGCCGTCTGAGTGACAACCTCATTCGTCATGCGCTGCATCGAGGACGTAGCCGGGGTTAGCATGGCTGGGCCGGCAAAGTTTCGGCCAGTCCGCCTTCCACGACCTCTACATGCCCCTCCTTTGTTATCGAACCTAGTTGGTGGACGTCAATTGAAACGAGCTACACCTCCCTGGAATCCAGATCCCGCGTTGAACCCTCCGCGTGGTGGATCAAAATTATTGACACCGCCATTGTATTCACCACGTGGACCATAATTCTGGCCATTGCCAGTATTGTAGCCACATCGATTATCAAAAATCTGACCCGTGTTGCCGCCAGTGCGATCATTAGATTGCCCCATGCCATAACCAGACTGCAAACCTCCCCTGTTTTCCTCATTATTACCACAATGGCTACCTCCATTAAAGCCTCTACGAAACTGGTTCTGTCCATGCACGTACCCCGGATTGCGCTGAAAGAAGCCCTGTTGCTGTTGCTGATCATCACGACCAGCAGTACCACTTGAACCTCCGACGTGGAAGTTAGCGGGAAAATTCCCACGTCCACCTCCTCGACTGGAGCCCCGATCACCTCCTGTGTTTCCTCCTCCCCCTCGTCTCGCCATTGCCGTCAGAGCGGCAGAGCACTAGGAGAAATCTAGGCGGCGCCGTCTGTGAGAAAACCTAAAGCCAGGCGCTCCCACGTCAAGCGTATTAGAGCGTACGTTCTCATTGGACGGGCCACCCCCCAAGAAAATACCTCGATCGAATTTAGGTAGGCCCATTGGCCCAAACCCACGAGGAAAAAATTTGAATTTCGAACTCATTCTCTCAATTGAACCATGATTTCGTTTGATCCCATCGGATCAAAATGCGTCATCACGCCATTACCGAACATACGACGACGGCGTCCAACGACGACCGTCCAGCCCGTATCATCTTCCTCCTCCAAGGTAACCCGATCCGACACCGTGCCATGCAGCATGAGCCGCATCTCACCATTGCGCCGAACCCGACGATCTGCCATCACCAAGACAGAAGAAGAGAAACTCACCGTGGTTGGAGAGGATAGGTCACGATCTTCATGGAGGAGCAGCGCTACCCGCTGCTGTTGCCTGCGTTTCTCCTCAGGGCGACGCGATCTCCTGTCCCCAAGATCCCTAGATGACGAGGGCTCGGGTGTAAGACACCACTCTCGCAGATCCGGGGATCCGGATAGTCCGATCACACCTCCACCTTCTGCATCTTGATCTTCGTCGTCATCGTTTAACTCTCCGAAGAGAGAGCCCAGAACCTTCCTCCAGTAGCGAACGTAGGAGTAACGCTCACCTTTGGTGAACCCCCGTCGCTGCGAGCGTTCCCGGCACCATGGCATTGGACACCGCCGGTCGGAGTAATAGACGGTGTTGAGGCCTAATCTCCATTCTGCCCGGGAAGATCGTCAAACACAGCCTTGATGCCATGACAGTGGATGTTGCCCGCCGGAGTGACAGGCGACGTTGCGAGTAGATCTCCATCCGTGGCGACCGGATCGCCAGGCGTGTCGCCCAGCGCGCCGCCACTCTCTCTCCCCCATCTTAGCACGTATGTGACACCGATCCAGGCATTTGGGCTCTGCGCCACCGGGCTTGAAAAATGCGCTTTTATAGCATCTCCATCGGCACCCACTATTTTCGTGTCTGGCACCCCCCAATTGGACCCCCTTTGGGGTGCCGGACCTGTGTCCGATTATTTGATGGGCCAGTTCTACAGCGGCGCCCTCCAATTCGGACCAGCTATCTAGTGAGCGTAGACACAAACACCTTGTGGGCAGGAGTAGAAACTTTCATTTCAACCATTCATACGATTACATTTGAATTTAAACTACGGCGGCAAATTTAAAACTACCCTAAAACTATCCTAGACATCATCCTCCTCCTCCTCCTCGTCGTCATCGACCGCCATGTTGGAGGGGCCAGCCTCGACGTCGTTCTCGGCACCGAACAACGGAGAGCTTGGCGACGGGTTCACCACCTAAGCGAGCTAGCGCCGCTCTGCCTTGCCCTGTAGCCGCATCCGGTGTAACTGCGGCTGCTCCGAGCGCTGGAGCACGCGTGACTCGTTCCGCCGTCGCGCCTCATCGTTCAGCGCCTTCGCTTCGCGGTACCAACGGAACGCGTCCCCGACGCGGGCGCGGTGCACAATGTCGCTCCGGGCAGCGTGCATTACCTCTCGGTTTGCCCGCGCGGCGTTCAACTCCTCGTGGGCCGCACGCTGGGCGGCCAGGAACGAGACAGACTCGCCCTCCAACTGCGCGACGAGGGCCTGCTGCTCATCGGACGCCGCGTTGGCGTTGAGCTGCTCGTACACCTGGCGCTCGGCGTCTACAAGGGCGCGAACATACTCCTCCCTCTCGGCGGTCTCCAGGGATGCCCGAATAGCAGCTGCCTCGGTCACTGCCTCCGCCTCCTCTAAGAGAGCGCAGACCCAACGAAACGCCTCCTTGTTGCGCCATGTGGCGAACGAGTTGTAGGCCACGACCTGGTCAGGCCAGAGCGGAGGGTGCTGCTGCTCGGGCTCTGCCTCCTCCGGCTGCTCGGGCTCGGCCTCCTCCACCGGCTCGGGCTGCTGCTGTTGCGCTGCCTCCTCCTCTTGCGGCGGCAGCTCCCGCTCCATTGGCTCCACCGGCTGATCCTACCAATGGAACTCGTCTTCACTGTCGATGCCGCTGTTCTGTGGCAACGGGTTCAGGCCATAGCGTACCGCCTCTTGGGTGAACGTGACCTAGCCGGTATGGAGATGACGCGGCATAGTCTTGGGTGGAGCGTAGATAAGCGAGTGGCATGTGTAGTACGCAAGTCGATGACATAATACTCACAGAAGGACTTATCCGTGAATATTACATCCCTCAGAGTAGTACAACAGAAACATAGTAGGACCAAGCAAAGCTATAGGATACAAACTTCATTACAAAAATCTGGAGAACCTCTTTGAGGAATCAAAGAAGATCTCATACAAATGATACATCAGACGAAGCAAATCGAAGATCCAAGCTGGAGAAAAACTCTAGCTTAGAATTAAATCTACTATGGCTGATGTCAGCCCTAATCTATGGCTTATAACATCTAACTCCAAGAATGAACTCCACCTACACCTTGATAGCTTCTCCTCCATCAGCGTTGTTGATGACGATGCTTCACGATGACGACTTCCATAGGGCTTCAACTCTAAGCAGGGGGTCAAACGGGAACGAATGAGTAACGAGCGTTACTCAGCAAGCTCATGATATATAGCGGATAGTTTGATGTACTAAGTACAGCTTTAGACTCAAAAGAGTCATAAGCTAATGCAAGGTTTTTGTAAATCTTTCTTCAAGAGGTTGTTTTTAATTCTGAAGACTATGCCCGCCAGATCTTTAGAGGACTAGAACTTCATGGAGTTGCCTTTCCTGCGGCATTCGCAGCTCCTTCCCAGAACAAGGGGTAACATGTCACATCCTTTTACACTCTGCAGAGGTGTGTTACTTTACCCATGGACGACCAAGACCATGTTGCATAACCAGGTGTACATTCCTGTCCACTCCCACTCAGGTGTGGGGCCCGGTTGTTGGTCCAAGCCAAACCGTGCTTCTCCGCACAACGCATGCCCACCCATTTCTGCCAGCAGGTTGAACGCCTGATTCCACCCCTCACGATGGATATCTACGCGCCCCTGGCAGACCATCATAGACCCGTAGAGTCCATGGGAATTAAGGGATCCCACCCATGTACATGTAGTCTTGCAAGACCTACAGCGTACGTCTCTGGCAGCCCGTTGACATGCGAACGAGAAAAGATCACAGCTGACTTACTCCCCCCATAGAAGACCCATGGTTAACGCGAATTTACGGCGCAAGAATCCTGACGGCAGTTGTGATTAATCCTAGGTAATACTTTCCCATGCAGATGGAACCTTCCTTTGACCTATTCATATTACCATGGTTCCATCCGCCCACCAAACAGAACACTACCACTCGGGTAGTCATTCAATTAGTTATATTATTATAAAAATAGGATCATGCATTCTTTTGAGAACAGGTGGTAGTACGATAGAGTTTTTGCAAATAGTTCTTTATGAAGTACTGCAAAGGATATGAGCAAGTGATAAACTTGCCTGAGATTGAAATAACAATAATAATCCATGCCTTCGGGGTTTGAGGGTCACGTAGGAAATCCCGACATCTGAAAGATAGCAAAGTAGTCCCGGTAAGGACTACAGAAAACATTGGAAAGATGATACATGCATAGTAATGAGATGCATCGTGAATTACCCTGAAAAACACCCCATCTTACAAGTGTAAGCTATGATCGTTACGATAACTTAATCACACAGGCTTTAGGTGAATGGTTTTATTACTTGTGGTGATGTGGTTATTACTTCTTTTAGACTTACATGTGTTTCACTTTTACTAGTAAATCACTTACTATAATGTTTAGTTAGAAGTGATTATTACTTGGTTAGGTAATAAGACAATGACACATGGAAAACAACTATTGAAAAGATAACAGTCACATTTTGTTTTATATTCAAAAACTGTAGAGCATATGACAAAGAGTTTAATTGAAAATGATGAACTAATACAGCTAACTCTATCATCACAATATTTGATAATGACTTGTGATGATAGGTTTTAGTAAGTGTGAAAATATGAGGGTTTTATTAATAAGAAAAATAATATTGTGGTAGTTATTTCTTGTCATAATGAAATATAATAGAATTCCAGTATATGTGTAGCACAAGTTTATAAGTTAAACAAAATGTTTTATGTTTGACATATTTGAATTGGAAATGCTTTTCTCTTTAATTTGGTGTAACATTTTATGTTTTCTGAAAATATTTAAATAAGTTATTATTTTATTAATTTTAAATGAATTAAATGATTAGGCAAACCATTGCACACATAAAAACTTGGTCAAATGACCTTGAAAACATCATAGATGCATTATATTTGTCATTTGGAGCATTTTGGTATATAATTTGTATTTTTCTGATTTTATGAATTATTTACTATTTTTCTCAATTTTAAATGATTTAATTTTATTAAAGAAAATATTTAAATTTAAATTTTATTAAACATTTTTGAAAATTTTATGAACATTTAGATTGTATTTTTCTAAACATTTCTATATTTATTTCATATTTTTCTGATAAACATAATTAAAGTTATTGAATTAATAAGGTTTATAGATTTTTTGCCAATATTCAAATTGACACGTGGGTCCCACCTGTCATAATCAGTTTTTATTAAAAAATAAAAGAAAAAGGACTAATGACGTCACTGTGATGTCATGATGACATCACATGAACTCGATCTCTCACAGTTGGATTTCAATCCATCGATTGACTGCAATCTAGCTTAATTGATTGCCTCCATTTGATAGAGGAGGCCACGACGAGTCGCAAGGCAGCCGCGCGGTGACCAAATGGTCACCGGCGGCTCGCCGGCAGGCGCAAATGCGGCGGCGCTGCACGGTGAAACGATGACCCGATGATTCTCTTGATGAATTTAATGACGGGAAGCATCCATGCGTGCACGAGCTCACCAGGAAGCTGTTGGTGAAGGTGATTGGACACGGCGAGCTTCCACGGCGGCCGGCGGCAGGGCGAAAGGGAACGTCCCGATTCTCTGGCCTCCCGCCATTCCGGCAAACGAGACTCATCAAGGAGGTAGAGGAGATCATCGTGCACCTAATGGTGGCCTCAGCTCGTCCCGGGGTGGTCGGAATCGACGGCGACGGCGGAGGTCCGTACGGGTTAGGGTTTTCTTCCAGAAGAGGAGCAGAGAGAGGGATTGAGAGCGAGTGAGGAGGTAGGGGAGAGGATCGCGGCGTCCTCGGCTTTTATACGCCCGCGAGAAGGCAGTTAGGAGGCGACACGGCGGTAATGACGCGAAGGTGGCCGCTTCTGCCTTCTGGCCGAAAACGAGGAAGAAGAAAAGAATAAAGGACATTTGCAATAACCCCCTGGAGTTTGTAAGATTTACAACGAGGTCCTTCTGTTAATGAAAACTGAGAAGAAAACATTGTTTTCATGGCCTTTTTGTGAAGATAAATTTTTTTAAAAATCATATTTGAATTCCTTATCAAATTTCACATCTCACCATGTTTTGTTTTGGTGAATTAGAAGAATATTTGTATTTTTTATTTAGGGTGCTAGATTAAGTGAATTTTGTTATTTCTCTCCATTTAATTTATTAAATGGCTTTAAAATTTATTTTTAGGCATGAATATCGTATTTACACAACACACATATGGTTCACCAAGTGGTATGTTATAAGTGGATCATTTTGGACACAATCTCTTATAGAAAGTAATTTGGTATCACTACTAGGTAATGTTTGTATACATTGTAATAAAAATCATCAATAGGGAATTTTATTCCATATCAAACCAAATGGTGTTGGTTAATGAATGGACTTATTTCCTTTTTATATACTATTTTCAGAGTTAAAACTCTTAGCAATTTTAGTAGACATTTTACTTAGGTAGGTGTAAGCATTATTTGAGAAATTAGGTTCTTTATCAAGTGGAAATATGTGTGTCTTTGGAACCTATTTCTTTGTTTTCCACCAATTTCCAAGTGTGGATATTATCTCATGTTGTTTTAGGACATGCAATCATTTACATGGTTATGTGTAGATGAATTTTTGTTGTTATCTGTTAATCTTATGTATGAAAAGGATTTGGAAAACAAGGTATTAAGCTTGTTTTCATCTACCTCCACATATCAAGACATGTGGATGCAATGGCTTGATATTATTTCATACATGGTAATTATTTCCATTAAAGATATTATTATGAATTCCTCATTTCTAATGGGCTTGACAAGGCATAGAAGTTATAGATCTTCTAAGACTACCTAATGCTTCACTGAATACTTTCTTATACTCCCTTACTGAGGTAGTGTTGTTTCTTGTGGTCTTTTGTTGCTTGATGTTCTTTTCTTTAGTTTCCACTTGTCTTCGGACATTGTCTTGGTCCTTTGCAAGTAATATCATCCCTTGATGGTCTCTTGACTTAAGTAATTCACCACTAGAGCTGATAGGATATATGGAGTGGTTCCCAGGTACTAACTTCAGTAGTAAGTT
The DNA here is from genome assembly GCA_028641055.1 of Alopecurus myosuroides. NCBI lineage: Eukaryota > Viridiplantae > Streptophyta > Magnoliopsida > Poales > Poaceae > Alopecurus > Alopecurus myosuroides. The sequence goes on from CM054063.1 coordinate 141,121,457, forward strand.
GTATCTCCTAATAAAATGAATTCATTTGATTCCATAACCATTTCATTCTTGTGGTGTATTCAATTATGATGAAGATTAGCTTATTGAAACTCAGTTGTTTTAATGCTTACATGAATATTTTGTTCACAAGGTTGATCTGACCTTGTAATCAAATTATTCATATATAACATCAAACACTTGGATTTCAACATGTTGCTTGTTTTCTTCCTTATCTTGGTTTCTTACTTACTTATAACTTGTATGTGTGGTTCAAGTTATAATGTGGTTTATTATTATTTTCCTTGTTATTCTATTCCTTTTATGGATCATGGTTTTATATATAACAAAATGTAGGTGTATTTTATAACATCAATTTTTCCTATGCATATAAGAAGAATTTGTTGACAAGTTTGCAAGGCTTTCCCTCAAATTACTTTTCATATACAAATGGCTGATAGATACAAGGTTATCAAACCTTATGTTTATCTGTATATGACACTCAATTGTTAGAGCCTACGAAAGTGATTTGTTAACAAAGTTGCAAACTTATTACCAAACTACTTCTATATAACACCAACATTAGAATACCACATTGTTTCTAGATAATTTAATAAGAATTTATCTTGGTGTATGATTTTCCAAATTCTCCAGGATAGATTGAGTTAGCACTTCTAAGACAACCTAAAGGATCCTTCTGTAGATCTTCTTGTGGTAGTTCCTCTTTTCTTGTGGGTTGCTTCTCTTGCAGAATGATTCAGAGAAGATTGTGAAACAAGATATAATGGTCTTGACAACATAAAAAGATCTAGATTAAGAATTAATTCATGTTTTTATTATCCTTACATATACTTATTATTTTATTTCCTAGAAGATATGTAATTATATCATATAGGATTTGTTTACTTAGTCATCAATTCAATTCCTCTAATAGAGGTTATAACTTGTTGTTATTCCTTAGTTGTATCCAAAGATATTTTAGTTGTTGAATGATGATTTGGATAGAAATGTGGAATGCTTATGGAATGATGACTTAATAATGAGTTGATCAATTGGTTCATTGATATGTTGAGATTTCAGATACTCACTTGTATAAGATGAATGAGACAATGATCATGAGAAGATGATTGGGGTTTATTGATTTAAGTCAGAGTTGGTAGATGTTTTCTCAGGGTGTCATGTTGTTATTTTATGTTCTTCATTTGTAAACATAATGCAGGCATAGAGGTTTGGAAAGATCATATGTAATGATTAAGGTTTAACAGTAGTTTAAGAAGATTTATTTCTTCTTTAAGGTACTTCTTTTATGGTTGATGAGATATGTACATATTCGATAAATATGTTAATACAATTATCATATCATTTCCCACTTGTGGGTCTTGAGTTAACACTTGTATGTATCAATTGTGTTCTATTGAAACTTGGTTATTTGATTGTGAAAAGTGCACTTAACAATTATGAGACAGTTTACACAGATGTGGTGTGGATGGTTGATAACTTAGAGAGTTGTTGTTTTATAGGAGATAACATCTCTGTTGATGAGATGGTTAAGTTGTGCATTATTATCTTGTGGAAGTGTGATCACTAGTTAATAGATTTGGATACTCACCCCTCTTTGAGTTCTAGATACCTAGTGAATTATCCCAAGTGACTTATAGGCTTGAGATTAGGATAATTGAGAGTTTGTGTTGGTCATACCCAACTATGGTTTATCTTATCAAGTGATTTGGTTTCTTGAGATACTTGTTATAAAGATCACTCCAAATGTACTCCTGACTAGATGAACTAGACCTATTTCATCATGTCAAGTGAAACATTGGTCACTTTGCTTTGTTTAAACTTTCGCGCCAAAATTTACCGTACTTTTAGATGCATGCTTTGCAAATACACATATTAAATTTAGATCCTTATAACTTCCCAAACACTGGGATGTTACATGGCAATGGCGAGTGCGGCGGCGATGACTAGTGCCAAGTGCGGCGAAGGCTCGGTGCCTTTTATAGCCGGCTCTATGGGCAGGAAACGATGGCGCGGGAAGCGGCGGGTGGGCGGGAAGCGGGCAAGGACGCGGCGGTGCACGCGCCGGAGCATGCGTCCCGTCGGAGTACACGTCGCCTGGCGGCCAGTCGCATCCCGTCAATGACGGCGGCGACACGTCGTCTGGCGGGCAGTCACGTCCCGTTGTCGCCATGAACGCGGCCTCATCGGCCTCCTGCCATGACGCCTTTAAACTGCCTGGAGGCGGTTTGTGTCACTAACGTGCGGAAGCCACCTGCCGGGTGGGGTGACCGGACAATGTCCGGCGCCCCCAGAACAACCCCCAAGTTTGGCGGGTGGACTGGGGGGACCAGACATAAATATGGCGGGTGGACACCTTTGGAGGATGCCGCTGCGGCGTTTTTTTTTTGGTTTGGACCCCCATTGGGCCTTTGGGGGCCGTTTGGGGGTGCCGGTGGAGATGCTCTTAGACATGTTGCGTCTGTATGTAAAAATGAGCTGTGGATGGTGACGAAGTTTGCTCTCCCCTTTGAGCATACTCACGACTATGACCCTTCTCCTCCTTCACAAGAGAGCCAGCTTCATCTATCTACTTGCCGTATGAGAGCGCCATTTTTTCTTTATCTCTTTCCTTTAATCTTCCAACCACACGTTTAAATTGTTTGCCTCTCACTTCTCCTTTTCAACATTCTTCACATAATCCATTGGATTTGGGAGGTGAAGAAGTTACCCAAGGCTTTTGCCATGAGACGTGTGTAGTGAGCGGGCGCATTCTCACTAAGGGAATCAAATAGGGATGACGGTGAAAAGAAATGTGTAGCTATGTAATGTCTACTACACACTTCTATTTCTGTAGACTTTATTAGGCTCCAAGCGCACAGAGTTGTAGGATAGCAACGAAAATTCCCTTAACTGAATGACCGAAGGTAGATAAAAAATCTCATGTGTCATCAACACACCTAATACACTTGATAGTTGTAAATGTGCACTAGTTTGACGAAAAGATGACAAAATACGGGTAATATGTATGATAAAAGCAAGTATTTATAATCTGGAATAAAAATGACAGTAAGGTAACAAGTAATAAATCTGAAATTAAACAATGTTTCAATCCCTAGAAACAAGGCCTAGGGTTCATGTCACATCCCAATTTTGGAATACCTGTTAACACAGTTGTTTTGCTAATTGCTTTACTAATAAACCTTGGTTGTGTTTGTTTGTGGTTGTTTAAGTGCAACTAAACAAACTAATTATATAAACTTGCAAACTTAAAAGGATAGCAAAGCAGTGAACTAAAAATATTCAACATATTGTTCCAATGACTTTGACAATATTTTCTAAAGTAAATATTGATCAAAGAGTTTTCCAAACTACCTTATAAATCTCATACTTGTTGAATATTATTCCAAGACCTAAATTAAGAAAGAGGAAAACACTTAATAAATTTCCATAGATGATTATCAGAAAAAGAGGCATTCTTAAATGCTTCACCAAAACCTTATCAAATGTTTTTCCAACCTTGCAAGATTAAAAACAAAGGTATTGGAGAGCATTGACTTGCTATCCCTAGTCATATAAATATTTTGGAAAAGCATTGCTAAAGAAAAGCCAAGTGCTTTATTAAATAGAAATTCCAATATTTCCAGAAACAGAAAACTAAAACAAGTTACTATTGGAAACTTTCTTAAAATGATTTGAAATTCATACCATTGCTTCCTTATATCAAATAAGGAACATACACAAGAGGAGACCAAGAATTGAATCCATTAAAGCCCTGAAAACATGATTTTTCTCCACAGCAACATTTGGGATTTTGAACAAGTTTGTTCTACAAACTTTTTCCAAATGCCATGAAATAAATACCACATGCTCTATAACATAAATAAGGATGAAAACCAAAAGGGCACAAGTTTTTGAATAATTTAAGTTGCCAAAAACCCCTGTTTTCTTGACAGCACCTTTTTGAAATTTGAACAAGTTTGTTCTATGAAGTAACTCTAAATGACTTGAATTTTCTACCACATAAGGAACACATCAAATAAGGAATGTGTGCCAAAAATTATCATTTTTGGAAGCTCCTAAGTAGTCAAATAAATTCAATGTCCATTTATGTAAGAATTCAAATTTGAACAACTTTGAATTATCAAGTTTAGGCAAATGAGCCAATTTTCACATATGTTGTGTATCTTAACTAGTAAGAATTTTGGGCAAAAGGATTTCAAATTTTGACTTTGTTTGCTTAGGGAAAACATCCATTTTCAGAGAGTACAGGGACCTACTTGTAATTTTCCAGGGACTTAATGGTAAGCTGAGTCACATGGTCATCTTCTTCTTCCTGTAGATGACGAAGTAGCAGGCATGGAGGCCCATGCTTCTTGGATTCGAGTAGAAGAAATATCTCGTGGATAAAGACCCCCTTGTGCACCTCTCTACCTGCTACCTCTCTCACCCCACAAGCTCTCTCCTCTCTCTTAGATATTTTGCTACCCAAACCCTAGCCCGTACATGGCCGCCGTCGATTCGGCCGCTGCAGAGCTCGCCGCCGGCAGCCGAGTGGCCCATCCTCTCCGCCTTGTCGTGGTGATGCTCTCTGCCAAGTGAATCGAGCCGGAGTGAACTGTGGTGGCCGCGCCGTCCATTTCGGTGCTGCGGGTCCGGCGGACTCCGGCGACCAATCCCCGCCGCCACGGACGTCCTCCTCCCTCACCGAGCCTTCCACGGCGTCTAGGGTAAGCAGGGGAATCCCCCCGTCGCTTTTCCTCCCTCCCTAACCCCCTAAATCGCCGCCGTCCCGTGCGTGTCTCCGGCCGCCGCCGCGCGCTGTCGCCGCCGCTCTCCGGAGCCATCCCAGGAAACGAACCATACGCTAGGAGGTTCCCCTCGTCGAGCACATCGTGTTGGTGCTAGTTAATTGCGAAGTTATGCACGGAAACGCCGGATCTTTGCTCGCCGGAGCGGTTCTCGCCGGCGATGACGCGGGGATGAGGTCATGCTCGCGTCAACTCCCTTTGACCCCGCGCTAGGAGAGTCAAACTGCGCGTGGGGCCTCGCTGTGCCGCGTGGCTGCCCGCGTGGCGGTTGGCCCGCGTGTCAGCGACTCAGGCTGGCTCTGCCCGCGGTAGGATTTGTCCTAGCCGGCCCAAAAACTAGATCTGGCCCAAGTCTATAGTTTTTCCTTTTGATTATTTTTGACAGAATGTTACCTGGTTACTTTTGAGCTAAAAACCTAACCAAACAAATGAATTTGACCAAACCAAAATTCACAGACGTAAAGAAACTAATTCTAAACCACCTCCAACTTGTAGATCTACATTTGGATGAATAATTTTGAAATTAAAAATGATTTGGCAACAGGTACCAGAAACACCAAAATGAGCACCATTTTTATTTTACAACTCAGAATGAAGTGAGGCCAATTGCATTGGAAAGCCCTTGAAATTTCCTAACAGGAGCATTTAACCTCGTTTCCAAATTCATTGTATTTTTGAAATGGCATGCAATTTGGTAAAACACCAGAGAGCACTTTGGTGATTTTTATAAAATTATTAAAAATGATTTTTGATGCAAACTCAACTGGATGGTCTTGTCTATGTTTAGGGCTATCCAAACCTAGCTGGGTTTAATTTTTAGAGCATCCTAGAAAATTTTGTGGACAGATCCTTGTTTTGCATATTTCTGCCATTTTGGCATTTTAGCTAATTAATTGTTGTGATTATATTTTTGTGTTACAATATTGTTTTCTAGCATGTATAAGTTGTGTGAACTTGTTTTCTAAGTGTTACTTAGCTATTTTAGCATGTTAGAATATGTGGACTTGAGTGGAGAAGGAATATGATATTTGTTAGTAGCATATGTTTATCTCTAGTGTATAGTTGCATATGATTTTTGAGTGATGAGTTGATGTGCTAGCACTTGGATTTTTTTGAGTGTATCCAGTACCATGTTGGTACTTAGTTTGTGTTGTTATCACCTCTGCTATGTTGCATTGGAATTGGTAGAAAAGCACTATTAGCTTTGTCATGACTATGAGTTTTGTTATGGAAAAATTCCCTCAGGTGTGGAATTTTGACATAATCATTTGTGGTTTTGTGACCACATATTTTTGGGTTGTATCCATAGGTCCAGTAGCATTTTGATAAGTTTGTTATGAGTACTTGACCCCTAAAGTTTTCACATGTGTGAAAATAATAGCATGAGTAACATGGTCTTGCTTATTTTTAGCAGCCTATTATTTTCTGCTAGTATTGTTAATGCACTAGATGCTAGTTTAGTTTTTTGTTAATTTTTAGCAAATGGACCAGAGGCATTGTGACCTCTTAATGCTTTGATATGCTAGTGGAGCACCCACTGGTTTCATTGCATTTTTGGTGGAAACATTATTTCCCCCACACTAGATGTGTTTCTTTTATATATGTTTTGAGTAGATCTTTAAATGCTTTTTAGGCTTATTGCTAGATTAATTCTCATGAAACCAGTACCATTTAGGTACTGTTATTTTGGTTATAGCACCTCTAAATACTTGGTGCTTGTGTTTGAAATAGATTTAAATAGCAATGCTTAAAGTCTAAATTTCATACTAGGATATTCATGTATGCTTTTTGTCTTGTTTTACCCTAGGGAAAACTATGAATCTTTGGTGTGGAAACCAGAGGATGGAATGTCCTTGTGGCATTATTATCTTAGGGTTTTCACCTCTGATAGGTTTCCTCTTAAGTAGCATAAAAGCATGAGTAACACTTGGATGACTAGGAATTAATCTCCTCACATGTGTAGCATTTTAAGTATAATTTTTCCTTGTTTCCTAGCTATGCTTTTTATGTTATTTTGTGGAATCCAGTAGCATTTATGGTACTGGTTAGAGGAGTATTTTGCCTCTGCTATCTTGCACACTTGTGCATAAAATTAACTAGTGTAGCCTAAACTAGTCTAGTATTTTTCCTAAATTTTCTACTAGTATGAGTAGGAGTTTTTGGATGCTAGATTGTTTGTTTGGAGCACTTTTATAAAAGTGACCAGAGGCTTATTAACCTCTTGTTGAGAATTTTTGCTAGTGGAACACCCACTGGTGCTTTTGCATCATGGTGGAAAATAGGCTTGACTTGTTGTCATGAGCCTTTTTCACCACTTGAGTATTTTAGCAAATTATATGTGCTAGCCATAGAGATTGTTGGGGGAGTTTTTAGACATAAAAATGTGTTTTATGTGACACCCTACTGTCTAGTAACATGTGCTCTACCCCACTGGTCCATTATGTTCTTAACTAAAAATCATTGAAGTGGCCACACATAAACACTAGAAAAAAAGCAGACTTTTCAACTATAGTTTTTATGCCAATTTTTCTTAAGGGAAAAATTGAGAACTTGGGTGGTACTTCTTGATTGCTTGCTGTATGTATTACTTGTAGCCTTGTTTGTCTTGTTTGGTTCTGAATGTGTGTCCTTTATTCTTTTTACGACGTTAGAAAAACGAAGAGGAAGGAAGTGTCGGGAAGCTGTGTTTCAAGTTCCAGTCACTCCAACAACCAGGGACACAAGGAGATACCAGGCAAGCCATCCCGATTGCTTGATGATACAATACTTACCATTATATATCATGCATGTTTTACCTCTGAAGTTTTACCAAAACTTGATTATCAAAACTATTTTTGATGTGGCTATTACTACTATACTAGTATATAGGTTACTATCATGCCAGTAGTTAAACTTGGTAATACCAAGCCCATAGGCCACCTTATGGTATTTATTACCATCAAATATACTAGTCCCTAAGTGGACACCCTAAAATTGTGATTCTACAAAACAAAGGCTTTACGGAAAAACCCGGAGAAAAGGCGGATCCTTGTTCTCCGGAGGAATGTGGAAGTGGTCATTTTTGAGAAAGTGGTGTTTTCAAAAATGACACATAACCTAGTCTTCGCCGGACAACCTTTACCGTACTGCCACCCTACCCCAACATGGGCAAGGGGCTTAACTTGAAGTTTGTTCTTATTAGTGTGTGCTATCTCACTTGCTATAAGGGGCGTCGTACCCTCTGAACCGAATGTCGTGGAGACATATAAAGTGTGGGATTAATTTTCCCTCCGGATGCATCAGTTGAGGCATCCTGGCTTGGCGGGGATTAGCTCGGTGCCGGGGATGTGGTAAAACTCAACTGAGAGATAGGCATATTCTAGCTTGAACATAGTGGATGGTTATGATCAGATACCTGATGTTTACATACTGTTGTTACAGTCCGTGATTGTTCACGGGAGGTGTACTGGATCTGGTGGATGTGTACACCTCTGCAGAGTACAACTTTTTCGAAGAAGCCGCGTCCTCGGATATGGACAGTTGAATGGCCATGTAGCTAGCATTGTGTCAATGTTTTCAAAAAGGAAGTTTTTGAAAAGGAATGTTGGAAAGGAAGTGTTGAACTTGTGAAGTTCGGAAAGGAATGGAAACTTATACCGTGGAGGTATCGTCGATGATGAAAAGCCAGATGCTGATATATACAAAACAAAATGTTTTGCAAAGAAAACCTTTTCTACTCTAAGCAAGAATTCTGGAAACTGATTCCAAGAAGTTTTGCAAAGAGAAAATATTCTTTAACAAAACTTTACAAAACCTCTTGTACATGTGATATCTACAAGAGAAATAAAACTATATTATTTTCTTCCGAAGTATCTTATTCAACGAAGATACAGATTAACCTGACTGCAACTTTGGTGTCATCATATATGAACACCATTGATAGTGAACCCTATTTATAGCCTACCTATTCCACCATATAAGCATATTTGCATGTTGGTAAGTGACATGATGGATGTCTTGCTGAGTACATTCAAATGTACTCATTATGGTTTCGCCCCTGGTATCTACTTATCAGATTTGGAGAAGGAGCCTCCGAAGGAGTTCTATGAAGAGAAGTATGGAGTTGACGGCTTTGCGAACTAGGATCGTCTCCGGGTCAGCAGCCTGTAGGTTAAGGCGTGACTTGGGCTCAACTACGTTGTGTTTTATTTGTCTTCCGCTGTGTTTGATAAGTTGCATGCCCCATGTGGCAGTTGCGTTAAACTTGATCATGTGATATTTGTGTAATACCTTTATGTATTCGTGTAATGGATGATGTATTTCTGTGTGCCAACTTTGTATGTTGTTCACGACTGATCTTTCTGGGATCGTGAATGTATGCATACGTAGGGTTTCAGACTGCCGGTCTGGGGTCCTTACAGAGTTGGTATCAGAGCCATCCTGACCTTAGGAGACCTTAGTTAGCATGGACGTCAGATAGGAAAGAAAAGTATTTTGAGTAAAAACCTATTTACTATCTACATTATTTTTATCTAAGGGATTTTTAGTATATTTTCCCTCCTTATTATCTTTTCAAAAGATTCTAAATGCATATCAAGGGCGTGCTTGAACAGTGGTTCGAAGGGCGGGCCTTACAGAGTTAGTATCTCTCTCGGTTAAGAGTTTATTTCTTACTTATTTGCAACTGCTCCGCTCTGTTTTTGAAACATCTCTCATCTTTGAAGTTTTCTGTTCAGAAAATAGTTGGAGTTTCAAAAACAGATTGTTGCATAAAGTTTTATCAAAACTTTACTCTACTATCTTGTTTCATACAAAAACTTTTATACTTGCCGATGTCCCGAGAAGACCAAAATAATTGCCTAGCTCTACAGTGATGATGGTCAGAAGTAGATATAGTTCTTCAGCCACTTCTAGGGTTCTGGATTAGTCTAGTTTGGAGTAATTTAGCGATAACTCCATGAGTCACCTCCCCGACGTAGCTCCAATGGAGCCTTGCTTGTGTGTTTTGGCTTGCTTATGTGTGTCCGTAGGACTTTGTGCTATTGTGTGGTGTAGAATTTGGTTCATCTAGGCTTCTATATGTTTGTGGGGTGCTAAAATTTTGCAGATTTGTGCTTGCCCCGCTCTTGTTTTTGAATCGCCTCGTGTTAAATTTTTGCAAGCAAAAATGTTGTATAGTATTCAAAAACAAGAATTTGTTGCTTAGACTTATACTTGTTTTCGCTTCATAATGCGACCCGTCGTGAACCACCACCATCTGCCCCACAAATCAATGAAAGCACCGTTGTGCCTAATAATAGAGGACCATCAAGCCACACGAGTTGCTAGCGTTGCTAACAATGCTGCACTCCAACAGATAAAGCTCCCACAACGACAACCCTCAAAGAAGAAAGGCGTGACTGCACCAACCACTACTGACCAAAACCTCTGTGTTTTGTCTGTTTGAAAAAGACTCTTTTTACCATGATTGGCTAAATGTCGCACCTTTTTATGTTCCTCTTTAAGAGACCAAACAAGAGAAAACCCTTTTTTTTTAAAAAAAAGTTATATACCTCCCTCCTCTGGAGAAAGGTGCAAAATAAGTCTTCACATGCCATGATGCGCAACCCCCTAAAAAGCTAATCAAAAGAACACGATTAAATATTCGACGTACGATGATGCCAGTCGTATCTTGTCGGACAAACCTTATTTAATAGAAAGCTAACAAGACTAACATGCTTTGTCTAATCTTAGGTTGACACCTAACCAAAGCATGAAAACTACTGACAATTCTTTCTAAACCAAGGAATTAAGTGACTTAAGACACCTTTTAATATAGTTGGTAAAAAGGAGAAGTCACGAGAAAATAAGAGGATGAACTATTCGTTTACTAGTCAATAGGATATCATGTGTATCTACTTTGGAAACCAAATCTTGGTAGACATTGTAGGTACTATGAGATTCGAGGTTTAGAAATTAAGTGAACGATGGAATGATTATGATAGATCTAGAAAACATCAGTTTTCCTGTTTTTGTTTCTTTATGTGCTCTGGATTGAAATAAATTTGTGTGTTATTCAATCTTGCTTCCTAACTTATATGGAGTTGTTAGGACTTGTTAATATGTTATTTTCTTACAATGAATCTACCCTAGAAAGTGTGTGCATGATTGAAAACTCGAATAAAAAAATGAATAGCATTTGTTACCTTCTAGTTTATTATTTGGATTGTTGAGTGGGCAAATCCTTATAGATTTGTTGTACCTAGATTTTTGTTATGGTTATGATAGATCCAGTACCATTTTGGTACTGTTATTTATATGTTGTTATCTTCATTAACTTGCATGTGATCTTATAGCAAAGCATGAGTAACCTTTGCTATTTTTCCAGTTTTTATTATTTGGAATTATTGTGAAAGATAGACCTTTGGTGAATGCTTTGATAAATTTTGTGCTATGTTTTCTTGAGTCCAGTACCATTTAGGTACTGATATTTTGATGCTTGTACCTATGTTAGCCTGCATGTCTCTTAATAGTAAAGCATGTGTAAGAATTGCTATCAGTATGCACTAGTATTGCTTCACTAGATTAAATAGCATTATATTTTTATCTTGTAGGCAAAGTTTTTCATGAGTAATCAGAGGCTTAGTACCTATTTTTACTTGGTATTAGTAGGCCATAGCCCACTGGTCCCATTGTATTTTGGCTTGAGGATGAAAATCCCCAACCATACACCTGTGTGAAAATAGCATGTTTCACTATGTGATTTATTTCTATTTTCCACCATGGAAAATCTAATTGTTTGTTCTCACCTATGCAAGTGAGAAGTTTATCTCTTATTAGTAAATACTAATATGTTTAGGTGTGATCCTTTTGTTAGCATAATATTCCTTAGGGGTATCATGTTAAGAAATGTTTCACTATCGTGTGCTGAAATTAAATTGTTCGCAAATAAAATAAATTCCTCTTGATTGGTAGATTGTTTGTGAATAATTTTAAATTGAGTGTATGGATTTTTGAAGAGGTTTAGATAACTTTTCATTAATTGCATAGCTACTGGTTATGTGAGTTATACCTTGCTTGTGTGCTAGTAATTGTTTAAGAAAAACATAAATTGCTAGAATTAATTTATGCATGGTAAATAGTTGTATCATGGGATTGTTTTGATGTTTATGCTTACTAACATGAGTAAGTTTTGTGTACTGTTATTAGGTACACTTATATTCATGACTTGCTTGTTTAAGTTTAAACATCATGATAGCATTGTTTGTTTCTCTAGAGTGAAACTAGTTTCACCACTAGAAAATGGTGATTTTTGCTCTAGTATTACCCTCTTTTTATTTTATGAGTATATGTGTTGATATAGCATGTTTAGGGAGTTAGTACTTCTGTTATCATGCCATGAATTATTTAGCTTCATGTTCTATGGTTATATGATATGATTATCTCTTATAGCATGCTGGTGTAGATTTTTCATACTAGTGTGTTATTTGTGCAGTCCTGTTTTTATGCCTGGGTAATAGGAGTATTATCTTGTGTGAAGATGGTATTTTAGAGTACCTTTATGATTGTATTCATTGGTTTTTAGCTACTGGTTGTTTGATAATTGTTCATGATTGATGGATTCCAAAACCTCTAATAAACAATAACCTAGTGAATAAATAGTCTATTCATCTGTGGTGTTGTTTGCTTGCTTATTGGATTTTGTTTAAATGTTTTACCTTAGCATGAGTTTATACTTGTGTTATGATTGTGCTTAAGAGTATCTTAAGAATCTAAAACATCCAACTAAAATCATGAACACTTTAAGTGATAGTTGCTTGTGGTGAGTAATAACCACTGCCATGAGTATTGTTCTGTCTGTTTGTTTTACCTTAGCAACCTAACCTTTGCACCACAAGCTATGTTTTTAGCTTCTTATATACCTTATTATGAGAGTGGTAGACCACTCCATATGGGTTATGTAAGATGTGGGATATAGCTAGGAGCTCATGTAAAAAAATTGACGGTACGTTTCCAAGTAGTTCTGCACTAACCTTAATTTTTGTTCAAACTAGGAAACAAAAGTTTTGGACCTAACACAGTACTGGTGTATTTTTTTTTAAAGTGAAATTGCTAATTTAGGGATGTACCCCACCTCCCAAGAAAAGTCAAAGGGGGGAAGCACCTGCACTCCAACACTAACATTCTGTTTGTTGGCCCTCCCTTAGTCCTCGCTTGTGAATCTCGGGGACGAGATTCTTTTTAAGGGGGGAAGACCTGTCACATCCCAATTTTGGAATACCTAATAACACTGTTGTTTTGCTAATTGCTTTACTAATAAACCTTGGTTGTGTTTGTTTGTGGTTGTTTAAGTGCAACTAAACAAACTAATTATATAAACTTGCAAACTTAAAAGGATAGCAAAGCAGTGAACTAAAAATATTCAACATATTGTTCCAGGGATAAAAATATTCAACATATTGTTCCAATGACCTTGGCAATATTTTCTAGAGTAAATATTGATCAAAGAGTTTTACAAAACTATCTTATGAATCCAATACTTGTTGAATATTATTACAAGGCCTAAATTAAGAAAGAGGAAAACACTTAATAAATTTCCATAAAGGATTATCAGAAAAAGAGGCATTCTTAAATGCTTCACCAAAATCTTATCAAATGTTTTTCCAACCTTGCAAGCTTAAAAACAAAAGTATTGGAGAGCATTGACTTGTTATCCCTAGTCATATAAATATTTTGGAAAAGCATTGCTAAAGAAAAGCCAAGTGCTTTATTAAATAGAAATTCCAATATTTCCAGAAACAGAAAACTAAAACAAGTTACTATTGGAAACTTTATTAAAATGATTTGAAATTCATACCATTGCTTCCTTATATCAAATAAGGAACACACACAAGAGGAGACCAAAAATTGAATCCATTAAAGTCCTGAAAACATGGTTTTTCTCCACAGCAACATTTGGGATTTGGAACAAGTTTGTTCTACAAACTTTTTCCAAATGCCATGAAATAAATACCACATGCTCTATAACATAAATAAGGATGAAAACTAAAAGGGCACAAGTTTTTGAATAATTTAAGTTGCCAAAAACCCCTGTTTTCTTGACAGCACCTTTTTGAAATTTGAACAAGTTTGTTCTATGAAGTAACTCTAAATGACTTGAATTTTCTACCACATAAGGAACACATCAAATAAGGAATGTGTGCCAAAAATTATCATTTTTGGAAGCTCCTAAGTAGTCAAATAAATTCAATGTCCATTTATGTAAGAATTCAAATTTGAACAACTTTGAATTATCAAGTTTAGGCAAATGAGCCAATTTTCACATATGTTGTGTATCTTAACTAGTAAGAATTTTGGGAAAAAGGATTTCAAATTTTGACTTTGTTTTCTTAGGGAAAACATCCATTTTCAGAGAGTACAGGGACCTACTTGTAATTTTCCAGGGACTTAATGGTAAGCTGAGTCACATGGTCATCTTCTTCTTCCTGTAGATGACGAAGTAGCAGGCATGGAGGCCCATGCTTCTTGGATTCGAGTAGAAGAAATATCTCGTGGATAAAGACCCCCTTGTGCACCTCTCTACCTGCTACCTCTCTCACCCCACAAGCTCTCTCCTCTCTCTTAGATATTTTGCTACCCAAACCCTAGCCCGTACATGGCCGCCGTCGATTCGGCCGCTGCGGAGCTCGCCGCCGGCAGCCGAGTGGCCCATCCTCTCCGCCTTGTCGTGGTGATGCTCTCTGCCAAGTGAATCGAGCCGGAGTGAACTGTGGTGGCCGCGCCGTCCATTTCGGTGCTGCGGGTCCGGCGGACTCCGGCGACCAATCCCCGCCGCCACGGACGTCCTCCTCCCTCACCGAGCCTTCCACGGCGTCTAGGGTAAGCAGGGGAATCCCCCCGTCGCTTTTCCCCCCTCCCTAACCCCCTAAATCGCCGCCGTCCCGTGCGTGTCTCCGGCCGCCGCCGCGCGCTGTCGCCGCCGCTCTCCGGAGCCATCCCAGGAAACGAACCATACGCTAGGAGGTTCCCCTCGTCGAGCACATCGTGTTGGTGCTAGTTAATTGCGAAGTTATGCACGGAAACGCCGGATCTTTGCTCGCCGGAGCGGTTCTCGCCGGCGATGACGCGGGGATGAGGTCATGCTCGCGTCAACTCCCTTTGACCCCGCGCTAGGAGAGTCAAACTGCGCGTGGGGCCTCGCTGTGCCGCGTGGCTGCCCGCGTGGCGGTTGGCCCGCGTGTCAGCGACTCAGGCTGACTCTGCCCGCGGTAGGATTTGTCCTAGCCGGCCCAAAAACTAGATCTGGCCCAAGTCTATAGTTTTTCCTTTTGATTATTTTTGACAGAATATTACCTGGTTACTTTTGAGCTCAAAACCTAACCAAACAAATGAATTTGACCAAACCAAAATTCACAGATGTAAAGAAACTAATTCTAAACCACCTCCAACTTGTAGATCTACATTTGGATGAATAATTTTGAAATTAAAAATGATTTTGCAACAGGTACCAGAAACACCAAAATGAGCACCATTTTTATTTTACAACTCAGAATGAAGTGAGGCCAATTGCATTGGAAAGCCCTTGAAATTTCCTAACAGGAGCATTTAACCTCGTTTCCAAATTCATTGTATTTTTGAAATGGCATGCAATTTGGTAAAACACCAGAGAGCACTTTGGTGATTTTTATAAAATTATTAAAAATGATTTTTGATGCAAACTCAACTGGATGGTCTTGTCTATGTTTAGGGATATCCAAACCTAGCTGGGTTTAATTTTTAGAGCATCCTAGAAAATTTTGTGGACAGATCCTTGTTTTGCATATTTCTGCCATTTTGGCATTTTAGCTAATTAATTGTTGTGATTATATTTTTGTGTTGCAATATTGTTTTCTAGCATGTATAAGTGGTGGGAACTTGTTTTCTAAGTTTTACTTAGCTATTTTAGCATGTTAGAATGTGTGGACTTGAGTGGATAAGAAATAGGATTTTCTGAGAATAGCATATTACTTATTCTCTAGTTAATATTTGCATAGCATTTTTGGGTGTTAACTTTATGTGCAAACACTTGGATTTTTGATTGTATCCAGTACCATGTTGGTACTTAGTTTGTGTTGTTATCACCTATGATAGCTTGCATTTGAGTTGGTAGAAAAGCATGAATAGCTTAATCATTACTATGAGAATGGTTATGGAAAAATTCCCTCATGTGTGGAATTTTGACATAATCATTTGTGGTTTTGTGAGCACATATTTTTGGGTTGTATCCATAGGTCCAGTAGCATTTTGATAAGTTTGTTATGAGTACTTGACCCCTAAAGTTTTCACATGTGTGAAAATAATAGCATGAGTAACATGGTCTTGCTTATTTTTAGCAGCCTATTATTTTCTGCTAGTATTGTTAATGCACTAGATGCTAGTTTAGTTTTTTGTTAATTTTTAGCAAATGGACCAGAGGCATTGTGACCTCTTAATGCTTTGATATTCTAGTGGAGCACCCACTGGTTTCATTGCATTTTTGGTGGAAACATTATTTCCCCCACACTAGATGTGTTTCTTTTATATATGTTTTGAGTAGATCTTAAATGCTTTTTAGGCTTATTGCTAGATTAATTCTCATGAAACCAGTACCATTTAGGTACTGTTATTTTGGTTATAGCACCTCTAGATACTTGGTGCTTGTGTTTGAAATAGATTTAAATAGCAATGCTAAAAGTCTAAATTTCATACTAGAATATTCATGTATGCTTTTTGTCTTGTTTTACCCTAGGGAAAACTATGAATCTTTGGTGTGGAAACCAGAGGATGGAATGTACTTGTGGCATTATTATCTTAGGGTTTTCACCTCTGATAGGTTTCCTCTTAAGTAGCATAAAAGCATGAGTAACACTTGGATGACTAGGAATTAATCTCCTCACATGTGTAGCCTTTTAAGCATAGTTTTTCCTTGTTTCCTAGCTATGCTTTTTATGTTATTTTGTGGAATCCAGTAGCAATTATGGTACTGGTTAGAGGAGTATTTTGCCTCTGCTAGCTTGCACACTTGTGCATAAAATTAACTAGTGTAGCCTAAACTAGTCTAGTATTTTTCCTAAATTTTCTACTAGTATGAGTAGGAGTTTTTGGATGCTAGATTGTTTGTTTGGAGCACTTTTATAAAAGTGACCAGAGGCTTATTAACCTCTGGGTGAGCATTTTCTTTTTAGTGGAACACCCACTGGCACTTTTGCATCATGGTGGAAAATAGGCTTGACTTGTTGTCATGAGTCTTTTTCACCACTTGAGTATTTTAGCAAATTATATGTGCTAGCCATAGAGATTGTTGGGGAAGTTTTTAGACATAAAAATGTGTTTTATGTGACACCCTACTGTCTAGTAACATGTGCTCTACCCCACTGGTCCATGGTGTTCTTAACTAAAAATCATTGAATTGGCCACACATAAACACTAGGAAAAAAAGCAGACTTTTCAACTATAGTTTTTATGCCAATTTTTCTTAAGGGAAAAATTGAGAACTTGGGTGGTACTTCTTGATGGCTTGATGTATGTATTACTTGTAGCCTTGTTTGTCTTGTTTGGTTATGAATGTGTGTCCTTTATTCTCTTTTTACGGCGTTAGAAAACGAAGAGGAAGGAAGTGTCGTGAAGCTCTGTTTCAAGTTCCAGTCACTCCAACAACCAGGGACACAAAGAGATACCAGGCAAGCCATCCTGATGCTTGCTGATACAATACTTATCATTATCTATCATGCATGTTTTACCTCTGAAGTTTTACCAAAACTTGATTATCGAAACTATTTTTGAGGTGGATATTACTACTATACTATATATAGGTTACTATCATGCCAATAGTTAAACTTGGTAATACCAAGCCCATAGGCCACCATATGGTATTTATTACCATCAAATATACTAGTCCCTAAGTGGACACCCTAAAATTGTGATTCTACAAAACAAAGGCTTTACGGAAAAACCCGGAGAAAAGGCGGATCCTTGTTCTCCGGAGGAATGTGGAAGTGGTCATTTTTGAGAAAGTGGTGTTTTTCAAAAATGACACATAACCTAGTCTTCGCCGGACAACCTTTACCGTACTGCCACCCTACCCTAACATGGGCACGGGGCTTAACTTGAAGTTTGTTCTTATTAGTGTGTGCTATCTCACTTGCTATAAGGGGCGTCGTACCCTCGAACCGAATGTCGTCAAAACTCCCACTGTTGAGGCATATAAAGTGTGGGATTAATTTTCCCTCCGGTTGCATCGGTTGAGTCTCCTGTCATGGCGATGTGCGACATGGTGCCGAGGAGATTAAACTCAACTGAGAGATAGGCATATTCTAGCTTGAACATAGTGGATGGTTATGATCAGATACCTGATGTTTACATACTGTTGTTACAGTCCGTGATTGTTCACGGGAGGTGTACTGGATCTGGTGGATGTGTACACCTCTGCAGAGTATAACTTTTTCGAAGAAGCCGCGTCCTCGGATATGGACAGTTGAATGGCCATGTAGCTAGCATTGTGTCAATGTTTTCAAAAAGGAAGTTTTTGAAAGGGGATTTTTGGAAAGGAAGTGTTGAACTTGTGAAGTTCGGAAAGGCAATGGAAACTTATACCGTGGAGGTATCGTCGATGATGAAAAGCCAGATGCTGTTATACAAAAACAAAATGTTTTGCAAAGAAAACCTTTTCTACTCTAAGCAAGAATTCTGGAAACTGATTCCAAGAAGTTTTGCAAAGAGAAAATATTCTTTAACAAGGCTTTACAAAACCTCTTGTACATGTGATATCTACAAGAGAAATAAAACTATATTATTTTATTTTCTTCTGAAGTATCTTCTTCAACGAAGATACAGATAAACTTGACTGCAACTGTGGTGTCATCATATATGAACACCATTGGTAGTGAACCCTATTTATAGCCTACCTAATCCACCATATAAGCATACTTGCATGTTGGTAAGTGACATGATGGATGTCTTGCTGAGTACATTCAAATGTACTCATTATGGTTTCGCCCCTGGTATCTACTTATCAGATTTGGAGAAGGAGCCTCCAAAGGATATCTATGAAGAGAAGTACGAAGTTGACGGCTTTGCGAACTAGGATCGTCTCCGGGGCAGCAGCCTGTAGGTTAAGGCGTGACTTGGGCTCAACTACGTTGTGTTTTAATTGTCTTCCGCTGTGTTTGTTAAGTTGCTTGCCCTTTGTGGCAGTTGCTTAAACTTGATCATGTGATCATTTGTGTAATACTTTTTTTGTATTCGTGTAATGGATGATGTATATCTGTGTGCCAACTGTGTATGTTGTTCACGACTGATCTTTCTGGGATCGTGAATGTATGCATACGTAGGGTTTCAGACTGCCGGTCTGGGGTCCTTACAGTTCAGATTTTCACTACTTACAGCTCTCAAGAATATCAACATAGTTAAACACATGATAAACCCTCCAAAAGAACTAGGTAAATATCACTCCAAAGCTAACTCTTTTTCATGTATAAATATTGGATGAGGCATACGTAGCGCTACAAAAACACACCTTAAATTTCATATTTCTAATCTTATAGGTCAGTCCCACACTGTGACCTTGCACATCCATATATCGTACTAAACAAACACCTCATGATTTCTATCTTTCTAATATATGCATACAATACCCATGATGTCATTTTTGTAAGAAAGAAATTATACTAAACATGCATCAAGCAATCTCATGATTCCAACATAGAGAAATCTCACATAAAAATCAAGATTAAATCTAATACATAGGAAATACAAGGGGGGAAATCATATAATTCAACTAGATAGCTCATGATCACTATCAAGATCGGATCATGAGAAAGAGAGATAAACACATAGCTACTTATACAAGCCCTCGACCTCCATATGAACTACTCACACATTACCATAGTGAGAAAGACAGAGTTTTTGAATAGAGAGGTACATCCCTGAGAAGATGGAGGCCACAACGGCCACGGCGGCCACGGCGCCGACTATGGGATGACGGCTGCCCTAGGAGGAGGCGGACCTTTGTCCCCCCCTCTTATTCCTTGGCCTTTGTGTTGGTATGGAGAAGCCTATCCCCCTCTTGGTGGCTACCACTGGATAGAAAATTCGTGATAATGTGTAGCTCCTCCGGAAATAAGAGTTTTCTCTCTTTGTACATATGCCCGAACGATCTTCCTAGACCCTCCGATTAATTCCCCTTGGATCCAAGTGCTCTTGGACACCTCCAAAACCTTTGCATTTCTAGTTAATCCGGGAGGCAAAAATCTCCTTTTTTTCGTATGAATTAATCCAAACATACAAAAATACTTCTCATATTATTTTCTAGCAATATAATCACTTTTGTTTCATTGTCGTTGTATTTTACACCTAGGTACAGGGACTACGAGATATCTCTTAAATCTTTTACAAGTTGATTCACGAGGAAAAATAAGCACATCACCTTCGTTGAGTTTGATATAAACCCGGAGTCATCCATGTGGTGAAAAAATCCATTTGCTGCAACACTATGCACTTGAAGTCCCAATGAATTGATAGACACCATAGATTTCTTCAATACTTTTTTGGTTCGTTGCTGGGGAAGGTGAGTAAAGATATCTACGTTGTTAGATTTTGTTTTAGTTCTTTTAGTTGTCTTGCTTTTTAGCGCCTTTCGTAATCTAAACATTAGGAAAAAAAATGTTACTTTCATTTATGCAATTACGTGTGGCTGTGCTGACTCAACTATGTTACGTGATTTTACTAATGTGCCAATGCTCAATTTATTGCTAACCTATTACCTCCCCTGAGATTAATAGGCCCTGATTTTCTTAACTTATATGTAAGGATGTGTTTGGAGTTACTCCGCATGAGGATGCATCTATGCATTTGCATGATTTTGTGAGATATACAATATTCAAATTTTTAAATCGTCAAGAACAATATCTTTAATATTAAGTTGTTTCACTTCTCCCTGGGCGGTAGATCAAATGAATGTTTGTTATCTTTACCAAATGGTAGTATAAATTATTGGTATACAATGAAAGGTGATTTCACTAAGACATATTATCCTTATACTAAAAACTTGTAAAATAAAAATAGCATCCTCTCTTTTTGAAAAAAATGATAATGAACACCTTGCTTCTTCTTTGGAAAGAATTCAAATGATGCATAGAAGTTTTTCTTCTCGTGGTGTTAGTATTCAAACACGTTTCATTATCTTTATAATTACTCAAATTATGTGTCCTGTAGCATGGTTATTTAGCTGCAGGTGGTGTATTTATGACAAGCCTATCTTGGAAAATATTTGGTAAACATGGCCGCTGGAACCATGAGAGATCTTCTACTCATAAAAAAAGTTCATATTTTAGGAGGTTGTTTCATTAGGTATACAAATTCGATTACAATTGATATGATTTCCAAAGGTACACTTGCTATCATACTTTTCATGAACTTGTTGAAAACAATGGTGAAAATTTTGACATTGACTTTGTTAGAAATATTTCATATAAAATGCTTATAGGTATAACTTCAACTAAGATTATTTTCTAGGCCACCATATGCTCCAAATAATTGTAGTATTCAATATCCTTTGACATATCCTTCAACTAATGATGACCCAAACAAGTGGGGACCTAAATTTAACCATCAAATTTAGTAGTTTATGGAAATGCAGCATGAACGATGTGTTTTTTTACAAATTTAGCAGCTAGTCATACATCAAATTGAATATTTGCGCCAAACTATCAAAAAATGATAAAAATCTCTCTAAGCTAGATGAGAAGCAGGGTATGCTACTTACCATGATGCCAGGTAAGCTGCAAGCTTCTCTCGTGATTAGGACAAATTCCATCATGTGAAATGAAAAGAGGAAGCTACCTTTCAAAGCACCTACAATAATATATTAAATTACAAAAAATTCTTAAAACTTTATTTGACCGAACTCGTCGGACTCTAATGATGCTTTAAATTTCTATTCTTTCTATTGTTGAATCTTGTATTGAAAATGTGGAATCTTCTACTGATATTAAAATTCTTAGTGAGGTATCTTCTATTCCTCGTGGTCATATCTCCAACTTCTCGATCATATCCTCTGCTTCCTCCATGATGAACAGTGAGTAGTCCGCCCCTAGCCTATGGGTTTGTGAAACTAGATTAATGCCAAATTCATGTGTTATTGGTGTTCTAGAACCATATGAGTTTCCGTACATAATTATCGTCATTATTATGCATCATTGATGGTGAATGTTTGCCTTATGAGATGATTTATTCAGATGAAACTTGTTCATGTTCGTTGTTTATGTATTTGTAGATAATATCGTTTCCGCCTTCTTATATGCTATACTTGATCAATCTATTATATATGAAAGATCATGTGTGGGGGAACATGTGTATTATATGGATTTGAACTTATTATATGCTCTAATCTAATGCGAGTGAGATTTGACTGCTATGGTTCTTACCTTTCTGGTGCCACCTCGCTAGAATTATGGTAAGGCATGTATTATGTCGGTCAATGAGAGAAATAGACACCTTATTCATGTATTTGATCTTCAAACATCATGTCACTAAATTTAATGCAATGTTCTATCTAGTAATTAATTTTAAGTGTACGAATAACCCACTCGCTTAATGGGATGTGAGATTTCCAAATCATCTCTACATTACCATGTCATGGCTATATGAATGCTAAATGACTAAGCAAATATATAACTTGAGTATTGTATTTATCTAGTTAAATATATGCTTATTTTGTGCCAGCATGTTTTCCAGAAGAGTGATCAAGTGAAACCATTAAGCCCGATCCATTTTCCCATATAAGAAACATTGTTTACACTATTTTTCCCATTTTTCAAAGTTTAACAATCAATTAAAGATACAAATTATTATCATATTGCTTTTAACAATTTAATCACTTTTGTTCAATTTCCAATGTACTTGACACATACTTTGGTGGATCTGGAGACAACAAGGTATCTTTTAGATCTTTTACAGGTTCTTCAACGAGGTAGAACACGCACATCATCATCCTTGAGTTCAATATAAACCATAAATCATATTTTGGGGGGAAATTCCTCTTGCTTTAACACTCTGAATTTGGAATCCCAACGAATTGGTAGACACTGTAGAATGTTGCCATCAGAGATCCACCCCATCGCTATTGTGACGTTTTGGTACACTCCATGAAACATTAAAAAAAGTGTTTTGTGCAATGTGTCTGAAATTTCATAACAAAGGAAATATATATTAGGTTTACATGACACCGCACAAAAATGTTAGAGACAAGAAGCATCCCATGGAGATAAATGTTGGTGTCAATACTCCCATGGCAGAACCGATGAAACAATATCTTGTTGTCAAGACGTGGGTCGGTTGCTCACGTTTCTCAACTAGAGCCACTTAAAGGTCTAGGTGCGTTAATTTTTTGGTCAGTTTAGAATTAAGCATTTCAACTAATTGTTGTAATTTTCTGATTAATACATAGTGTCGAGCGGATATGCAGTGTTAGGTGTTCCGAGGATCACATCTTCCCATGTTCGTACATCCTTCTCTAAAAATCTGAGGTGAGGCGATATGGATGAACCGGCTCTAGAGGGGATCCACAATGAAGGTTTCGGGAATATATAGTTGTTTTTTTACACCATTTCCTACCTAGGGAATGAGGCATTTTGTGTGGAAGTTGGAAACTTGGATTTAATTTTTTAGTTTGATATTATCGTTATTGACATGACATTGTGATTGAAATGAAATTTGTGTTGTGAATGAAATGATGATATTGGTCTATATTGTGAATGACATCTCTATTCTCGATTTTAGATACTGCGTTTTTAATATGTCCATGTGATATGTGAAACAAACCTATTTTTTTTAAAAAAAAAATGCTCATTACAAAGGTTGTAATCAGAATTTGTTACTAACAAACAATTTACAACTATGACATAGAGTTATAAATATCTCCGCCGTTGACTTCTTCACATCAATGATAATGTTGTGGTGATGGGTCCATTGTTCGTTGTCGAAGATGATTTTACCCATGGGCATAGTGTCGCTTTGTAGTAGTGTGGGTAGTGCACCTGTACCTCAAATACTTAATGTAGATCCTGAGCTCTCTGGAGATCGGTATTTCCCAAAAGTTAATTTTTTATTTTTTTAATACTAAAAAAATATCTGCAAACGTGTACCCTTGTGTACTAGTATGCATCGATGAGTTTTTTGTCGTTGTCACACCTTCTCATATGTGATCTACACGGAGAAAAAACAAATCAGGAGAAAAGCTCTCTTTGTCTTTTTAAGTCATAATTTTATTTCATAAGCCAAAATGTAATATAGGACAAATATTTAGGAACAAGGGTAGTATCATTTACTGAAACTTTGTTGATACGTGTAACACATCATTATGTTTTCATGGGGTTTATCTTATTTTTCTAGAATGTTAATTTTTTGAATTTGAGAAAATTCCGGCTTCACCGGTGGTGTGTGTGGAAGGAAGTACAAACGGCACATTCGGTTGTAACGTGCCTTTGTACTCCCTCCGTCTCATATTAAGTGTCGTAAAAGTGAATATATCTAGACATGTTTTAGTCTAGATTCACCCATTTTGTCTAATTTTATGGCACTTAATATTAGACGGAGTGAGTAGTTGTTTTCGAGCCGGACAAGGGGGCGCGTGATTTCCTGGCGTTTTCTAACAACAATAAGCAGCTAGCACGAGAATATGGAAGAGCTTGCACGTACACGTCTTCCAAGCGTCCGAAACTGAACTTGCCTACATTGACACATTGTGAGTGCATAACGCGCACTGCGCTGCCATTTCTATGGTTTGGATGGAATACCTAGTGCGGCATGCGTGCTGCTTATAGCAAGCGAAACTCCGCGCCTAATTACTGCTTATCTTTTTTTCCAACGGATGGCAAGTTTTGATATTTTGGCAAGGCAGAGGCGTGCAAATCTGGGGCATCTTGATTAATGCATGCATGCGTTTGTGGACACCCAAAGGCAAAGCTGGTTACTAGTGCATCCAAGGGGCCCAGGCACCACCATGGCTGGCTCACATGCACAGCACACCCACGTAGCAAGCAGCAGCAAGAGCGGACGTCGTATAATGGAAGCTGCCAAGCCTTTTGGTTTGGCCACTCCACTCCACTCACGAGGCTGGCTGGCACTAGTCGTAGCCATGCTCTGTTCTGTAACTTCTGTTCCTCTTCTGGGGCGCTCTGCTCTGCCTCCGCACCGCACCCTAGTCGAGCGAGCTAGCTGAGCGAGTCCCTGCATCACTGGCGCCACTCTCCACGGCTAGTAGCGTCGTCGGATAGAGGTCCTAGCTCTCTTTGTAAGACCGGGATCACATGTTCGTATAATCGTATTCTTATAGTAGTATGATACCGGCGAGGCCAGTACATAGTGATGCGTTATGTATTGTATGCATGCATTCATGCGTGAGAGAGACGTCGAATGCGAGCGGGACACGCAGCAGCTAGGGCTGGAATTAAAACTCGAAACTCGCGAGTTAAACGAGTAGCTCGCAACTCGACTCGGCTCGGCTCGAGCTCGCTGTCCAACGAGCCGAGTCGAGTTTTCGTTTTCGACAGTAAACGAGTTCAAGCTAAACGAGCCGAGTTTACGAGTACTTGTTTAGCTCGTTTAACTCGGTAAAAAGAATTTCTAATGATATTCTTATATATGTGAACATTTTTTTACTGATTATTGTAGTTTATTTATGACAAATTATTTTATGGTGACATCTTTTCATCGATTATTGTGATGATTTTATTATACGTGCCCCAAATAATGAAAAATAAGTATATATACAATACATAATGTTGACTTTTTATAGTTTTATAAAATAAAAAAAGTTAAACGAGTAGCTCGCGAGCTACTCGCGAGTTCACCGAGCCGAGCCGAGTTTTGTTTTCGGACTCGTTTGTTGAACGAGTCGAGCCGAGCTCGACTCGTCAGTTGACCGAGCTTGAGCGAGTCGAGCCGAGCTGACTCGGCTCGGCTCGAGTTCCAGCCCTAGCAGCAGCGTGTGACGAGAGGGGAGAAAGGTGCATGTGCGCGTGCGATCGTGTCGTGCTGGTCCTTGTCTATCGACGGCCGTGTCCGGTTGGGTCAGTGCAGTGCCAGCACTGCTGCGGGCTGCGGCTCGCTTCATCTCGCGCCCGGGATTCATACGAGTCAACGGCTCCCGTCGGTGTCTGTAGCTTTCAGCTGAGCACGCAGTGATACATCATGCACTGCTCCTGCACTACAGGCTACAGCCTACAGCACAGAAGAGGAGCGACGGGTCATGGCTGCCAGGTTCAGTGCTTGCGTTTGCGTGCGACGCGGACGCGCCCGTATCGATCGGCGACCCATGCCACGCCATGCGGCCGCCGTATCTCGTGGACCGCTCCATCCAATCTTGGCCTAGCTCACAGGTCATGGGTTCTCGGCTGCTCCCCGAAAACGATAGGTTTCTCAACATACTCTTCTTCGAATTTGGTTCATTGAGATTTAGTGTAATACTCGCATATCCGATCCGGAAGTAGTATCTGCACAGTGGAACGCACCAGACCGCGGATGCACACGTTCTGGATATGCGTGTGAGCGGTAGAGCTTTTCTGGCGGGCTTGTTCATTCATCTGCTAGTGGAAGTCACTAGTGTTAGAGATATTAGCAGATAGGTTCTAGTTGTTAGTCTTCTGTTAGTTGTTGTATAGGTTCGGTATAATATAAACCGAACACGTTCCTTGTACGCTAAGTTTGTAACTCCTTGTGTATATCCCTTTGGCCAGGGTTTGGCCCTATATTAACACGCAAAGCGAGCCGAGGCAAAGGCATCGCTTCAAGCCTTCAAACCAATCTACTATACGTAGTTTTTACATGGTATCAGAGCTAGTCCTCGCAAACGCATCCATGGCGGCGAGCTCCACCCATCCCCTGCCCATGAATCCACTCAGCCATTCATCCATTGAGAAGCTGAACAAGACGAATTACGTTCTGTGGAAGGCGCAGGTTCACTCGGCGATCAGAGGCGTCCAGATGGAACGCTTCCTCGACAGCAAGGCCACGCAGCCTGCGAAGGAGATCGAGGCAACGCGATCTGGGGTCATCGGCAAGGAGCCTAACCCCGAGTACACGGCGTGGATCGCGCAGGACCAGCAGGTCCTGAGTTTTCTGCTGACAACCCTGTCACCGCAGATTGGAGCGCAGGTCGTCACCAACACCAGCGCCGCCACCATGTGGGAAGCGATCGAGGCGATGTTCACCTCGCAGACTCGCGCCCGCACTGTCAACACGCGCATCGCCCTCGCCAACACTCAGAAAGGCAGTCTTTCGATTGCTGAGTACGTCGCGCGCATCCGGGCTCTCACGGACGAACTGGCGTCCGCCGGAAAGAAGCTTGACGACGAAGAAGTCGTTTCCTACATACTTGCAGGGCTCGATTCCGAGTATAACTCGATCGTCTCGGCCCTGTGCTCCCGACAAGAACCTGTCTCGGTTGGTGAGCTCTACTCTCAGCTCCTAAGCTTTGAGATGCGCCTTGAGCTGCTCCAAGGTGGCGGACAGCACTCGGCGAATGCCGCTTTCCGTGGCGGCCGCGGCAACGGAGGCCGTGGCTTCGGCAATGGAGCTGGCCGCGGAGGCGGGAACGGCTATGGGAACGGTGGGAACTATGGCAACGGCAACCCACCACCGCAAGGAGGCCGTGGAAACCAAGGTGGCCGTGGCTACGGTAACGGCGGGAACACCCAAGGCGGCGGCAATGGAGGAGGCCGCGGAGGAGGCAATGGTGGGAACGGTGGCTACAAGGTCCGGTGCCAGCTCTGCGGCAAGCCGGGTCACACCGTCCACAAATGCTATCAGAGGTTCAATGCCTCGTTCACCGGTGCAGTGGAGGAGAAGAACGCCGGATCTGCCACTACCTCGACCAATGGCACCGATCCGAGTTGGTACGTCGACACTGGGGCGACCGACCACATCACCGGCGACCTCCACAAGCTGACCATCCGCGACCACTACACCGGCAATGAGGTGGTCCATGCTGCGAATGGGTCAGGTATGAAAATCAAACACATTGGTCAGACTACTATTTATACACCCGAACGTGATCTCCTCCTTAAAAACATTCTTCATGTTCCTCAATCCAATAAAAGTCTCATATCCGCACATCGTCTTGCTTTTGATAACCAAGCGTTTCTTGAGATTCATCCATCTTCTTTTTGTATCAAGGATCAAATCACGAAGAAGGTTCTTCTGGAAGGCAGGTCTAGGAGCCGTCTTTATCCTCTTTCGTCCACGTGGTCGAGTCCAAGTTCAAGCAAGGGAGCTTTTGGTGTCATCAAACCTTCTAAGGAGAGGTGGCATTCGCGTCTAGGACATCCTTCATCCACAATAGTCAATAAAGTCATTAGTGAGAATAATCTCCCTTGTTCTAGTGTGTCTAGTGATGACTCCGTTTGTGATGCCTGTCAATTGGGCAAAAGTCATCAACTACCCTATTCAAAATCCTTTAGTGAGTCAAGTGCTCCTTTAGAGCTCATTTTTTCAGATGTGTGGGGCCCTGCCCAAGAGTCTGTTGGACGAAAGAATTACTATGTCAGTTTTATTGATGATTATAGCAAGTTTACGTGGGTTTATTTGCTCAAATATAAATCTGAAGTATTCCAAAAGTTTCATGATTTTCAGAGTCTTGTTGAGCGCCAATTCAATAAGAAAATCCTAGCTATGCAAACAGATTGGGGGGGTGAGTATCAAAAGCTTAGCACTTTTTTTACTAAGATTGGAATTTCTCACCATGTCTCTTGTCCCCATGCACACCAGCAGAATGGATCTGCTGAAAGAAAGCATAGGCATATTGTAGAGGTTGGTCTCTCACTCCTTGCACATGCATCAATGCCTCTGAAATTTTGGGATGAGGCATTCCTCTCTGCCACTTATCTCATAAATCGTACTCCCACCAAAATTCTTAACTTTGAGAGTCCACTTCAAAAATTGTATCATGAAACACCAGACTACAAATCCCTTAGAGTTTTTGGGTGTGCATGTTGGCCTAATTTGCGACCCTACAATAAGCACAAACTTGCATTCCGTTCTACACAATGTGCTTTCCTAGGCTATAGTAACTTGCATAAAGGATTTAAGTGTTTGGAAATTTCTAGTGGGCGCATATATATATCTCGAGATGTGGTCTTTGATGAGACAATCTTTCCGTTTTCCAAACTTAATCCAAATGCAGGTGCTAAACTCCGATCAGAAATTCTACTTCTTTCAGATCATGGGGAAGAAAATAGTAGTCCGGATCATGTGGATGATTTTTCTGCAAAAAATCCTGACCCTAACAGTGGCCCAAGCATGCCACAACGTCGCTATTTCATGCAGGGAACCAGCGCTGGATCCCAGGAGGATTTTCCTGACTGCTCCGATCCCGAGAGATCGCCTGCCCGCGGTCAGGACTCCAGCAATCGCGCGCACCAATCCGGAGAAGCCACCTGGCGCAGCTGCACGGGTGCAGAGGCAGAAAGCGCGTCCGCGCGCGGAACTCCAGGCGGGGCCACTCCGGTGCGTTCTCCCGTGGCAGAAAGCGCATCATCGCGCGGAACACAAGGCGGGGCCACTCTGCCGTGTTCCCCCCCGCGCACGGGCCCAGGCGGGGTCCTGTCTCCATCGACACGCGCGTCTGGCGACTCGCCACCGGACGCGTGGACTCCTGACCGTGCGTCAGGCGGCACTGCGGGCGAGGCTGATTCGCCCACGGACTCCGAGCGGGGGACCAGATTCTCTGCGCCCACTGGTCCTTCACAGCAGACCGGATCCCAGCAGACCGGATTGTCTGCGCCGGCCACACCCGAAACTCAGGTTGTTTCTACTCCTCCTCGTGCACGTACTAGGTCCCAACATGGGATTTTTCGTCCTTTAATTCCTACTGATGGTACAATCAGATATGCTCATTTTAGTTCAACTGGAGAACCAGATAATCTACAAGAAGCATTAGAGGATAAGAATTGGAAAAATGCTATGGATTTAGAATATGATGCTCTTGTTAGGAACCAAACTTGGCACTTAGTTCCTTTAGAGCAAGGGAGGAATATAATAGATTGCAAATGGGTATATAAAATTAAAAAGAAAGCTGATGGCACTATAGATAGGTACAAAGCTAGGTTGGTAGCAAAGGGCTTTAAACAACGTTATGGTATAGACTATGAGGACACTTTTAGTCCAGTTGTAAAAGCAGCTACTATTCGACTAGTTTTATCTATTGCTGTCTCCAGGGGATGGAGTCTTCGTCAACTGGATGTTCAGAATGCGTTTCTTCACGGCGTTCTCGAGGAAGAAGTTTATATGAGGCAACCACCTGGATATGAGGATGGAAAAATGCCTCATCATATTTGTAGATTGGACAAGGCACTGTATGGGTTGAAGCAGGCACCTCGAGCCTGGTACTCAAGGCTAAGTGCTAAATTGCAAACACTTGGTTTTCAACCATCTAAGGGAGACACATCATTATTCTTCTACAGGAAAGGGAGAGTAACTATTTTTATGCTTATATATGTTGATGACATTATTGTTGTGAGTTCTTCTCAGGAAGCTACAACAGCCTTGCTAGCCGATTTGAGGAGTGATTTTGCCCTCAAGGATTTGGGAGAACTTCATTACTTTCTTGGTATTGAAGTTAACCGAATTAATAATGGTATATTGTTGACCCAAGAAAAATATGCATCAGATATTCTCAGGCGTGTAGGGATGACTGGATGTAAGCCCTCAAGTACACCTCTGTCCACTTCAGAAAAATTGTCATTACATGAAGGTGAGGTGTTAAGTCCTGAAGATGCAACGAGGTACAGAAGTATTGTTGGAGCCTTACAGTACATTACTTTGACTAGACCAGATTTATCCTTTTCTGTTAACAAAGTGTGTCAGTTTCTGCATGCTCCTACTTCTATACATTGGACTGCTGTGAAGAGAATCTTGAGATATCTCAAAGGCAGTATTGGCACAGGAATTAAACTGTGTAAATCATCATCTTCACTTGTTAGTGCTTTCTCTGATGCTGACTGGGCTGGATGTCCAGATGACAGGAGATCAACAGGAGGATTTGCTGTGTTTTTTGGTTCTAACCTTGTGTCTTGGAATGCAAGGAAACAGGCAACTGTGTCTAGATCAAGTACAGAGGCAGAATATAAGGCTTTAGCAAATGCTACTGCAGAAGTAATGTGGGTAGAAACATTGCTTGATGAGTTGAGTATTGAACATCCTCAAGCAGCCTGTTTGTGGTGTGACAACCTTGGAGCAACGTACCTTTCAGCAAATCCTGTATTTCATGCTAGAACTAAACATATTGAAATTGATTTTCATTTTGTTAGAGAGCGTGTAGCTCAGAAACTGTTGGATATCAGGTTTATACCAACAGGAGATCAGGTGGCAGATGGGTTTACAAAACCATTGGCAGCAAGACAGTTTCAGTCCTTCAAGTTCAATCTCAACATGGACATCTTGAGATTGAGGGAGGATGTTAGAGATATTAGCAGATAGGTTCTAGTTGTTAGTCTTCTGTTAGTTGTTGTATAGGTTCGGTATAATATAAACCGAACACGTTCCTTGTACGCTAAGTTTGTAACTCCTTGTGTATATCCCTTTGGCCAGGGTTTGGCCCTATATTAACACGCAAAGCGAGCCGAGGCAAAGGCATCGCTTCAAGCCTTCAAACCAATCTACTATACGTAGTTTTTACAACTAGTGTATGTAGAATTTCGTCATTCCCCCTGCTAGCGTGCGCCATTTATATTCCACGCGTGTACTTACAAGATCCCATTTGGAATATCCCTAAAGTTAGCATACTTACCAAATCAGCCACTCTCCATGTCTTTTCGTCACGAAATGGAGAAGAATTTATGTGCGTGTTTGTGAGCAGCAGCACGAGTTCCAGAAAGTTTGCATGCACCAGAGAGCAAAGTATATATATACGTGGAAGCAATCAAGCAACCACTAACTCGATCGTGAGATATCACTGGCGGATAAATAACTAGCACTCTATTCGTGGGCACTCGACTTATATATTGCCTCTCCATGGACTTGGAAGTCAAGAATTTGTTTGCCCTACCATTCCAAGTCACTACTCTTGAACCATTCTTTTCACATGGATTCTTTGTACCATTGGTACGATTCGATTCAACAATCATGTGGACCCACATGTCATATTTCATGTTTATAGCTAATACTTCCTCGGTCCAGTTATAAGTGGAGAGAATTCCTTATTTGGCCCTTATTTAAAATTTTGTTCCCTATTTGGCCCTAATTTTTTTCTTCCCTATTTGACACCTTAACTTCATTTTCTTCCTAATATGGCCCTATAGTGCATTCTAAACACAAATGAGGATGTAAAAAGACTCTTTTGCCACTGATGAATTTTTTAACCAAATTTCATAATAGAAGTTGAAAATAAGCATAGTACCGAAATTAATAATAGGAAGAAAACGAAAACTACATACAGGATACGATCGATGGCTTATACTACGTTCGTTCGTTCACTTAGCTTGTTTCGGAAGAAATAAATAAATGAACAGAGGAAGTGGGTCGTGCCGTTCCTACCTGCCTCGGCCTAGGCGTTGGGCCAGTAGTGGTACTGTCAGTTGGGCACTGCCGGCTGGGCTGCACGTGTCGACCAGGACCGGCTCTTCTCGAGTCCGCTTGTCCAACCATGGAAGTATGGAACTAAATTGAAGATACAAAACTGGTGTCACACAACCACGCTCCATGGCTCTACGTATATCGAAAACGGTGAAAATGAGGCAACGGGTACCAGCTGGACCAAATGGGGACAGGCAGCTCGCAGTTTTTTTTTGCTGGTTCAGTAGATGATCGACATGATGGGGAAGGGCTGTGCACGGGGGAGGATATAATTATTTTTTCCTGCATTTATGGTAAAATACACATGTTTTATTGATAATTCAATACTATAGTGAATTGGATATGTAAATTTATAATTTTGAATTGAAGATTTTAAAGTTTTATTTCTGCCTTAAAGTTCGCCCGACCTCAATTTTTCTCCCCAGGACCGGCCCTGTAGGTGAGACGACTAATGGGTAATATGTTCTGCGATTTTGATTGGATAAATGCATAAACAGGACATGTGCATAAAATACGAAGGCTTTTTTTTCTGCCGGGTTACCCCATACGTATTTCCCGGATGACCCGAAGTGTCGTCGAACCTGATTGCCCAATCCATAACATCATTAGTCTTTGCACACATATTTTTCTAAATCTAATCAGGATATTATTATGGAACAACAAGTTGTACGTAGAATGTAGTAGGTACACAATGTTTATACTACTACGTTTGGTAGTACAAGTTAAATCCTGCGTGCGCTGGTCGGTGTACTTGGCTTACAAAATGAAGGTGTCGTCATGCATCTACCTACCTACGTACCGTACTTACAGAAGGCGGCGGTACTTCGCGTCGGTCAAGCAACAAAAGCCCAACCTGGGTCCAGGGTTCTGCATGGTTACGTAGGAATGCTTAATCACCATTAGAGTAGTATACTACTACTCCTCCTCCTGCAATCGAGACGGTATCTGGCCCTCAGCGAGGCTATCAAGCTGGCCACGCATACGTAGACGAGGCCCAGGATAGACTATTTCGCACGAATGTAAACCCGACGCTCGCTCGCTTGGCTAATCCCGCACGCGGTGGGCTCTCTGTTCGTACGCCACCGCGCCGCAAGAGCGACCGTGTCGCGCGAAATCACGACGTAAAAGCACATGGCAACTTGCAAGTTCATCAATTAATAATTGACCCCTCTGCCCCGGTCTCTGGACTCACCCCGCCTCATCAAAAATATTATTATTAATTTTGGTACTATGCTTGTTTTCAACTTCTATTATGAATTTTGGTACAAAAAGTTATCAGGGGCAAAAGAGTCTTTTACATCCCCATTTGTGTTTAGAATGGACTATAGGGCCACGTTAGGAAGAAAATGAAGTTAAAGTGTCAAATAGGGAAGAAAATTTTTTTTTAGGGCCAAATAGGGAACAAGATTTTAAATAAGGGCCAAATAAGGAATTCTCTCTTATAAGTGTACATCTAGAACTCAAAAAAAATCTCAAAAACGCTTCCAATGCAATCACCTCCTCATAATCACACCACTACTCCATCCTCGGATCCCAATTTCTTGGTCCTATTCCTTGGGTACTAATTTTTTTGTTTGAAGCTTATTCCTTTTTCATGGATATTATGTATCCCATCCCATGCTTGCAGCTTTTAAATGGTTCTGAAAATCTAGCTGTCGGCATAAGCATAGTTTTTCCTTTTGGTTGCTCGTTCCGGATAAATTATATACCAGAGATTTGCTACAACGATAATAGTTCCTTATTGAAGACACATGTGTTTTTTGCAATGCTGCTCCTTTCGAGCATCTCCACCGGCACCCATCAAATATGTGTCCGGCACCCCCCTAATTGAACCCCTTTAGGACCGTTGTCCGCGATAAGTATCTCGGCTCGATTCACGAAACGCGACCGCGACGTGTCGTGTCGAGCGAGCGGCGGAGGAGGAGGAGTGCGCGAGAGGCTCTCTTCTTCTCACTCACATACAATCCATACAACACTCCACCTTATAAGATGGTGTGCAACTCCTCAAACTTCTAATGTGGTACTAAACTTCTCACTCCCACCACTCACTTGTACACATGGGCCATTTTGAGATTTCAGGATTTGTCTATTGGGCTACACATATATGGGTCCAATATTTCAGCATACACATATGGGCCAAAATATTTCGGCAATCCCCCACCAGATCTAAATGCCCATTTGAAGATTTGCCAATTCTCGCTACTTGTTTATATATTAGTGTTTCAGCAGAGACTGTTAAGTTGAATTTCCGCCTAGAATCACAATTGGGGATGGTAAGAATACGATTTTCTGGAAGGATCGGTGGGTTGGAGGGAGGAAACTCCAGGAGATAGCTCCTTCACTCCGGGGAGGAGTTAATACCAGAACTGCAAACAGACGAACGGTGGAAGAAGGCTTGAGAGAGAATCGTTGGATCTTTGACGTTAGAGGCGTCTGGTCCGAGGACATGGTTGCACAATGCATTAAGCTGTGGATTACAATTCAGGAGGTGCCACGGGACACTGCGAGAGAGGACGAGTTCAGTTGGCCGGTGGCGGCGTCAGGGAGATACTCCGCGAGCTCCACGTATTTGGCCCTAATGCAGGGGCAAATCCGCTTCCCTTTAGCAGATGGATTCTGGAAGTGCTGGGCACCTGCAAAGTGCAAGATTTTCATGTGGCTTGCCCTTTAGTACAGGATTTGGACCTCAGATAGGAGAGCTAGGCATGGATTGCAGGACCACCCAGAGTCCTGCAAGTTGTGCTTACAGGAGATTGAGACGACTGACCATATCCTCATGCGATGTGTGTACACGAGACAGGTGTGGTGGCATTGTATTGATCAGCTACGTAAACAGATTCCCGGACCGACGGTGACAGATACGCTAGAGAACTGGTGGTTGACAGTCAGAGCGAGCTTCAGAGCAAAGCAGAGGAAACCAGTGGATACTTGGATAACCCTCATAGCCTGGATGATTTGGAAGCAACGTAATGCGAGGGTGTTCAACAACACTAGGCAATTTTTCAACGAGGAGACACTAGCCGCCAAAATCCTAGAAGAGTTGAGGAGCTGGGCTCAGGCGGGAGCAGGAGTGGGAGTATTACTTCGAGAGTAGTCACGTAGGTGTGGGGTGGAGTGTGTCTGACGGCGTGTTACCTGTAACTAAGCTGTCAACATCCTGTAACTAACTCTCTATTCTTCTATAAAAATCAGGTATGCAATTGCATACCCTCGAAAAAAAATCCGCCTAGAGCCTTAAGCTACATCTATCAGCAACTTGAACAATGGACTATGCCTTGAATTGCAAGTTTTGTGCCAATAGACTCACCCAAAGTCTTAACTAGTACCTGGCTGCTAGTAGTCTACCCCGCGGGTGGAGCATATGCGTCATACTCCGTGGTCTCTTCATGAGTTTACTAGAGATCACCCAAGTCTCATAGACCTCGACGTTTACAGCCGGACTCACATAGGTGTGTTATTTGAGAATGCTCTGTAGGACAACATCTTTGCTATGAATAGCCAACATAAACACATTAAGGCATGTTGCTAACCTGCCTTACAGCTCTTTGAGAGTTATGCATCACCACTTAGATAGGGTTTACCAAGTACTCTTCTCAGTTAAACCACTAGTTTGTTCTTACCAGGTCCTAATTCACGGATCTCCGATACATAGGTTGGGTTACCACTATGGTGTAACGCTCACGGGTCTCATACCCATCTCTCTCGATGCAATATCTATCACATTACGTGATAGTCCCTTCGTAAAGAGATCTGCCAGGTTTTTGTCTGTTTGAATATACGTAACAGTAATTACTCCGGAGTTTCTCAATTTCCTGACAGACTTCAAACGTCTTTTGACGTTTCTTGATGACTTCGCATTATCCTTAGAACTAGTCACCTTGGCAATCACCGTTTGATTGTCACAGTTCATAAGGATGGCCGGTAGTGGTTTCTCAACCACCGGCAAGTCCATCAAGAGCTCACGCAGCCATTCTGCCTCAACAGTGGCTGTATCTAAAGCAGTAAGTTTTGCTTCCATGGTTGACCTCGTCAATATGGTCTGTTTACAAGACCCCCATGACACTGCGCCACCTCCAAGAAGAAATGCATATCCACTTGTGGCGTAGAGCTCATCTACATCTGAAATCCAGTTGAGTCACTATATCCCTCAAGCACAGCAGGTTGCCCTGAATAATGAATCCCATAGCTCATAGTACCATTCAGATAGCGCATGACCCTTTCAAGTGCATGCCAATGATCATTACCCGGGTTTGACATGAACCTGCTCAATTTGCTCACAGCAAAAGAGATGTCAGGCCTTGTCGCGCTCGCAAGGTACATGAGTGAACCGATTATTTGAGAGTATCTGAATTGATCTCTCGTAATCCTCTTTTTCTTTCGAAGCGTCACACTAGAATCATAAGGTGTTGGAGAGGGCTTGCTATCAATAAAGCCGAAACGGCTCAAGATCTTCTCAATATAGTGTGATTGCGTCAACGTAATCTCACTCTCATCCTTAATAAGCTTAATGTTCAGAATCATATCAGCTTCTCCTAGATCTTTCATATCAAAACACTTTGATAGAAAAGACTTGACCTCATTGATCACAATTATGCTAGTACCAAAAATCAGTATGTCGTCAACATACAAGCATAATATAACACTATAGCTCCCACCATGGCGGTAGTATACACACCTATCAGCCTCATTAATGACAAAGCCCGCAGAAGTTAAAGTTCTATCAAACTTATCATGCCATTGCTTAGGTACATGCTTCAGTCCATAGAACGATTTTAACAATTTGCACACATTTCTCTCTTCTCCTTTTACCACAAACCCATCAGGATGATCCATATAGATTTCCTCTTCCAACTCTCCGTTAAGAAAATCTGTCTTTACGTCCATTTGATGAACGATAAGACCATAAGAGGCAGCCAGGGAGAGTAGTACACGGATGGTGGTCAGTCTAGCAACAGGTGAATAGGTGTCAAATTAATCTTTGCCTTCTCGCTGGGTGTAGCCCTTGGCTACAAGCCTTGCCTTGTACTTCTCAATAGTACCATCAGCCCTTAGCTTCTTCTTGAACACCCACTTGCAGCCCACTGACTTACAACCATAATGCCGTTCTGATAATTCCCACGTCCCATTAGAAAAAATGGAGTCCATCTCATTATAGACAGCTTCTTTCCAGTCGTCTGCATCTGGAGATGCAAATGCCTCTACAATAGACGTATGAGTATTATCCACAATGTACACAATTAAATCATCACCAAAGGATTTTTCAATCCTCTGTCTCTTACTCCGTTTAGGAGCTTCATTATCATCCTTCTCAAGAATTTTCTCATCATAGGAAACATATTCTCAAAAAATGTTGCATCACGAGATTCCATAATAGTATCAACATGCATATCAGGTACCTCGGATTTAACCACTAGAAATCTATAACCAATGCTGCGATGCGCATAGCCCAGAAAGATGCAATCCACCGTCTTTGGTCCGAGTTTACGTTTCTTTGGAATTGGAACATTGACTTTCGTCAAGCATCCCCAAGTACGCAAATAAGAAAGTGATGGTTTTCTCCCAACCCACTCCTCATAAGGGGTTTTCTCTTTATTCTTGTTAGGAACTTTATTCAGGACATGACACGAAGTCAATAGAGCCTCCCCCCACCATGCATTAGATAAACCAACAGTGTCCAACATGGCATTCACCAAGTCGTTCAGCGTGCGGTTTTTCCTCTCAGCAATACCGTTTGATTGTGGCGAGTAGGGAGGCGTCCTCTCGTGAGTAATACCGTGTTCCTCACAAAATTCATCAAATACTTTAGAGAAATACTCTCCACCACGATCCGACCTAAAACTTTTGATCTTTCTCTCTAATTGATTCTCAACTTCAGCCTTATAGATTTTAAAGTAGTCTAAAGCCTCATCTTTAGTTTGCAACAAATAAACATAGCAGAATCTAGTAGCATCGTCAATCAGTGTCATGAAATATCTCTTTCCACCTTTTGTCAACACACCATTCATCTCGCATAGATCAGAATGTATGAGTTCTAGGAGTGCCAAGTGCCTCTCCTCGGCTGCCGTGTGAGGCTTCCCAGGTTGCTTAGATTGCACACAACTATGGCACTTAGAACCTTTGGCAATGGTGAAATTCGGAATTAAATTTAAACTGGATAGCCGAGACAGTAAACCAAAATTAACATGACATAAACGAGAGTGTCAAACACTAGCATCTGAATCAACATTGCCACAAATATGGTTTACTGACTTATTGCAAAAATCGGAAAGAGAAAAGCGGAACAAGCCTCCGCACTCATAGCCTTTACCAATAAGTTGTCGAAATCTCGACACAACTACTTTATTGGACTCAAACACTACTTTAAACTCATGTCTACATAGAAGGAAGCCGCTGACGAGATTCTTATTCATAGAAGGGACATGCTGCACGTTCCTCAGCTGTACGATCTTCCCCGAAGTAAACTTCAGATCTACCGTGCCAACACCACGAACAGAAGCATGTGACCCATTCCCCATTAGGACGGAAGAATCCCGTGCGACCTGATAAGAAGTAAACATAGAGATGTCAGCACACACATGGACATTAGCACCCGTATCAATCCACAAACATGGAGATTGAAAAACTGAAAGTACCATCGGTATATTACCGTACCCATCAGTGTTGCTAGCGGTCACCACGTTGACATTCTTGGAGCCTTTCTTCCCTTTCTTGTCTGCACGGTCTGGGAAGTCAACAGAAAAGTGGCCGAGCGCTCCACATGTAAAGCACTCGAGCCCAGCTTTGTTCAGCATCTTCTTCTTATTATTATTCTTAAAGGCAGTAGTGTTCACAGGGCCATTGAACTGGGGCTCATAATTCCCTTTGTTCTTGTTGTTCTTCTTGACGTGATGATTTTTCTACACCATATTGGCGCTAGAGTGCAACTCACCACCTCTCTCAGTTGTGTCCTTTGCTCAAGCTTTCTCCTCAACATCAAGAGACGCTATCAGATTTTCAACTGATATCTCCTGTTTCTTATGTTTGAGAGATGTGGCGAAACTCCTCCATGAAGAAGGCAGTTTTGCAATAATGCATCCAGCCACAAACTTATCAGGAATCACACGCTTGAGCAGATCAAACTCCTTTGCAATGCACTGCATCTCATGAGCCTGTTCGACTACAAAACGGTTATTCACCATCTTATAGTCGTTAAAGCTCTCCATGATATACAGCTCACTGCTAGCATCAGACGCACCGAATTTAGTATTCAGTGCATCCCAGAGCTCCTTAGCGTCTTCGATGTGCATATACACATCGCACAGACGTCCCTCCAGGACACTCAGAACACAGCCTCTGAAATTATTATTGGCTTCCTTGAACTTATTCTGAACATCGTCAGAAACTCCTTCAGGAAGGCCATTCATAATAATGTCCCACACTTTCATGGACTGGAGCCACAGTTGGCTTCTCAGTTGCCATCTCTTAAAGGTGATACCATTGAACCTTTCCGGTTTCATTGAATCACTTAGATGGGCCATAGTCAGTTCAGGAAAATACCTACAATTAGGTTTTTCGATTGTTGAACTATTAGGCATAATTTCCACGTTTAATTCCAGAATATAAACCATGACAAAGACAACTATTAACATGTGGAACTCGAACATACTAGATGCAGTAGACAACATGAATAACAGCAACACGATCTTCTTAAACATGTAAACATCAGACATGTTAAACAGACAGATCGGGACACAGATTCCGTATCGATCGTTGTTGATGACAACGTTGGCGATGACGGGTCGGAGTAGACGACGCTTGAGGCGGCGGTACGCAGCACCGCCCGACTTGCTAGGCAGACGAGCCGTCATGGAAGCAGCGAGCAGTCGTGCGAAGCGCTTCCCAAAAACCTAATTCGCCATCTCCCGTACAAGATCACAAAGGCGACTGGTTCCGGAGACCTGCTCTTCCGTTCGCCGGTGGACGCCGGCGCTCGGGATGGAGTAGATTACGGTGGCGGCGCAAGGAACGAGGTGTGGCAAACCTAGATTGTGTACAACACCCACGGCGCGCTTCTTTTATAGTGCGGTTGGGAAAACCCTAACGTGTGCGACGTGGGAGGCCCACGCCGCACGTCCGAGTCGGTTGCAGCACGCGATACGGGAGCGACCCGAACCACCTCAGCTATGACGCGTCTATCACGACTACGAAATCGGTTTTCCAAAACAGCAAAATAAAGATAAGTATTGTCTCGGCTCGAGGCTCGGATCACGAAACGCGATCGCGACGTGTCGTGTCGAGTCGAGACGAGCGAGCGGCGGAGAAGGAGGAGTGCGCGAGAGCCTCTCTTCTTCTCACTCACATACAATCCATACAACACTCCACGTTATAAGGTGGTTTGCAACTCCTCAAACTTCCAATGTGGGACTAAACTCCCCACTCCCACCACTCACTTGTACACGTGGGCCATTTTGAGATATCAGGATTTGTCTATTGGGCTACCCATATATGTGAGCAATATTTCAGCACACACATATGGACCAAAATATTTCAGCATCAACCACCCCCAAATTGGACCCCGATCAAACAATTGGCGAATTCATTCATTTTTACACAAAATAACGGCGATCGGCCAACGCAAGTCCGGCGATCGAATGATTGTCTCGATCAACACATGGTCGTTCAAAAGGGCACCACTCTCGGTGCATGGGAGTTCACTCTTCTTGGGTCTCGTCATCCGCTATAGCTGCCGCCTCGGCGGTATCGGCATCGTCGGCTGCTGCAGCCACCGCATCGGCCTCGGCAGCTGCAACCTCCACCACGGCCGCCGCCCTCGCCTCTCTTGCCGTCGTGTTGCGCCGCCTTTCCTCCATGAAGTAGGCCTTCTGATCAGGGCTCATGCCAGCCGTGTTGGTTGCCATGATCGAGCGCTCTTCGCCTGCCAATTGGTCTTTGGCTTTCGCCTCGGGCATGACAAGAAAGGTGTTCCACCTCTCTTTGATATCGTCGTGCATTTTCACTTTCTTCACCGCCGATGCGGCCACATCTTGCACGTACACGACCATGGCCTCTTGCACGCCGCTCGCCGACGCCGCATGCTTCGCAGCCTTCACCTTCTTGTTCCCAATCGTCCGTTCGGCACTCCTGCCCGGCATCTTGGTCTCATCCACGTCGGCGTCGCCCTCCCCTTTTTCGGCCGCCGTGAGACGCCAACTCTTCCACTTTAGGGATTCCTTGATCTTGGCCCAAACATTCATGAACTTGAATGGCTTCTTGTTGTCCATGTTGAGTGCTACGTACATCTTTTCGGCGTCCTTGAGCTACAGAAAGGCCGACATCACAATATGCAAAAAAAATGTATAAAAAGGAGCTTGGCAACAATTTGAAAGGATTTTACTTTGAGGTCGTCGGTATTTCCACTCTCGTTCCTCATCCATACTTGATCACGACAGCCATGAAACTTGTTGCACAACCCTTAAAGAACTGCCCATCGGTTATCACATCCTTTGGCATTGCGATCGGGGAGGTAGCCGCGCTGATAGTATGCCTTCCTTTTGTCGAAGTCGGCTTTGATGCGTTTCCAATACACATCACGGTTTTGTTGTGCGCCTTTGTCGGCGTCCAACGCCACAAACATTCATGACTCGGCCAACATTAGGTCCTCCTTGTCGGACCATGTCTTGCCTCGGGTACCCGGCTTCTTGACGATATCGTCGGCGTCCACATCGTGCACGTCTACTTCGTCACCGTAGGCGTTGGCGTCAGCGTGCCCAAATTGATCTTGAGAAAACCGATCGGTGTCGATGTCGGTGTCGGCGTGCCCAAAGTTGGTGGTGGAGACGCGGATAAGTTCGTGCATGGACCCCTACATCGGCAGGTCGGCGGTCAGCACACAATTCACCTGGGCAACCGGCAGCAAAGAATGCACAGTCGCAATTAATGCACGCCAGCAATGAATGTACGGCAGCAATCAAATACCTTCGCTATTTTGTTCATCATGTTGGCACCTTCTTCGCCGAACAGGTCGACCCGGGATGCCGTCTGCTCGCCGCTTGTGAACCCTGTCTAACGCAGCGCCGGTGAGGACTCGAAGAGAGCCTCCTTGTTCAAATCGATGTCGGTGCACTGCGTCGGGTCGTCTGGCAAGATCAAGAAGCGGGATTCCTGCGAGGCCTATACCTGACTAGGCTCGGTGTAGTAGCGCGGGGAAGACGGCGACGCGCTGACTGGGAGGCGGCAGACGTGGCAGTTTGGCTCAATGCCACCAGCACGTCGGCGGTCTGGTTCGTCTCCAACTACGCCTGCTGTCTCCCCGTACGCGGCAGTGTTGACGGAGGGTAGAGGCGATGGTATGCTGCTGCTGCTGCGCCGCAACTCCACCACCGCATCTGTAAGCTCCCGCTTTATCGGCAGCCTCTTCGGTGCCAAAATCAATGCCTCCGCACACGAGAGGCCGAGCTTCTTTGGACTTTTTGGCGGCATGGTGCGGGAATGCGAGGAGGCGCCGACTGTGGCGGTGGGAAAGGGAGGAAATGGAGGCAACAGTCAGCGTTTCGGTGTTCTGCGCGCCAAAATGGTGCCTTGGCAACGGTCTGTGTCACTGACGGGCGAGGGCTGCCTGTCGGGTGGGGTGACCAGTCAATGTCCGTCCCCCCAGGAAGGCCCCCAAGTTTGGCGGGTGGGCTGGGGGGCCGGACACAAATATGGCGAGTGGACACCATTGGAGGGTGTCATTGCGGCGATTTTTTCAGTCCGGACCCCCATTGGGCCTTTGGGACGGTGCCGGTGGAGATGCTCTTAGAGACCATGAAGCATTGCTGCAAAGATCATTGCCAAGCTTGGGGAGAGCCTTGGAGTTGCCTCTATCCCTAGAGAAATGGGGCTCGTAGACTCACTTTTGGAGAGGCCGCAAAAATGATAATTTTCTCGGCAATCATATCCAAACTGTAGCTCTCTTGTAGTTAACTTCTTGGCAAGACTCCCACAAAAACAAAAATCTTGGCAACATTCAAATTCTTGATTCTGGTGCGAGCGGTCTAACCTAATGGACGAGGAAGAGTCTTACATACTCAAATGCTGGAAGTGGATTACAAAATGCTAGTAAGTTCCAGAGAACAAGCCATATGTGGATCAAGAGCTTCTTCCTATAATTTGCATTTTAATTCTTGAAAAGCTTGTCATCTGTTGTAATGAAAACTGCAAGGAAATCAATGGTCCGAATGGCCTCATTGGGAACATGACACAACTTACAAGCAACCGAACAGACATGACGAATTTAGTGGGACACAAAAAACATTGCTGAAAGAGTCGGTATTGAAGCTACTTAGAATACTTGCAAGCACCAGAGGGCTTTTAGTTTTAGGTGTACAATTGTAAAAGAAGTTATCACAAAAGCCCTACCTTTAAGAAACCTTGCAGATATCTTAGATGACAGTGCGAGCAGCCAAACACTGGTGGATTTTAGTTCAAGCTAGGAGGACAATGTAACATCCCAAGTATGAAAAACACCTTTAGTATGTTTGCTTTTTGTTAATTATGTTTTGCATCTTGTCATCATAAGCTTTGCATTTGTTTTCCTTTGTTTTCCATTTGTTTTCCCTTGTTTTTCCATTTGAATTTCAAACCAAAAATTCAAATCTTTGTTTCATACTTGTTCTGTTACAATGTTTCAAATAAAACTTGCAATCAAACCAATCTTTTGTTCATAATAAACTTGAAATTAAACACTTTTAAGTTGCTTCTTTCAATTATTCAATTAATTCAAATTTCACTCAAATTCAATTAAAATACAAACAGCAACACAATTTGAAATTTTTGAAAAAACAAAAG
The DNA here is from genome assembly GCA_028641055.1 of Alopecurus myosuroides. NCBI lineage: Eukaryota > Viridiplantae > Streptophyta > Magnoliopsida > Poales > Poaceae > Alopecurus > Alopecurus myosuroides. The sequence continues at coordinate 141,165,589 of CM054063.1, forward strand.
TTTGCACATTTGTGCTGTTGCAATAATTAACCTATAACAGTTATCCCAAATTTTTAAAACACCAAAAACCCCTCAATTTTTTCTCTCCTTTTTCTTCCTTTTCTTTCGCAGCAAAAAAAAAACAGAATCAGTAAAAGCAGAAAAAAAAATAACAGAGAGGGGAGAGGGCAGGCCAGTGGGCTGAGCCCAGCCCACCAGCCACGGCCTGCGTACCCCCCTCGTCCCTTACCTCTGTACGGCGCCCATCGGAGGTGCCCACGTCGACAGGCCAAGCAGGGGACGGCCAGCGAGCACCCCCTCCTCCTTATATCCATGCACCGAGCTCCACCCCCGTGCCCTAACCTCCTCCTCCTTTCTCCCTCTCGCCATTGTCGCCTATTTCTTCCTCCTCCCTCCTCTGCATCTCTCTGCACCTCCACCGCACCACCACCGCAACTGAATTCCGGTGATCATCGGCGCCATGGACGCCACCCGGCTTGGTTAGCCACGGGAACGAGTTCCCCGCTCCGTCCGCTTCCTCCTCGACAACGCCGCTGTGGCTGAGAGCCACCGGATCGCCGCCGCCATCTCCATCCCCCTCGCCTGTCGCCGCCGTCGTCGACTGTCCCCTCGCGAGCACCTACTCCTCCCTCTGTTTCCCCCGGTGAGCACCACCTCTTTCTTTCCCTCTCTGCTGTCACGTTTCACCCGCACGCTCACAGCACAACGCACACGAGCAGCAGCAGCTCGCCGCCGGCGACCACCGTCCCTTCGGTGCAGTTTCAGCTAACTGAAACTCGCAGTTTCAGTTAACACCACGGAACTGAACCTCATACCCCCCAAGCCCCCTAACCTGACACGAAACAGAGCACATCGCACTGGTAGCGTCCCGTGCGCACGCCCACCGCGCCGCGGGTTCGAATCCCAGCCTCACGGGATTAAATCCGCCCTTTTTTGCTCCCTTGCCACGCTGTCCACGCAGGCCCACCTGCCATCGACCGTGGTTGCCACGCAGCACACACACGCGCGCCACGCAGGCGCACAGCTGGGTACTGGCCCACTGCCAGTGACCCAGGGGCCGCTCTGCTGCGTATAAAAAGTCACAGGGACCTATTCTGTAATAATTTTTCGCATCTAGGCCCCTGTAACAAATCTGTAACTAATTAAATCACAGAATAGCCCCTGTATTTAAAATTTGAATATGTTTTGCAAATCAAATCCAAATTAAATAAATAAAATATGTTTTCTGTACCAAATTTTATTCTCTACATGTTTAAAACATTTGATTACTGTTTTGAACATTTCAAATGTTTTCAAAATTCAAATTCAAACAACTCATTTCAACTTTGATTAAATTCATAGCTAATTCAAATTTAATTTAAATGGCAAATATAAAATATGTTTTTCATGCTAAATTAAACCACCTTTCCAAATATAAACTTTGTTTCATGTTTTGAATAATTAAAATTGGTTAAATAATTTAAACCTTGTTTAAATCATTTAAAATTGCTAAATTCATAACTTGGTCAAATTAAATTCTTTTTGAACATATAAAATATGTTTTCAAACCAGAAAAGTATAATCTATTCAAATATGAATCTTATTGAATGTTTTGAACAAATAAAAATTCAAATAATTTCATACTTGAATTAAATTCATTTAAATATTGTTTAAACTTGTTTAATTCATAATTAATTCATTTTAATTCCTTTTTCAACAAATGAAACATGTATTCCACCTAAAATTTTGTGTTCTTTCCAAATATGAACTTTGTTGTCTATTTTGAACAATTAAAATTTGTGAAAATAACTAATGCTTGTGTAACTCATTTAAGGAGCCAATTTTCATAACTTAATAAATAAAAATTCCAAAACTTGGTAAACCCCTTTTCAAGTTAAAGCTATTGTTATTTTCTCATTTTTCCTCATCCATGCATCATTCTAATCAACTTTCACATGATGGTTAGTTGTAGGTCAATTAATTCAACCTTAATTCATGGGCTCTTCCATATGCAATCCAAATTGCATATGGGCCCATTTAATTATGTTACCATGTCAACTAGCTTATCTTTGATGCACCAATTAAATTTTCATGCATCATCCCATGATTGTGCATTATGCCATGTTATTGATTGTTTGTCTCTCTGCATTGTTTGTTTGCTTCTTCCCGAATAGACGACGACGCTGAGACAGACGAGGTTTACGACACTACTTCTGAGGAGTTAGCTCAGTACCAGGCTACTGAGTTTGCAGGCAAGTATTCACTCACATGAACCATTGTGTCCTTTCCACACTGGATATCGATACTTTCCGTTGTCTATTCTGCTAGCCTTTAGATTCGTTGCTTGTGTTCCGATCCTATCACATGTTATCCTGTAACCCTGATATAGCCTCACCTCCACATCTATAACCCTGTTGCTTGTTGCCTGTGTCTTACTAGTATGCTTAGGGTTGTTTATGCTCGAGTCTGATGTCCGTTATTCCTGTTACCATATTTATTATGTTCTGGGGGCTCGATGTTAAACAACAACCTGTTAATGTTTGAGGTAATGCTAATTTGATGATAAGGCACCGGCAGGAGGCCGGGTATGGTTTTGAGGCCAGGTAGGGTCTTGTCTACTGATCCATGATGAGCGCGCTAACCGCATGTGGGAAGCGTGTATGGGCGCCCCCCTCAATTTGATTCGATTCGCATCTCGTCCAAATCGTCTCATTTAGTTCGGGTTTTCCATTTGCCGCATGCATATGCATGTGCGAACCCGAGGCCAGGGTGGAACTTTTGTAGTCGGCATTTAGGGAGACACGTTCTTAGAGTGCTATGAGGGTCCCCTTTTCTTCGTGGGGCTTGATTATCCGTGCGCTCAATTGCACGGGGTTCTTTGGGTTTGATGCGAAAAAGAGTTGGGTTGTGTTGAGTGCCTCGCTTGGTGGAAGTGCATTTCCATCTGGCGGGGTATTCTTACGTGTACGGCCAAATTGGTGCATCCCTGCAGGGTTAAATCTTCTCGAGAAGCCGTGTTGTCCGCGGTTATGGATGACTTGGTGATAGGGCTGGCTAACAAGGATTAGACAACTTACACCTAATTACTAATAATTTGTCTAGTAATAGGCTTATTGACACAATAACCTGAACCATCATTAATCCAACTGTGTGAGTTATCCTCAGATTGCTTCTTTGGATAAGGGGCGAGATCCAGGATGGGTTTGTTTGAGGGTAGTGGTAGTTGGTTCCGATACGCTATCTTATCCCCTTCTTTTAGCCGGAAGTTGTAGCGTGTTTCTGTAGTTGGTTAGAGCAGCCTGCTGCCGCACTTTTGTATCACCTATTCTTTCGTTGAACCCAAAGCATCTGTACTTGGTGTTGCCGGGTACACTTTGGTATCTTGTGAGTCTTGCTTGCCAGTACTTGTCTGTACTGACCCCTTTGGGGCTGTGGTTTCCGCAGGCTACGTTTCCGAGGATCCCCGTGGTGGCTACTACGTGGAGTATGACGAGGCTGCTGATGAGTAGATAGCGGACCCGGGCAGGATCCGAGACATCATGGATGGGCTCCGTCTTTTCGTTTCCGGCCTCTTAGGCCCGTTTGGTTCTTTTCTGTACTCAGACACTTTGGATGCTTCCGCTGTGATGTAATGATGAATTGTTGGGACATGTGTCCTCTGGATGATTGTATTTGCTATCTCTGCTCTAGTGAGAGCTATTTGCAACTTATTTCAATCTTTTGTGTCTTAGAGATATGTTGTGATATCACTTGTTCAAATGCCGTTGACGTACCATGTGTGTATGTTATGAAGTACGTCAATGGAAGTAGTCGGATTTCTATGGGATGGTTTATGCAGACGATGGATAGTAGAGAATGGTTGTCACACGTTTACGTGTTGGCCTGCTCACATTGAGATGCGGGTGCCGGTATTCCCCGTAAACCATTTATCTACTGTTTAGCGGGCTGTGAGTATCCTCTAGAAGTCCGGGTGCGACAAATGGTATCAGAGCCTGTCTGCCTGTAGGATCCCTTTTACTGGTCGCAGTTGAGTCTAGAAACTATTTTGTAGCTATATAGGAAAAATGAAACGTGAGAGTAGGAATTCTGTTCTTTTATTTCTTTCCCCACCCACCCTCCCTTTTCTGGTAAGGAAGTGCAACGTTGTTTTCTCTTCTCATCTAAACTTTCAAGTTAGGATTTCACGTATCCTGGTTTCTCTAGGATAGTTATATCTACTAGACCATAGGAATGGAGGTGGTTGTGACATGATTTATCATGTTGCCTACTCACGATTGAGAACGGAGGCGTGTAAGCCCCGGAAGCAGATCCTCTATTCCTTAAGCAGTAGATATTGATCCTTTAGAAGCCCGGATGGGTTTTCCGTAGTACCTCAGGAGTGTTTGGTCTCGTGTTTCCCCAATGTTGCTTCAATATCCTGTTCTTCTCAACATCCTTTTCGTCCGTTGAAACCTTGTTGTTGCTTGCCACTTCAGTTCTTCTACCGTCGTCTAATCAAAACTTCCCCATCATCTGCAGATGGATCTCAGGTTCTACCCGCAGGTGGTTCGTATGACTCGTTGCGAGAGCACTGCCGGTTATCCGGAGATGCTGAGAGACATGGTCACTTTTCTGGGGTTCCGTTGGGCACCAGAGTACCAGGTCTACGAGCAGCAGCGAGAGTTTGACCAGACCTACTACCAGGCTATCGTCTACATTCTGTCAGATGATGGCATGAGCGTAGTCCACCGCTACGAGGCAGTAGGTTCCACAGTGGATATGGCTGTGCAGCAGGCAGCGTATGTGAGTCTCACCGTCCTTCGTGCTGACTACTGGGGATTTGACGATTCTATCTATCGCCACATCCCCCGTGGTTACATCACTTCGGAGGGAGCTCACTTCACTCTCTACGACAACTTGGATGTTTACGAGCATGATAACTCCAGGCTGCACACCACCGCTCAGTTTGTGAGACACAGTGACGCAGTTGCCAGCACACTGTCTCAGGAGTTGGCTTCAGTCAGAGAGCGGCTCTACCTTGCCTTGACTCGTCTCGCGACGTACACCACAGACTTTGTTGGAGACGAGCGCTTTGCACGTTTCGATCAGCCAGTTGGTCGTCGTCTGCCAGATGCTGGAGGTTACGAGCCGATCAGAGGTCCACTCCTTAACCTCGGTGCTGGTTACACTGGGATTCCACGCTTTGGAGCACAGGGAGTCGACGCTATGTACTTCACCACACCTAGAGTCGCTCTCAGACCACGTCAGATCTACGTGGATCGTCGTTCTACATACTTTCGTGGGCGTGCTCCTCACCGTACCTCTCGCCGTACTCCTAGCCGCCGTCCTGCGTGATGATCATGGGAGTACCGATGTATCCGTTCTTAGCTATGTTTAGTTATCCTTTGGCATTCGAACCATTTATGGTGTGTTGGATATTCTGATGTATTTGAACATGTGATGATGTACCTGTTGGTTATCTATTCATGCGTCGGAATAATCTCTCTTTCGGTTTCCAAGTCTATCCTTTTCTGTTGTTGTGCTAAAATGCATTTCCATTCAGGATGCCGCCAACAAGGAACAACGCGCCTGAGCCACCGCCAATCGCGGAGCTGTTAACTCAGATGACCCAAGTCATGGCGCAGATGGCCCAGTTTCAGACTAATCAGCACAACAACCAGACAGCTCCACGGGTCAGCATCAAGGAGTTCCTCAGTCTGGGTCCGAGAGCTTTCGTGGCCACACGCGAGCCTCTGGACGCTGATGACTGGATCCGTGAGATAGCTAAGGCTCTGGAGATTGCTCACGTTGCTGAGGAAGACAAGGTCAAGTATGCCTCCTATCTGCTGAAGGGCCAGGCAGCTACTTGGTGGGAAAACTTCCAGGCCATGAGAACTGGGATACGAGTCACGTGGAATTGTTTCAAGGAAGCCTTCCTGAAGCACCACATTCCAGATGGTCTCATGGAAAGGATGCGTGAAGAGTTTTGCTCACTCAAGCAGGGCAAGTTGGACGTCATCGTCTATCAGAGTGAGTTCAACCGCCTCGCTCGTTACACTGGTGATGAGGTGTCCACTGAGGCTAAGAAGATGGCAAGGTTCCGCAGAGGTTTTAACCCGGAACTCAAGTATGCCCTTACCAATGTCAAGGCCAACAGCTTCGAGGATCTCGTTAACACCGCGATCAATGAAGAAAATGGGCGCAAGGCGTTCGAGGAGTCTCGCAAGCACTCGCGTGAGGGTGGTTCCTCCTCCAACATGACCAACCCTCCGCAGAAGCGCCGCATCTGGGTACCAAATGGTGCTGTCACTCGGGCTCCATATGCCCAAGCTTCTCCAGGCTTTGCTCCCCGCCCACCCAACCCTGCTCAGATGCATGATCAAAGGGTTTCGATGGGGCAGCCAAGGCCAGGGCCTCCTCGCGTCGTCACTTGCTACAAGTGCAAGCAGACGGGACACTACGCTGACAAGTGCACGCAGAGGCAGCTACCTCCACCACCACCTCGTCCCAACAAAAACCAGGCAATGGTGCGCGCTCCCCCGCCTAAGGCCTTCAACTCCAACAACAGGCCTGTCGGGAGGACCGCAAGGGTGAATCATGTCAAGATCGACAAAGCTGAGGAAGCTCCTGACGTCGTTCTCGGTATATTACCCGTAAACTCTTTTCCAGCTAAAGTGTTGTTTGATACCGGAGCATCGCATTCTTTTGTGTCAAAAACATTTGCCACAACAAACAACCTAATTGTGGTTCCACTAAGCAATCAAATCACTGTTCACTCCCCGGGATCTCAAATGTTGACTTCCAAGATAAGTAAGGACAATCAAATCCTAATTGGAGGCCACATTTTCCTTGCCTCTCTCATGTTGCTGGGAAGTTCTGACATTGATGTCATTCTTGGTATGGATTGGCTGAAAGCTAATAAAGCAAGGATTGACTGTGCTCAAAAGTCAATAACTCTGTTCCACCCTTCTGGCCAGATAGTCTATTATCCACATGAATCAAGTTCCTTTCAGCTATGCACCCTCGATGCAAAACCTCTACCTTCACTTGAAAATGTTCCGGTGGTTTGCGAATTCCCTGACGTCTTTCCAGAAGAGTTGCCAGGGATGCCTCCGGACAGAGCTGTTGAGTTCGTGATCAAACTTGAGCCAGGTACTGCTCCAATCTCTAAGCATCCTTACAAGATAGGAACTCCCGAGCTGAAGTTGTTGAAGGAACAAATTGACATGTACATGGAAAAAGGTTACATTCAACCTAGTTCCTCGGCTTGGGGTTGCCCAACTCTGTTTGTTGCGAAGAAGGATCACACAAAGAGACTCGTTGTTGATTATCGTCCTCTTAACGAGAAAACCATCAAAAACAAGTATCCAATTCCTCGTATCGATGATCTTTTTGATCAACTTGCTGGAGCCTCAATATTCTCCAAGTTGGACTTGAGAATGGGTTACCATCAAATAAAGATCAGAAAAGAGGATATTCCAAAGACAACCTCCACCACTCGCTACGGTCTATATGAATGCACCGTCATGTCCTTTGGTCTCACCAATGCACCGGCGACATTCTCTCGACTCATGAATTCTGTATTCCATTAATACCTCGACAAGTTCGTTGTGGTATATCTTGATGACATTCTTGTCTACCCAAAATCCGAGGAAGAGCATGAAGAACATCTTCGTCTCACTCTCATGAAGCTTCGCGAGCATCGTCTTTATGCCAAGTTCTCCAAATGTGAGTTCTGGATCTCAGAAGTTGCTTACCTTGGTCATGTCATCTCAGCCAAGGGCATAGCCATTGATCCAGAAAAGGTTAAAGCAATTGTTGATTGGAAACCTCCAAAGACGGTGAAGCAAGTAAGAAGTTTTCTTGGCTTGGCTAGCTATTGCCGTCGCTTCGTCCAAAACTTCTCCAAGATTGCCAAACCTCTCACTGATCTCACAAAGAAGGACAAGAAGTTCGTCTGGTCTCCACAATGTGATGAAAGTTTCAATCTCCTGAAGACTAAGCTCACTTCTACACCAGTTCTGGTTGGCCCAGATCCTACCAAACCTTTCCAAATATTCTGTGATGCTTCTCTCCAAGGTCTAGGTGCAGTTCTTATGCAAGAACGTCAAGTTGTGGCTTATGCTTCACGTCAGTTGAACACACATGAGCTCAACTATCCCACTCATGACCTTGAACTTGCAGCAGTTGTGTTTGCCCTCAAGAAATGGAGACAATACTTGTTGGGTAATCGCACTGAAATCTTTTCCGATCATAAGAGTCTGAAATACATCTTCACTCAACCAGATCTAAACCTTAGGCAAAGGAGATGGATTGAAAAGATTAAGGACTTTGATCTTACCATTTCTTACACTCCAGGCAAGGCTAATGTTATGCCCGATGCTCTCAGTCGCAAGTCGTATTGCAATAATCTCATGATCATGGAAAGCCAACCTCCTCTTCATGAAGAATTCCAGAAGCTCAATCTTGGTCTTGTTCCTCAAGGCTATCTTGCGAACTTGACAGCCAGTCCAACTCTCGAGGACAAGATTTGTTCTGAAAAACTTCGTGATGCTGAAATCAAGAAGATGGTAGAACACATCAAAGAAGGCAAGGAGAAATTTAAGTCATTCTCAATTGATGACAAGGGAACTGTGTTCTTCGAAGGACGCATTGCAGTTCCTCAAGTTCAAAGTCTCAAAGATGTCATTCTCAAGGAGGCTCATGAAACTCCTCTCTCCATACACCCTGGAAGTACAAAGATGTACCATGATCTCAAGACACTGTATTGGTGGCCTAGCATGAAACGTGAAATTGCTCAATACGCTTCTGAATGCGACGTTTGTCAACGTGTTAAGGCAGTTCATCAGAAAACAGCCGGTCTTCTCCAACCTCTGAAAATCCCTGAGTGGAAGTGGGACATGATTGAAATGGACTTCGTCACTTGTTTTCCAAAGTCCAAGAGGGGCAACGATGCAATCTTCGTTGTCATTGATCGACTCACTAAGGTAGCTCACTTCTTTCCTGTTAAAGAGACAATCTCAGCTAGCCAGTTAGCAGAGCTCTACACAGCAAAGATTGTTCCCCTTCATGGTGTTCCATTGGAAATAAGCTCAGACCGTGGAAGCATCTTCACTTCTCATTTCTGGAAAAGCTTTCAAGAAGCCTTGGGCACCAAACTTCTGTTCAGCACAGCCTACCATCCTCAGTCTCAAGGGCAAGTCGAAAGAGTCAATCAGATTCTCGAGGATATGCTCAGAGCATGTGGTCTCTCTTTTGGCATGAAATGGGAGGAATGTCTTCCTTATGCTGAATTCTCCTACAACAAAAGCTTCCAGGCAAGCCTAGGCATGGAACCATTTGAGGCTCTCTATGGCCGCAGATGCAGGAGTCCAATCAATTGGTCTGGAGCTGGTGAACGTTCACTCTTAGGCCCTGACATTGTCAAGGAAGCCGAAGAGAAAGTTCGCATCATTCGTGACAATCTCAAGATTGCTCAGTCTCGTCAGAAGAGCTACTATGACAGCAAGCACAGGGATATGATCTATGCACCTGGTGACAAAGCATATCTCCGTGTAACTCCCCTCAGAGGCACTCATCGTTTTGGTGTCAAAGGAAAGCTTGCACCAAGATATATTTTCCCTTTCAACATTCTCTCAAGGCGTGCAGAAAATGCCTATCGTTTTGAACTTCCAGAAAAGCTATCCAAGGTGCACGATGTGTTTCACGTGTCACAGCTCAAGAGGTGTTTCAAAGATCCAGATCGTGCAGTTGATCATGATTCCATTGAACTGCAAGAAGATCTATCTTATGAAGAGCATCCTGTTCGCATTCTCGATGAGACCGAGCGTAAAACTCGCAACAACAGCACCAAGTTCTTGAAAGTGCAGTGGTCTCATCATTCCGATAAAGAGGAAACGTGGGAGACCGAAGAGGATCTTCGCAAGAAGTATCCGGACCTTTTCTCTTCTCAGTAGGAATCTCGGGGCGCGATTCCTTCAGGGGGGGGCGTTTTGTAACATCCCAAATATGAAAAACACCTTTAGTATGTTTGGTTTTTGTTAATTATGTTTTGCATCATGTCATCATAAGCTTTGCATTTGTTTTCCTTTGTTTTCCATTTGTTTTCCCTTGTTTTTCCATTTGAATTTCAAACCAAAAATTCAAATCTTTGTTTCATACTTGTTCTGTTACAATGTTTCAAATAAAACTTGCAATCAAACCAATCTTTTGTTCATAATAAACTTGAAATTAAACACTTTTAAGTTGCTTCTTTCAATTATTCAATTAATTCAAATTTCACTCAAATTCAATTAAAATACAAACAGCAATACAATTTGAAATTTTTGGAAAAACAAAAGTTTGCACATTTGTGCTGTTGCAATAATTAACCTATAACAGTTATCCCAAATTTTTAAAACACCAAAAACCCCTCAATTTTTTCTCTCCTTTTTATTCCTTTTCTTTCTGTGCAAAAAAAAACAGAATCAGTAAAAGCAGAAAAACAAAAAAAAAATAACAGAGAGGGGAGAGGGCAGGCCAGTGGGCTGAGCCCAGCCCACCAGCCACGGCCTGCGTACCCCCCTCGTCCCTTACCTCTGTACGACGCCCATCGGAGGTGCCCACGTCGACAGGCCGAGCAGGGGACGGCCAGCGAGCACCCCCCTCCTCCTTATATCCATGCACCGAGCTCCACCCCCGTGCCCTAACCTCCTCCTCCTTTCTCCCTCTCGCCGCCGTCGCCTATTTCTTCCTCCTCCCTCCTCTGCATCTCTCTGCACCTCCACCGCACCACCACCGCAACTGAATTCCGGTGATCATCGGCGCCATGGACGCCACCCGGCCTGGTTAGCCACGGGAACGAGTTCCCCGCTCCGTCCGCTTCCTCCTCGACAACGCCGCTGTGGCTGAGAGCCACCGGATCGCCGCCGCCATCTCCATCCCCCTCGCCTGTCGCCGCCGTCGTCGACTGTCCCCTCGCGAGCACCTCCTCCTCCCTCTGTTTCCCCCGGTGAGCACCACCTCTTTCTTTCCCTCTCTGCTGTCACGTTTCACCCGCACGCTCACAGCACAACGCACACGAGCAGCAACCACGAGCAGCAGCAGCTCGCCGTCGGCGACCACCGTCCCCTCGGTGCAGTTTCAGCTAACTGAAACTTGCAGTTTCAGTTAACACCACGGAACTGAACCTCATACCCCCCAAGCCCCCTAAACTGTCACGAAACACTTGCAGCAGCGCACTGGCTAGCGTCCGTGCGCACGCCCACCGCGGCGCGGGTTCGATCCCTCGCCTCGCGGATTAAATCCGCCCTTTTTTGCTCCCTTGCCACGCTGTCCACGCAGGCCCACCTGCCATCGACCGTGGTTGCCACGCAGCACACACACGCGCGCCACGCAGGCGCACAGCTGGGCACTGGCCCACTGCCAGTGACCCAGGGGCCGCTCTGCTGCGTATAAAAAGTCCCAGGGGCCTATTCTGTAAGTACTTTTTCGCATCTAGGCCCCTGTAACAAATCTGTAACTAATTAAATCACAGAATAGCCCCTGTATTTAAAATTTGAATATCTTTTGCAAATCAAATCCAAATTAAATAAATAAAATATGTTTTCTGTACCAAATTTAATTCTCTACATGTTTAAATCATTTGTTTACTGTTTTGAACATTTCAAATGTTTCCAAAATTCAAAGTCAAACAACTATTTCAAATTTGGTTAAATTCATAACTAATTCAAAATTAATTTAAATGGCACATATAAAATATGTTTTCCATGCTAAATTGAACCACCTTTCCAAATATAAACTTTGTTTCCTGTTTTGAATAATAAAAAATTGGTTAAATAATTTAAACCTTGTTTAAATCATTTAAAATTGCTAAATTCATAACTTGGTCAAATTAATTCCTTTTTGAACATATAAAATATGTTTTCAAACCAGAAAAGTATAAACTTTACAAATATGAATTTTATTAAATGTTTTGAACAAATAAAAAATTCAAATAAATTCATACTTGAATTAAATTCATTTAAATCTTGTTTAAACTTGTTTAATTCATAATCAATTCATTCTAATTCCTTTTTCAACAAATGAAACATGTATTCCACCTAAAATTTTGTGTTCTTTCCAATTATAAACTTTGTTATCTATTTTGAACAATTAAAATTGGTGAAAACAACAAATGCTTGTGTAACTCATTTAAGAAACCAGAATTTCATAACTTAATAAATAAATTTCCAAACTTGGTAAACTTCATTTCAAATTGAATCTATTGTTGTTTTCTCATTGTTTTCCTCATCCATGCATCATTCTAAACAACTTTCACATGATGGTTAATTGTAGATCATTTAATCCAACCTTAATTCATGGTGCTTTCCATATGCAGTCCAAATTGCATATGGGCCCATTTAATTATGTTACCATGTCAACTAGCTTATCCTTGATGCACCAATTAAATTGTCATGCATCATCCCATGATTGTGCATTATGCCATGTTATTGATTGTTTGTCTCTCTGCGTTGTTTGTTTGCTTCTTCCCGAATAGACGACGACGCTGAGACAGACGAGGTTTACGACACTACTTCTGAGGAGTTAGCCCAGTACCAGGCTACTGAGTTTGCAGGCAAGTATTCACTCACATGAACCATTGTGTCCTTTCCACACTGGATATCGATACTTTCCGTTGTCTATTCTGCTAGCCTTAAGTTTCGTTGCTTGTGTTCCGATCCTATCACATGTTATCCTGTAACCCTGATTTTGCCTATCCTCCACACCTATAACCCTGTTGCTTGTTGCCTGTGTCTTACTAGCATGCTTAGGGTTGTTTATGCTCGAGTCTGCTGTCCGTTATTTCTGTTACCTTATTTATTATGTTCTGGGGCTCGATGTTTAAACAACAACCTGTTAATGATTGAGGTAATGCTAATTTGATGATAAGGCACCGGCAGGAGGCCGGGTATGGTTTTGAGGCCTGCTAGTGTCGAACTCAGGAAAAGTCTTTGTCCTCTAGATCCATGATGAGCGCGCTAACCGCATGTGGGAAGCGTGTATGGGCGCCCCCCTCAATTTGATTCGATTCGCATCTCGTCCAAATCGCCTCATTTAGTTCGGGTTTTCCATTTGCCGCATGCATATGCAGGTGCGAACCCGAGGCCAGGGTGGAACTTTTGTAGTCGGCATTTAGGGAGACACGTTCTTAGAGTGCTATGAGGGTCCCCTTTTCTTCGTGGGGCTTGATTAGCCGTGCGCTCAATTGCACGGGGTTCTTTGGGCTTGATGCGAAGAAGAGTTGGGTTGTGTTGAGTGCCTCGCTTGGTGGAAGTGCATTTCCATCTGGCGGGGTATTCTTACGTGTACGGCCAAATTGGTGCATCCCTGCAGGGTTAAATCTTCTCGAGAAGCCGTGTTGTCCGCGGTTATGGATGACTTGGTGATAGGGCTGGCTAACAAGGATTAGACAACTTACACCTAATTTAATACTAATGTTGACTAGTAATAGATCTTATTGACACAATAACTTGACCCTTCACTAATCCAACTGTGTGAGTTATCCTCGGATTGCTTCTTTGGATAAGGGGCGAGATCCAGGATGGGTTTGTTTGAGGTTAGTGATAGTTGGTTCCGATACGCTATCTTATCCCTTTCTTTTAGTCGGAAGTTGTAGCGTGTTTCTGTAGTTGGTTAGAGCAGCCTGCTGCCGTACTTTTGTATCACCTATCCTTCCGTTGAACCCAAAGCATCTGTACTTGGTGTTGCCGGGTACACTTTGGTATCTTGTGAGTCTTGCTTGCCAGTACTTGTCTGTACTGACCCCTTTGGGGCTGTGGTTTCCGCAGACTACGTTTCCGAGGATCCCCATGGTGGCTACTACGTGGAGTATGACGAGGCTGCTGACGAGTAGATAGCGGACCCGGGCAGGATCCGAGACATCGTGGATGGGCTCCGTCTTTTCGTTTCCGGCCTCTTTGGCCTATTTGGATCTTGTCTGTACCCAGACACTGTGGATGCTTCCGCTGTGATGTAATGATGAATTGTTGGGACATGTGTCCTCTGGATGATTGTATTTGCTATCTCTGCTCTAGTGAGAGCTATTTGCAACTTATTTCAATCTTTTGTGTCTTAGAGATATGTTGTGATATCACTTGTTCAAATGCCGTTGACGTACCATGTGTGTATGTTATGAAGTATGTCAATGGAAGTAGTCGGATTTCTATGGGATGGTTTACGCAGACGATGGATAGTAGAGAATGGTTGTCACACGTTTACGTGTTGGCCTGCTCACATTGAGATGCGGGTGCCGTATGCCCCGTAAGCCATTTATCTACTGTTTAGCGGGTTGTGAGTATCCTCTAGAAGTCCGGGTGCGACAGACAACTGCCCCTCCCCCTAGCTTTGCAAAAATTGTGAAAATAATTTCTATGGGGATATTACCCCCACCACCTCCCCCCCCACAACATTGATAATTTATCTTTCGCCCCCTCATCTATTTCTGTCAAGCTCCGCCACTACGGCCAAGTACTTAAGGAGCACACAACTATTTTAACTAGACTTCTTGCCATGGATACTGCCACAAGGGAGCGGATCGGGCACACCGGAGATATCATTTCAAGATTGATGCATGCATTTCTCAAGCAAGGTTTGGATCATTCGTTAGGAATGCTAGACATGCAAACAGTGGAAATGTTAGTAGTGGAGAGTCGTCAATCCTGGAATTTACAACTATGATCTTTCGAGGAAAAGATACATACCTGCACAATGCTGAAATACAAGAAGAGGCTAGGGACAATCCCTCCTCTTTGGAAAAAAAAAACCGCAATAAGCTTGATGCTGAATTTCTGTAATCCTAACAACATGAAGGGACTCTCTGATATCGTGCCAATGGTACGATGGGCCCTCCCAATGTTAGCGGTGGATGATGGTGTGAAATCACACTCGTTGGGAAACCCCAAGAGGAAGGTATGATGTATAGTCCGGCAGAATATTCCCCCACTTAAGGAACACGGGTGATCAATCCAATAGAACTTCAAAGTCTCTCACTAGGTTGCTTTCTATCTAGCGCTTTAACAAGCGTGGACCTGCACACAAACACAAACCTTCTTTTGCTCCCAACTTTTTGAGAAGGTTGTCAATATTCCCGTCTTGCTGAAAACTAGAGAATTAATTGTATTAAATGGTTGGAGATATTAAATAAAAACGTGACATCGATCAAGTGATGATGAAAGCAAGTTAACAAGGTTGTAATCAATGAGGAAAATAGGACCGAGGGCCATAGTTTCACTAGTGGTGTCTCTCCTAAGAACAACAAACATGCTGAGTAAACAAATTACAACTGGGAAATTGATAAATCATGAGCGCATAACAATATTATTATGACAAAATATAGTTCATGACTTATAACATTATAGGAATTACATCAAGATAAATAGACCGCCATCCAACATCATTTATTGCTAAAAGTCCACCTCGAGACAGAAATCCATCAAATCTTGCTGGTATTAAGTTGCAACAACGAAATGATTACTTGTGTGTAACAGACAAATGCAATAAGAATAATACGTAATGTAAGCAATAATCCTCATTCGTATAAAATAACACCGTTGTTTTCTCCATGGTTGCAACAACACATCCTCCACCCGTCATGTTTCTATCACTCGAGCACAGATGCAAAGGAGGCATGAACCCACTATCTAGTATATAAACCCTCTCTTGGAGGTGCATACAATAACTTGGCAAAGGCAATCATACACATCAGAGAGCATTGCAAGACAATATTAAAACTCTCTAACGATACAAGTGAAGCACTCAGAAAGACATGAACAATGTAATCATAATTTCAATGGTTCGTCGGATCCCAGCAAACACAACATGTAGCAATTACATAACAGTTATCTTGATCATGTAGGGTAGCTCACAAGATCTAAACATGGTGGCACAAGGAGGAGACAACACCATCTAGCTGCTGCTATGGACCATAGCCCCAGGATGAACTACTCACGCATCTTTCTGGAGGCAATCATGGCGATGTAGAGGCCTCCGGTGACGATCCCCCTCTCTCGCAGGGTGCCAGAGCAGGACTCTAGAAGCCCTATATTGGAATTTTAAGGTGATGGCCCCTCTGTATCTGTTTCGTGTAAATCTCTCCATCCCCAAAATTTTAGGGTTAAAGGCAACTGATAGGCAAAGAGGCGGCGTGAGGCGGTGGCCAGGGCCACGACGGGCCCACCAGGCACTGCCTATGGGGGACCCGCACCTGGTACCCCCATGGTGGCCCCCGGATCCCCTCCGACTCTCCTTTGGACTCTATCTTTGTTCCGGAAAAAAATGACTTCCATGGATTTTTAGGACTTTTGGAGAATATTTTCTTCAGAACTTTCTAAAACATAAAAACAACAGAAAATAGAAACTGGCTCACGACATCTTGTTAATTGGTTAGTCCATGAAATCATCTAAAAATAAAGTCAAACATGTACAAGAACATGCAAGAGCACAAAGAAAACAAGCATGGAGCATAAAAAATTGTAGATACGTTTGAGATGCATCAGCATCCCTAAGGTTAACCATCACACTTTTAGTACTCGTAACTCATAATAAAATAACTCTGATGTATCAAACCGAATATAACAATGAAGCACGTCATCAACTAACATAATGTAGATGGATGTTGTGTGGCAATATATTTCGGAACGACTATGGAAATGTCGTGGTAGGTAGGTATGGTGGTTGTTTTGAGGAAGATATATGGGCTTATGTGTAGGAGAACATGATGAAGTCCTCCCACGGGGTTTGGATGTACTGGCGAATTATGCTCCTACTCTCGATGTGAAAAAGGGCAATGCAAAGCACCATAGAGGCTAGCAAATATGGTTAGTGGAAATGCTAGAAAACCGAAACTTAACTTGAATAAAAAAGAACTCGCAAGTTTAAATATTCCAGCTAGCAGTATGATCTTGAAAGAAATAGAATATCACTCTAAGAGGTTCCGTGGAAATGACAAGTCACTATTGGCTACCCTGACCTTAGCGCGTAACAAAAATTATCACGGTTCCTATCCACATTGGAAATCATATACCATCGTACTTTAAACTGATTATTCAAGTATGGCACGGTTTCAAAATTTTAGACCAACCATTACTTTATTTTACCAAACCAACAAGTTTACCCATTAATCATATTAATATCTCAAAACTAAAACGATGATCCAAGTGAAACAATTTAATGATCTACAAGATTATGCAGTTTTTCTCATACCACTACCACATGCATGACAATTTTCTTTCCAATCAATTCGAAATAGATCCCCAAAAAAATATTCAATAAAGACTAGAGATCTAATAATATCTAAATATAATAAACAAACAAGCTCTGAACAAAGTAAGCAAGAAAAACAAGAGCTAAAAACAACAGTAGCAAAAACTGAACACTCACAAAGTAATACGAGCGAAAACTAGAGTGTTCTAAACAATAATAATGGAGTGTGTATATCCCCAACATAGAATGATAGTATCCAACCAAGCTTTGACGCTTGTACTTCTTGGATATTTCTTGGGGGTGACATGGGCATCCCCAATCTTGAGCTTTTGTCCATCCTTCGTCTTCTCATATCATCATCCTCTCCTTGCACTTGAAAACTTCCTCCACATAAAACATCTCACAATCTTCATTAGCCAGGGTAGTGCATCAAATAAATAAATCCACTTCGTTCAGTTTCAACAGAAGAAAAACAATTAATTAAACATTATATACTGTCACAAATTCTTTCGAAGCTCTCCCAATCAAGAGAATACAAAAAGAAAAATATTAAGAGGCAAATGCAAACAAAGGCAGAAATTTGTCAAAACAAAATTGACTGTAAAGATGAATTTTTTTAGGCACTTCCGTACCTCAAATCAAAAAGTGGTCTACTTATTGAAGTTAGATAGCATCCTGGGGCAACCACCTGATATTTTCCGAATTTTATCGCACTCTGGCTGAGAGATACACATTTTTTGACGAGGCAAAAAATCTGGATAGAAACCAGCAAGTTGCACTTCTTCTTAAATAGAGGTTACTCTTGGCACAAAAACAAAATAAACAGGATAAAACGAGGTTATTACAGAGATAACAACTTGAAGTACTCACAGAAAACAAAAGAAAACAAAAAGAAAATAAGATAAAACTAGGTGGCTTGCCTTCCACAAAGCACTTTTCTTTAACGCCTTTTAGCTAGACAAAAAGTAAGAATCAAGTATTATCAATAAGACCATCATCAAGATCATCAAAAGTTTCTTCAATAGTGCAACTAGTAATTCAAATAGGACTCCATGAATTTAATGTCACACCCGGACTTCTAGAGGATACTCGCAGTTCCGTTGAACAGTAGTTGATTGGATTACGGGGCTTACCGGCACCCGCATCTCTTACGAGTAGGCCAACACACGTATGTGTGACAACCAACCCCTACTGTTCCTCGTCTACGTAAACCATCCCATAGAAATCAGGATACTACCATTGACGTACTTCATACCATACACACATGGTACATCAACGGCGTTTAACAGAACGATAGCACAACATATCTCTAAGACACAAATAAATAGAAATAAGTTGCAAATAGCTCTCACTAGAGCAGAGATAGCAAATACAATCATCCAGAGGACACATGTCCCAACATATCATCATTACAACACAGCGAAAGCATCCAAAATGTCTGAGTACAGACAAGATCCAGATAGGCTTAAGAAGCCGGAAACGAAAAGACGGAGCCCATCCACGATGTCTCGGATCCTGCCCAGGTCCGCTATCTACTCGTCAGCAGCCTCGTCAAACTCCACGTAGTAGCCATCACGGGGATCCTCGTAAGCGTAGTCTGCGGAAACCACAGCCCCAAAGGGGTCAGTACATAAACGTACTGGCAAGCAAGACTCACAATTCACCAAAGTGTAACCCGTCAACACCAAGCACAGATGCTTTGGGTTCAACGGAAGAAAGGGTGATACAAAAGATGCGGCAGCTGGCTGCACTAACCAACTACAGAACATACTACAACTTCCGGCTAACAGAAAGGAGATAAGATAGCTTATCGTAACCAACTATAATTAACCACCAAACAAACCCATCCTGGATCTCGCCCCTTATCCAAAGAGGCAACCCGAGGATAACTCACAAAGTTGGATTAATGATGGATCAAGTTATTGTGGCAATAAGGCTATTACTAGTCAAGTTATCATTAGTTAGGTGTAAGTTGTTCTGAGTACTTGTTAGCCAGTACTTTCACCAAGTTAACCATAACCGCGGAAAACACGGCTTCTCGAGAAGATTTATCCCTGCAGGGGTGCACCAATTTGGCCGTAAACGTAAGAATAACCCGCCAGATGGAATGCCTCCCACCAAGCGGGGCACTCAACACAACTCAACTCTTCTTTGCATCAAGCCCAAAGAACCCCGTGCAATTGAGCGCACGGCTAATCAAGCCCCACGAAGAAAAGGGGACCCTCATAGCACTCTAAGAACGTGTCTCCCTAAATGCCGACTACAAAAGTTCCACCCTGGTACCAAGGGTTCGCACCTACATATGCATGCGGCAAATGGAAAACCCGAACTAAATGAGGCGATTTGGACGAGATGCGAATCGAATCAAATTGAGGGGGACGCCCATACACGCTTCCCACATGCGGTTAGTGCGCTCATCATGGATCAGTAGACAAGACCCTTCTCCTAATTAGGGTCGACACTAGCAGGCCTCAAAACCACGCCGGGCCTCCTGCCGGTGCCTTATCATCAATTTAGCATTACCTCAAAATTAACAGGTTGTTGTTTAACAGCGAGCCCCAGAACATAATAGATATATAGTAACAGAAAGTAACGGGTAACAGACTCGAGCAAAACAACCCTAAGCATGCTAGTAAGACACGAGCAACAAGCAATGGGGTTATAGGTGTGGAGGTGGGGCTATATCAGGGTTAAAGGATAACATGTGATAGGATCGAACACAAGCAACGATTCATACGGCTAGCAGAAATAGACAACGGGAAGTATCGGTACCCAATGTTGAAAAGGACACAGTGGTTCATGTGAGTGAATACTTGCCTGCAAACTCAGCAGCCTGGTACTGAGCTAGATCCTCAGAAGGGGTGTCGTAAAGCTCGTCCGTCTCAACGTCGTCGTCTATTCGAGAAGAAGCAAACAAACAACGCAAAGAGATAAACAATCAATAACATGGCATAATGCACAATCATGGGATGATGCATGACCATTTAATTGATGCATCAAAATAAACTAGTTGACATGGTAACAACATGATTAAATGGACCCACATGCAATTGGGGTTGCATATGGAAAGCCCATGAATTTAGGTCGAAATAATTGTTTTACAACTAATCAACAGGTGAAAGTGGATTAGCATGATGCATGGATGAGGAAAACAAAAAAATAACATCAATAGAACAATTTTGAAATAAGGTTTACCAAGTTTGGAATTTTATTTATTAAGTTATGAAATTTTGGTTTCTTAAAGGTGTTACACAAGCATTTGTTGTTTTCATCAAGTTTAATTGTTCAAAACAGATAACAAAATTCATATTTGGTAAGTACACAAAATTTTAGGTGGAATACATGTTTCAATTATTGAAAAAGGAATTACGATGAAATATTTATGAATTAAACAAGTCAAACAAGATTTAAATGAATTAAATTCAAGTATGAATTTATTTGAATTTTTATTTGTTCAAAACATTAAACCAATTTCATATTTGAAAAGTTTATACTTTTCTAGTATGAAAACATATTTTATAAGTTAAAAAATAATTTAATTTGAGCAAGTTATGAATTTAGCAAATTTAAATGATTTAAACAAGGTTTAAATTATTCAACCAATTATAATTATTCAAAACATGAAACAAAGTTTATATTTGCAAAGTACATGAAAAATGGGATGGAAAACATATTTTATTTGTTGAATTTGGAATTTTTATGTTCAAGTTATGAATTTTGCAAAATTAAGTGAATTAAACAAAAGTTCAAATATTTCACCAATTTAATATATTCAAAACAGTAAACAAATTTTATATTTGGGTAGAGAATTTAAAATGGAGTG
This sequence comes from Alopecurus myosuroides, assembly GCA_028641055.1. Classification (NCBI taxonomy): domain Eukaryota; kingdom Viridiplantae; phylum Streptophyta; class Magnoliopsida; order Poales; family Poaceae; genus Alopecurus; species Alopecurus myosuroides. The sequence goes on from CM054063.1 coordinate 141,186,590, forward strand.
GTTTACATGTTTAAAGTTTTGCAATTGGAGTTTCCAAACAAAAGTTATTGAATTACCAAGTTTAAAGCATTTTTAGGGTTTATAGAAATAACTATGGACCTAGAAAAGATACAGGGACTTGGAAAGAAAAATAACAGGGACCTAGATAAAAGCTAGCAGGGACCTGTGAGTAAAATGGAGTGGATCTGGATATAGGAAAATAAGAAAGAAAATGATGGGTTTTAGATGCAGGGGGGATTCGAACCCCTACCCTCCTGCCTGCTGCGCAATGGACAGCAACCAACTGGGCTAGTGCTGGGTTTGTGACAGTCAACCGCTAGCAGGGGGCTTAAGGTTCAGAAACTGTCTACTGAAACAATTCGGAAAAATAAACAGAAAAGGTGGGGTGCTGGGATTCGATCCCGCGAGCGCTTGGGTGCGCGCAGCGGACGCTGCCAAAGGGCTGTTGCGGCTGTTTTGATGCATACAGGGTCGATTTGATTTTGAATATAACACTAGGCGTTGATCTGAACTGCAAGCGACACATACAGTCGTTCTCTCTGTCGACGAACAGGGCAAAGGCTGCACCTTGGCATGGAAGAATTCGAGGTGTACCGCAAGGAAACGAGGGGGGCAAGTAGGGGAATGGAAAGAGGGGATTACCCTCTTCGCAGGGGTGGCCGCGGCACGGCCGGAGGGTGACGGAGGCGTCGGCGGCGAGGTCCGGCGAGCGGCGGCCGTGGCAGCAGGGAAACGGGCGGCGCCCTTCCTCTCGATGGCGGCGGAGGTGGGAGAGAGGAGGGAGAGGATGCGGTTAGGGTTAGGGTTTCGAGGGGGAAACCCTAGGGGGTTAAAAAGGGAGGAGGGGAGTGGAGCAGTGGGGGCAGCACGTCGCTGTCTCCATTGCTGTCGTCAGCGTACGGAGGTTGGGGGAGATAGGTATCGGGCTGCAGCCTGGTGGGCTGGGCCTGCCTCTCCCCCTCTCCTGTGCGTTTTTTTTCCTTTTTATTTTGTTTTGTTTCTTTTTTTTTTGCTGAAATAGAAAAGGAAGAAAACAATAGGGTTTTTGGGTTAGGAAAAATTAGTGATAAATTTTTATAGATGGCTTATTGCAACAGCAACCAAGTGCAAGCTTTGTTGTCAAAATTATTTCAAATTATTTGTTGTTTGATAAAATAAATGAAGTTAATGGAATAATTGAATTAAGTGATTGACTGAAACTTAAGCAACTCAAAGCATTGTTTAACAATCCATGTTTATTTGATACAAAAATGAATGTTTGGTCTTGTAAGTTTCAGAATTTCAAAAATGGTTTGCTGTTTGGGATTTTATTTGAATTTGAATGGGAATTTATTTAAGTGAATTATTAAAAGGAAATAACTCACCAGTTTGAGCTTTCCATTTTCATGGAAACAAAAAGGATGTTTTATTTGAACTTTTTATTTGGAAAAATTGTAACAGAGCAAGTATGAAGCAAAGCATTTGAATATTGTTTGAATTTCAATTGTGAAAACAAAGGAAAACAGATGCAAACAAAAGAAAACAAATGCAATGATTAAGATGCCATGATGCAAAACAATAATTAAACAAGAAGCAAACATTCTAGGGATGTTTTCATACTTGGGATGTTAAATTTAAGATGCCTAAAATTATAGGATAATCAAGGGTAATGCTTTTATCAATAGGATGATCACTTTTAATTTTGCTCACATTAGGCATTTCTCCAGTAATTTTAGAAGTTCCTTCCCTAATGATAGGTGAATCATTTTTTGGTTCAGGGTTCTTAGGAACATACATGAACTTGGGTTTCCTTCCTACCATAGTTCCCATTTCTTAAGTCTTGAGTGAGAACAAAGTGGCTTCCAGAGTTTCTATGACCTCCTCGAGTTTGTCTATTTTAGTAGGTTGATGTTCACTAGGTTTTATAGTTCCATGTGATCAATCAACTTTTTATCAATCTCATTTTGCTTCTGAATATTAGAAATATTCCTCTCCATAACATCCAACCTATTTAAAACATGTTCCAAAGTAACCTCAGTTTTAATTTTATCGATAGGTGGATTTAAAATTTCAATGACATCAAGAGCCTCCAAAGTGTGAACTCCTTATGCGTCAAAAAATGGCACATCTTTATCTATGTTTAAACGGTATCTTTCTCATGAAAATGATAGAGATATCACTCTAAACCTGCCACAAATCACTAATCTGCAATTTATTTGCAAATCTCCATGTCATTATTTTTATTGCAGATATTGGACAGGAAAATCATATCAAAGCCGTCCTCGCAACTCACTTAAAGACCTCAGTACGGTCAGTGGAGACCGTACAACCCACCGTACCAGTGTCAGAAGCACCATCAGATCAAACCGACAAAAAGTCATCAAAGGACAAAGAGCCAACTCGCGAAGGAAGTCACCCAAAACCCTAGTCCATTCGCTAGAGCCTCATAGAAGGACAAGAAATAGCCCCCAGAAGAGAGCCGCACACCATACCATCACCACCGCCGTCACCACCGTCCTCTCCACGCAAGACCACGAAGTGCTTCCGCATCTCCACCAACATCATAGTCATAGCCATACTTCTACTTTGTATTATAGATCCCATCGCGATTGGCAACATTGTAAGAACTATCAATCCATTCAATCCAAGTACTATTTTTGTCTCAATGTTTTCTATTGTTGATATGATCACAATGTGTGAGTAGTATCCCTCGGGCTATGGGTTGAGGCCTAACCTTGCAGCTATGTGCTTGATCTAACCAATTGGATAATTAGTCTAATGTGTTCATCTATGTTATTTGCGTGTGTTCTACTATCTTTGCCTCGCTCCTAGGAGTTGTTAGGTACTTAAGACCCCAAAGGGTGATCAAGATAAAGGTATAGTGAGGGTGAAGTGAAAGGTTGATCGGGAACGTCTGTGACAGGAGGATCAGTAAGACTGCTGGAAGCGGATCTTTCAGGAACAACAATGACATCATCATGCTTAATGCTTTCATCTTTCTTTTAAAACTAAAAACCGAGGCAACCCAGCGAGACGAAAACTATACATGGCCAAGGTTGGATGAATTAATCTATTTTAACCCATGATCGGTGGCATAATGGACTACGGATGCAATGCCTACATACATATAAATAGCAGATGTATTAATTATACTAAACTGTGTTAATTCTATCTTATTCATCCCATGCTACTAATGCGTTAATTCTATCTTATTCTAGAAAACTTACTAAAATTAACTCATAATGATTGCTACCAAACTTGATAGACACTTTCTCCTTAAAATCAATAACAGGACCACAAGTATTAAGGAAATGTCTGCCAAATATAATAGGACAAGTTTTATCTTCAAGTGAACCAAGTATTAAAAAATCAGTAGGGTATTTTACCTTACCACAAAGAAAAACTTCAACATCTTGAACAATACAAACTGGAGAAATAGTTTTTTTATTAGCGAGAAAAATAGTAGCATCAACATCTTCAATCTTACATGGAGTAATCTCATTCATGACTTCTTGATAGAGAGAAAAAGGAATAACACTTCCACTTGATCTCAAATCGCAAAGTTCATAATAATTGTGATCACCTAACTTGATAGAAATAACTGGTTTGTCAACGATAGGTTTGGCATGCTTATTTGGTGACACAATATTAGAAGCATCCTCATAAAAATAAATAACATCAATGTTTTCAGTAACGAGGTCTTTAAACAGAGCTGCTTGAGGTTCAACACTTATTTGATCTTCAGATTCAACACTTTTCCTGCCAATTTTCTTCACAATGCTCTTAACAAAATAATGTTCATTAATTCTAACAGGAAAATATGGTTTCTCAAAGTAAACAACAGGTAAAATAGGATCAACAGTGTTAACAAGGATCTCACCATTAGAGAATTGATTCTCTTTCTTCTTGTCCTTATAAGGTTCATGATACTTATCCCACTTCTCATTAGGAATACTAACATGAGAGGCAAAAGTTTTGCAAAGATCAACAATCACTTGAGAATCAAGTCCATATTTAGCACTAAGTTTATTAAAAATTTCAGTTTCCACAAAAGACTTGATGCAATCATATTCATAATTTGTACCCGATTCTTTACCTTTACCCATCTCTCAATCTTTAGTATTATGGTGAATTCTTTCAATAAGGTCTCATTTATCATCAATCTTCTAATTCGTGAAGGATTCATTAGAAGAAGCATCAAGAAGGTCCTGATCATGACGTGAAAACCTTGCATAAAAATTATTAATAATAACCCCCTTGAGAATCTTATGATTGGGGCATTTAAGCATTAGTGTCTTCAATCTCCCCCAAGCTTGAGCAATACTTCCTCCATCACGAGGCCAAAAATTGTAGATATAATTTCTATCTTGATGTATTTCATGAAGAGGATATAATTTGAAGTAAAAGAGAGAGATATGCTCTTCCAGTCCAGCAAATGTGAATCATCCAATAGGATCCTATTTTAGGCAGTAGCGATCCTAGATTTTGGAAAGAGCGGCAAATAGGATTACTGCTCCAGGCATCATACATTCCATCGCATAGCTTCTCCCAAATTCCCGAGCGTGCAACCGCCAATCCCATACAGAACCATATGTCTCTTGCCCTAATCGAACTAGACATGCCATGATGGAGTCTTGACAATGACGAGGCAAGCGGTCGACCCTTCAGCAGCACTCACTCTCCCGTGCCTCTTCCCTCTAAATCTCCTCGAGTCTTGGGCTCATTGCTCCACAAACAGGACGTTCGCAGTGGGGTGGATGAGTTAGTCAGGTTTACATCACCGGTCGAGGTTCCACGGCTCTGCCGACCGCCACTGCTCTTTTTTTCTCTATATAGTTTCCGTATAATTTGTAAGATTTTCTATCATTTTTCGTCAACCTCAGTTCCAAAAATATAAATTAGATGCTGCTTCTTTAATAAGTTGAACAATTGGTATTTATATAAGTTGAACGATTTCAAGTAATGTTTTTGTTTCTAATAAGAAATCAGTTAGACATGCCAGAAACTAGTCCTTGGACTGTAAAAACCCTTTAAAATTTTAAATACACACTCTGAAATCCTGGTCCCGACACCGCATACACGTGTAATCTGCAAGGAAAAAACTGGCCCGCCAAGATAAATGTGCAAGCACGCGCCGGTTTCCTTCTGAAAGCGCTCGCTGTATTCATATGCACGCACGATCGTCTTACATCCTCCCCATGCGTGTCCAAGATCCAATGTGGAGTATCCATCGAAGCTATGTTAGTTAAGAATAAAATTAGACATGGATGCAACCAGTGTGTCGTAATCAAGCATGTCATGCACACCAAAGTACCACCTATCAGTAACACGAATAATTGCGAGATGCTGTTTGGAAAGGAAGCACATTACGACTCGTAACTAATGGATAACTTGCATGTACCATCCGTTTATTTTGTTGCAAGTGCTAAACTTGGCCTATCGTTTTCAGCTGCCTAGTGTAGCATATATAGCACGCACTAGTTCCTAGCTTCACATCCTAATCACACACACACACTCCCTCTCTAATAGCGCGCATGCGATTCGAGGAGATTGCATAACCATCCTGCAGTGGGCGTGTGACGTACGTGTCCGTGTCTGAAACTGAATATCCGGCTTAGAGATTTCTGTTTGACCTACCTCCATGAGATATATGTGTCCTTTCTCAGAATCAATGATCACACGTTAGTCCACACTACGCCGTACGCACCACTCTCTCACCCACCACCACACTCATCCGTTGCGTTATCTATCCGTCAATTGCGCACGCACGGTCGCACGCCAAGAACATAACGAACACCGTCATAGATCCAACCAGTATCTCTCCGCTACATGCATGCATCTGGTTATATGCACATTGGAACCCAGGAGAGACATGACCGGATTTATAATGTGTGTCGCTATAATTAGGACTGCTTTTTTTTTACTAGTTATTTACACACGGGTGGTTTAACTTAATTTGACGTCCTGTTAGCATCAAAATTTGTAGACAAAACTTCTGACTATAGTGGATTTTCGGTACAATCATTTTTATTATGCTTGTTAGGTTGTCGGTGTGACCGTAAGAGTTCTATAACATAAGACCAATGATATTGAGGCTTACCATCACCCCCTCCTCCCTCCTCCTTCCTTTTTTGCGTCGGTGGTCTAGGTTTAGGCCACGTCCGAGGCTGGTGTACCAGTGCACCACTCTCTAGAAGGAATCAAACCTTGCCCACTTGTACGGTGGACCGGCAGAACCTGCCCTTCGAGGCTTTGGTCTAGGACGCTTCCGAGAGAGGAACCGGGAGCGCCACTCTTTGGAATGACCCAATTCTTTCCGGAGTTGATGCCCGGAGCGATGACGGTGACGATGGCGATGATTCCCCCTCTCCGGGGAGGAATTTCCCCGGCAGATTTATCCGTGCCGGAGAGATTTTCTATCTCTATTGTTTTCCGCCCCGAGGATATTTCTTCGATGATCCCCCGGGGCTTAGGGTTCCATCGGGGTTAAGTACGCGAAAGGGGGCACCCAGAAGTGGGCCAGGGGGCCAGACCACCCCCGGGCGCGGCCACGGGGTGGCCCCCCTTCGGGTGCCCTTCTGGCGGGCTTCCTTCTCGGGACTTCTAAAACTTCTTTTATGTCCCACTTCTTCTTCTGAACTTCTGAAATAGGGTATCTCGACGGTGCTTTTTCTATCAGATTTATGGTCCCGGTGTTTCTTCTCCGAAAATTATGAAACATGCAAAATAAGATAAAATAATATAAGTAATGCATCATAACATGAAATATATCGATGAATAACAGAAAATAACAATATAAAATAGTGATGCAAAATGGACGTATCAGTGAGCCGGAAGAGGATAGCAAAGTAGAACTAATTGCTTGCTTGTGTTAGGTTAGGCCCAAGAAACACCCAAGACAATGCTAGGGCCCACCTCTTCGCAAGATTTCCCCCGTTCCGTCAAATCCGGGAGTTTCGGGCTCTGACTAGTCCTGGAACCCGCAAGAGAGAATCCGACGCCGGTGAAGCCGTAACACAGAGAGTGAGAGAATCTTGGGCATCCAAGACTCATGCCACACTCTAAAACACATGGTATGGCATAACATAGGCTTGGGTGGGATTCAGACGCTCTGGAGCCTCTCTCCGGAGAAACCCTAGGCTCGCTGGAGAAAAAGACGAAACTGTCGTTATGGCCACTCTACGTGAGCCGTAAGGGGTAGAAAAAGACGAAATTGTCGTTAGGTTCCACTTTGCTACCCCTTCCGGCTCACGTAGATGGGTCAGAATGGCATTTTCGTCTTTTTCTCCAGCCGGTCTAGGATTTCTCTGGAGAAGGGGTTTGAAGCATCTGAATCCCACCCAAACCCATGGTTGGCCATACCATGTGTGTTAAAGTGTGGCATGGGTCTGGGATGCCCAAGACTCCCTTACTCTTTGTGTTAGGGCTTCACCGGCGTCGGATTCTCTATGGTGAGTTCGAGGACTACTTAGAGCCCGAAACTCCCGGATTTGACAAAACAGGGGGAATCTTGTCAATAGGTGGGGTATACCGTTTTCTTGGATGTTCCGTGGGTCTAACATAACACAACCAAGAAATTAGTTCCAGTTTGCTACCCCTTCCGCTGGAGAAAGTGATACTGGTGAACCCGCTCACACCCCGGAGTGGAATCTTGAACATATACAACGCCCATAACACTTTATACACATGGTATAACACCACCTTGGTTTTGGTGGGATTCCGACATTCCGGAGCCCGCCTCCGGCGAAACGCTAGACCCGTTGGAGAAAAGCCTGCCTTTTCTGCCTACCCCCTAGGCGTGCATCGAGAGAGGGTATGCCAGTTGATATGGATATAATAGGGGTCCATGAGGATTTGTCATGCTTGAGTTGGAAGGAAATATTAAGCCTCACGGTTGTTCATGATAAGGGGAATTCCTTCTTAATGGATTGTGTTGTTTGTGCTTATAAGAATGTTATACTACCTAAGCTATTGCATTATGTATTAGCAGGGTTATTGTTAACACAAACATGGATGGAGGGAGACATCAAGACTTGCTGGAAAACAACATGGAGATGATGGAAAACAAGCTTACAAGTGTTGAAAACAATCATGCCATGGTGAAAACAATCATGCAAGTGGTGAAAATAATCCTGCAAGTGGTGAAAACAAATGTGCAAGGATGAAAACAAGGGGAGGGCGCCTCCATAGGGTTAAATGCGCCATAGGAAAGTCCTAATTAATTTAGGCATGGCTTGTATGCTATATTGGGCCGAATCCCTTATTGTGGGTCGGTTTGTATCTCTCTAGTTCGAGACCAAGTTTAAGATAAAACCCTAGATTTCCAGAATTGAACCATGTTCATCTGAAATTTATCAACCACCAAGTTCGTTTCGATAGGGTGGTATTACCATTGCAAAGTTTACGTGTTATCCACTGTTCCACTGGGAATAAAAGGGTACAGGACCACTCGTAGTCTTTTGATTACGTTGTGCAAGAGTGTGGAGTTGAGAATATCCAAAGGGATCGAGAGCTGTTGCGTTGGCATCATGGTTCATCCAAGGAGAGTTTTCAGTGGCACACTAGTTATCTATCAAGTTATCGTGTGAGTTCATCGAGAAGATCGGGCAATCCCCTTACTAGAAAACCAAGTTTAAGATAAAACCCTAGATTTCCAAAATTGAACCATGTTCATCTGAAATTTATCAACCACCAAATTCGTATCGATAGGGTGGTGTTACCATTGCAAAGTTTACGTGTTATCCGCTGTTCCACTGGAAATAAGAGGGTGCATGACCACTCGTAGTCTTTTGATTACGTTGTGCAAGAGTGTGGAGTTGAGAATATCCAAAGGGATCGAGGACTGTTGCGTTGGCATCAGGGTTCATCCAAGGAGAGTTTTCAGTGGCGCACTAGTTATCTATCAAGTCATCGTGAGTGTTCATCGAGAAGATCGGGCAATCCCCTTATCACCAGTGGAATTTATTTCTTAGTTGTGTTAGTTTAGGAGCACCCAAAACCAATATCTACCCAACTCTCGCAAGGATTCACCCTGTTTTCCCCGAATTAGGAGTTTCGAGCAATAAGTCTAGCAATTGGTATGGAGAAACTGATGTTGGTGAACACCCTGGAGTGGAGTCTTGGACATGTATAAAAACCATAACACCTGTGCACACATGGTATGCCACCACCTTGGTTTTGGTGGGATTCCGACGCCCCTCTCTGGCGAAATCCTAAACCCATTGGAGAAAAGCGCACATTTTCCGCTTACCCTCTAGACGTGCGTCAAAAAGGGTATGCCAGTGGGTTGTATTGTTTGGTTGTGTTAGGTTGGTCACTAGGAACACCCAAATGCTTGTTTGCTGGGGTAGTGACGATGAGCAGTAATGTCGCGACCCCGGACCCAGAGATATACATACTGTTATGTGCTCCTAGCCATGGACTCACAAGGGCTTCAGGGTTACCAGCCCCGGCCGCAACAAACAACGACATGCAGACTGGATTCATCGGCACGTAGTCCGGATCCCCAGTCTACTACTCCTTGTATCCATGCTAGTCATAACCAACTATGCATATCAGAGTGTCCACGAATCGTATGAAACTGAAGGAGACGGGACCAAAGCTATACAGAGATGCTATGTGTCCAGAAAGTGCAACAACAATCGAGGGTTACTGGGGTTACCTCGCCCTAGGCCGATCACATCGACAGGCGGCTCGGACATGGATCATCGGCTCCACAACCCCTCGACTGCGACAACTATGCAGGCATAGCCAAAACTGTATAACAATGAGCTCGAAACCAACAACCGATCAAAGCAGTACTCTAAACATGAAGCTTTATTAAACAGGTGTTACTAGAGTATAGCTTACAAGCAGAGGTCACACGACCCAACATTACATCAGACAACGGAAGGCAAATTATGTTGCTAATCAACAAGAACCAAAAAGGCCTAAGAGGCCGCAACATAAGGCGACGTCCCAGCCCATAGATTCCACGCTGCTACCTGGGAACCCCAAACTACTCGTCGATGTCCACGTTGGACCACCACTGAAGTGAGATCTTCACCTGAACCAAATTAAGCAAACCTGAGTACGGGAGGTACTCAACAAGACTTAATTAACCTATTATATATCTGCTAACTTCAGAAAGGGTTTTATGAAGGCTGATTTGCGTAAAGCAATCTTTGTTTTCCAAATCGAGGAAGAATAGCACGTCTCATAGAATGTTTTTCAAAACAGATGAGAAAGCTACTCAACTACTGAGATCGTCATATTCTTGTATTCCACCAAGTCCTTCTTATTCCCACACTATCTCATGCTACAAGGATCACCCCTCTCGGCATCTCCGAGGAGGCACCCTTCAATCATTGTCAACATCTTTTACGTCACGTTCAAGTTATCTATGGCCACGTGACATTCACCAAGTTGTCCTTAACCGTGGACACGGCTTTCCGAAAGATTTATCCCTGCAGGGTGGTACACTTTACCCACACGTACCCTCCGACTCTTAGCACCACATGTACGCTCTTCCATGGAGCGCGGGAGAGGGTGGATGACTCTGACCTTTACCTTGCTCGACCCTATCCATGAGTCAACCCAAACAGGGCCACCCCGTCAACATGGAGTTGGCCACCTCCTGACGGCACCTGTTTTGTGAGTCGGGATCAAGATCCGTGTACGTCCATCACTTGTCCCGGTCACGCCCTAGTTTTTCTCCAAATCGTTTTTTGACTCACACGCAGATAGAAATAGCAAACTACGTGACTCATGGATGTGGCCAAACAAGTTAGTTAGTCGAGCGAGGTTCATTGGCTCGCGCGTGTGGTTGCACGCTCAGTCTTGGTTTCCGCGGCGAGACCTTACTCCTAGGGTTGGCAAGTATAGGACAAAGAACCACTTCCCAAGTGGCCTCCCGTCCTTGCCTTAGTCAGGTTAACCACACAATGCTCATCTCACCACGTCATCATATCATACTAGGTTATCGCAGCTCTGATTCATCAACCTGATGGAGCAGAGGTAAACAAACATGTATGACTAAGCGAAGCAGATATGAGGCTCTGGCGATGCGCACAAGCAATTCTATGGCGGCTAGGAGCAGTGGATCAGGATATTGAGGCAATGCAACATATAAGTGAACTATGTCTACTAGCATCAAATACTTTGGAATCGAATGCAAAGTACGAGATCAATGTTGTTGGAAAACGTATATGAGCAGATAAGAGGTTATGCTTGCCTTGGTTATAAGAAAACCAGATAAAGATCTTCTGGAATAAGTGCTTGACTTGTCGGTTAAGATCAAGTATTCACCATTGGATTGCTGGCCTTCACTTCGGAGTCACGTTCTACCAAGGGGGAAAACAACACCGAAAAGAAGAATAACAATCAACACATGGCAACAATGCAATGCGCAATATGTATGCATGAGAAATTTAATGCACTTAAATAAAGCCCTAAACATGAAGATAGGGTTGCTAGGGTTCGCATGTCAGATATGCAGTTTTACTGAAATTGGCCCGAAATAGACCCCGGAGGGGCAATTCGGGCGATACTGGAAGTAAGTACAAGTTAAAGTGCTCAAATGGGTTTGTAAACATCATAAACTGGTTGCAATTGTCATTTTGAGCATTTTGGTATATAACTTTTAATTTTCTAATTTTAGTGAATGAAAAACTTATTTTTCTATTTTAAATGATTAAACAACATTAAATAAAGGCCATTTTTTGGAATTTCTCAAACATGTGTGAAAATGATATAGTTGGGTAGAGTTTATTTTTCTGAACAAAACCATATATTACTTACATTTTTCTGAGTAATATAACAGAAGTTATTAAATTATTAAACTTAATCATTGTTCTGGAAAAGAGAGAAACACGAAAATGACGTTGTGCTGACGTCACTGTGACGTCAGCCATGGCCGGAATTCCTCTGCTGAACATGCGATCGATCGATTCCACGCGCGAATTTCAAATCGAAAGGCATCACGGTGTGGAGGGGGACATGCTGAACGCGTGGGTGGCGGAGAGTTCACCAAATGGTCGCCGGAGGAACTCCGACGAGCACCTCCCGCGGTGGCCGGAGATGGCGCACGGCGGCCGTGATGTACGTAGGAAGAGGGAGCAAGGGGGCGGCACTTGGAGGTGAAGAGGCTCACCAGGAACCTTTGGGAGGGGTCGGGGAGGTCAGGGCCGGCCGGAGTCGCCGGAATCGAGCTCCTCCGCCGGCGGCTAGAACTCGGGAAGATGGCCCCGATTCTCGCGTCCCACTGCATCCCGGCAAACGCCACTCGGCGAGGAGGTAGAGGAGGTCCAGCCGGAGCTTTTGGGACAAACGGAGGGTATCGAGGTGGCCCGCAGCGACGGGTATCGCCGGAGAACGACGGAGGCCGAACGGAGCTAGGGTTTGCTCTCGCGGGAGTTACAGAGAGGGAGAGATTTCGAGGGGGAGGGAAGTGAGAGAGTTCGGGGCGTCTCCTGGACCCTATCCACACAAAGAGAGGCAGGGAGGAGGAGGTGGCATCGACGGGGCATGGAAGACACGCAGGTGCTTGCCTTCTGTCAAAGGTTGAAGAAGGCAGTTTTGCGTAAAACCCCCTGAAGTTCCTGGATTTTGCAAACTAGCCCTTTTCTATTACAAAACAGAACAGAAAACTGACATTTGAGGACCTTTTTGGAAACAGAATATTTGGCAATAATACTTTTTGGAAAGCTCAACAAATTTCCAATCTTGCCATATTTTTGTGTTGTGAAATTGAATTACTTTTCAATACAAAATTTTGGAACCCATTTTAAGTACCTTTTGTGGGATTTTTCTCAAACCATTTAAATTAAAATTTTAAATTGTTTCAACATGGTTTTAAAGTTTTGTTTCATGCATGTATGATATGAACACAACACCACACACTTTTGTTAGCAAAATTGGGATGTTACAAATCTACCCCCCTTACAAGAATCTCGTCCCGAGATTCCTGAAGGAGAAAGAAGAAGGAACACCGGTCTTGAACGATCTTCTCGAACCTTACGGTTCTATTCTTGAAGAGGTTGATCCGTAGCATCGTAAAGTGTTGGACGGATACACCTAGGTAAGAGGGAAAACTCTTAGGAATTGATCTTTACGAAGATCGAGTATCTCATGGCTAACTCATGACAGGAGTGTTCGTAAAGAACTTTTGAGTTAACAGGCATGAAACACATCAAGATAACGGAGGGAATAAAAGATGGTTTCAAGTTTACAGACGATGGTTCTTGAAAGGATTTAGAATATGATATTTACACAAGACTTTAAATCCTTTTGGAAGCGAAAGGTTGAACAACTTTTGACATCGAGGTTTCTTCAAACAAAATACCAAGATGTAGAGGATGGTCTTGGATACCACAAAGTAGTATCCATAGACGAGGGGAAATCACGAGAAAACACTGTAATCGTGCATCAGAGAGAATTTGATACATGATCATGTTCACTCTTCAGAGTGGACACAATAGATGAAGGAACTTTCATTCCGTCAAAGTTTGTCGAAATCTTTGTCAAAGATTGGGATGTTACTTCATGACAGAAGATGGGTAACCACAAAATGTTGGAACACCGTAGTGAAGGAGGAACTCTTGGTCACACCATAAGGCTGGTTAACCAATGAGGATTGAAACACCGGAAGGAAATAGAGAATCTCTTTTCCATTGTGGATTTGATGTAACAATACGTTTACCACATGTTTAAGATCCCACGGCTGGAGTAACTGACAAATTCACACAATGTGTGAGATGAACAGAACTTCAAGTACAAACAACTTGAGAAAGGGAATTGATCAACGACGGTTACGAAACACCAAGAGATGTTCTCCTGATGAACTTGTTTCCACTGAAACGAAGGTTTGGAGGATCAACGAAGAGACATTGGAAGAATCAACTTCCAGGTTCTGCTGGATCATCTAGATACCGACAGCAGGCTCACGACAAGCCTTCTATAGGTCATCAAGTCAATGTAAAACTTCGGTTTGGAAGAACAGGGAGGAAACTTGTTAGAATAAGCCACACAAGACTTCTCACGGAGAGTGGTTGTTCTGACGGATTCAAAGAGATATGACATTAGGCCTTCCGGCTAATTGTGTCAACCACAACATCAACCATGCCAGATTTTGGAAAGACCTGATTCAATACCTTGAGGAAACACCAACCATCGTTGCTGCTTGAGATTCAACTCTGGTTAGTGGGCTGATAACTCAGAATCGACGTGTTTGATCGAGAAGGTTGCACCGGTTACAAATGAGATACATTTACTGGATTCTCAAGAGATGGACTATGATGTCACACTCAAGAGGATGAGTGAGATTGTAAAACTCATGTATTAGCAACTTGCGGAGGGCGGTTGCACCTACATGATCTAGTTGCAACAAAACACATCGGAATCCTTGTGAGAAAGATGATTACCGAGATAACGAAGTTCTTGGACTTATTCTCTTCCACGAATGGTCAGTCAGTGGCTTGGGGTGGATGCAAACTTCTTCAACTAAATGGAGGTAACAACCTACCATCTCAAGAGTAGTCCACACATGCATGACTGACATGGGATTATTCCCGAAGGAACAAGAAAACTCTTCTCGAATCCACGGCGACAACTTTCACCAAAAGCACATGAACCTGAGAAAGTCACTTCGAACACCGAGAGCAAAATCTTCATAATGGAACAAAGATGGTTCTCGAAAGTTTACAACATTGTTGACATTTGTTCAGCATGAATCTCTTGCAACTTGGAGAAAACAAGAATGTCGTAGATGGGCTCAAAAACACACTTATCAAAAGACTCCAAGAAGAGGGATTCATATGATATACGAACAAGGCAAAACATTGGTCTGACCAAAGGACATGAAGGTGTAATTAGGTGGAACACCATGAGTGAAAACACCATAAAGATAATCCTTGGAGCTGAACTTGATCTGACGATAGCCCAAATCAAATCAAGATAGAAAGATAGCATGTCCATTAAGGGGATACTATCCTGCTTCAACACAAAAGAAACTAGACATCCCTTAACTGAGGATCAAGTTAGGCGGAGCTTTTGCCTTTCAACTCTCCAAGTTATTGTTTAAGCTCAACCAACTAGTTCAGGGTATCCAGCACAGTTTTCTTGGAGAAAGGAGTAGTTCAAACTACTCCTGGTTTAGACATCACGGTAAGGTAAAACCTGGTGATACTTCTAGAAAGACAACCAGAACATCACAACCTACCGGTATGTCTTGGAGTTCGAAAGAAGTCTTGCTTTTCAAAGCAACCAATATGGTCTTGAGAGCTTCGGCATGAGCCTAACTCTTTGACCAAGAATTGTTCACCAGAAAGAACGGATTTGGTAACACGGTTAACTTCAAATAGAGTCCGGGTGACCAATAGTGCTAAGAAGGATACATATGTTTTCTTAGATTTTTCAAAGCAACAAGAGTTGTCGAGAATATCTGACACACACCAATGCACAGACCCATTATTCTCATGCATTTCAACTTGGAGAAAAGGTGGGTGAAGATGTGTAAGAGCATCACTTCATCGATAAGGTCATGAAATTGAACATAGCCTCTTGATATGTAAGAGTATGATACTCAAAGGTAGAACAGAGTAGAAGCTGATGAAACTTCTCTAATCTGCGGATTACAAAACTTTGACCTGGTCCTAGAGATGAACGAGGTACTGGAGTTTGTTTCTCCTGACATTCCAAGGTGGAATGTTTTGACGGAACATAATAGTAGTGTATTGAAAGAATCCAACACACATATGCAACTTGGTGTCCGAAACAACGGATGGAGATTTTAGGCAACTGAAGGGGGAATCATGCTCGGAGGAGATCCTAAGATCAAGATGGTGCACAGGGTAATACTCATTTGTAAAACCCATGCTAAAACGAGAGGTATATCAGAGTCGAGAGCAAAGATATGGGAATCATCAAGAACACTCTTGTCGATCCTTTTGATTCCTAGAGAAAGCCTATGGCTATTGGAGCTGAGATTACCTAGCCACCTTGAGGTAAAACAAATTCCTCAGGATCCAAAGGAACCGAACTTGGGTTAAAGGTCAGCATCATGTACTGATAGCGTGAGCATCACAGGGTTATGAAACCACATGATTCAACCCACCACAATTCGGCACATTCCGGGACCTTCGGTTCAAGTCCAAGGTTAAAACATTGAATAAGATTAACTACTATCTTAGTGCCTTGAAGGACACTACGAATAGCAATCACGAGGTATATTTCCAAGAAGACAAAAATAGCTCCGGAAGAATTTGAACAGAGGATAACAGATACATTCGAGATGAAAAGGACATCTCGAGGTTCAGGATTTTGAGACTTTAGAACAGGAGTATGTGGAACCCATACAACTCTCAGAGATTATGAATTGAAGGAAACCTCCCAGTTTGAAAGATAGCGGACCATGGAACACACAAGACTCTAGAAACTTTAACACTAGGTCAACTTGGGTAGAAGACGTCCTTGCCAAAGGAGGCACCTAGGTTTTGAATGACTGGAACCTTTTCAAATCCAAAACAGATAAGGTGACCCAGAATTAGAGCGATACCAGATAAGGAGTAAAAAGAATCCTAAGAAGGTTTTTTCACAATCCATTTGAAGTTTTCAAAATAGTTTTCACAAACTCTAGACTCGACATTGTCCAAGCAGTAAGGTTTTCCTACAGGCAGTCCTGCTCTGATACCATGACCTGTCGCGACCCCGGGCACAGAGATATACATACTGTTATGTGCTCCTAGCCATGGACTCACAAGGGCTTCAGGGTTACCAGCCCCGGCCGCAACAAACAACGGCAGGCAGACTGGATTCATCGGCACGTAGTCCGGATCCCCAGTCTACTACTCCTTGTATCCATGCTATTCATAACCAACTATGCATATCAGAGTGTCCACGAATCGTATGAAACTGAAGGAGACGGGACCAAAGCTATACAGATATGCTATGTGTCCAGAAAGTGCAACAACAATCGAGGGTTACTGGGGTTACCTCGCCCCAGGCCGATCACATCGACAGGCGGGCTCAGACATGGATCATCGGCTCCACAACCCCTCGGTTGCGACAACTATGCAGGCATAGCCAAAACTGTATAACAATGAGCTCGAAACCAACAACCGATCAAAGAAGTACTCTAAACATGAAGCTTTATTAAACAGGTGTTACTAGAGTATAGCTTACAAGCAGAGGTCACACGACCGAACATTACATCACACAACGGAAGGCAAATTATGTTGCTAATCAACAAGAACCAAAAAGGCCTAAGAAGCCGCAACATAAGGCGACGTCCCAGCCCATAGATTCCAGGCTGCTACCTGGGAACCCCAAACTACTCGTCGATGTCCATGTTGAACCACCACTGAAGTGAGATCTTCACCTGAACCAAATTAAGCAAACCTGAGTACGGGAAGTACTCAACAAGACTTAATTAACCTATTATATATCTGCTAACTTCAGAAAGGGTTTTATGAAGGCTGATTTGCGTAAAGCAATCTTTGTTTTCCAAATCGAGGAAGAATAGCACGTCTCATAGAATGTTTTTCAAAACAGATGAGAAGGCTACTCAACTACTGAGATCATCATATTCTTGTATTCCACCAAGTCCTTCTTATTCCCACACTATCTCATACTACAAGGATCACCCCTCTCGGCATCTCCGAGGAGGCACCCTTCAATCATTGTCAACATCTTTTACGTCACGTTCAAGTTATCTATGGCCACGTGACATTCACCAAGTTGTCCTTAACCGTGGACACGGCTTTCCGAAAGATTTATCCCTGCAGGGTGGTACACTTTACCCACACGTACCCTCCGACTCTTAGCGCCACATGTACGCTCTTCCATGGAGCGCGGGAGAGGGTGGATGGCTCCGACCTTTACCTTGCTCGACCCTATCCATTGTAACACCTGGGGTGTTACCTGTTTGTTTGCTTGCATCATATGCATCACATTGCATTGCACCATGTTTGCATCACAACTGAAAATTTCAAAACATTTTAAACTTTCACCCTTGCTCAAAACTTCTAATTCCAAACTTGCAAACTAAACCCCTCCATTGTTTTTTTTCAATGGTTGAACTTGTTTTAATCAATTGCCTGTTACTAAAATTTCTTCCCTTTTGTTAAAAACCCTAGTGGCAAATTCAAAACTTCAAATCAAATCAATCTTAATTATCCTTTTTCAATATGGGTTTAAATATTGAAATTTTGCAAACCAATTAAATTCCATAATGTTTGTATAATTAATTGAACTTATTAAATACAATCTGTTTATTTCCCAAAATCCCAACCCAAACCCTATTTGAAAAATCACCTAACCAATTAATATCCAATTACTACTTTCAAGTTGTTGAAATTACCTTTTAACTACCTTGTTGTTGTTGTTTTGCAAAATAATAAAAATCTAGCTATCAACTAAACACCCCAACCTTATTTTGGAATTTCAAATAACAAA
The DNA here is from genome assembly GCA_028641055.1 of Alopecurus myosuroides. Taxonomy (NCBI): domain Eukaryota; kingdom Viridiplantae; phylum Streptophyta; class Magnoliopsida; order Poales; family Poaceae; genus Alopecurus; species Alopecurus myosuroides. The sequence continues at coordinate 141,204,998 of CM054063.1, forward strand.
ATAGAAATCAAATCAACCATTTAAATTTTTATTAACATTACTTTCATGTGCTGTTTTGCAAAATAACCAAATGTATTTATAAACCCCCAAAAATAAAACCCTAACCCTTTTTCCATCCCTCTATCTCTTTTATTCTTTACAAAAAATCAATCAACTAATACAAAAAAAATAAGAGCATTGGAGAAAAGGGCAGCCCAATTCTTTTCTCTCTCTCTCTGGCCCAGCCTTTTCTTTTCCTGCCCCAGCCCACCAAATTTTCTGGCCCGTTACCCTTTCGCTCGGTTGTCGTCTTCCACCTCCGGCTGTCGTCATCCCTGTACGAACAGAGAACAACCATCCGATCGTTCCGCCCCCTCCCGGATGCGCTGCCGTACCCATGCCCCCTCTCCGATAAAAGCACCCACCTACCCTCTGCCCTAGCCTAGCTACTCCCAGTCCCATCCGCCGCGCCGCCAAGATCTCCTCCCTCTCTCCGAAATCTTCAGTCTCTGAACCTCAACAGAACCGAAACCACCACCTCCACCCTCATCTCCGGTCACCTCGAGGAGCCTCCGAGGAGGAAAATGGTAACGCCGTCGCGCACTGTCCCTCCCCAACCTTCCCGTTGAGCTCGAGGGGGCTGGTAGCGCCGCCGCCGTCCGTGATTTTCCCGCCGCCGTCGACTGTCTCGAACGAGCTCTGCATCGGAGGTGAGCCCTCTGCTCCTTTTCCCTCCTCTCCCCTCCTGGCCTAGGCCCACTCCCCTCTTGCCCTGTGTTGATGGCCGCACCCCCCTGCACCTCGCTGCCGCACGCCGTGGCCGCCGGAGCGCTGCCGTCGCTCGCTCGCTGCCTGTAGATTGCAGCACAGTTTTCGTCCGTCAGTTTCGTCAGCATCCGGATCCTACACCTCAACCCGTCTGCTTAGCGTTTACTAACAACATAACGATTCCACCCCAGCGGTAGCAAGCGCGCAAGCGAGCGGTGGGGCGCGGGTTCGACCCCCCCTTGGTGCATTTCTTTTCCAGGTTTCAGCCCTTCTGCTGGCCCCACCCGTCGGTGGCAGCCGTGGCCACGCCAGCCCACGCGCGCGCCGCTTGGACGCCACGCTGGCCAGTGGCCCACGGGCAGGGGCTGCGGGTAGGTTAACCCGCGGTAGCAAAAACTTTTTCCTGCACGTTTATTTTAATCAAGGTCCTTAAAATTGCAGATTGGGCCCTAGAACCAAAATGCCAATAAAAATTGTTTTATAACTCCAAAAATTAAAAGTAAAATATGTGCACTGATCCAAATTACATTGTCTACCTTTTGGTAACTTTTGTTTTCTGTTTTGAAATTTCAAAATGCAATTTAAATTTGAATCCAAATAATTCAAATGCAAATTTCTAAATTCAATAACTAATTCATTTCAAGTCCAAATCATGCAAATAAAATATGTTTTCAATACCATTTCAAATAACCTTTTCAAATATAATTTTTGTTTTCTGTTCTGAATAATTAAAATTGCTTAAACAATTTGAATCTTGTTTAATTCAATTAAAACTTGTTTAATATTGTTTAATTCATAATTAAATAACCCTAAGTCCAATTTCAAATTGTGAAACATGTAATCCAACTAAAATTTGATAACCTTTTCAAATATCAACTTTGTTGTTTGGTTTGACCAACTTAACTTGATGATAACATCCACTACTTGCTTAACACCATTAAGTAACAATATTTTCCAAACTTAATAAATGCTTTCTTAATTGGTTAACTATCATTCTAATTGCATCTAAATTGTTACATTCTTGTTTTCATTATGCATGCATGATGATAAACAACTTACACATGTTAACTAATTGTATATCATTGCTTCAACCTTAACATGTGCATCCATATGCAACTCACCTTGCATATGGGTCCATTTAAATTTGTTTATCTTGTCAACTAGTTTACCTTGATGCATCTTTAAACTTGTCATGCATCCATATCTTGATCATGCTGGATCTTTTGCCGTAGTAGTAATTGTTGCATCCGGTGTTTGTTCGAGGTTCATTGCTTCTTCCCGGATAGGACGTTGAGATGATGTGAGCAACGACAAGTTCTGCTACCTTGCGGGATCTCAGGCAAGTATACTCACTTGCATGCCATATGGCTGCCTTTCATCACTTGTTACCGATTCTTTCCGTTGATTCTTTTCTGCTAGCCTTAGTAGTAGTTGTTTCTGTTGCGAACCTATCACATGAATCCTTTAACCCTGATATTGCCACACCTCCACTCCTATAACCTTTGCTTGAGCCTGTGTCTTACTATCTTGCTTAGGGTTGCTTTTGCTCGAGCTCGTTGTCGGTTACTTCTTTTACTATCGTGCTCTTTTATTATCGTACCGGGGGCTCGAATGTTAATCAATCAATCCTGTTAATGCTAATGGTAATAATAAACTTGATGATAAGGCACCGGCGGGAGGCCCAGGGTGGTTTTGAGGCCCGCTAGTGTCGACCCCCTAATTAGGAAAAGGGTCTTGTCTACTGATCCATGATGAGCGCACTACCCGCATTTGGGGAGTATGGGCTCCCCCTCAGTTTGACTCGATTCGCATCTCGTCCAAATCGCCGTACTAGTTCGGGCTTTCCATTTGCTGCATGCATGATCTTGCGAGCCCTTGGCGCCCGGGTGGAACTTTCGTAGTCGGCATTTAGGGCGGCGTGGTCTTCCAGTGCTATGAGGGTCCCCTTTTCTTCGTGGGGCTCGATTAGCCGCGCACGCACAGCACGCGGTGCTTTGGGCTTGATGCGAAGAAGGGTTGGATTGTGTTGAGTGCCCCGCTTGGTGGAGTGGCCGCTCCATCTGGCGGGATATTCATGAGTGTCGGTTACTTTGGTGCACCCCTGCAGGGTAAATCTTCTCGAGAAGCCGTGTTTTCCGCGGTTATGGATTACTTGGTGAAAGTACTGGCTAACAAGTACTCAGGACAACTTCAACATAATGAACAATCATGTTTCACCCAATGGTTAATAACTTGACTAGTAATAGGTTATTCACACAATAACTTGACTCATCTTTAATACCACGGTGTGAGTTATCCTCGGATTGCTTCTTCGGATAAGGGGCGAGATCCAGGATGGGTTTGTTTGAAGTTATCTTTCAGTTGGTTACTATCACTCGATCTTATCTCCTTTCTGATAGTTGTAAGTAATAGAATCTCTGTAGTTGGTTAGTGCAGCCTGTTGTAGCTTATTTGCAATAACCCTTTCCTTCCGTTGATCCTAAGGTATTTGTATCTTGTGATGACTGGCTACGCCGGTAACTTGTGAGTATGGGCTTTGTCCCCCTTGCCAGTACTTAACCGTACTGACCCACGGATCTCTTTCGTGGCTGCAAATTCCAACTTGCAGTCAACAGGTTTGAAGTCTGACGACGTTAGCTTGGGAATCCCTCCGGCTTGGCCTGGGCAGGGATTGGACGCCTTCGTTTATCTTCAGGACTCTTAGTCCAATTTGGATCTTGTCCGTAGACGGACGATATGTTGTTTCTTCCGCTGTTATCTGGATCTTTGTATTGTATCAGTTGTAACCCCTGGCTCGTTGAGCCATCTTGTATCTTTCTGATGCTGTTGTAATTGTGGATTATTCGTGAACTATTGTAATGTTATCATAAATGGCAACCTGGAATCGGTTATTATGCGGAATTGGCGGGAATGCTGAAATCTGCATAGTGCCCGATCTCGGGGCGTCACAAATGGTATCAGAGCCTTGGTTCCGATTCCCGATATTGTTTCGATACGAATGGTTATCGAAGCAACGGGTCCGCAAAGCCTGTAGGATAACCTCGCTAACGGTCGTTGTTTCTAGAGTGTCAAAAACTATTTCTGATAAACTATTTTGGAAAAACATCTCGATAGGATTCTTGTTTTCTCCTTATCCCTATTCTATTTCCCCTCCCATCTTATTTGCTTTGGAGTCTCCCCCTTGTCTATCTTTCAAAGTATTAGGATCCTACGTGGGTGGACGTTTTCTGAGCCCTTAACCCAATAGGTTCGATCATCGGAAGATTCCTGGTGGAAAAACATCGTCGTCACTCCGAGCAAGAATCCCTTGTTAGTGGTGTCGAGGAGATCAACTAGAAGCACGAAGAATCGATAGTCGAACTTCTTTCCCCTCCCGGGTTAGCAGGTGGATTGCGAGGGCGCAATCCCTTGTTAGTGGTGTCGTCTGTAACACCTGGGGTGTTACCTGTTTGTTTGCTTGCATCATATGCATCACATTGCATTGCACCATGTTTGCATCACAACTGAAAATTTCAAAACATTTTAAACTTTCACCCTTGCTCAAAACTTCTAATTCCAAACTTGCAAACTAAACCCCTCCATTGTTTTTTTTCAATGGTTGAACTTGTTTTAATCAATTGCCTGTTACTAAAATTTCTTCCCTTTTGTTAAAAACCCTAGTGGCAAATTCAAAACTTCAAATCAAATCAATCTTAATTATCCTTTTTCAATATGGGTTTAAATATTGAAATTTTGCAAACCAATTAAATTCCATAATGTTTGTATAATTAATTGAACTTATTAAATACAATCTGTTTATTTCCCAAAATCCCAACCCAAACACTATTTGAAAAATCACCTAACCAATTAATATCCAATTACTACTTTCAAGTTGTTGAAAATACCTTTTAACTACCTTGTTGTTGTTGTTTTGCAAAATAATAAAAATCTAGCTATCAACTAAACACCCCAACCTTATTTTGGAATTTCAAATAACAAAATAGAAATCAAATCAACCATTTAAATTTTTATTAACATTACTTTCATGTGCTGTTTTGCAAAATAACCAAATGTATTTATAAACCCCCAAAAATAAAACCCTAACCCTTTTTCCATCCCTCTATCTCTTTTATTCTTTACAAAAAATCAATCAACTAATACAAAAAAAATAAGAGCATTGGAGAAAAGGGCAGCCCAATTCTTTTCTCTCTCTCTCTCTGGCCCAGCCTTTTCTTTTCCTGCCCCAGCCCACCAAATTTTCTGGCCCGTTACCCTTTCGCTCGGTTGTCGTCTTCCACCTCCGGCTGTCGTCATCCCTGTACGAACAGAGAACAACCATCCGATCGTTCCGCCCCCTCCCGGATGCGCTGCCGTACCCATGCCCCCTCTCCGATAAAAGCACCCACCTACCCTCTGCCCTAGCCTAGCTACTCCCAGTCCCATCCGCCGCGCCGCCAAGATCTCCTCCCTCTCTCCGAAATCTTCAGTCTCTGAACCTCAACAGAACCGAAACCACCACCTCCACCCTCATCTCCGGTCACCTCGAGGAGCCTCCGAGGAGGAAAATGGTAACGCCGTCGCGCACTGTCCCTCCCCAACCTTCCCGTTGAGCTCGAGGGGGCTGGTAGCGCCGCCGCCGTCCGTGATTTTCCCGCCGCCGTCGACTGTCTCGAACGAGCTCTGCATCGGAGGTGAGCCCTCTGCTCCTTTTCCCTCCTCTCCCCTCCTGGCCTAGGCCCACTCCCCTCTTGCCCTGTGTTGATGGCCGCACCCCCCTGCACCTCGCTGCCGCACGCCGTGGCCGCCGGAGCGCTGCCGTCGCTCGCTCGCTGCCTGTAGATTGCAGCACAGTTTTCGTCCGTCAGTTTCGTCAGCATCCGGATCCTACACCTCAACCCGTCTGCTTAGCGTTTACTAACAACATAACGATTCCACCCCAGCGGTAGCGAGAGCGCAAGCGAGCGGTGGGGCGCGGGTTCGACCCCCCCTTGGTGCATTTCTTTTCCAGGTTTCAGCCCTTCTGCTGGCCCCACCCGTCGGTGGCAGCCGTGGCCACGCCAGCCCACGCGCGCGCCGCGTGGACGCCACGCTGGCCAGTGGCCCACGGGCAGGGGCCGCGGGTAGGTTAACCCGCGGTAGCAAAAACTTTTTCCTGCACGTTTATTTTAATCAAGGTCCTTAAAATTGCAGATTGGGACCTAGAACCAAAATGCCAATAAAAATTGTTTTATAACTCCAAAAATTAAAAGTAAAATATGTGCACTGATCCAAATTACATTGTCTACCTTTTGGTAACTTTTGTTTTCTGTTTTGAAATTTCAAAATGCAATTTAAATTTGAATCCAAATAATTCAAATGCAAATTTCTAAATTCAATAACTAATTCATTTCAAGTCCAAATCATGCAAATAAAATATGTTTTCAATACCATTTCAAATAACCTTTTCAAATATAATTTTTGTTTTCTGTTCTGAATAATTAAAATTGCTTAAACAATTTGAATCTTGTTTAATTCAATTAAAACTTGTTTAATATTGTTTAATTCATAATTAAATAACCCTAAGTCCAATTTCAAATTGTGAAACATGTAATCCAACTAAAATTTGATAACCTTTTCAAATATCAACTTTGTTGTTTGGTTTGACCAACTTAACTTGATGAGAACATCCACTACTTGCTTAACACCATTAAGTAACAATATTTTCCAAACTTAATAAATGCTTTCTTAATTGGTTAACTATCATTCTAATTGCATCTAAATTGTTACATTCTTGTTTTCATTATGCATGCATCATGATAAACAACTTACACATGTTAACTAATTGTATATCATTGCTTCAACCTTAATATGTGCATCCATATGCAACTCACCTTGCATATGGGTCCATTTAAATTTGTTTATCTTGTCAACTAGTTTACCTTGATGCATCTTTAAACTTGTCATGCATCCATATCTTGATCATGCTGGATCTTTTGCCGTAGTAGTAATTGTTGCATCCGGTGTTTGTTCGAGGTTCATTGCTTCTTCCCGGATAGGACGTTGAGATGATGTGAGCAACGACAAGTTCTGCTACCTTGCGGGATCTCAGGCAAGTATACTCACTTGCATGCCATATGGCTGCCTTTCATCACTTGTTACCGATTCTTTCCGTTGATTCTTTTCTGCTAGCCTTAGTAGTAGTTGTTTCTGTTGCGAACCTATCACATGAATCCTTTAACCCTGATATTGCCACACCTCCACTCCTATAACCTTTGCTTGAGCCTGTGTCTTACTATCTTGCTTAGGGTTGCTTTTGCTCGAGCTCGTTGTCGGTTACTTCTTTTACTATCGTGCTCTTTTATTATCGTACCGGGGGCTCGAATGTTAATCAATCAATCCTGTTAATGCTAATGGTAATAATAAACTTGATGATAAGGCACCGGCGGGAGGCCCAGGGTGGTTTTGAGGCCCGCTAGTGTCGACCCCCTAATTAGGAAAAGGGTCTTGTCTACTGATCCATGATGAGCGCACTACTCGCATTTGGGGAGTATGGGCTCCCCCTCAGTTTGACTCGATTCGCATCTCGTCCAAATCGCCGTACTAGTTCGGGCTTTCCATTTGCTGCATGCATGATCTTGCGAGCCCTTGGCGCCCGGGTGGAACTTTCGTAGTCGGCATTTAGGGCGGCGTGGTCTTCCAGTGCTATGAGGGTCCCCTTTTCTTCGTGGGGCTCGATTAGCCGCGCACGCACAGCACGCGGTGCTTTGGGCTTGATGCGAAGAAGGGTTGGATTGTGTTGAGTGCCCCGCTTGGTGGAGTGGCCGCTCCATCTGGCGGGATATTCATGAGTGTCGGTTACTTTGGTGCACCCCTGCAGGGTAAATCTTCTCGAGAAGCCGTGTTTTCCGCGGTTATGGATTACTTGGTGAAAGTACTGGCTAACAAGTACTCAGGACAACTTCAACATAATGAACAATCATGTTTCACCCAATGGTTAATAACTTGACTAGTAATAGGTTATTCACACAATAACTTGACTCATCTTTAATACCACGGTGTGAGTTATCCTCGGATTGCTTCTTCGGATAAGGGGCGAGATCCAGGATGGGTTTGTTTGAAGTTATCTTTCAGTTGGTTACTATCACTCGATCTTATCTCCTTTCTGATAGTTGTAAGTAATAGAATCTCTGTAGTTGGTTAGTGCAGCCTGTTGTAGCTTATTTGCAATAACCCTTTCCTTCCGTTGATCCTAAGGTATTTGTATCTTGTGATGACTGGCTACGCCGGTAACTTGTGAGTATGGGCTTTGTCCCCCTTGCCAGTACTTAACCGTACTGACCCACGGATATCTTTCGTGGCTGCAAATTCCAACTTGCAGTCAACAGGTTTGAAGTCTGACGACGTTAGCTTGGGAATCCCTCCGGCTTGGCCTGGGCAGGGATTGGACGCCTTCGTTTATCTTCAGGACTCTTAGTCCAATTTGGATCTTGTCCGTAGACGGACGATATGTTGTTTCTTCCGCTGTTATCTGGATCTTTGTATTGTATCAGTTGTAACCCCTGGCTCGTTGAGTCATCTTGTATCTTTCTGATGCTGTTGTAATTGTGGATTATTCGTGAACTATTGTAATGTTATCATAAATGGCAACCTGGAATCGGTTATTATGCGGAATTGGCGGGAATGCTCAAATCTGCATAGTGCCCGATCTCGGGGCGTCACATCCATGAGTCAGCCCAAACAGGGCCACCCCGTCAACAGGGAGTTGGCCACCTCTTGACGTCACCTGTTTTGTGAGTCGGGATTAAGATCCGTGTACGTCCATCACTTGTCCCGGTCACGCCCTAGTTTTTCTCCAAATCGTTTTCTGACTCACACGCAGATGGAAATAGCAAACTACGTGACTCATGGATGTGGCCAAACAAGTTAGTTAGTCGAGCGAGGTTCATTGGCTCGCGCGTGTGGTTGCACGCTCAGTCTTGGTTTCCGCGGCGAGACCTTACTCCTAGGGTTGGCAAGTACAGGACAAAGAACCACTTCCCAAGTGGCCTCCCGTCCTCGCCTTAGTCAGGTTAACCACACAATGCTCATCTCACCACGTCATCATATCATACTAGGTTATCGCAGCTCTGATTCATCAACCAGATGGAGCAGAGGTAAACAAACATGTATGACTAAGCGAAGCAGATATGAGGCTCTGGCGATGCGCACAAGCAATTCTATGGCGGCTAGGAGCAGTGGATCAGGATATTGAGGCAATGCAGCATATATGTGAACTATGTCTACTAGCATCAAATACTTTGAAATTGAATGCAAAGTACGAGATCAAATGTTGTTGGAAAACGTATATGAGCAGATAAGAGGTTATGCTTGCCTTGGTTATAAGAAAACCAGATAAAGATCTTCTGGAATAAGTGCTTGACTTGTCGGTTAAGATCAAGTATTCACCATTGGATTGCTGGCCTTCACTTCAGAGTCACGTTCTACCGAGGGGGAAAACAACACCGAAAAGAAGAATAACAATCAACACATGGCAACAATACAATGCGCAATATGTATGCATGAGCAATTTAATGCACTTAAATAAAGCCCTAAACATGAAGATAGGGTTGCTAGGGTTCGCATGTCAGATATGCAGTTTTACTGAAATTAGCCCGAAATAGACCCCGGAGGGGCAATTCGGGCGATACTGGAAGTAAGTAAAAGTTAAAGTTCTCAAATGGGTTTGTAAACATCATAAACTGGTTGCAATTGTAATTTTGAGCATTTTGGTATATAACTTTTAATTTTCTAATTTTAGTGAATAAAAACTTATTTTTCTATTTTAAATGATTAAACAACATTAAATAAAGGCCGTATTTTGGAATTTCTCAAACATGTGTGAAAATGATATAGTTGGGTAGAGTTTATTTTTCTGAACAAAACCATATATTATTTACATTTTTCTAAGTAATATAACAGAAGTTATTAAATTATTAAACTTAATCATTTTTCTGGAAAAGAGCGAAAGAGGAAAATGACGTTGTGCTGACGTCACTGTGACGTCAGCCATGGCCGGAATTCCTATGCTGAACATGCGATCGATCGATTCCACGCGCGAATTTCAAATCGAAAGGCATCACGGCGTGGAGGGGGACATGCTGAACACGTGGGTGGCGGAGAGTTCACCAAATGGTCGCCGGAGGAACTCCGACGAGCACCTCCCGCGGTGGCCGGAGATGGCGCACGGCGGCCGTGATGTACAGAGGAAGAGGGAGCAAGGGGGCGGCACTGGGAGGTGAAGAGGCTCACCAGGAACCTTTGGGAGGGGTCGGGGAGGTCAGGGCCGGCCGGAGTCGCCGGAATCGAGCTCCTCCGCCGGCGGCCGGAACTCGGGAAGATGGCCCCGATTCTCGCGTCCCACTGCATCCCGGCAAACGCCACTCGGCGAGGAGGTAGAGGAGGTCCAGCCGGAGCTTTAGGGACAAACGAAGGGTCTCGAGGTGGCCCGCAGCGACGGGTATCGCCGGAGAACGACGGCGGCCGAACGGAGCTAGGGTTTGCTCTCGCGGGAGTTACAGAGAGGGAGAGATTTCGAGGGGGGGAAGTGAGAGAGTTCGGGGCGTCTCCTGGACCCTATCCGCACAAAGAGAGGCAGGGAGGAGGAGGTGGCATCGACGGGGCATGGAAGACACGCAGGTGCTTGCCTTCTGTCAAAGGTTGAAGAAGGCAGTTTTGCGCAAAACCCCCTGAAGTTCCTGGATTTTGCAAACTAGCCCTTTTCTATTACAAAACAGAACAGAAAACTGACATTTGAGGACCTTTTTGGAAACAGAAAATTTGGCAAAAATACTTTTTGGAAAGCTCAACAAATTTCCAATCTTGCCATATTTTTGTGTTGTGAAATTGAATTACTTTTCAATACAAAATTTTGGAACCCATTTTAAGTACCTTTTGTGGGATTTTTCTCAAACCATTTAAATTAAAATTTTAAATTGTTTCAACATGGTTTTAAAGTTTTGTTTCATGCATGTATGACATGAACACAACACCACACACTTTTGTTAGCAAAATTGGGATGTTACAAGTAAGACGCCCGCATGCAGTACCACTACCACCTTCCCTTATCTGCTATCCATCCACATGTACCACACCGCGTAGGGTGTCGGTAGATTGAGTAAAATGCACTATATTATTTATGAATTATGCATGTGGGTCGTGTGTGGGAAACCTACTCGGTAGTGGTGTCGGTGTAGTATATCAATAAAATGGACTTCTCTAGCCTTTTGTATTATTGATGCTTGGTCATATATTTAGTGTGGTTTAATTTGATCCCGGTGAAGCATGCATATGTTATTTATATTTCTTACAATAGATAAATCAAAAATAAATTCACTATATTTATTAAAAAAATACATATTTACCGTGTGCAAACACACAACAAAGAATGAAAGTGGGCCCGTGTCGATGTAAAAAAAATTATATCTTTGCCGTGTGGAAACACATGGCAAAGACTATATCTTTGTCGTGTGCATACACACGGCAAAGGCTTGTCGTGACGGCGTGGACACGTGGTCACGTTCTTTTTTTTGAGGCAAAGAACCGTAGAACAAAGAGTTCTACGGTATATATATAAATAATATGTACAAATACATCCAAGCCCCAAAAATCAGCCGATACCGGCACGCTCTAAAAAGTAGAAAAACATAGAAACTATATGATACTAAACATCAATTCTAAGAACTGAATCAATCCAATTCTTAAGTAATTCTGCTTGACTTGGTTTTGAACGTAGGCTGATGATATGCAGATCCTTAGCCAAGTTGAATTTCCATGATCTAAGACATGGGGTAATATTATTGAAGACCTTGTCATTTCTTTGCTTCCAAATATTCCAACATCCCATAATGATAACTTCCAAAGCAAATTCCTGAGGTAAAACTTCTTTTAATAGCATGAATTCATCATAGATAGAAATCCCTCTCCTTCTGTTGCTTCTAAGTAAATCCCAGCATCCACTTGCAAAAGGACAGTCAAAAAACAGATGTAGTATAGTTTCTTCCATATATTCTTGGCAGCTTTCACAATCATAGCTTTGTAGATGAAAGTGTTTTCTTCTAAGAAGGTTTCTGGAATTAATTCTATCATGTAGTATTAGCCAGAAGAAGATCTTGTATCTTAAAATAGCAGCATTTTTCCATGTGGAGTGGAAAAAAGTATGAGCTATAGGTCCTTTGATGAATTCCTTGTATGCTGCAGATACTTTGAAATATTCTTGTTTGCCTCTGAAAGACCACCTATCTGTGTCATCATTTATCTGGACTTCCTGTATCTTTTGTTGTAATAACGTGAGTTGCTGATATGCAAGATGGGACAGTGGCAGATGGAAATGAGCACCAATATCTTGAGTATTAATGAACTCTCTAACTGAGATATCTGATCTTTGTCTAAAGGAGTACAAATGTGGAAATTCTTCCTTGCATATGCATGAACACCAATTATCAGACCAAAAGGAAACAGTCTTTCCATATCCAACCTCACATACAGCTAGTCTCTTATATTCAGGAATTAACTTGATCATATCTCTCCACCAGAAGGATCCAATCTTCCTAGTATCAATCATGCAGTCTGTGTAATGGTTAACAGTAATTAGTTTGATCCAAGGTAGATTGACTTGGTTAAAAAATTTGTGAAGATGCTTTAACAGCAATGCCTTGTTCTGAATACCAAGGTCCAATACACCCAGTCCAGCCTGTTCTATTGGTTTGCAAACTTTTTCCCATGAAATAAGAGCAGTTCCCTTATCTTCCATACCATATTTCCTCCAGAAGCAGTGTCTAATACATTTGTTAAGATGCTCCAAAACTGTTTTTGGTATCTGCAATGTGCTCATATAAAACATAGGCAGAGAAGTGAATACTGCCTTTATCAGAATCAATTTTTCACCATATGATAAAAAGGAATTGCATCCATTAAGTCTATCATTCATTCTTTTAATCAGTGGCCAATAATCCTCCACTTTTGGTCTGTCAATGGATAGGGGAAGTCCAAGATAGTTGATTGGCATATATTCAATGCCACATCCAAAAATGTTTTGAATCTTTTGACAAACAAGATTTCCAGCCCTCAGAGGAATTAGCTTGGACTTGTGATAATTTATTTTTAATCCAGTAAAAGCTTCAAAATGACATAGCAGATTTTTTATATGTTGTATCTGAGTGGTGTCAGCTTTCATGATAATTAAAGTATCATCAGCATATTGTAAGAGAGGGAAGTCAGGACATGCCACAGATTGGAAGACAGGTTGGATCAAGTCATGAATCATGGCTTCATTTAAAGTATCTTGTAGGAGATCAGCAGCAATCACAAAGATCAAAGGAGATAGTGGGTCTCCCTGTCTGACCCCTCTCTTACATTTGAATTGATTGCCAGGGACACCATTCAGAAGAACAGACGAAAAACCTGAGGAGTAAATCATATCAATCCATTTAATCCATCTGTAACCAAATCCTTTGGCTTTGAGAATAGCAATAATAGCATCATGATCCAAGATGTCAAAAGCCTTTTCAAAATCTAATTTCAGCATAATGGATTCTTGATTGGCCTGAGAACATGTGTGTATATATTCATAAATCCAAGGCATGCAGTCCTGTATAGATTTAGCTTTGAGAAAGCCATATTGGTTCTCATGAATAAGGCTTGGCATATGCTTCTGGAGTCTGTTGGCAAGTAATTTAGTAATAATCTTGATGGAACAGTTCAGAAGAGATATGGGTCTGAAATCAGAAGGAGTGGATGGATTATCAATTTTAGGAATCAGAGTGATGAATGAACTGTTGATACTTTGAAGCTTAACCCTTCCATGGTAGAAATCATCAATTAGAAAAAGGAAATCCTCAGCAATGATAGGCCAACATGCCTTGATGAAGTTAGTGTTAAATCCATCAGGGCCTGGAGTTTTATCGGAAGGTAAATCTTTGATCACATCCTCAACTTCTTTCTTAGTGAAAGGGATCTCAAGCATATCCAGACCATCCACTCTTTTAATCAGAGAAAGCAAATGAAAATTATCTGAGCATTGGACAGAGGAACCCATCCTTTGTTTAAATGCTCTCTCAAGTACTGCTGCTTTTGCTCCATGCTCAGAGTGTTCAAATCCATTTTCATCTGTGATTGATGCAATGAAATTTCTTCTAAATTTAATAGTAGCCTTTATATGAAAGAATTTTGTGTTAGTTTCTCCAAACTTAGCCCATCTCACAGTAGCTCTTTGCCTCCAATAGTCATTTTGACATTTAAGCAGGTGGAGAAGATGCTCTTTAATGATATCTCTACCATTTGATTCCCATACAGTCAAGTCTCTAAATTCTTCAATCATATCCATTAGTGCAATCATATCATTGCAATTAGAGATGTAATATGCCAATCTAGATTTGTTCTTGGCCCAGTTTCTGATACCTTTTCTTAATCTCTTGAATTTGGCAGTGATAATTTTTGCACTATCATTTGTATTGACATTTTGTTCCCATATAGATTTAACAGTGTCTTTAAAATCCTGATGCTTCAGCCAATAATTCTCAAATCTGAATATCCTAGTCTTAGGAATGTCAGTACCTATTCTGATCATGAGAGGTGTGTGATCTGAGATTGGTTTGGCCAGTGGAAGGACCATTGTAGTGGGATATGTAATAGTCCATTCTTCAGATGTGAAAATCCAATCAAGCTTTTCTAGAAGAGGTGCAGCTTGCATATTACTCCATGTAAAACTTCTACCTTTGATTGGAATATCCACTAGTGCAAGCTTGGAGATGGCTTCATTAAAAATCAGCATATCATTTGTATTTCCACCTGGTCTACTTCTATTATCAGGGTATCTAATGTAGTTAAAGTCTCCAACTACCATCCAATTGCCATCGGCATACTCAAGATCTTGAAACCATGAAATGAAATTTTGTCTTGCCTGATATTCACAAGGGCCATAGATATTTGTTAAAACCCATTCTTTATTGTTCTGATTGGAGGTAAACTTGACAGTGATAGAGTACTGATTGGATTCAATATGCTCCCCATTGAATAAACTCCCATTCCAAATAATAATAATACCTCCAGAGAGCCCAACCGATGGATAGTGGCAGAATTTGTTAAATCTTTTGGGACAGAAATTTCTAATATAGGAGATGTCAAAAGTATCTCTTTTGGTTTCTTGCAGACAGATGATATGACATCCTGACTCTATAATTTTGTTACTTAGAGCCAACCATTTAGTTGGATCATTAATCCCTCTAATATTCCAGTTGAGTACTATCCAGGATTTATCCATTGCAATATACAATATCTTGAAACTTCTGATTCAAAAGCTGTTGCTCTAAAATACATATAGCTGAATAATCCATACAGCATCATAATCATTACATAAATAATCATTGTCATTCGAGGACCAAAAGCACTCTTCTTGAGGAACATTGAAATATATGAGCGTCTATAACTAAGAAGCCTATGCCTAGTTAAGCAGCTTCTTCCCCTTCTTCTCCCATCACCTCCTGAGAAGCTTGGTTTCTCTGGATCTTCTTCTTTTTCCTTTCCACTTTGAGAAGTTCTTCCTCTGAACATGTAGCCTGGTCCACCTTACAAAAAGTAAGAGAGAGATTTCTCACAATTTTGGCTGGAATAATAGGTGGTTTGGCAGAACAGCTGACACATAATTTATTCTTGCAACTTCTAGCTTTAAAACCATTGTTATTCTGTTGCAGTCTGGTACTTCTTCTTACCTCTGTCTCCACAAGGGGAGCTTTCTCTTTCCTCTTCTTGTTCTTAGCATGCAAAGCAGAGGTGGTGGCATTTCCTTTGTTAGAACATCCAGTCTTCTTAGGTGACACAAAATCCATATCCTGTCCCATATTGTCCATACATACAGGTAAATCAGATAGAGGGCATTTATCTGGAATTACAAAAGGCCTAAGGGCTGATGGATCAGTGCCCTCCACTATATATTTCCATAGTTGAGTGGCAAGAAATTTTTTTGCCCAGATAAATTTATCCTGAGAAAGTAAAGCTGCTGTGAAGAAATTCATCCATTCCAATGGTACCTGAGTGATTTCATCTTCATTGTTCTTTGGAGCAAAATGTTTTCCCCAAAGAGCAGCTCCTTCCTCTCCAAGGAATTTATCATCTGAAAAATGGCATGATTCAAGCATAATCTGTGTCATAGAGTCTTTCATATCTGAACTGGCCATATTATTGGAATTAGGTTTGAAAAGAGCAATAGGAAAACCAGGTGGAGCCTCTTGACTTGAAGTACCTGTATCTTCCTCACTATGGTAAACCAGATTTTCCTCCTCTTGACTGTCAGGCCTGTTATCAGCAGAGTGAATCTCATTGTGAGTCTGGTGTACTGCCAAATGGGTCTCCTCCTCCATAGGTTTCAACATTGCAGTGGCAATCAGAGATTGTTCTGGCAGAGGTACTTCAGAATTGATCATCTGCCCAGGAGTGACAGAAGTCATGGAAACCACTTTGTTGTTAGATATCTCAGTATCTAGTACTAATGCTGCCATCTCTGATATATCTAGCATTCTGTTCTGGTTGTTGATTGCCAAGAAATCCAATTCCTGCATCTGTTGCTGCTCCACCTCTACTGCTGGAAAAAGTTGAAAAGCAGGTGGGCTTCCAAGAGGTGGATGGGCCATATCCATTGGCTGTAGGCCCATATCTTGCACTGGCATATTGAGGTCCAGTTGTACTGGTAGTGGAACAGCAATAATTGGTGGCCCATGAATAGAATTATCAGACAGAGTATTTTCTGATGATTGTATAGAGAGTGTCAGGTCACTGCTAATATTAGCATCATCATCATTCTGTCCTTCCCCTTCAATGACTGGTCCAATTAGATCATTTAATTCCAGAAATTCACCTGCTTGCACTTCCATGTCAATAATATCATTTGCAGGGGGCATAGCCCAAATATCCCAGTCCACAGCATTAGCAGCCAGCTGATTGTCAATTGCCACTTGAATAGGATGGTTCCCCACTTGGTTGGCAGCAGGGTTTCCTGCCACATTTGCATGATCCTCTTCAGCATGTACAGGCAGTGGACCCACTAGCACATTGTTCTGATTCGGATGGTGGAATTGTTCAGGTGGAATAGGATGTGGCCCCCCTTCTGCAGGCACTTCTTCCTCAGCTGGTGGACCTTCATTGCCTAATTGATCTTGCAGAATAATGATGGGGCAGGTCCAAGACTCCCCACTAAATCTGTCAGCCCCTGATACAATAGTACTGATAGGGATATCAGCAAGTGAAATCACACCAATCTTGAGGAGTACATAGGCATCGGTGGATTTAGTTCTGTCCCAAACCAGCAATTTACCAAAACTTCTGACAGAGTTGGCGAGTTCATGCATGCAGCGTAAGTCTGCTGGGAAACCAATCACCTGAATCCATACTTCTCGGTTGAGATTGAAACCTCGCCAATTGAGACCTTCATTGTGCTTTTGGAAAACAAGCTGCACATCATCACATGCATGCGGACCATTGGCCACGAACCAATCTCTATCTTCTATACTGATAAATCTGACATATGCTTGGCCAAAAGGGCATTCAGTGATGGTTCTGATTGGTACCTGTTTCTCTACAAAGAACTCACCAAGAATCTCATGGATGTTCTAGAAAGCAACTTCCCCTTGCGGCATCGGCACGATGGTGACAATCGCCAGGTCTTCGTTGGTGATTCTGTGCTCACCATGGATAACTCTGACACGAGCAGGTCTGCCTTCAATCACCAATGCCTGTCTATTGGGTGGGAGGAATGGTGTTGGATCGAAAGGGAAGTTCGCCATAGGATTCGGAGGAATCCTTCCTTGAGACAGAGCGGCGGAGAAAATCTCTACTGTTCGAACAGTGGAAGAAGAAGATGAGGAGACCAGCGGAGTAGTTTTCGCTATTGAGTCATTTCCATGTGGGCCTCGTAGTCTAGACTGTATCGCTCGGTTTTGGTTCGCAATAAGTTCACCTCTGAGTGTCGCCGAATTTTCCTCCACAACGTCTAATCCCGCGCGCGTTAATCGAGGAACTGCCATCAACGAGCCTTGCAAGGTTTCCGTAGCCTTCCCTTTGATGGGCTTACCATCGATGTCTGAATTGAAGCGACAATTATCTCTAATATGGCCCCATCTCTTACATGCATGGCAACGTATCTTGTTCCTGCAGTTGGGCCTAGCGTGATCTTCTGAGAGGCAACGGCTGCAGTAATTGGGCCCAAACTTGCGTAAAGGCTTAATAACCGCTCTTGAATACGTTTTATCTGAATTAAATGGTGCTTTGAAATTGTTTGACTGAGATGCTGTGTGATTTTTCGACGCAAGAGTTCTACGATGATCTTCAAAAAAGCGAGGATTTTGCATAGCTTGGGCATAAGATTTAGGAGATCTACCGTATGAAACAGTGGTCCAAACCTTTTCTTGTTCTTTGAGATATAACTCATATTCCTTGCGAAAATCTGGTCCACCACGACCCCAAAGCCAAAAACTCATGCAAAAATTATTGTTGAAGATGTTACCTCCTTTGAATATATAGAAACCAATCTCTTTGGTAGCAACTGAGAATTTGAATGACCAGTTTTGAAGACATATAACCTTGAATAATTTGGCTTCACCACCAAAAACTGATTGTAGGATCAAACCCACAGAATCTTCGTTTAGTCTGATCTTCGATCTTGAGAAATCCACAACCAAAAAGAATTCCTTGTTACCTCTGCCAGCAATATGGTTGATGCTGGTTCCAAATCTTCGTAGAATGTCTTGATGAAAATCCTTCCCTTCTTGGAAGTTGAGATCCGAGAGAGCCATGATGGGCAGAAACCAGGTCGATGAAGAAAACGTGTTGATGGAAGAGAGAATTGGACGTACTGACCGGAGGTCTCGACGACGTCAACGAGTATGGTGGACGCCGTGGCCGGAGTGGCCAGCGGCGGTAGCCCGGAAACTCCGAGAGCGCTCAACTCGCCGAGAGCCGACTAATCGCGTGGTCACGTTCTTTGCCGTGTGCATTTTCCTTTCTTTGCCGTGTGCATTTTGCGGTGCGAGACCGTGTGTTTTTCTTTACCGTGTGCGGCACACGGCAAAGATATACGTTGACGTGTGCCCGATGTGTTGCACACGGCAAAGAGCCGCTCTCCCGTAGTGTCCCTAGATGTGGCCGATGAATAGACCTTATGCTCGATTTTATTGGCTTGTGAATTTAGGAACATAACCCTCTCTCCTCTATTGTTATTGAGATAAAAACTTCGAGATTTTCAACACTTTTGTTGATTCTTTGCGAAATACCCGAGGAGGTACGGGTCTAGGGATCATCAAACAAAGTTAAACTTTTTCTACTTTACTGTAGAAAATGGTCACCAATCTAGAAAAAGTGTTTAGAATTCCAAAGAAAGTTCAAGTGTTTTAGAAAAAATGTTTGAGGGTCTAGATATTTTTTTACATGTTGGAAAAAATATTCTTACATCTAAACAACGATCATATATTTTCTAAAGAATTCCTAAAAAAAGGCTTTACATGATTGCAAAGAAAATCCGGGAGTTTTTTTTTAAGAAATGGTCATTGTTTCAAAAAGAAATGCTCACATGTTTGAGAAATATGTTCACGACTCCTATAATTAATGTTTAGCGTTTCAAAAATTATTCATAAATTCCACAAAGCATGATCATGTTCTAAAACAGAAACACAGAAACGGAGAAAAAATCGTCCATATTTTACCCTCAAAAAACCCGCGAACACTGTGTATCGCTCAATGCGGGTCCTATTAGGGCTCGCCCACACGAGTCCCCCTCAAGGGCCGGCCCATCTTCATGTTAGTTTTCTTTCTTCCTTTGTTTTTTTATTTTTTTTCTTTGTTTTTTTAAAAATTGTTCATTGTAAAAAATTTACCATTTTTAAAAAAAATTATTTTAAGAAAAAATTACAATTTCTACAAAATATTCTTTTTTAAAAAAACTCATTACTTTTACTAAATTTTTTATTTTCAGAAATTGTTCACCATGTAAAAAAATTGTTCATTTTCAAAAATTGTTCATCATGTTACTTTAAAAAAAATCATCATTTAGAAAATTATTCATTTTAAGGTATATATTTTTTCTAAATATTTTTCAAATACAAACAATTTTCACATATGAACATTTTTTTCGTAACCTCAACATTTTTTAAAATCTAAGCATTTCTAGATATGATCATTTTTAAAAATCTGAACAAAATTATAACATTGTTTATTAAAATCTAAAAAAAATCATTTTTATAATTTCATGAAATAAGTAACAAAAGAAAAGAGCAAAAGAAAAATATAGTATCTATCCTATCACTGGGCCACCGAAGCCGGCCCATTAGCACTGTTGCGGGCGATCTCCCGCTCGTGCTATCTATGCATAGGGACACCCCGAAAAACAGAAAAAACAAAAAAAAAACAGAGAAAATGCGAAACGAGAAAAAAAAATTGAAAAAATATATGGGCTGGTCCATGTCGAAGTGAGGAGCTCTGGTATCACTCTCTAAGCGAGCCGTAGGACCATTGAAGCAATCAACCATTTATGGAATAGCCCAGAGCCCCCAAGTGATACTTAATGGGTTATAGTCGGCTTCCCGCCCTGTGTTTCGCTTAACGTCCGGTGGATGGTCGGTAAGCCCAATTTCTAACGTGTCGAAACGTCCCTAGATCCAGCATCGTATGATTCGTATCACCTTCCTCTTCTAGGCCTGCAGCCGGAGGAGGAACCGACAGTCTCACACACAGAGATGTTTCTTCGTCCACTAAATAAACAAAGAGAAGGTCACCTTTTCTAGTGATTTCGAGTTTCCTCTCGATTCTCAAAAAAAAAAGTACTCCCTCCGATCCATATTAATAGGTGTTGAAATGGATGTATCTAGCAATAAAACATGTCTAAATACATCCACTTCAGCACCTATTAATATGGATCGGAGGGAGTACTGAAAATAAGAAGGTACGAGGTTCCACCTGATGACCAAAAAACGAGCGATTCTTCTAGTAACATGGCGCCAAAGAACCTCCTTTGGCGTCAAAGGCAACAGGGTGACCGTGATACCAATTCTGTCAGTCGCGCACATCGTCCATTACTGAGAGTAAACCACCGATTCGAACTGTCATTAAGCCAAAAAAAAAAAGATCGAACATTTCCACCGAAGTTTGAGGCAAGGCAAAGGTTAATTTGAGCTTGTTCTACTCTCGATTATTGATTCTTACATGGTAATTAAGCAGAGACAGGTTCACACAACAAAGGCTCACACGGCGCTCCGAAATCAGCTCCTAGTCCTACTGCGGGTCTTGCAGGAGCGGCGGCGCGACATCGACCCTGGCGACGCCGGCCCTGGCCTGGGCCACCTTGGCCACCTCCACCTCCCCGACCAGCACCTCCTTTGCCGCCTCGTCCAGCTCCTCCTCCTCGTAGTTGGGGTCGTTGCGGTCGATGGCGGCGGGCAGAGGGTCGAGCTCGCTGTCGACGATCCCGTCGGGGCCCTCCCAGGTGAACTTGCCGCCACGGCCCGACTTGGGCGGGGGCGCGCCGATGCCGCGGGGCCCGTTGGCCGGGTGGCGCTCGAAGCGGTGCAGGCCCTGCTCCTCGAACTTGCGCTCGAAGTGCTTCGCCGTGTCCACGTGCCGCGTCTCCGGGATCGCCACCTTCTCCTTCACCATGTGCCCCTCCTCGTCCCTGTGCACCACGCGCATATGCGCCATCTTTTGCTGGCTGAGTTAGCTTCAACCTCGGCTAGTTCTGGATTGGACTACCGTATGGATGCGATGGGTATGGAGAGACGCGAATGCGGCGAGGCTTTTATGTAGGAGGCGGTCGGCGGGGTTTCCGTGGGCGGTGGAAGGGTGGAGACGACTCTAGAAACGGTGCGAAGGTGGCGGAAGCGGAGCGCGACGTCTAGAGGACGGCTGGACTCGTGCCGCCACGCTGGACAGATAAGCTCGTCTCATTTCCGGTTTCTCCTGCCGATTTGACAAATCCAAGTGTGCGCTTCGGTCGGTGTTCTCGCGAGAAATCTTCCGGTAACACTGTCGAAAAGAGAAACTTCACTGCTGCACCGCTCTTGCAGCACGCTGTTGTGCTTCATCGAGTCACGCCGGACCTGTGGCATCTTCTTTGCCCTAGAGGCTAATAACGTCGATGATATGATTCACGGGCGACGATTTTGCTCCGCGCGTCAGTGCAGGAAATAAAATGGAGGAATTTTTTTCCCTCCCGAGCTCCAATTCTCTCACTGTTTAAAGAAAAAAAATTATATTTACGAGTTTCAAAAAAACTGAAAAGTAATCCGAATGTAAACAATGTTGTATCCCACAAATATTTAAAATGTTAATTTCAAATACAAAAGGTTATAGTCTATACAAAAAACGACAAATCTAATAAAATTTAGAGATTTGAAAATACGCATACTGTCATTTTCTTTATATAGCCTATAATACAAGTATTGAAATTTATTTTTTCACATTTGTGGAATACACCATTGGGTACATCCGGTTTTCTTTTTCAGAACTTTTGAAACTCATAAATATGATTTTTGATTTTTTTTAATTAGCCGGATCGATGGAGCCCAAAATCTTCACTCATTCCATGATGATAATGGTGATGAGGAGGAACCTATCGCATTTAATTAAATAGAATGGTGCAACATCATCAAAATTGTAAATAAGAGGATTCAAACTCAGATGGGTGGGGACCCCTCCCGCCACTAGGCTATGCCTTACTATGTAATCTCCACTCATTAGTATTCATCATAAGTGGAGATATACTAAGATGCTAGTGTGAGCAATTGCTCAACTAACTAGTTGTAAATTTATATACCTAAATTTGTGAATAGTTTCTAAAGTTTTCGCCTTTGGATGTGAGTATATCAATAATTTAAGAGATCAACGACCTAGAAATAAGAATTTGATGACACCAAACACACACTCATACGGTTGAGCACTTGAATCATAGGCTATTTTGTCTTTTCGCTATCAAGTTATGGAACAAATTTATATTTAAATTTTGTAGAATGATAGATGTATATCATCCTATATAATTTATTATTGTAAAAAAAAATACTTCTTTATGTGTTCTTAGGTAGCTTAGTGCACAACTAGAAGGACCTTGCACACTTGTTGTTGTTTCTGTTATTCTTTTTTTTACATGGTGTTTCTGTATTTAGCCACATATAATACAAGGTGCAATTTTTTAAAGAAAAATCTAGAATATTGGGTGTATTGCGTTCCACTAATCATCTGGATATTTTTTTAGGGATTTATTTATTTTCTCATATTCTCACATTAATTAGTTAGAGGTAATTCCGTTCAAGATAAAAGTGCATCATGTTTCCCTAATGTGTTTCGATGTTTGAGGACAATGCAATTAGCTTATTTAACCTTGTTCATGTAACTAAGTCTACGTGTATCATATTGCATGCATATGCTCATGGTTAGGCCTTCCCAAAAGGAACAAGCGCAAAAATCAACTTGGAAAGCATTGAGTAAGTGGACGGTAGTACCATCGGTTGGGCCGATAGTACCAGTCAACTTGATGCCGATAGTACTATCCTTGTACTAAGGTTTGGTACCGACCCTCATTTGGGGTTCTCATGTCCCCCTGGCGCAACCCCGGTAGTCAACCGGTAGTACCAGACATCCGATAGTACCAAAACTCCAGAGAAAAGTATCGGCCATGCCTTGGACGGTTGTATTGCCTCCGGTTCCAAGCCAGGGCCAGTCTGGGTGGCCATGGGACAGAAGGTACCGCGCGCCTGCTAGGTAGTTTCCTAGTAGTACCGGGATCCCGATAGTTCCGGCACTTCAAGGAGTAGTACTGACGGCGTGCCAAAGTAAAGATTCTAGATGTTTTCGAAGACTGCCGGTAGTACCAACCCCTGGCCCAGTAGTAATGACCTTGCGTAGCATTAAGTCCAACCGCCACATTCGAATACACCATAAAAGGGGGTCATTTGATCTTTATGTGAATTTACACAAATTTAACGGTGGATAGCAGAAATATGTTTCCTGCGCAGAAATCCAAATCTAACCTCAACTTTCACTAGAGACGTTACTTGGCACAACAAATGCGAGAAAATAAAAATACAAAGGAGTTGCTACCGAAGTAAACAACGCCTTGACTCAAAGAAAACAGAGAAAAACAAAGCAAAAATAAAACCATGGGTTATCTCCCAAGAAGTGCTTTCCTTTAACGCCTTTTAGCTAGGCCCAGAACACTAGAATCAAGTATTTTCAAGTGAAGAAGCATCCAAATTTTAACTTGTTCTTATAATAGAATAAAAATGCAACTTCATTCTCTTCCTAGGAAAGTGTTCCATACCTTTCTTGAGTGGTAATTGATATTTAATATTCACCTCTTTCATATCAATAACAGCACCAACAGTTCTAAGAAAAGGTCTTCCCAAAACAATAGGACAAGAAGCATTGCATTCAATATTCATAACAATGAAATCAACGGGGACAAGGTTATTGTTAACCATAATAAGAACATCATCAACTCTCCCCAAAGTTTTCTTTCTAACATTATCAGCAAGACGAACATCCAAATAACAGTGTTCCAAAGGTGGCAAATCAAGCATATCATAATCCTTTTTAGGCATAACAGAGATACTAGCACCAAGATCACATAAAGCATTAAAATCAAAATCATTCACCTTCATTTTAATGATGGGTTCCCAACCATCATCTAACTTCCTAGGGATAGATGCTTCTTGTTTTAATTCTTCTTCTCTAATTTGCATGAGAGCATTGGTAATATATTTTGTGAAAGCCATATTTATAGTAGTAGCATTTGGACAACTAGCAAGATTTTGTAGGAACATAATTACTTCAGATTAATTGCAATCATCAAAGTCAAGAACATTTTTATCAAAGGTAATGGGACCATTGTCTCCCATATTTCAAAAAAAATTCAGCACTTTTATCAGGAACGGTTTTAGTGGTTTCAGCCAATTTTAAACGTTTAACAGCAGATGTGGAAGTATTGCCAACACCAATTACTTTACCATTAATAGTAGAAGGTTTACTAGCATGAGAAGCTTCAGTTTTACTAGTGGTGGTAATGGTGCAAACATTAGCTATATTATTATTTCTAGCTATTTCATCTTCTCTTTCCCATCTAGCATGCAATTCAGCTAACATCCTAACATTTTCATCAATTCTAACTTGAATGGCATTCACAGTTTTGCTTTCTTTAACATCATGAGGTATAACCTTTTTTAGAAGATCAACATCAAGAGCAAAGGTATCAACTTTAGAAGCAAGAATATCAATTTTGCCAAACTTTTCCTCAACAAATTTATTAAAAGCAGTTTGTATACTAATAAAATTCTTAAGCATGTTCTCAAGACCAGAGGGTACACTTATATTGTTGTTGTAGGAATTACCATCAGGGTTGGCATAAACATTACCATCATTAGAAGGATATGGCCTATAATTGTTGCTACCAAAATTATTCCTATAAGCATTATTGTTGAAATTATTGTTTTTAATGAAGTTCACATAAATATGCTCTTCTTGAGAAACCAGAGAGGCTATTATTTCGATCAACATAAGTTTTACTATTAACAAGCATGGACATAATAGCATCAAGCCTATCACTCAAGGAAGAGGTTTCTTCAACAGGATGTACCTTCTTACCTGGTGGAGCTCTGTCAGTGTGCCATTCAGAATAATTTATCATCATATCATAAAGAAGTATTGTTGCAGAGCCCAAAGTCATGGACATAAAGGTTCCTCCAGCAGCTGAATCCAGAAGGTTTCTTGAAGAAAAATTTAGACCCGCATAAAAGGTTTGGATGATCATCCAAGTAGTCAGTCCATGAGTGGGGCAATTCTTTACCAAAGATTTCATTCGTTACCAATCTTTAGAAACATGATCATTATCAAGTTGCTTAAAATTCATAATGCTACTTCTTAGAGTTATAATCTTAGCAGGAGGATAATATTTTCCAATGAAACCATCTTTACATTTAGTCCATGAATCAATACTATTTCTAGGCAAAGATAGCAGTCATTCTTTAGCTCTTCCTCTTAAAGAGAAAGGAAACAATTTCAGTTTAATAAAATCTCCATCTACATCCTTATATTTTTGCATCTCACAAAGTTCAACAAAATTATTAAGATGGGAAGCAGCATCCTCAGTACTAACACCAGAAATTTGCTCTCTCATAACAAGATTTAACAGGGTAGGCTTTATCTCATAAAACTCAGCAGTAGGAGCAGGTGGAGTAATAGGTGTGCTAATAAAATCATTGTTGTTTGTCCTAGTGAAGTCACATAACTTAGTGTTCTCAAGAATACTCATTTTAGCAAGATTAAAAACAGGATAAAAGTAACAACTAGAATAAGAACTAATTTTTGTGTGTTTTTTTATATAGAGAAGCAAACAAGAAAAAATAAAATAAACTAAGCAAAACAAAAACAAAGTAAAGATATTAGAAGTGAGAGGCTCCCCTTGCAGAAATCCTCTTCCTCCCCGACAACATCGCTAGAAAACTTGTTGGTGTGTGTGGTTAACACTCGTAGGAAAACCCTAAGAGAAAGGTTATGAAGAGTGCAGCGGCAAGTCTTCCCTTAGAAAGAAACCAAGCTTGAATCGACCAATAGGAGAAATAAATCACTTCTGAAGGTTGAAGCAGTTGATGTTGGCAGGGCGCATTACCGGTTTAGCAGCAACGTGGAATCTACACAACGCAATCAAATTACTTTGCCCCAATGAAGCAGTGAGGTTGTCAATCTCACCGGTTTTGCTGAAACAAAGGATTAGACGTATAGTGTGGAAAATAGTAGTTTATTTCAGTAATGAAAGAAAACAATGATTGCGGTAGGAAAACTGTATTGCAGTAGTAAAACAGAGGTTGTGGCGGTTGTATATCAGTGTAAAGAAATGGACCGGGGTCCATAGTTCACTAGAGGTGTCTCTCCAAAACAGATAGATGACATGCTGGGTAAACAAATTACAGCTGGGCAATAAACAAATATAAAGGATGCACCGTAGTGCATATGCATGACATAATGATTACTATGTGATTCATGCGGGCATTACAACAAGATACAAAGACCGTTATCCAACTGCATCTATGACTAATAATCCACCCTCAGAGTGTCATCCGAGCATACCTAGGGTATTAAGTTGCAAGCAACGGATAATTGCATTAAGCAAAGTGTGTAATGTAAACAATAAAATCATACTTAGACAACGAAATTTTGTTTTCTCCCTAATGGCAACAACACAACCCCCTCCCGTTACGTTTCTGTCACTCGAGCGTGAGTGAAAGGGAGGCATGAACCCACTATCGAGCATAAATACTACCTCTTAGAGTTAAAAGCATCTACTTGGCCAGAGCATTTACTAATAACGGAGAGCATGCAAGATCATAAATAAAATACACATGAAAAGAACATGATAGATTGATAATCATTGGACATAACATTCAATATTCATCGGATCCCAACAACATTATAGTAAGATGATCTTGATCATGTTAGGAAGCTCACAAGATCTAAACATGAGGCATAAAGAGGAGAGAACAACCACCTAGCTACTCCTATGGACCCGTAGTTCAGGGATGAACTACTCACGCATCACTCCGGAGGCAGGCATGGTAATGAAGAGCCCTCCGGTGATGATTCCTCCTCCCGACAGGGTGCCGGGGAGAGCTCCAGAACCCTCCCGAACTAGGGTTGACGATGACAGCGACTGCGGATGTTTTTGGTGGAAAAGGCTCGTATCTTCAGGGTTAACCCTCTAAGAGTTATAAATAGGCGAGAGGGCAACATCGGTGGGCATCCAGGGGGCCCACACCACCCCTGGGCGCGGCCAGAGGGGGCGCCTCCTCATGGTGTGGGGCCCCTGAGGCCCCCCTCCGGGTCTCTTCTGGACTCCGTGTACATGATGACTTTCTAAGACTTTTGGGTTTTGTTTCGTCCAATTCCGAGAATATTTCCATAACAACTTTTGTGAAACTAAAAACACCAGAAAACAGGAACTGGCTCTGTGGCATCTTGTTAATAGGTTAGTCCCAGAAAATCCATAAAAATGACATAAAGTGTATAAGAAACATGTAGCATAAGGCATGAAAACAACATGGAACATCAGAAATTATGGATACGTTTGAGACATATCATCATCATAGCCCAAGAAATATCCAAATTCCTTCAAAGTAGTCTCAAGCATCCTATCCTTGGTCATCCACCTCATAGTTCTCTTCTCATCAGCATCAAAATGAATGGTTGCAAAGAATTGGAAGATGTAGTACTTAATGCATGGTTGGTTGATCTTTATGAGTGGAATGAGACCAAACTCTTCACACATAGCCAATGTCTCATCAAAGTATACCTTGTGACCTGGATTCATCGTGTAATCAATGTTGATGGTGTGTTAAGGAGTAACCGAGTAGTCCTTTCCCACATAAATTTCTTGATAAATCCACTTTTGGTCTTTGGTGAAGAAATGGGGGTTCTCAAATAAAGTCCTTTCTTCCTCGTACGGATTCTCTTCTTGGAAAGATTGATATGCCTCGAGATTCCAATTGTTAAAAGGCTTGAGAGTTGGCTTCTTGGTCACAGTCTTGAGACCGCCTAAGGTACCACCACGAGTTCTTGCGGTGGCCCTAGGCTCCTAGAGGGCATGATATCAGCCTCTTCCTCGAAATCTGCCATAATATAATCATCATCAGTTGTTGCTTGCTTGTTTCCATGAGCCTTGCGCTTATTGTGAAAGTACAAGATGGGTTCCTTTCCTGAACCACCACCACGGCTACCGGAAGCCATTGGAGGAGATCGAGGTGGGGAAGATTCCCACAGAGCAAATCTGGCCAGGAACGATGGATTCCGGCGGAGCCAAGGGATGGCTGGAGGAGGAAGAGAGAGGGGGCAACAATTTTAGAGGAGTTTGTGCGGGTGGGGAATAACCCTCCACCCTGCACGACAGAACGATTTAAGATGTTTCTGCTTGGCCCGGTAGTACCTACTTCATGCGGTAGTACCGATCGTGTAAGTTTTCATAGAAATCAATCTGCTTAAACTCTACAGGCGGTAGTAACGCACCCGTTCAGTAGTACCGGGCACCGTGTTTTTTCCTTATGGTTCAAAAATTGAGCATGTACTAGAATAGAAATTGTATTTTGTGAAGGAGGGGCTTAGGATAGATTTCCAAGCTGAGAATGGTACTACACACCTGAATTTTATAAGATCCAAACAAGAAAAAAAAACAAATTGAGGTGTGATTTCCATAGAACAACGAGATAGGCAAATAAAATAAAAAAGAACCAACAAACATAAACTCTTAAAAGAGAAGAGGTTGGTGGCCTAGGCCACCATGTAAGAGAGTATGGTATGACACCACAAAGATGTATCTTGGATGCATGACCAATTCTCAACATTTTAAGCTCACTTTTCAGGAATTGAAAATAGAGATATAAATGATTTTTACTATGCGCATCATGGGGGGAGGGAGATCCCAATTAATTAGGAAAACACTCCCCTATTTCCATGCCTACACCTAAACCAAACAAATAGTCAACTATAGGTGTGTATGCAAGATACTCAAGTCAAGCTCCTTGAATCAATGACACTTAGCTCATTCTTCAAATAAGTAAATCTTGGTTCATCAAATAAGTAAATGTCGGCAAGTTTATCCTTGGGTGTAACATATGCTAGCTCAATATTTTCTCGGGAAACATCATTTCTATTGAAGTGATGACGAATCTCAATATGCTTCGTTCTTGTATGTTGCATCGGATTATAAGAAATCTTGATAGAACTTTCATTGTCACATAAAAGAGGAACTTTGTCGCAATGGACATCATATTCCTTAATATTTTGCCTCATCCATAACAATTGAGTGCATCCACTGGCAGCTGCCACATACTCGGCTTCAGCGGTAGAGAGAGATATACGATTTTGCTTCTTAGAATACCAACTCACCAAGAACCTACCAAGGAATTGGCAAGCCCCAAAAGTCGATTTCCTATCATCTTGATCACCGGCCTAATTTGAGTCCCTATACCAAATAGAGTGAAATTTTTGCTCTTCGGGTACCACAAACAAAACCTTGAGGTATGAACCAAATATCGAAAGATTCTATGGACCGTCATCAAATGGCTTTCCTTACGAGCCACTTGATATCTTGCACCAGCCCCTACACTCAACACAATATTGGGTATAAATGCACAAAGGTAAAATAAAATAACCAATCATAGAGCGGTATAACTTTTGATCCACATCTTTATTGTCCAGATTGCGCTTGAGATGACATTTGGTTTGCATTGGAGTGGTCTTCTTTTTAGCACTTTTGAAATTGAACCTATTAATCATGTCTTGGGTATACTTGGCTTGAGAGATTAAGGTTCCTCTACTCAATTGTTTGATCTCAAACCCAAGGAAGAACTTCAACTCTCCCGTCATAGATATCTCAAACATGTTAGTCATAAGATTTGAAAATTCACCATTAAAATCTTGGGTAGATGAGACAAAGATGATATCATCAACATATAGTTAGCATAAGTCCCCCCTTAACCCTCTTAGTAAAAAAGGGTGGGATCGATTTGCCCAACTTCAAATCCACGGTCTTTCAAAAACTCTCTAAGATTCTCATACCATGCACGTGGTGCTTATTTAAGTCCATAGAGCGCCTTATCGAGCTTGTATACATGGTTATGGAAGTTGGGGTCCTAAAACCCTGGTGGTTTCCTAACATATAACAACTCCTTTAAAGGACTATTAAGAATGCACTTTTGCATATGCAAAAATAATACAGATGGACTCAAGGCGAGCCACGGGAGCATAGGCTTCAACAAAATCAATGCCTTCAACTTGAGAGTAACCTTGAGATACCAATCTTGCCTTGTTTCTTATTCCTATCCCAAATTCATCTTTATTGCTCTTGAATATCCACTTTGTGCCTAAAACTGTCATGGTGTGGAGAAGACAGATGCCATAGGGTGGCTTGAGTTTGGGGACGCTGTAGGTATTCGGGGAGGGATCGCACGTCACGTAGACGCGCTCAGAAATACGGCAAACACCAAGATCTACCCAGGTTCGGGGCCCTCGTGTGGAGTCAACACCCCTACTCCTTCCTATCTCTCTGTATATAGTTTGACCGAGTAGCCACAGTACAAATCAGGCTCTCAGCCGAGTAGCCACTCTCTTGCTCTCTCTCTCTCTCTCTCTCTCTCTCTCTCTCTCTCTAATACTAGCTCTCGCAATAAATGCTCTCTCGTCCAACGTCCCTCGCGCAGGAGGGGGCTGGGCACCTTATATACTGGTACCCAACGAGTAAACAATGATAAAAGTACTCGATACGACAGCTCTACTGCCACCACGGCGCACGCTTCCGTGTTCCCGCTGACGCTGTTACGAGAACTCGCCGCGTCGTCCGGCTGACAGAACTTGTCCACCCTGTCAGTCTCACAGAGTAGGCCCCTGACACGTCATGTCCCCCCTGTCAGTGACAAGACATGACAGGCGCCCACCCTCACTGTACCCACGCCGTAGCGCGGATAATCATGTTCCTAGTAAGTTGAACCGCACGTCTGTACGGCTGCGGGATACGCGGGATCTCGTCAGAACGGCTCCATTGAGTTTGTGCCCGAGTAGGATTGCTGCTCGTCTACTCGGACTCCCCGAGCTCTACTCGGCTGATTCTGATCTTCCTTATTATCTTCACTTGGCCTTCAACACTTATCACCGAGTAGCGTCTACCGGATAGCAGATACCGGGTAGCCGCCTACCCGGCAAACAGTACCTTGATATCTGTTTTATCACCTGTCTCACCCCTACTCGGGGGTAGCCCCCCGACAAAAACATTGCAAAACTCGTTGGGCTTCTCAACTAACTTTCATACTTTGTTGCGCTTGAAGTTATTGAGTTCATAATGCATGGCTTCCAACCAATCCGGATCCTCAAGAGTTTCAAACACTTTGTTTGGTTCTATCATGGAGATATGTGCTTGATGTTCACTAAAGCTTGCCAGTTGACCTCTTGTTGTCATTTTTCTTCTTAAGTCACCCATGACTTTATCATGAGTGAAGTCAATGCACTTCAAGGCTCCAGAAACTCTAGCTTCACGACGGGCTTCGATCTCCTCATTGTTGCGAGGAGGAATCACTTGATCATCTTGATAATTTGTATTCCCGTCTTGACCGGAATGTTTACCTTGATCATCATTATGACTAGCTTCATCATGAGAAGGAGAATATTTATCTTGGTC
This sequence comes from Alopecurus myosuroides, assembly GCA_028641055.1. Lineage (NCBI taxonomy): Eukaryota > Viridiplantae > Streptophyta > Magnoliopsida > Poales > Poaceae > Alopecurus > Alopecurus myosuroides. Next base: position 141,236,922 of record CM054063.1, read on the forward strand.
TTGATCTTGGCTAGCATGAGATAGGAGAACTTTTTTCTTGCATAACAACTTGATCAATAGTAGAAGGGTCTTGAACTTATTTTTCAGTTGGTGCGTCACTTGCTCCATTGCCATGTGTTTTTTGAGTAGATGAGGGCTCCACTTGAGTAGAGCATAGTTCTTCTCGATCCGCCAAAAGGTGTCCCTCAATGGGGCGGAAAAATACCACACCCATTCTTATTATGGCATCTTGAGGTATTTCAACATCTACATCAGAAACATGAAATTGTGCCACCTAGGAGCCATCATTTTCTTCAAACACCACACTACTAGATTCAATAGTAATCTGTGAGAACTTGTCAAAGACTCTATAAGTGTGGTATTCGACACCATAACCAACAAATGTACCCTCAATGGTTTTAGATTGTAATTTAGACAAACAAACTTCTTTTATCAAATAGAAACACTTACAACCGAATACCTGGAAGTATGAGATATTTGGTTTGTTGTCGGTGAGGATTTCATATGGAGTCTTGTTTAAGCCTGTCCGGAGGTAGAGCCGGTTTGATGATATGACATGCCATAGAGATAGCTTCGGCCCATAGATAGGGAGGAGATTTAAACTCCGCCAACATGGACCTAGCCATATCCATAAGAGTATGGTTCCTCCTCTCGGCTACATAATTTTGTTGAGAGGTATGAGCAGCAGAATATTGATGACGAATTCCCTCTTCACTAAGAAACTCATTTAGGGTGTAGTTCTTGAACTTGAAGCCATTGTCACTTCTAATGGCCAATATGGGAACATTATGTTGACGTTGAACTTCATTGGAGAAATCGATGACGGCTTGTTGGGTCTCACTCTTTACTTTCAAGAAATAGACCCAAGTAAATCTTGAATAGTCATCAACAATCACCAAAAAATGTTTCTTCCCACCAAGACTAGCTTCGGGTATGGCACCAAAGAGATCCACATAAAGGAGTTGCAATATACTATTTGATGAAATGATAGTCTTGCTTGGGCATGGAGAATCATGCATTTTTTCTTCAATACAAGCCTTGCAAACACGATCTTTGGCAAAGGAAACATTTTCTTTTAGTACGAGGATGTGGCCACCCTTGTAAAGGCTTCGCAAAGTTCTTATCTTGACATTGGACAAGCGGCGATGACAGAATCATCTGATGGTGCAGGGCTTGCACTCGTTGGGAGACCCCAAGTGTATGGTGTGAAGACTGCAGCAACAAGTTTTCCCTCAAAAAGAAACCAATGTTGAATCGACCAATAGGGGAAAGAAATCACTTCCGAAGGTTGATGCAGCTGATGTTGGCAGGGCGCACTACGGGTTCAGCAGCAACATGGAACCTACACAACACAATCAAATCACTTTGCCCCAACAAAGCAGTGAGGTTGTCAATCTCACCGGTTTTGCTGAAAACAAAGAGTTTAAACGTATGGTGTGGAAAACAGTACTTGTTTGCAGTAGATGAAAAGAGAACAGTGATGGAAATAGGAAAACAGTAGTAACAATATGAAAATAGTGATTGCAGTGGTTGTATTATCGGTATAAAGGAAATGAACCGGGGTTCACAGTTCACTAGTGGTGTCTCTCCAAAACAGATTGATAGCATGTTGGGTAAACAAATTATAGCTGGGCAATTGACATATATAAAGGTTGCACCGTAGTGCATATGCATGACATGATGATTACTATGTGATTAATGTGGGCATTACAACAAGATTCATAGACCGTTATCCAACTGCATCTATGACTAATAATCCACCCTCATAGTGTCATCCGAGCAAACTTTGGGTATTAAATTGCAAGCAACAGATAATCGAATTAAGCAAATTGTGTAATGTAAACAATGTAAGCATTGTTGTTTTCTCCCTAATGGCAACAGCACATCCCCCACCCGGTACGTTTCTGTCACTCGAGTGTGAGTAAAAGGAAAGCATGAACCCACTATCGAGCATAAATACTCCCTCTTGGAGTTACAAGCATCAACTTGGCCAGTGCATCTACTAGTAACAGAGAGAATGCGAGATCATAAATAACATACGCATGCAAGAACATGATAGATTGATAATCATTGAACATAGCATTCAGTATTCATCGTATCCCAGCAAATAGAACATGTAGCATTACAATAAGATGATCTTGATCATGTTAGGCAGCTCACAAGATCTAAACATGGGGCATAAAGAGGAGAGAACAACCATCTAGATACTTCTATGGACCCATAGTCCAAGGATGAACTACTCACGCATCATTCTAGAGGATGGCATCATGGTGAAGACCCCTCCGGTGATGATTCCTCCTCCCGGCAGGGTGCCGGGGAGAGCTCCAGAACCCTCCCAAAATAGGGTTGACGATGACGGAGGCTGCGGATGTTTTTGGTGGAAAGGGATGTGGTATTTAGGGTTAACCTCCCAAGATGTATACATAGGCGAGAGGGAAACGTCGGTGGGCAGCCAAGGGGCCCATACCACCCCTGGGCGCGGCCAGAGAGGGGGGGCGCCGCCCTATGGTGTGGCCCTCCGGGTCTCCTCCGGACTGCGTGTACATGACGACTTTGTAAAACTTCTGGGTTTTGTTTTGTCCAATTACGAGAATATTTTCAGAACAACTTTTCTGAAATAAAAAACAACAGAAAACAGGAACCGGCTCTATGGCATCTTGTTAATAGGTTAGGCCCAGAAAATCGATAAAAATGGCATAAAGTGTACAGGAAACATGTAGCATATAGTATGAAAACAACACGAAACATCAGAAATTATGGATTGGTTTATGACGTATCACCATCCCACATTGGCCTTTCCGAAAAGACACATCGCTTGAGTGTTGCTTGACCCTGAAAAGTCTACCACATATAAATCATTTTCGACATGCCCAATGAAAGCAACGTCAAAAGTCTTGCTCCACAAGAGTACCACGATATCAGGTTCAAACAAGACGGAAAAACACATCTTTCCTAAAGCATGAACTAGAAGTAAATTGAAACCTAGGGACTCGGCAAGCATGACATTTACAAGAGTGTTATTTGGGGCAACTACCACCTTGACAAGACCCATTACCATAGACTTTGATTTATCTACATATGTGATGGTTACTTGATTTATATTTGGTCTCGACCCCGTCATGAGCTCCTTGTCGATCACATGACTTGTGCATCCACTATCAAACACTAATTTTGACCCACCGGAAGCATAGTCCTACAAGAAATCATTGCGTGATTTTAGGTCCCCATCTTTCAATGGGTCATCTTACGTTAGCCACAAGGTTCTTGGGAACCCAAATAGAGTAGTCAATTAAATCAACATTAGGACAAACAAATGTTGCATACACAACACCATAATAATCCTTAAAAATAATGTAATGAGGATTGTTAGTTCCCGGGGAGTTATTATGAGTTGTTTCGTCCCTAATGAAAACACCATTCGCAATGAGATTCTTGTTTGCTTGTGCGGGTTTGGTATTCTTCTTGTTCTTCTTCTTGTTCTTGTTGTTGGAAACATAGCCAAGACCTTCCTTCCCATTGTGTGGTCTTTGCATTTTCACAAGATCATCAATAGGTCACTTGCCCTTAATTCTTGCAAGCTCTTCTTTCAACCTAGCATTTCCTCAAGAATTTTTGCATGATCACAAGAAGAAGCAGAGGAACTAGTCACATTAAATTGAGCTATTTGAATTTTAAGTTCTTCATGTGACTAAGTGAGGGTAGATCATTCACCCTATAAAGCCTTGTGAGCCTTGATGAGATTCTCTAGGTCCTTGATACGTCATAAATGTATATATAATTTCTGATGTTCCATGTTGTTTTCATACCATATGCTACATGTTTTCCTTACACTTTATGTCATTTTTATCGATTTCCCGGGACTAACCTATTGTCAAGATGCCACAGTGTCACACCCCAGTTTTTGGATTCTTGTACTGTTGTTCAAGAAGACAAAAATTAGGGCCAACAAATTGTTTTTATAACAACATGCTTGTTTGAACCAACATGTGTTTATGATCTTAATCATATTTGAATTACAAGTTTTTCTTCCTCATAAAACCAATAGCAAATTTTCCTGAAAACAATTCTATAATTTTTTCCCTGTTGTTTTCCCTGATGTTACTTGAGTGGATTTTATTCCAAGACTTGGATAATTCTTGTTTGCATCTTAAAATAAACTTTTAGCTTTGTTGGATCCAAGAAAACAAAATTTCAAAATAATTTATGGAAGTTTTCTTTTAAGTTTTCTATAGAAACTATTCCCTAAAAATATAGCCAAGTACATGTTTTCCACCTTTGTTTTCACTAGGCTATAAAATGTTATTTTATGTTTTCTTGACTTTTGTTTGTTCCTTGTTATATGGACTACAAATTGATAAGCTTGGTTTGATTTTTGAAATAATAAAAATAATATTTTTCTTGTTGTTTTTGTGGAATAAAAATAAGGCAGAAAGGGGAATTTTTAGAAAACAGAGAAAAATAGAAAGTACACCTTTTCCCACTTTATTTTCATGGCCTTAAACTATTTCAAATTTGTTTTAAAAAGATGTTTCTGAAAGTTTACAACATGTTTAACAAATTCCAACTTGGAAAACAAATTTTGGAATCCATTTGGTCTCTGAAAACAATCCAAACTTTTTGCTCTTTTCACTGTTTTCCAACACTTAGAAATATTCCTAAGTGTTAACTGAATTTTCTGAATTTTTGAACAGTGGCAGATACACTTTTGGAAAGAGGCCTTCTTTGTCTTTTCTTGCAAGATTTGAAGTGTGACTTTTTCTAGTGTGTTGACTAGGATGTGTACTTGACCTAGGATGCTTTTGTTTTCTTCTAGATGTTTTGTGGAGAGAGTGTGCAAGTGAGAGAAGAGGGACGAGACAAGATGAGGTGGCTAGGTATGGGCCTCCATACCTTTCCCTTTTGTTTCTTGGCCTTGACTCCCTTAGCTCCCAAGGGGCACCTTTGACTTGCCCCTTGTTGGTCTTGACCCTTGGCCTCAATGCCATGTTTGGCAATGACCAAAAATTCCATGAGCACACCCAATGCCAACCATTGGCATGAAACCGAGCCCCACCATGCCCTTTCCCTCATACCCATGGCTATAAGCCACAATAGCCCTATCCCTTGCGCCACTACCCTCCCTCACACTCCCATACCTTCCCCAAGCAAAGACAAGCCAAGCCTTGGCCCCTGTGAGCGAGCACGAGCCCTAGACCCCGACGGTCACCGCTAGCAGCTCGAGGTGATGCCCTCCTCCCTGTGCCATACCATCCCTCCTCACCACCCTTGCTGGACTCCCCATGCTCCTCTGACCCTCCCTGACCCCTCCCTTTCCCTCTGCTTCGCAGGAAACACCGCCGCCGTCCACGGTCGCTGCCGCGGGCGCCCACCGAGCACCGCCGCCTGGAGCCGCGCCCGGCGCCAAGCCCGCGCCCCTCGACCCTGCCTACCTCCCTGCACCTCCCCGAGCCCGCGCCACCGCACCCCGAGCCCCAACGGTGAGCCCCTGCCACCCGCCGTTTCTCTGATCGCCTCCGGTGAGAGAGAGGAGAGGTAGAGGAACACGAATGCCCCGCGCCGTTCGATCTGCGATCAACGGACGCTGTCAAATGCACCGTTTCCCGCCCTGGCCGCACGCGCGCACCCGCGCTGGGCCGCGTCCGCTGCTTAGCTGGGCCACACCCGCAGAAGCCAGCCCACCCCTCTGTTTCTTTTTCGATTTAAATCTGTTACAGAAAATACTTGTTTACTTTGGGCTTGTGAAAAATCGTTTTCATGCGAAATAAAATCAACCAAAATTCTTGGCACTAGATATATGTTTTCTTATAACCATATAAACTTGGTACATCTAAGTTTTGACTTTTATTTTTGTCACAATAACTATTTTGCCACAGACTGTCTGTTTAGCCATTTTTGGCATAACTTTTGGAATCTGTATCCAAAAGGGTCAAACCAAATTGTTTTGGATAGCTTATGACTAGATATATCACTAAACTTGGCCTCACATCAAGGTGAGTTACGAAATGGAAATGTCATCCATTTTGGTGATTGACCAGTAGGTTTTTCTAGGATTTTTAGAAGGAGTTTAAAAAGGTTTTTCGAGGTGAATCCAATTGGATGAGTTTTTATTTGTCTTGATCTATCCGATCCTAGCTTGGCTTAATTTTTAGAGCCCTAGGTTATTTTTGGTGAATTTTAGATACAACACCTTTTCTGTTTTCTTTGTTATGTGTGCATTTGTTTGTGAACAATTGTTTGATTGTGTGAGACTTGTTTCCTAGCATGTATATATGTGTTACAACTTGTTATTAGGTTGTTTCCTTGAATTACATTTACCTTAGAAAGTGTGTGCATGTTTAGAAATCTTGTGGGAATAGAAATAGCCTTGTGCTGTTTTCTAGTATTTATTTTTACTAGCTTGTGTGAACAAATCTTTGTGTGCTTGCTACCTAAGTTTGTGCTATGTTTGTGATAAGTCCAGTACCATTTTGTTACTTTTGTTTTGATGTTATCATATCTGTTATCTAGCACTTTATTTTATAGCAAAGCATGAGTAGCTTTTGTTGTTTGTTTTTACTAGCATTGTTTTCACTAGTATGAATAGCCATGACTTGTTTGCTTTGTTAGATTAATTTTGTCATGTGTGACCAGAGGCTTTGTTACCTCTTAATGCCTTGTTATTAATGGTCCCATAACCCACTGGTCCCATTGCATTTTGGTTAGGGATCCAAATCCCCTACCATACACTTGTGTGAAAATAGCATGTATTACTATATGTCTGATTGTTATTTTCCACCTAGGAAAATGGTTATTTGTTTCACTTATATGAGTGAACTGTTTAGTATTCTTTTGTGAATCCTAGTATGTTTAGGTGTGTTTCATTTGTTAACATAATATTCCCTAGGAGTATCATGTTAAGAAGTGTTTCACTATTGTTTGGTTTAAATCGAATATTGTTTGCAAATAGAATGTTTCCTAGTGCTTGATAGATTATTTTTGTGAATAGATTTCATTGAGTATTTGGATTTCTGAAAGTTTTTAGTTGAGATTGTATTGAGTGCAAATCTACTGGTTGTATAGCATGTACCTTGGTTGCTTGCTATTTAATTAATTAGAAAAGCCTGTATTATTAGAATGGATTTATGCTTGCTTAGTAGATGTTTCAATGAATTATTTTAGTGTATTTGCTTACTAACATGTATAAGGTTTATATGTTGTTAGTTAGGTATATTCATATTCATGCATTGCTTGTTTAGGAAAATGCACCCTTATAGTGAAGTTTGCTTCCCTAGTGATGAACTAGTGTCACCACTAGATTGTGATGAATAGCTCGAGTATTGTTGTCTTTTATTTTATAAGTGTATGTTTTATCCTAGAATGTTTAGGATGTTATTACTTCTGTTATTATGGCATGACTTGTGGAGTTGCTTGTTGCTATTAGTTGTAGAGTACAATTATTTATTATAGCATGCTTGTGTAGAATTCTCATACTAGTATGCTATTAGTGGACTCCTGTTGTTATGTATGTTCTAGCCTTATTACCCCTTTTAATGCTTGTGTGTTAGGATGTATTTTATGACTTGTTACCATTGGTTGAGCTACTGGTTTGTTTGTTTATTTTCATGATTGATGGATTCCTTAACTTTGAGTAGACATTAGCGTAGTCTCTAGCTAGCCTTTTCATTTGTGGTGTGTTTGCTTGTTGTGTGGCGATGGTCTGAGTGATTACCTTAGCATGAGTATTGTACCAAAATGTTATTGTTGTTGTTCTTAGTAGTATTTTGTTATCTATGCATTAGTTTAGTCATGAACTTGTTTGGTGATGATTGCTTGTGTGTTGTTAATACCCACTGCCATGGGTATTGCTTTGATTGATCGTTATTATTTTAGTAGCCCCACCTTTTGTGCCCACAAGCTATATTTTTAGCTTCTTGAATATCTTATTATGAGAGTGGTACACCCACTCCATATATGGTATGTAAGACGTGGTATGTGGTTTCTCAATCATATGTTTGTTTGACGATAGTTTTGCACCATGAGAGTTTGTGAGATAGTTTTCGCGATAACTTTCGAGTGATTGCGCTAGTATAAGTTTGCTTGATGTATGGGTGTATTGTTTAGTTGTCTGGCCTTTAGTTCTGAGTGTGTGTCTTTTATTCTTTTACGATGCTAGAAAACGAACAAGAAGAAGAAGCCGTTGTGGAGCTGTGCGTCAAGTTCAAACTACTTCAAGGCCAAGGACACTAAGAGATTTAAGGCAAGCCATCCTGATGCTTGCTGTTAATACACTTATCATTATCTATCATGCATGTTTTACTTCTGGAAAGTCTTAAAAAAACTTTGATTACCAAAAACTATTTTTTGAGTGTCTACTACTATTAATATTATATACTATTACTATGCCAGTAGTTGATACTTGGTGTTACCAAGCCCATAGCCACCATATGGTATTTATTACCATCACAAGTATTAGTCCCGAAGTGGACATGCTAAAAATATGTTTTTGCAAAACAAAGGCTTTATGGAAAACCCGGTGGAAAGGTGAAGCCTTATCCACCCGAGGATTGTTGAAGTGGTCATTTTTGGGAAAAAGGTGTTTTACAAAAATGACACATAACCTAGTCTTCGCCGGACAACCTTTACCGTACTGCCACCCTACCTCAACATGGGCACGGGGCTTAACTTGAATTTTGTTTTTGTTAGTGTGTGTTCTATCTCAATTTTCTATAAGGGTCATCGTGCCCTCGAACCGATTGTCACCAAGTTTTGAAACATGTGGCATACAAAGTGAGGCATTAAGTTACTCCCCGGTTGCAACAGTTGGGGCTCCTGTCTTGGCGGGGATTAGCCCGGTGCCGGGGATGCGGGAAAACTCGACTAAAGAGATAGACATATTCTAGCTTGAACATAGTGGATGGTTAGGATCGGTTATCTGATGTTTACATACTGTTGTTGCAGTCCGTGGTTGTTCACGGCGGATGTACTGAATTTGGTGGATGTGTACACCTCTGTGGAGTAGAACTATTCGGAATAGCCGCGTCCTTGGATATGGACAGCTGAATGGCCATGTAGCTAGCATTGTGTCAAGGTTTTCAGAAAGGAATTTTCAAAAAGGTGTTGGACTTATGAAGTACAGAAAGGAGGAAATCTTGTACCGTGGAGGTACCGTTGATGAAAAGCCAGAAGTTGTTTTACAAGGAGTTTTGCAAAGAAAATCTTTCTTTTCTAAACAAAAACTAGAAGTTGATTCCAAGAAGTTTTGCAAAGAGAAAACTTTCTTTTAACAAAGTTTTACAAAACCTCTTGTACATGTGATATCTACAAGAGAAAGAAAACTATATTATTTTCTTTTGAAGTATCTTCTTCAACAAAGATACAGAGGTTTTCAAAATCAACTATGATATGTCTTGCATATATCATTGTTAGTGAACCCTATGTATAGCCTACCTATTCCACTATATAAGCATACTTGCATTTTGGTAAGCTACATGATGGGTGTCTTGCTGAGTACATTCAAATGTACTCATATTGGTTTCGTCCCTGGTATTTACTTGCTAGACTTTGAGAAGGAGCCTCAGAAGGAGAACTACGAGGAGGAGTACTGCGTTGATGGACTTGCGAACTAGGATCGTCTCCCGGTCAGCAGCCTGTAGGTTAAGGCGTGACTTGGGATCTACTATGTTTGTGTGTGTTAGTCTTTCGCTGTGTGTGTTGTGTGTTTGCCCTGCGTGGCAGTTGTGTTAGACTTGGTCATGTGACCATGTCCCTCTTGTAAGTGCTTTGTGTTATCGTGTAATGGATATTGTATCTGGGTACGAACTTGATATGTTGTTCACGACTGGTGTGATCTGGGATCGTGAATGTATGCATATCAGAGGTGTCCTTGAATAGTGGTTCTCGGGGACCTTGCACACAGAACCAGTCCTTGTTTTCTGCTGTTTTTAGTTTCAGAAAAGTTTTTCTGGAAATATTCTCGGAATTGGAAAATTCGAAGCCCGGAAGTCTTAGAATTTCCGAAGGTTCCACGGAGCCCCGAAGAGGCCCGGAGGGGGCCACAGGGGGGCCACACCATAGGGCGGCGCCCCCTGGCCACGCCTGGGGGTGGTGTGGGGCCCTCGGGCATCCACCGCCATCGCCCTTTCGCCTATTTATTCCCCCCGATACGTCAACCCTAAAGGGATACCACTTCTTCCCGAGAAACACCCGAGGCCGTTGTCATCGTCAACCCGAGATCGGGAGGGTTCTGGAGCTCTCCCCGGCACCCTGCCGGGAGGGGAATTCATCACGGGAGGGGTCTGCACCACCATGCCCGCGTACGGAGTGATGCGTGAGTAGTTCATCCCTGGACTACGGGTCCATAGAAGTAGCTAGATGGTTGTACTCTCCACCTTATGCCTCATGTTTAGATCTCATGAGCTACCTCACATGATCGAGATCATCTATTTGTAATGCTACATGTTGTGTTTGTTCGGATCCGATGATCATTGAATGCTATGTCTGTTGATTATCAATCTATCATGTTATCTTCATGTGTATTTTATTGATGATCTTGCATGCTCTCCGTTATTAGTAGATGCTCTGGCCAAGTAGATGCTAGTGACTGCAAGAGGGAGTATTTATGCTCGATAGTGGGTTCATGCCTCCTTTGCATCTGTGCTCGAGTGATAGAAACGTGACAGATGGGGGATGTGTTGTTGCCATTAGGTAGGAAAAAACGATGTTTACTTTGTTTACATTACACACTTTGCTTACTGTGATTATCCGTTGCTTGCAACTTAATACCCAACGTTTGTTCGGATGATATTCGAAGGGTGGATTCTTAGTCATAGATGCAGTTGGATGACAATCTATGTATTTTGTTGTAATGCCCGCATGAATTTCATAGTAATCTTTATGTCATGCATGTTCTTTATCTGCAATTTCCCAGCTGTAATTTGTTCACCACGCATGGTAGCTATCTTTTATGGAGAGACACCTCTAGTGAACTGTGGACCCCGGTCTATTTTCTCATGCTGATAATACACACACTACTTGCGTTGTTTTCACACTGCTTACACTGTTTTCACACTGCTGCTACTGTCTTCATACGGTTCTCATACTGTTTTCCACACCATACATTTAACCTCTTTGTTGTCAGCAAAACCGGTGAGATTGACAACCTCACTGCTTCGTTGGGGGCAAAGTGAATTGTTTGTGTTGTGTAGGTTGCACGTTGCTGCTGAACCGGTAGTGTGCCCTGCCATCTCAGCTGCATCAACCTTCTGAAGTTACTCCTTCCTCCTACTGGTCGATTCAACATTGGTTTCTTTCTGAGAGAAACTTGCTACTGTGCTCTTGTTGTTTCTATCGTCGAGTACACATAAATGACAAATTTATTCGACTGCTTCCTCTTGGGGTCTCCCAACAAACATGTGTTACACGCGCATCAGTCCTCGGTTAATTTATCATGACCAACACCAAATTCAACCCTTTTGTAGCCAATTTATATTTATCAATAGCACTGTCACGTTCCTTAGCGAGTTTGGACATGATTTCATTATGTGAATCCTCAATAGTCTCAAGTTTCTCCTCAAGAGAGACTCGAAGCTCTTTATTTTCCTCAAGAGTAACGTTAAGAGAAGCTATTTCAATAACATATTCCTTTTCGCCTTATCCCTTCTTCTCAAGAAGTTCTTGTGCCTCTCCATATTGGCTCATGAGAATCTCAAAGTGTGTTTTATTTTCACCTCTCAAGTTAGCCATAAAGAGATCCAAAGAGGCAATATCATCTTTTACACTAAGACTAGCAAGATCATGCTTTTCATTTTGAGTCTTAGAGAGGGAAGAAGATGATACCTCGGAGGCCTTGGCCATGAAGCATTTTGCGGATTGGGTGGGTAGGTTCTCATTTGGGGATTAAAAGAGTGATAAAGATTATTAAAACATAATTGCAATGGCGATCACTTCACTTGTGGTTTCTTCTTCATTATCATCACTGGATGCATACTATTCTTGAGTAAACAACACAGTACTAGAAGATGGCTTCTTGTTGAAGTTGTTCTTCTTGAAGAAAGGCTTCTTGCGAGTGATCTTTGACTTGTCCTCGAGGAAAATATTTCCTCCTTGGTCTTCTCTATTCTTGAAGGGTCACTCGATGATTAAGTGATATTTGTCTTGATAATTGAAGCAAGACCTCAATCTTTGAGCTCCTTCCTTGGCACCACTTGACTTGGTCTTTTCCCCTACATAAGCCTTGGCCTTCCCGGGATTCTTCCAAAACTTTATGGATGCAAGAGCCATCTAATCTATATGGATTGTCTCACACTCTTTGGGCTTTAGAGGAGCTACCTCCTCTTCTAAGTCAAGCTCTTGTTCTTGGTTCACCACCTTGGTCACAACTTTGTCCTTCAAAGCAAGAGAGGCTCCTTTGTGCATTCCAATTGCACGAGCACGAGAATCTTGATCAAGCTTGACGGACACTTGAAATGATGCCATCTCTTGCATAACCTCATTGGAAGGTATTAGGTGATAGTTGTGTCTTCCTTGAAGACTCTTCAAGTCAACGGGCTCAAATGGCATGAGAGCACTCACATAATTCCTCGTGATCAAAGCATCATCAATATGTGTGGCACCAAGTCCACTAAAGGAAGTAGCAATGGTCTTGAGCATTCGATACATGTCCTCATGATTTTCACCATCAAGCATATAGAACCCTTCAGCCTCATTGCTCAAGGCATCATATCTATTTATCTTCACGCTCTCGTTTCCTACAAACATAGTGATAAGAACGTCTCATGTTTATTTCGCGGTGGATAATTGTTGAATGTGTGGCATGCTCTTTTCTCTCGCGGCTTGTTGGATCATGTGCAGAGCCACGACATTGAGTTGAAAATCAACCACTTCTATTCTTGTCAAGTTATTGGGATCAGCCGCCTTGTTTCCAACTTCAATGATTCTCCATAGATCAATGCAAGAATTGTTCAAATGAGATTTCATCAAATATTGCCACTGAGAAAAAGAAGATGCATTAACCTTAGGTGGATCACCTCTATTGTTTATATGAGGGTGTGGAATAGGAGGGTTGGGTGAGTACCAATGAGGGACTTCATGTTACTCCTCCTTACAAATACTAGTTTTAAGGGGCTCCTCATTTTTAGTTTCTCCACCCCCTTATCCTTGTTGTCACCTGGAGCGGTATTCTCCGAAGACGTAGAGGAACAAGGAGCAGTGTCCCTGGCTTTCATGAGTTGCACTATCATTTCACGCAACCCATTCATTTATGTTTCCATGGAGGAATTCAAGGATGTTTCCATCTTCTTGAGATCATCCATGGTAGCCGTAGCACCGGTGGTTTCCTCATTGATGGTCATACTTTCTCTTAGGAGGTTAAAACCGAATTAAGATTCGAGGATCTGATACCAATTGAAAGGATCGTATGGGCACCTCGAGGGGGGGTGAATAGGTGCTACCTCAAAAATTTAATACTTTTTCGATTTAGACTTGACACAAAGGTAAATTCTCTAGATATGCAACAAAGGTGAATTTACCTATATGACAAGGAACACTAAGCAAGATATAAGCACAAAGTAAAAGCTAAAGGATAGAAGGAACAAAGTGGAAGCATGCGGAGACGAGGATGTATTCTTCATTTCCTCCTTTCGAGGGGAGTATGTCTTGTTGTAGAGGTGTGAGTTTCGCCACAAAGGCCTACTCAACGCCACAAAGGCCTCGCCCTAGTCTCCGAAGAAGTTTGCCACAAAGGCCTAGTTCACCTTTCACTATTGGAATACTTCCAAGCAGAATCCGGAGTCTTTACAATGAGCTTGGGGCACATACCCACAACTAGATTGGAGGCTCCCAAAATAACCATGCATCTGTTACAAGAAACACAAGTGAGTAACAAGAGGTCTAGGTTTTCCACAAGGAAACCCTAGGCACGAAACCCTCAAATGAATTGAGGGGGAGATGTAGATCGCTTTGGTAGACTTCTAGATCTTGGCATTCTCCTTTGACTCTCCAAGTTTGAGCTTGATTGAGTGGGTGGATAGGGAGATCGAAGGGCTTGAAGATTTTGGAAAATGGTGGAGAGAGAGCAATAAGTGTTACCCTCCTCAAGGTAGGAGAAGGTTGGTTATACCCCTCCACCAAATATGCCCGTTGGGGCATTTATTGCGTTGCCCGGTAGCACCGGACGCCTTCCAGTAGTAACGGCCTAAGCATTCTCGACCCAAGTCAACGCTGATGCTTCTGCTGAAAAACCACAACCGGTAGTACCGCACGGGGGCGGTAGTATCAGGTCGCGGACATCAATCTTTCACAACGTCCAGTGCCATCTTATGGATCAGCCGGTAGTACCGTGCAGCCCCGGTAGTACCGACCCAAGCGGTACCACCAAGTCAATCTGGTACTGCCGCATTTTGGCACTATAAATCTCTGCGTCCAGTACCAGGTTCTGGATCATGCGGTAGTACCGAGTGCACCCGGTACTTCACTGGCGGTACTACCGGACGGCACCTGGTAGTACCGGCCCAGACAGAAACCCCTAGAAAAGTATGTTTCTTCGAGATAGTTCATTTGAGATCAACAAGGGGATCAGTGTAAATAACAATAATGATTATAATTCTAAATCCCATGGACCACTTAGCACACATTAGGATTATCATTGTATTGTCAACAAACATCAAAACAATTTAGGGATGGAAATGCTCTTTCATAAGTTTATTTGCAAGGACAATACGAAGGCTCCTCCCACCAAGAACTTTGCAAGAAGAGTCACAAGGGCTCTATATGTTTAAGAAGGCGCCATTGTGGAATCATAAATTTATGTAGATAAAGATGAATATGAAGTTATAGGTGTAGCCAATGTCGCCATAGCTACCTCGAACTCTTCACCGTCATCACCATTTGAATATGCCAATAAGAATGGGTCCATTTGCCCCAGATGTCTCATGGTAAAAGCCAAATCTTTACCTTCTCCTCCTTATAAGCCCATTGCATCTACTCCTCCTTATTTATTTGATTGTATATAAATTTTTGATAAGGAGGATGATGAGTCCAAGAAAATGGACTTGTGGCTGGCTAGTTTCGAAGGTGAGAATAAAATAAATGTAGATGCTCTCTTAGAGAAACTCGATGAGGCTAATGCTCTTGTAGATGAAAGGAGGAAATCATCATGACCTTGGAAATCCATGGTAGTGGTAATGCTAGTGAGGTTGGGGATCCCACAAAAGCTGTTGAGAAAGAGCAATCTCGTGGGTCTTATCTTGAAGAGAAGCTCTCTAGGTTAGAGGAAACATATGCTCGTGGTATCTCTAAAGTTAGGAAAATATGAAATATCTCCTGCTCTTGCTAAAACTTATGAAAATGAAAATATTGAGCTTGGGATTGATCATGATAGACTCGTTTGAAGATCATAAAAAACTTAAAAAAAAGGATTTCATGTCTTTTAAATAAATTCATGATAAACTCACAAAGTGTCGTGATCAATTCCTATCTCAGTCCACCGTAAAAAAAAATTCTCAGCTCAACAATCTAATAAGCAAGTTGTATCTAATTCCTCTAATAATGTTGTTGCTTCCTCTAGCAACCCTTGTGCTCCAACTAACATTGTAGGAAGTGAAACGGTTCTCAATGAGCTTGTGAATTCTCAAAAGTTAAATAATGCGAGAGAAGGAATTGGTTTTGTTACCAAGTCAAAGAAGAAGACCACTTCACCTTCCAAAAATATTATCTTTATGAAGGAAGGGGATGCGGCTAAGGAAAAGGAGACCAGCACCATTGTGGGTGGTGAGGCCACTAGGGACCTAGCCACTCACAATGACTTTGTCAAAAACTATAACCCCTCTTATGTTCTTATGAAATTTATAGATGGTCATCTTTATGCTAAATAAGTTGGTACCTCCTATGATGCTGATTATCATTGGACTAGTTGGGTTCCCAAGACACTTACTACTAACAAAAGAGGACCCGTTAAGGATGGGCACCTAAGTCAAATAATTGATCTCGTGTAGGGAATTGCTTCCGGATAGGGAATATGGACGGTGGATAATTGCGCATCCCAACATATGACCGGAATAAAGGACACCATGAGAGATATTCAACTTCCATTAACTCATGTCTATTGTGTCGAGATTGGTGATAATTCCGAGTTTAAGGTATTGGGACGGGTCAATGTGGTCATCTATCATGACAGGAATCTAGTCTTTCACGCTCGAACCAAGCACATGGAGATCAATTTCCACTTTGCGCGGGAGCAGGTTGCTGATGGCGCTTTGGTGGTGCGGATTTGAAGTTGTTCAAACATTCATCTCTTCTAATGATCGGTTGGCTGATGTTTTTACTAAGTCAGTCATACGGCTGATGTTAGACCGATTTAGAACCAATCTAAACCTTGTATGTAGTAGTAGTTTAGATTGAGGGGCGTGCTAAGAATCGGTCTTGTACATGTATTTGTATCTTGCCACGTATATATAATAGAAGAGAGGTGGAGGCTTAAACCCTAAACACAGTTTTTATCTAACATCCCTTCGTTAAGTCCATTTATCATCTGACATCGCCAAACATATGAACGAAAGGATAGAACATAATTTCAAATCTACTACTCCCTCTGTCTTAAAGTAATTGTCGTTGAAATGGGTTGAAATGGATGTATCTAGACTTGAATACATCCATCTCAATGACAATTATTTTGAGACAGAGAGTACTTTGAATCTACGACATGCACCTGTACAACTAATCTAGATTTTCCAGGGTAAGCAATGAGGCAAAGCCAGTACTTTGTTTGTCTACATGTTCCGCCGGAACCCACGCCATACCCTAAAAGAGATTTACGGTACATCCTCTGTCCACATCATACCCTAAAAGCAATTTATGGTGCTTTCTCCGTCCACTTTTATAAGGCACGATACATATATTATTTTGGTCTACATTCATAACAAAATATATCCATTAAGAGTAATAGCATAGCAGTCCATGCACCTTGAAGAACAGATGGCGCTTGAGACTTCAGTCTCCTCAAACAAAAAATTGAAAAGATAACTTTTTTTTTTGCTCCAACAAATTAACTCTTTCAGAAATTGCTACTTCATGTCTCATCATCATGTGGAACCTTGCTACAGATTACACATGGACTTCGAAGGTAACCCTGATTAAAGTACTACAGTAGCCTCCCACATTAAAGAAAAAGTGCTACAGTAACCGTTACAGCAATGGAAGGAATCACAATGAAGTAATGAACACCGGAACAAATTGTCAAGTCCGCCATAATTAAAGATCATGAAGTAAGACTGAGATCTATCACACTCTACCAGATTAGGGCTAAACTGATTGAACTCACTCTAGCCTAGCTTCTCCCCCAGACGTTGCACTGCTGACCTAGCTGATTAGGATAGAACCATAATTTTGTTACCATGGCACGTTAGAGCCATGCCCTAAAAATGTGTCAGGGATGAGGAGACCAAAACAAAATGGCAGCCAATTCTACTCCTGGGGAGTCAAGCAGAGGTTGATATCAGGGGATGGCCTGTGCCCCATCGGCTGTGCGCTGCTGATAGGCCAACCCACCATGGTGAAACCGGTGGCGCTTGAGTTCAGGTTCATGGTGCCCAAGGTTGCGGCGTGCTCCCTGTTAGGATGGGCCTGTAGGGGTGCCGCGGGTACCGGCGGCGCATGGCGACCATTGCCGGGAGCTGCCTGAGATATGGGCATTGCAGCCGTGAGCACCGGAGGAGGGGCGACGGGCGCCTGTGGCACAGGAACCGCAGATGGCGGCTGTTGCAAACCCATCCTCCTCTGATGCTGCTTCACACTGTTCGGTAGGAAACTCCCCACAATCACCTGAACAGACGGTTTTGTGTTAGAGAACAAGGAAAATGTGGCTTCAAAGTGTGATCCATATGTGTTCCATTGAGCGTTTCGATGAACAAACAGAGTCACGATGTGTTCAATTTCAACTTGTATAAGTGTGAGCTAATTGGTAATTTGCAGCTTAGGTGGGTTCTCTAGTCAGGTTTGTTGGTACCTGGATAGGAGTGGCAGCACGCAGTGTCCCAGCCACTACGCCGCCAACGACACGGCCATCCGGGCCAGCAAGTGAGACACTGAGCCCACCGGTCCTCCTCCGGCCTTCCTCGGCCATTGTAAAGGAGCCAGTCAGCTGAAGAATCTCAAATAGACCCTGGAAATCAGATACAGAAGGTATATCATCATTTGGTATCAGAGAGATACAAAGGAAATACAGCAATCTATGTAAAAAGGAACATTTAGATTGGCAAGAAATTAGTCTCGCCATATGTACATAGCCATTAGCCAAGTTGCATTGTACACTTATACCAGACAAATGAACAATACTGAACCTAAATAAGCAAAATAAGTGCAGCCTCCATACTACTACTACTTGGCACAACTGAAATACTCAACATGGATTCATCATCAGCTAGTTGAAATACTCAACTGAAATTCTTGATGCAATTTTTCTTTCATACCTCGTAGTTGAAGGTGCTACCGGATGAGCCAGGCTGATTGAATACGACATGAGAGATGGTCCCATTGGCAGCGAGGATGCAGACCGAGCGTGGACCCTTCTGGGAGAATGACATTATGCGCGCCGCCACGTCCTACATACAAAATCGAATTGGAACGTCCAAGTGTTTCTCAAATTGCGGCAGGCATTCACCACAAGATTTCTCAATGCCAAAGCACTGAACCAAGTATGCAATACGCGAAGGAAACATTAAGGTTTACGATGTTGAAGATGGCTAGTTAGTTACCTCTCCAGCAGGGACGATGATGACATGGGGTGTGAAGCTCCCTCCAGCAGACAGCGCATACCATTCCCCTTCACAAATCACAAGTATGGAAGAACGGCAGTCAGGCAAGCAATTGCGCTAGTTTTCTCTCTGTCACTGAACTAGTACTAGAGCTAGCTAGAGAGTGAGAAACAGGAACCTCAATCGAGGTTAACATATATGAAATCAAGGAAATCATTTAACTTTCTAGTACTCCCAGAGAAATCTCCTACTGACTGATGCATACACAAGCAAAGGTTGGTGAGAATAAATGGGGAGAAGAACACAAGGTAAAGGTTGGTCAGAATAAATGGTAAGATTAAACATAAGAATCATTTTAATAACATATAGGAGGTGGATGCGACAAGACGAGAAGTCAAGAACAGCAGAACTGGCCTAACGGATACCACCCTAACTGGACCCCATCCTAGCAATGGAACAGAAATGCACAAGGGGGGAGCAAACATGGCAAGAACCTAAACAGCAAAAATGGAAGCTGACGGGTGGCTCGAGAAGAAGAGGGAGAAGTGGGTTCCAGAGGGAGCATACGGACCTAGGGTGGCTAGGATCTGGCGTCTCCCGGAGCCGCGTGGCCGGCCCCTACGCCGCCCGGAGCTCAAGCCGGCGCTGTGCTCGCCTTGCCCCGGCATCTGCGTGCCGTTGCCGTTGTCCCCCGCGCCGGCCCCGCTCGGCTTTTCCTGGTCGCCGCCGAAGCTCCACGCATGCGGCGTCGCAGCCGCGTACCCTTCTCCGTGGTCAGCCTCGGCTGGCGGCGGGGACGGCGTGAGGGACGTGGACGGAGAGGAGGGAGAGGAGCGGTACTCCACTTTGGCTGCTCCATGCGGCTCCGCCTCGGCCATGGAAACGTCTCTGAAGAGGCCGAGACCGGCTTCATGGCCACCTGCCACCGCAATGCCCACCCTCCCTTCCATGTGAGAGGAGCTCAGCTCTTGCTTGCTAGCTGGTCTTTGCTTTCGTTTCTTGGTTTGCTGGCTCGGCCTCGAAACGAGGAAGAAGACAGACAAGAGGAGACGCCTACTCTACCTCTGCGAGCTTGCTTTCTTTCCCCGGTTACTACTAGGGCACTGTAGTGGAGTAGTATATGCCAAAGTTCTATGGGGGGAAATATTTTAAAGATGGGGAGGGAAATGGTGGCAAAAATAAAAGAGAGAGAGAGATTTTGGGGGCAGAAACTGCACAAGAATGGCGGGGTTCCCGCTTTATCTCTCTCTACACAAGAAACACCCACACACGCTCTCTCTCTCCTTTGACCAGGCAGCTGATTGGTTGGACTGCAAAGGTGTACTGGAGTACTACTACTTCCATTGTAATTGAACACTAAATACTGTAGGCAATAAGACAAATTCTGGCTTGTAGAAAACCGAATAAGACACATGACGTCGATATTCTACTCACATTTACAGCTCACAATACAGAAAGCAGTTTAGTGATGTAGTAGTGTTTTAGTTCAAGTTTCGCAAAACCATATTTCAAATACGCAAGCGCGATCAGCCATCTACACACCTTGATTAAATACGCGACCATTTACTCAAACTCTTCAACCATACCACGCATATATCGATCTTTTTACACCAAAATTGTCTCCGAGGCATCTAAACACTGCAAAACAGGCACCAAATGCATGATAACCCCGAGTTTGATAATGTTTGCCCTTCATTATATTCCCTTCTTTTTACATCTGATGTTTCATGGTAGAAGAAAAACAAAGCATGTGACAGAAAGCAATCACATAGGAAGATGTGTCCTTGCATTGAGCAGCAGCAGTGCTGCAGTAGCTGTATTAAAACTAAAAAAAACACTTCATGTTTATCCATGCAACACAGCTTTCCCGATGTTCATATGCTTTTGAATTTTCGGAATCGGATCGGACAATTTTGGCCCATGTACTCTTTTAAAGCATCTCCACTGTTCCTGAAATTGTGTCCGACACACACTAAAATGTACTCCCTCGGTTTGTTTTTACTCCGCGTATTAGGATTGTCAAAATTCAAACTTGTTAAAGTTTGACCAACTTTATATAGAAAAATATCAACATTAGCAATACCAAGTCAATATCATATAATTCATCATGAAATATATTTTCATATTATACCAACTAGCAAACATGCCCGTGCGTTGCAACGGAAAAAAAATCACCTCACCACGCTACCCTAAAGCCTTCGTCTCCCTCGAGTGGGGAGTAGAGGAGTCACAAAGACATATAAATAGCAGGGTGAGGATTCAGGATTCGCATGTGCAGCGCCGGTTTGATCATCCGCTCTCTCCAACACATGACATTATGCATATGACACAACCTTCGATAACAATAAATATACAATTAAATTACTCTGAATAATGTGTATTCTATGTCTTCCAATATAATAGTAAGGTACCATAATTTTTTCATAATATTTGGGATTTAAGAAATTACTTATTTTGGTATTAAACTCATTTAAAAAGTGATGATTTTTTGCGAGGAAAAGTTACATTAAAAAATAGCTGGTAATATTTTAGTATTATGTGTTGCATTGAACAAGGGACCTCCATGTGAATTTTCTCTATGACATATTGATTTGAAACAGAAAATATCAAAGAAAATAGGAACCGGTCGGGTTACCATTTGGTCCAAAAGTAGTCGGCCATCTAAAATCCATGAAAAAAATTATCCAACATCGATGGCTAAAAGTCCGTCAGCATCTTGCATAGTTGCATATGTATGTCTTCAACATTCATTGATTCGTCTGGATGCAAATGCTTGAGTGGAGGACAAAACCAGCTTGAATCATCGGAAAATAGTCAAATTCAGCTAATGCAAACTGCATGGTTTCGTCGTTTGGATCAATAGGTCGTGATTCAAACCGGCTTGTGTGCCTACTCACAATTGATATTGCTACAAAGACTCGTCAATGACCTAGAGCGATTCAGGGCTCCTTTTGTGGCTGTCAGCGCGAGACGGCCGTTGTCACCTCCAGCTCATCGGAATCTTTCTGCTTGGATGGAGACATTGTCATCTCCGTATCTACAGGACGGCCGTGGATCCTAAGCGAGACCGATCAACTGCAAACCTGTAGGTTGAATATCATCGACGTAGGACCAATCACGACTCAAATAGGTAGAAAGTTTCTTAGCACCAAGCACGAATTAAATACATAGAGAGTTTCTGTTGAGATAGAGCTGGGTCAATGTATCGCCTTTATATCAGCTAGCTCTTGCACACGTTGTCTAATCAATTTTTTCAACAGCTCACGTACATGTCCTCAGTTTCTACCTTTTATGCTGGAGTTCGTTTTGCACACGGTGCCTAATCTATCTTGTCAACAACTCACATGCATGTCCTGCGCCGTCGTCATGCTTTCCCGGCGCCTCATGCCATAAGCTCGACTCGGGCGGTGGGGCTGGAGTACGTTACCACAGCCCAACGGCCGCCTCATACCACAAGCTCGACCCAGTCGGGTGCACATCAGATCGGGATGGTGCCGTCGACATGCTTTCCCGGCCGCCATCTTCATCTCCGACGAGACTACCACAACCGTCTAGCCCACGGGGATGACGTTGATGCTGGAGTACGCCGGGCTCGGTGGCATACGCACGCTGACCTCTGGGAAGACGGAGAAGGATCTCTGTCCACGACGATATGCGCGAAGCTCCTGATGGACTCGATGTCCTCGCATGCGAATAGCTCGCCCGCTGCTTTAGGTTGTGAAAGAATTTTTGCTAGTTGCCGCACGAGATTTTATATATTAATAGATGGCCGTGCCGTATACGATTGGGATCGTTCCATATATGTACGGGGGGAATTTGGATTGTTGCATATACAGATGAATCGGTGTCAGAGTGGGTCTAGCGCCTTCTCGTCTACGATAACACGGTGGACAGGATATAGATATTTTGGTGGAAGGGTAAAACGGTAAAATATCAGGTTGGACCGGAAGAAACCTTCCTCTCTTTATTATTAGGTAAAGATTAAAAAAATTGAATGTTGATATTTTATTCTATAAACTTGGTCAAACTTTATAACGTTTGACTTAAGACAATCCTAATACGCGGAGTAAAAAGAAACGGAGGTAGTATGTGTGTGGGGGGGGGAGGGGGGGGATGGTGGGCGCCCAGGTCGGAGGGCATGGTGGGTGCTCAGGCTAGACCCTCTGGAGCGGGGCGGCGATGGCGTGGCGCGGGGCATGCAAGCAGGTGGCCGCGGTGCCTGTTCCCGGGCCTTGAGGCCGGCAGTCTCGGTGGCGGGCGGCGGTGCCTGTTCCCGGGCCATGAGGCCGGCAGTCACGGTGGCGGGCGGTGCTAGGGACTGACTGAGGAGGGTCTTCCGGTGGGGCGGCACGCCGGAGGTGGTGGGGCGCCGCCATGGATCGAGCGCTTTGCGTTCTCGTTCGCTCGGGGCGTCCCGGACCTGGGAACCTCGATCCGGCCCATTGGGCTAAGATCTGGGCCAGTGGGGGTCCGACGAAGGTGGTGACGTGGCTGCTCGTGGCTTTGTTCACGCCGCCGGTGACCTAACGTGCTGGTTTACCCCTCCTCAGATGTTGTTTCAGCTGGAAGTGGCCTCGCGGCGTGGGGGTCTGCGGGGCGAATAAAGGCGGTGGTTCTAAAGTTCCTTTTTGGCATCAAGACAAAGACTAGCTTGTCGCCTGTCTTTTTTGATCTACCTGGGGCGTCGGGTTCCGAAAACCTCCTGTCGGCGATCTCCCATGGGCGTTAATGCCTAGAGTTTGCTAGATCGGGTGGGTTTTGGTCGCGCCGGAAAGCGAGCACGAACCTCTGCTCTACTGCCATCATGGGAAAATCCATGGTGAAGTCAGAGGGAGAATGTCATGAAAAATGTGATTGGAGGACTGGATAAGAATTTTTGCTTCGATGGGAAACTGGCTTAGAGTTTCAAGATTCGTGGCACCGGTATGTAAGCGGGGGCGACAGCCCAGGTGAAGTTCAAATTCTTAACGTTCAGGGTGAAAATCCAAGGTATGGCTTTAATTGGTTGTGCCTGACAATGGTCTTATTGAAGTCATTGTATTGAGAGCGAGGACTATCTCTAGGGTAAAAATCCGAGATCTAGGATCGGGCAACGACGGTGCAAATGCACTGTTTCCTTCTTGAAGGCGTTGCTTTTGGAGAAACTGGACATCAGGGGCTGTTTTGATGGTGGTTGTGATGCTGCTGCTTTGACTGGACTGTAGCGGGATTTTTCTTTTCTTTTTTAGGTTTCTCTTCTTTTTTTGGTTGTGTGCATCCGATATGCCATTTTGGTATCGAGTTGTTGCAGAGGCTAAGTGTAATTGGTATCTCCACGATATTAATATATACTCCTTATCTAAAAAATGTCCTCTCTTAAAGGACCTCCACTGTTACTCCTGAAAGTTTGTACGACATATCGCAAAATGTATCCGGTTTGGGATGTACCAGACACATGTACGACATTAACGGGATGGTGCCTCAGCGGCAACCCCAAACGGATGCCGATCCATTTTTTAATTATTTGTCACATGTGCGGCAAACTAATCTATGCCGACAACAAAATAGATAGTCATAGTCTGGCCATACCATAGTAGGCACCAAATAAACCTCTCGGCTAACCAAGTCCAGCCACCAACATCACAACAGATCATCGGAAATGTTCAGCCGGCTTGGCCTTTCCTCTTTTCAATGATGTGCTCTATTCTTTCGGCAAAGTAAGCCTTTTGATTGAGGCCCATGTTGCTCGTGTCAGTGGACATGAACTTGCGCTCCTCCATCCATTTCTTAAGCTCTCTATCCTCTAGAATATTCTTGATATTTCGTTCTTGCAAGCCAAAGTAGGTGTCCCACCTTCCTTGGTTGTTTTTGTCCATCTTCACTTTGCGAGCCGGGGACGGTGAGACCTCCTTCATGTACTAGGCAAGCGAATCTTGGAGGAAGCAATATGATGCTGTCTTGTTTTCCGCACATGCTTTCTTTGTCCCAATTTGGTGTTCCGAGCCGTCCCCGACATGCGATCTTCCTCTACATTGCCCCCTCCTCTACTCGGTCGTTCAAAGACAGCCAGCACCGGTGGGGCACCTGGCGCCATGAGTCCATTGGCCCTCTGGCAATACGTTTAGCACTAGGCCAAGATGAGAAACGTCCATCTTCTGGGGGAGCGCGGTAAGCTCATCTCCCGCTCGAGAATGGATGCCCACTACTCCTCCTGCTCTTGCTATAACATCTTCTTCGAGGGATCTATGTGTCAGGATCGTGGATGCTAAATTGGAAGACCTAGGCGCCTCATAGGGTGAAGCTCTTCATATGGCTTGTCTGTCTGGACAAATGTTGACAAATGTTGGACGGGTGAAAGACTCGCGTGGCACGGCCTCCCCCATGCAACACGATACCTCTTGTGTGACCGGTCGAAAGAGACTATGGTGCATATCCTCACCGGCTACCCCTTCTCAAGGACGATCTAGCATGAGGTGCTATCATGGATCTGATCCACCTCGAACCCTCCCGCGGGTGAGGGTGTCTTCAAAGACTGGTGGACATAGGTGCTACGTGCCACCCCCTCGTGCTCGGCGTAAGGGCACATCGCCACTAATCATGATGACGACGTGGTGGATCTAGAAGCACCAGAATGTAGTGGTCTTTGACAATGTTGAACCCTCGGTGGCCTCCCTCCTCAACACAATCAAGGCCAAAGCGCGTGATTGTGGGAATGCGGGAGCCCAAGGCCTACACCAACTTTTCCCCTATCTAGGATGGGTCGAGTTGTACGGATGGGGTTGGCTCTTATTTGGGCTTGTACATATAAATCTCTTTTCTATCAATGCACCAAAACGCAAAGCTTTTGCAATTTCGAAAAAAGGCAGTCAGATTGCTTTTCACTTTCAAAAAATTTAAATCTTAGACCAAAACAATGTATCAATTTGAAGTCCTTCTCGCACATACCTACATACATTATCACACAACTAGATAAAAAGGGCACAAGTCAAATATATTGGAACATCATGGTACATGATAGCAATTTCATGAGCATGCCAAATAGATGGGAGTTTGTAGCATCTTGCTTTGTCGCCTTGGGTATTTCCACTCTCATTTCTCATCATAATTTGATCATGGCACCCATAGAACTTCTTGCAAACTTCTTTTATGGTGTCCCACAAGTGTTGGACCCCATTCTCATTGTGATCAATGTATGGTTGTGGGGTGGGCATTCCTTCCTTTCCTTGAAGTCCTTGTGGATCCTACTCAATTTGATTGACGAGTTCGGTGTGCATCGATAATGGGGTCTTGGCTTATTGTCATCCAAGAATCAGCCAACAAATCATCCTCGACAGTGTTCCACGACTTTCCTCTTTGGCCCCTGGGCCTCTTGATTTTCTTGCCGATTTCAACATCTAGAACCTCAACTTCCTCTTCGATGGCTTCCTCGGCCTTCGTGGCCAGCCTCCTCGTCTTGGCTAGCGTTGACATAGAAACCATCGCGATTAATGTGATTAATGGCATTGGTGGCCTCCTCCTGTGACATCATATGCACAGTTCACATTGTCATATTCAATTAAAGCACACATGCATGAGGCCAGCTTCATTCAATGCACACATGCAAATGAATCTACACCTCGTCTATGTCGGGCATTTGGCCGAGCATGTTGTTGGTTCCATCACATAACAACTGCTGCAGGGAAGCCGTGATAGTCGGGCCATTCTTCGTGAGTCCCAATCGACGTAGCGACGACGATTCGCTTTAGGCTGCCTCCTGGTTGGGGCCGGTCTCTCGGCCTAGGTTGACGGGTCTAACCAGAAATAAGACCGCATTCTTTGGGTCGAACTTGACATTCTCACCCACCTCGGGTGAGAAGGAGAAACACATGTGTGTTGGCACGGAGGGGTCATTGAATTAGGCAGGGGAAGATGACCAAAAGCTCCCAGAAGGGACAATTGTCGTGCT
The DNA here is from genome assembly GCA_028641055.1 of Alopecurus myosuroides. Taxonomy (NCBI): domain Eukaryota; kingdom Viridiplantae; phylum Streptophyta; class Magnoliopsida; order Poales; family Poaceae; genus Alopecurus; species Alopecurus myosuroides. Next base: position 141,263,571 of record CM054063.1, read on the forward strand.
CCCTTGGCTCAAATCGGTTAGTATGTCGGCGACGAAGGGATCAATGTGTATGGCTTGTTATTATGTTATTTTCTTCATGCATTATCGTCGGCTATCTTGACCGCGGATGCCACTCCACGAAGTTACAGTGACGTGAACCCCTCCGCCAACTCCTTCAGCTCTCACTTCATTGCCTTCAGCTCCTCGACTGATGATGGTGTCTTGTGAGGGGGTCGTGAGAGGGGTGTTCTTCGAGGATTCGGTGAAGGAGAGGGTTGCAGCGGAGGAAATATGGAAAAGGAGGGAATAATTGGGGGGGGGGGGTTTGGTGGCCATGCGGCAACGTAGGAGAGTACGAATTTGGTCTCGGCTTTGCCGCTGCGTGCCTATAACAAGGGGGGCCTCCTTTCATATGGCTTGTTCGGGCATTGTATGATGTCGCCGAGCAGACCCCCAGGTATGGAAAGTTTCCTGGTATGCAAGTTACATGTATGAAAAACAAAAAAATCCGTCGTACGCGTATTTTCCAAGATCTATCAATGAAGGTACAAGCGAAGGATTAGATCTAGTTCGGTACCAACATGTTGGTGACGATGTTGATGAAGCGTGATGAATATCCACACGGCTACGCCTAGAGCTGAGGATGTCGTTGATTCCTGATCCACCCGACAGAGAACCACTGGTATGATTCCTCTGTGGATTTGCACATGTTCGTATCCTCTAGTACAGCAGAGCTTCGCCTCACAGAACTAATAAATGTTGGTGGTTGTGAGGTGGAGATCCCAACACATGGAATATAGAGAAAAAAGGATTTGGGACATGACTCCTCAACAACGAGATCTGTGTGTGCTTGGAGGAGGAGGGGATCCTCCTTTATATAGTGGGGATACTTGGAGGAGGGATGATCCACCCTCCCATGCGCCACCTCCCCTAGGGGCTCTAATAAGGCGGTGGCCTAGGGTTCGGGGGCACCCCGAAACTTAGCCGTCGCCCCCTTGTCTTCGGGGTCAAGGCAAGTGGTAGGTTCCCCTCTTGGGCCCTTGTGGCCCATGTGTCTTCCCCCCACATGGTTCCAACCCAGTGGGACAGCCCATGGAACCTACTATAATGTTCTAGAAGTTTCCAGGAGTTATAGAACCTTCTAGAAATATTCTAGAGGCCTTTTGGGTGTTCCGAGACTTTACTGGTATCCCGAAACTCTTATGGTTTCTCTCCAAATGTTTATTTGATCATTCTGGGACTATTCGGATAACTCTCTCTTTGTTTCAACCTTCAACATACACAACTCACTGAGAACGACTTAAGTGTGTGAGCCTATAGGTTTGACAACGTGTGTACATGACCCGGAACCTTTCCGGTCAATAACCAATAGAGGGGCCATGGACACCCATGATTGCTCCCATTGTTATACGATTATTTTGAGTGAAACTGGTGGTTATCATACATCGTTCGTATTTATTTGCAATACATAACAATACCCTAGGCAAGTATTTTGATATCCCTATGGAGCGATACTTCCTCACTATATCGGTTATCCTTTTTACCGCTTTTTTCCCTTTTACTCATTTCATATTCTAATATATACATCGTTTATATCATGCTTTGTATGCACGTATGATGATAGATAACTTAATACCGAGTGGGGCATGGAAGTATCTCCACATCATAGGAGGAGTAATTGCGAGTCTTGGATCATGAAGTCATAACAAGATTTCTAGATAACTCAGCGTATGCTTTTATAATACACCAGTTATGGTATGACGTTTGACAGGACCAAAGTTACCCTTCCAACATGTAAGATTGTAACATCCTCATTATCGAAGGACTTACTAGTATGTTAACATATTTCGAAAATGCTAACAACATAAAAGTTACAATGTCTCGTAGCATATCAAAGTGTTACGTATGTCCAGTGATGCTGACGTGATCACACGCTCGTTGGGAGACCCCGGGCGGAAGGTACGATGTAGTCTAGTGTAAATTTTCCCCTACTATGGAACCAGAGTTTATCGAACCAGTAGGAATTCATAGTCTTGAAGAAGGTTGCTTGTATCAATGGCGCCATAAAAATTACGGGTGTGTAGTTTAAGAAGCGTGGAACCTGCACACAAGCACAAACTCTCTTTTGCCCCAACTTTTCAGAAGGTTGTCAATCTTCGTCTTGATGAAAACAGGAGAATTAACGTATAAAATAGTGTAGAGTAATGAAAGTAAGAACGGAACAACGAGGAAACAATGATTAAAAGTGCCTAAAAGAAGGTTGACAATATGAGGAAAATAGGACCAAGGGCCGTAGGTTCACTAGTGGTGTCTATCCAAAGAAAACAAACATGCAGGGTGAACAAATTATAGTCGGGAAATCGAAAAATCATGAACTTATAAAAATACTATTATGACGATATAAAGTCCACGGGTTCTAACATTGTAGGAATTACGTCAAGGCATATGGAGCGCTATCATCATGCATCCATATCTAAAAGTCCACCTCAAGAAAACTATCTAGCAAATCCCTTGGTATTAAGTTGTAGCAACGAATTGATCGCTTTGTGTGCAACAGAAAAATGCATCAAGATCAATACGCAATGTAAGCAGTGATTCTCATCCATAGACAAGAGCATCGCAGTTTTCTCCCTAGTGGCAACAATACACCCCCCCCCCCCCGTGCACGTTTCTGCCACACGAGGGAAGGCAACAAGGAGGCATGAACCCAGTATCTAGCATATAAACCCTCTCTTGGAGGTGAAAACAACTATGTGGCAAAGGTAATCATAAACACCAGAGAGCATTGCAAGGCAAGATTAGAACTCTCTACAAATATAAGTGAAGCATCTCAGATTCACATGAACAAAATAATCATAATCTGATGGTTCATCGAATCCCGCAAACACAACATGCACAATTAAATAACGGTGGTCTCGATTATGTGAGGCAGCTCATGAGACTCTAAACATGGATGCATAGGGGAGAGAAAAACCATTTAGTTACTGCTATGGACTCATAGTCCCGAGATGAACTACTCACGCATCTGTCTGGGCGATCATGTCGATGTAGAGGCCTCTGGTGATGACCCCCCTCTCTAGCAGGGTGCCGGAGTAGGACTCCAGAAGCCCTAGATTGGACTTTTAAGGTGACTGTGCATCTCTGTATGTTTCATGGAAAATAACTCTGTCCCCGTGATTTTTAGGGTTGGGGGCAATTTATGGGCAAAGAGGTGACTTGAGGCGGTGGCCAGGTCCCCCAGGGGCCCACCAGGCATGGCCAAGGGGACGTGCCTAGCACCCTCCTGGTGCCCCTGGACCCCCTTTGTCTCTTCTTTGGAATCCATCCTCGTTCTGGGTAAAAAAACTGATCTCCGTGGATTTTCAGCCCTTTCCGAGAATATTTCCTTAAGAACTTTTCTAAAATAGAAAAACGGCAGAAAACAACAATTGGCTTAGGGAATCTTATTAATAGGTTAGTCTATTAAAACATCCGTAAAACGGAAGAAAACATGTGTAAAACAAAATGTATTGGGTAGACAACAAACATGGAGCATAAAAAATTATAGATATGTTTGCAATGTATCAGCATCCCCAATCTTAACTCCTGCTCGTCCTCGAGTAGTTAATCGATAGCAAAATATTTTTTGAGGTGACACGAAGCGAACACAAATCTTGATCAACATTATGTAAAAGTATTGCAAGCTTAGATCAAAGTACTTTAACAAAGGCATGATAAATATTATTTCAACTAATGTAAACTTAGCAACCATGTTCCACATGAAAAGTAATGAAAACGAAAGATAATGAATAATGAAGCATTGAAAGTGATACGTTTGTTTCAATCATAAATAAAAACCTAATAAAGTGGTATCCAACTAGTCCTTCGTGTGGTAGAAAAACATAAATGCCAGGACATCTTCAAAGTTAAAATGGTGACTAGATACAAATAATTTGAGAGCAAGCAATACCACGATCATGAATTAATCTATAATAAATATTGGGACTATGCACATTATACTCAGAATAACAACTACGCTCTCTTATCCGGTGCATAAAGTAAGAAGATGAAGACTCAACATAAAAGTAAAAGAAAGGCCCTTCACAGAGGGAAGCAGGGATTACTCATGTGCTAGAGTTTTCTATTTGATAAAACAGAGATATTGAAAACAATTTTGAGAGAGGTGTATGTCTATGTCAACAAATGGTAATGCAAAACTTATCATAATCCATGTCGATCAAACTATTTAGACTTTTGAGAGTGGTTTCCGTTATCTTCATTAGTTGGCACTTCCCCACAACTTTCTTTCACAAACCAGGGCTAGCCGTGTTCACGAGTACCCACCATCTTTCATCAAACCATGGGGAAGTGCCTTTTTATTATATTAATTGGCACCAGCTCTTTGCAAATTTAGACGAGCACAGATTCCATACTCATCGGGTGAAATAGGGAATAAGAATTTTTCTTGACACAAACCATAATAAACTTTAAAGTACTTCCTCATGAGCTAAAAGAAGAACATAAAACAGGTTAATAATTTTGAAGGTTTTAAAGGTAGCACACGAGAAATTTATTTGGAGTGGCGGTTAAATACCACATATAGGTAGATATGGTGGACACATTTGGCAAACTTTGGTTTTTGGAAGTTGGATGCATGCGTAGAGCTCATACTCAGTACAAGTGTAGGCTAGCAAAAGACTAGGAGCGACCAACTAAGAGAGAAATAACGGCCATAATCATGCATAGCGACAAAACATATTTAATCAAAGCATGAAGTGGTATTACAAGTCGAAAATTAAATGATCATCAAGGCTGGAAGTGGATTTTTTGCAGTCGTAACATGGTGTGAGCATGCGCGAAGTCAATCCAGATAAAGCATTCAAAGAAGAAATACCATAATACCATGCTTCAATATGAGAGAACAACACACGATTAAATTTAGTGGAACATTATGCACTCTCAGATATTTGAGACAAGTCATGATACATCATAAATAACTAAGCACATAATTAAAATAAAATGTAACATGACATGCCAAAGCCTATGACATAGTCAAAACAAGCTTCCTATTGCACAACTATAAGTATGAAACAATTTACTCTTCTCCAACACCAATCAACTTATTCGAAACAACTCTCAAAGAAAATAAACATAAAAGACCAGAGAGATCATCTAATATAACTAAAGCAAACCAACAATCTCTGAACAAAACTTGAGTGAAAAATAAAAGCTAAATGCAGTACTAGAAAATTTTGAACACTCACGGAACAGTAAGAGTGAAAACTAGAGTGTTCTAGGCAATAAAAGCTGAGCATGTCTATCCCAAAATAGAAGTGCTAGGATCCAACCAAAAGCTACAGAAAATAACAAAACTGAAAGAAAAATAAAATGACTCTTCAAGAATAACACATATCATGTGAAGCAACAAAAATATAGTGTTTTGAAAGAAAACTGATATTTTTGTTCATGAAGAAGAGGACGCCAAGCTTTGACGCTTGTACTTCTTGAATATGTATTGGAGTAACATGGGCATCCCCAAGCTTAAGATTTTTTCCACCCTTCATGTCATCACATCATACTTCTCTCCCTACACTTGAAAACTCCCCCCACATAAAACTTCTCACAATCTTCATAAGCAATGTTAGTGTAATCAAAATAATAAATCCACTTGGTTCAGTTTCAACACAAGTCTCACACTCCATTTAAAACATTAACTACTTTCAAAACTTATTTTAAAGCTCTTCCCTCCAAAAGAACACAAAAAGAAATAAATTAAGTCACAAATGCAAATATTGGCAAAATTCTGTCAAAACAGAACAATCAGTAAAGATGATTTTTTTTCGAAAATCTTATGTTGCTCAAATAAAAAAGTGGGAAACTAACGAAAATTAAAAAACAACGTTGGAATGTTTCTATTTTTTTAAAAGCAATCTGACGTCCTGGCTGGGAAATATAATTTTTTTTGGTAACAGCCCAGGATTCTGTTTCAGAACAACAACTTCCCCAAATCGCACTACCTCTCAATTAGGCACGGCCAAGGGGTGCGAGCCTGGAACCCTCCAGGTGGCCCCCTGGATCCCCTCCATCTTTTCTTTGGACTCCATCTTCTTTCCGGGTAAAAAAAATGATCTTAGTGGATTTTCAGCCCTTTTTGAGAATATTTCCTTAAGAACTTTTCTGAAATAGAAAAACGGTAGAAAACAACAACTGGCCTAGGGAATCTTGTTAATAGGTTAGTCTGTGAAAAAATCCTTAAAACGACGGAAAACGGAAGAAAACATGTGGAAAACAAAAGGTATTGGGTAGAAAACAAGCATGGTGCATCAAAAATTATAGATATGTTTGCACCGTATCATCGAGCATTAATGTTCCATCAACAACATGCACATATTGTTTGCTGGAAAATTGTTTACCCATGACCAAGAAATAGAATCCTAAAGCAACCAATAAGTTAGTCATGCACGACTCGGACACTAAAAGTATGTTCATGTTTTTACACGTGTTTATGGGTTTTTCCTATGAATATGAATTCAGAAACCATAGAAGTTATGGCATAGAACATAAACATTACTCATGAAACATACATAAATAATAATAATTATTATTTCCTCTAAATCATATATCCAACACGAGGGTGCGGGTCATCCAAGACAAATAGGGGTTGCCTCTACGTAACACTCCGGCCACCCCTTGGGCGGTGGTTGTAACCACTGGTGGCTCTTTAAATTCATGTACACATAACCTGATAGTGGTATTAGAGCGATATGTGCGAAGATACAAGATCTAATCTAGAGCACAGGTGAGTGTGGCCATTCATAACTTTGCGAAGTACCTTAGAAATTTGTCCAACGTTCTGGTTATTTATGATTTCAACATTCAAATTGTTAATGATTTTTTTAAACATTTTCTACTACAGGGGAGCCCCCCACAGCCCTTTATTGCCACAAAAGAGAGTTTACATATATTTACAAAAGTACAATAGGGATAGACTAAGGCAGTCTATCAAAAGCTAGTGAAGATAACTAAGCCATGATGATAATTTCTGAGCCAAGGAAGAATTTAACCTATGCTTAAGCAAGGCGAGATAAAGCAAAAACCAAATTTTCCAACCTCTGAAAGAATGCCTCTCAGATTTGAAAATAACTACATTTCTTTGCTTCCAAATATTTCAACAAACCAAAATTACTATCTTAGTAAAACATGGGCCATTGAAAGTCTTTTTAGCTTGTGAAAGATCGTTCATAACAGTATTATCACTCCATTGAATCTGCAAGTAGTTTCAAATTCTGGAGCTGAAATAACACTGGAAGAAAATATGTGTCCAATTCTCAAGAAAATGCTCGTGACACAAGACACAGAACTCATTTCCTTGGATCTTCCCCTTTCTCCTCTTTATCATATCTTTAGTGTTAATCTTGTCATGCAGTATCAACCAAGCAAGGAATTTATGCTTTGACATGCATTTGGATTTCCATATCCATTTGGTAGGCTTATCATCAGGCAACTGAGAAAATTGAAGCTGGTAAAATTTATTGGAGGTATGTACACCTTTATTCAAGTTACAGGTCCAAACATCATCAATATTATCTGGATGGATATTAACCAAAAACCCTTGCAGAATAACAAATTCCTGAAATGCTTCATTTGAGAGAGGTGAATGAAAAGCATCAGAAAAGTCAGGCAATACTTTCAGGTCTCTGACTAAAGCAAACTTGTCTTTAGCGAAAGAAAACAGCCTTGGAAACTTGAGTGGAAGAAAATCACCCGACCATAAGTCCTTCCAAAACAATACAGAAAAGTGAGATCCAACTGAGCAGGAAGAAAGAGAACACAAAGTCTCAGCCAATTGCATAATTCCTCTCCACCAGAAGGAACCGCAAGAAGTTACTGCATGAGGGACAGACTCAAAATAATAGGCATTCTTGACCAGATTTACCCAGGGGATATCAACAGAGTTATAGAATTTGGCTATAAATTTCATCAACAGAGTTCTGTTCCGAATTTGCAAATTGATCACTCCCAGACCACCTTTGCACTTGGGTTTACACACCATATCCCAGGCAGCCAAAGAATTTACTCTCTCCTCGTTCTTATCTTTTCTCCAAAGACATCTCCTTCTAGCCTTATCAATTATTTCAATGACCCGTTTAGGAATCACTAAAGTGCACATATAGTATGTAGGAAGAGAAGAGAGAACAGAGTTAACAAGCACTAAACTGTCACCATAGGAGAGGAAAGAAACAGTGGCTGATAACCTCCTTTCAACTCTATCAATAAGAGGAGCAAAATCCTTAATAGAGGGTTTGGTGGTGCCCATAGGTAACCCCGGGTATGTAAAAGGCATAGAGGCCACATTACATTCCAAGACAAGAGCCAAATCATCAGCCTCCTGCTGAGAAATATTAATTGAAATCATGGAAGACTTATGGAAATTTAATTTAATCTAGTAATTTGAGCATAAAGATTTAATAAGTTCTTGAAAACCAACAATTGATCTGGATCAGCAGGTAAACAACCAGAGTGTCATCATCATATTGCACAGTAGGAAAGTCTCCACCAATGGGAATTGGTAAACGAAGACGTCCATCTCTTAGAGCCAAATTGAAAAATACTTTTTAGCAAATATCCTCCCAGCACATAAAGAATAGGTGATAAAGGATCACCCGGTCTCACTCCTCTTCTGGGGACAAAAGGTTTACCAGGAACACCATTTAATAGAACAGAGGAGGAACCTTAAGAGAGGATTTCTTGAACCCAATCAATGACAAGGGGGGGGGGCCTTGAGCCTCAAAATCTTAAGAATGGCACTATGCTCAATGGTGTCAAAAGCCTTCTCAAAATCAATTTTGAGAACAACCAATTTCTCCTTGGATTGTTTACACTGAAAGATATATCCAAAACACCAGGCCAAGCAACCTTCTATAGTTCTAGACTTAATGAAACCATATTAATTGGCATGGATACAACCAAAGATCTTCTCTTGAAACCTATTGGCCATAATCTTTGTGATAAATTTCAGGCTAGAATTGGTAAGAGAAATGGGCCTAAAATCATTCACCGTTTCAGGAGACTGTGATTTCGGAATAAGAGTAATAAACAACCCATTAATGCTCTCCAAAGACACCTTTGCACTTTGGAAATCATTGCACGGTCTGATAAAATCATCCTTCACAATATTCCAACAATGCTTAATAAATAACCCAGTGAAACCATCCGGATCTCAGATTATTAATGATTGCTTCCCATCAAGATTTGTTGTTTTGTTTCTGATGGCATATCAAGATTTTTACAAACTTTTGGCAATCATAAGACGTTTGAGTTTCCCCTGACATATCTCGTCTAGTCTGAAGAAGTATTTCAGTAGCTTTGGGTCTCTTTATAGGTGGTCTCATTAAAAGCATTATGGAAGGGGCATGTGGATTGAATCCACACCCGGGGGAGGGTCATGGTTGTGAATAAGTTTAAATTGATCCTCTAGACGTTTTCATAATGTATGTGTTTCAATAACCCCGCAATGTCAATCTAGCAACGTAAATAATCATGCCTCTTGAAGTGTAGGTTACTTAACGGTTTGTTTCGTAGATCCAACGGTCATGATAAAAGTTGCACACAAATGTTAGAGGCGTCTAACTCTGTTTTGCAGGAAACGTGATATGGTGTAGTATCGAGATTTTATTTTGAGATGCTTTACCTAACACTTTTTTGTAGCCAACAAACCATCCTAAACCTGATCGCGACGATGATGAGTAAGGAGAATGATTGCAGTTGTCGTGAACCTCGACGTGGCACCACCAACGAAGGATCCGTTGGAGATGGAAGAATACTATACTACATCACTAGTTCTTTTACTTGTGCATGGTATATATGTTTTATTTATGTCCATTGATTGAGAATTAGACGTTACTATTGTGATTCCTCATAAAAATATTAAGGTAGATTGTGCTCTTCCAAATGTAGCAATGTCAAACTAACCGGGGTTCGCGTTCATCACTTGCATTCAAGAGTCAACGTGTTCTTATGATTGGAAGACGGGTATCAAGCTGGTCCATGTTGGTAACTTGTATCCAAGGATCAACATGTCATCACTTGATGTTGCCGGATCAGTTGGTTGTCTTGGCGCTCAAACATGAAAGTCATGAGCTTAGAGCACATAAATCGATAGATGTAGCGGGAATCACGGTGGAAGTGATTGGCAATTTGGCCTACCTATTGTAAGATTGTGATCATTGAGCTATATCCATCCTTGGTTATGAGTTGAGCGTGGATTTATAGTACACTAAATTCTGGTCACGGGGATATCAATTTTAGTGGGAGCACATAGTTAATTCATTTTAACTAGTGCTTGTTAAACAATTCTGAACATTTCTAAGTGAACTATTAAATTGTTGTATATCAATGGCTCATAATGCACCCCTATTAACCTTGGTACACTACTTGAGAAGAAACCACTTGCTGCCAATGGAAGTAACTATGCGGATTGGGTCTGTGCCATGAGAATTGTTCTCATGGGTATCAAGAAAGAGTATGTCCCCGATGCTTCTCCTCCGTAGGATATCTATGACAACGCTTCTGATACTAAAAAGGATGCACACATCTTGAAGAGTGATGATGCAATAGTTGTTCAATGTCTCATGTTGACATGGATCCTAAGTTGTAGAAACGATTTGATCATACGTCTGCGTACGATATGATCGTTGCACTCACAAACATGTACCAGACTTAGGCTAAGACTGAACGTTATGACATAACAAAATATCTGTGGTCATGTCACATGGAATAAGGAAGCTCAGTGAGGAAGCATGTAATCAAGATGTTTGGTTACAGTACAAGGCTTCAGACTCTGGGGTTTCCAATCCCCCTGAGCTAAGTACAATTTTGGTGCCGGCTTCACTCACCCGTCTTGCAAAGGTTTTATCATGAATTTCAACATGAATGGGATGGAGAGTGCACCACATGAGGTCCTTGCTATGTTGAAAACTGCTGAAGCTGGCGTAAGGAGGGAAAACAATCAAGTATTGATGGTTTCCAAAACTACACTATTCAACAAGAAAAGGAACATAAAGGGAAAAGGTGCTAAGACACACGATAAGTCCAAGAATTTAGCTCGAAACAAGTCTAAATGTTTTTTCTGTAAAAAGAGAGGGCGTTAGAAGCGGAACTATAAAAGGTTCCTTGAGCAAAATAAGAAATTCACCGAAAGTGATAATGGTATAAGAGTTATGCCTAAATGATATTTGTCTTTCTTACTAGTATCTCTGGAGTATCGATTGCTTAAATATTTTATGCATTCGATATAGGAGATGCGGAAAGTAAGTAGACAGAAGAATAAAAGGTGTTGATGTGTGTCAAGCTTGGCGCATGAAGGTTCATCCAAAGATAAGACATATCAAATTTTATTTTATATTCGAAAGATTTGTGATATTTGGCTCAAGTTATTGTAATAATGTCGCATGTTTGACAATGTAATACTCTTGTGCACTCGTAGGACAACTGTCCTGGTTATCTTATGAGAATATAATGGATCATTCCCTTCGTGGATGATCAAGTTACAAATATTTTTAATTAGTGAAATATCATTTGTTCTAAAATATTTTGTGATTGTGTTGACACAACCGTTGAATGGCACTATCATCTCAAAAACATCATATGCATGATGGAGAAAGATTGAGATACATGAATCACACACTTTTTTGAAGAGTGAATTCATTAAAGTATTCATACACATAGTAAAGTCAACAAGATAACGATTTTTGGATTATTGATGATACTCTCGTCAGTAATCAAAACATCACAATAAAATTTTAGAAATTACTCCCTCCGTCCGCTTTTAATATACATTCTACAAGTTTTAAGACAAATTAGAAAGTCGTTTAAAATTACTGCCTAGATATGTGAACAACCAATTCAAGCCACATAAACAATAATGACATCCAATAGGGAAATCAAGACTGCTTCATTTTTTGTGTAGGTGTTGATTACCGAGGAGAGAGTTAATGCACATAGTCTAGGATGTAGATTAAAACTGGACAAATTTCTAGTCTAGAATGTAGATTAAAAGTGGACGGAGGGAGTATATCTTAGTGATGTCTCGAAAGTTTTCAAGTCATGGTATGACTAAGTGAGACAAAGTCAACACTAAGAAGGATTCTTTTGCAAAAGTACTTGATACTACGCATTATATAGTATCACACCATAAATTGGGTGAACAAAACGGTAGCCACTCGGTAATTCCAAAGGAGTATATTATCTCAATGTTCTCATATGGGAATTTCTCTTGCGTAAAAACATAGATACAATACTCGGGCCACTCGGTATTATTGATATCCATATGTTCTACAGATAATGCATGATGATGATACATCATGTGGAATATCATAATACAATAACGAGTAAAAGAAAGTTTACGAGTTGAACAAGACAAGAAAAGGGTATAGTGAACCAAAGATTGTTTCACGGCAATACCAGACTCCATAATATCGGGTAAGTTCGGTGTCGCGGGTAATGTGAATATTGTATAATAACCAATAGGTTCAACAAAGTCTCTTTTGCATAGTGAGTGGGAAGTCAATATAGGTGTCCATGGCTCTGCTACTGTTTATTGAGATGGAAAGAGTTTCCAGTTTCATGTGCACACACTATCGAACCTGTAGGGGTAATACATTTAAGTTAGTTTTGATTTATGTGTATATTGGTAGGTTCAGAACAACAAGGAGTATCATCGGAATTGTGATTCTGTCGGAATTTATTCCAGAGTTTTTTCGAGAGAGTAATTTAAGTTGCACGATTTCCGGACCATAAGCAAGGGGCATGAGATGTCCCGGGATGTTGGAAATATATTACTGACATTGTTAGATAAGGTTGATGATTTTATCAATTGGGTTCACATGATTCCGAAAGAGTTTCGGGCAAAAACCGAGAAATAGGGGCAAGTGCCGGAGGGGTGCGGATCTGCCCTCATGGCTACACCCATCATATGGGGGCTGCTAGGTGGGCCCCGGGGCAACACACCAATGCGCATTGATCCTCCATGGTATTTCCATGTTTGGTTGTAGAGAGAAAAACCCAAAAGGAAAAAAAGGAAAAGCGGAGGGTTCCACCTAGGAGGGGTGATATGGCAGCCATAGAGACTGAGTATTTGGGAGGCATTCCTGTTGGATTTATGCCCAAGAGACAATAAAATACATCACTTTCATGATTAATGTATTATATGTTTATGCTATAACTTCTATGGTCACTAAATATGATATTCAGAGGAAAACCCATATGCGCGTCTAGAAACATAAACACGCCTTATAACCCTTTGTCATGTCTCGCAGACAAACTAATTAATATTAGATGACCATGTTTTCCTAGTCGTGGACATATGTTATGTCAGTATTAATGGGAGCACATTGTTGTTTCAACTTTGTGGATGGGTAGACCCAAGTAGTTGAGATACTATGAGATTAGTTTTGCTAAATAGTATCATCATAGATTGGTCATTTTGTTTGCTTCCTTAGACTATGAGAATATTTAGTGATGTTTAACGTAAGGATAATTTTGGTATAGTCAAGTATCATACCGTAAACTGGGTGATCAAAAAGGCTAACAATGGATAGTCACAAAAGTATTCATTCATTGTGATAGTTCAAGATTTGGAATTACTCCTTTAGTTAATAGAGAGATACATCCAGGATCCACTCGGTGAAATAATATCGGTAAATAGGTCTGCGCAGACAAGGACATGACACTAGTCATGGGGATATTATGTCACTATAAGGAGTAAAAGGAATTATACCAGATATCAGGAATAATGTGATAAGGTGATTAAAGAGTTTAATCACAGTCTTATCATTTATCTCGTCCCGAGGTATTGATTGGTATGGTGAAGTAATAGGAATTTACTTAACAACCAACATGTTCAATAGTTTTTTTTCGTATAACTTGTAGGAATCAATATGGACGTCCACGGTCCCGATGTTGATTATTGATTGGGAAATATGTTTTCACTTATTTCTACTAGCTATCGAACCTGTAGGAGTCACACACTTAAAACGTCAAAGTATGTTGTTTGCATTGGATGGTTCAGAGGAGAGTAGGGTATCATTCGGGTAATTATGACGTGGTAGAATAAATATTCAACATAGATAACGGAGGACATGAGATGTCCAAAGATGTTGGAAATATGTTTCTAACATCTATAGGTATTTGTTGATGTCATTACGATATCACAGAAACAAGCCAGGGGTCAACCAGAGTCATTTCGGGAAAGTTGCCACAGGAGAGAAATAATGCCGGTGTAGGAAAAATGTTATATGAGATATAACGGAGGACATGATATGTGTCGGGTGTTATAAATGTGTTTCTAACATCGTTATATAATATTGATGATTTTATCTATAGGGGCAACAGGGTTCCGGAAAAGTTCTGGGGGACTTTCCTTATATGGAAGCAGTGCCGAAGGGGGGCAAATTTTCCCCTATGGGCAAAACCTAATTTTAGGGAATGCTAGGTGGGGCCCATGGTCTCACAAAGTGCACGAGGTTTTCATAATTTTTTCTCCTGAATTTATTGGATAAATAAATGAGAGGGAAAAAGGAAAAGAAAGAAAGGGAGGTGGGATTAGACTCCACGCGGGAGAGGGGAAACCGACCTCTCCCCCTTTGGATGCTCTCCCTTTCTTCCCACTATATAAGCCACATCCCTCCTCTCTTTTAGACACACAATTGAGCCTTTTGGCCTCTCTCTTTCTCTAGAAGAATTAGAGGACTATTAGAGCTTTTAATTAGAGCACTTCTAATTGGTTAGAGACCTCTCTAATAATTAGAAGAACTAATTAGATCCCTTATAATAGGAATTAGAACATCTCTAGTAATTAGAAGACTAATTAGAGCCCTTCTAATTGGTTTATAGATTTTCTAATTGTATTAGAGTCTCCTCTAATTAGATTAGAGCTTCCTCTAATTGGATTAGAGCTTCTTCTAATTAGGCTGAGGTGATTCTCTCCCTCTCTCTGCCATGTGTTGGGAACCTCTCCACCTCAACTGCAAACCTGCGGTGCCTAGTACTGGACGGCCAAGCCCAGCAAGATTTTGACGAACGTATGTGTGCGAACCCTCAGAGGGGTAACACGTGATACCCTCAATCCGTTGGATCCAGAAGGTGGGATACGGGGAATCAGCAACATCCCCACCGCTAGGCTTAGCCGTGGGACTCTTCATTAGGCTTCATCGACACCACTTCCGCGCTTTGTGTCGGTAACGAATCAGATCTATCCATGCCTTTACCTTCATAGTAGATCATATGTGCTATGTACACCAATAATTCCCTCCTCCCCAAGGCATGTCTCCCCCTATAAAAGAACCCCAAACTCTTGAGGCAAAACACATCAAATTGGCTTTGTGCCCCCCTCTCTCTAGTAGAAATAGAGTCTCTAATTAGAGACCCTATAATTGAATTAGAACTTCTTCTCATTGGGGTTTTGAGGTGTCCTCTCCCAATTAGATCTAGCTTCTAATTGATCTCTCTTCCACGTGTTGAGAACTCCACCTTCTTATACACCTAGCGCCTAATCTTGGATGGTGAAGCGCTGCGAAATTAGTTCCGACGTATGTGTGCAAGCTCTCGCAGGGGTAACACGTGATACATTCACTCTGTTGGAACAAGGTGCTGGATTCGGGGAGTCGGCAACATCCTCATGCACATGCTTGTGCGTAAGGATCTTCAATAGTCTTTATCGACATCGTCACTGACATCTCTTCCGCTTCTATGGTGTTTGGTAAATGATCTCGAGCTAGATCTGGGAATTGCTATTCACTTGTATCTTCATAGATAGATCTTGGCGGTTGTGTAGCATCCATGGAGATTTTTTTTTTAATTTCCCGTACACGTAACCAAGTAACATTGACACAAAATTCCTCCGTGTTCATCATTTCATAGTGTTCCCAAAAGCAAATGACATGAAACCAATCGAAGTGAAATCAAGTTGCAACACACCACATAAGACAACATACCCAATTGAAAGTGAACTAGCTTTTGGTGTGTGATGGTGGGATTGTTGTTACCAAAATACAACAAATATGATTGCAGATCCGGTGTCCTCGGCAGCCCTACCTTCTCCACCGTCTCGACGCTAACAACACTCATAAAGATCCACTGATGAACTGTCAGCACACATGTCTTATCCTAAACTTTCACACGAGAGTGAAACAAAGATGCATCACACTCTTCTTCTTCTCGTTGAAACCCATATGTAAGCAAGTTCTTCCTCTCCATACTGCATGCGCTAGTTGAGCAAAAACGTGCCTGACAGAGATAAAGCAGGCAGCAATCTACCCAATAGGAAAACAACACAAACACATTTTCCGGACGAGAAACATACGCAACAACGCTACCCGTCAGAGAGAACACATAGAAATAGCCCAAAATTGATACCGGAAGATAAAACCAGATGCAAAGCGCTGCCTGGTCAAATCCGTTTGAGCTCCTGCTTCCAATCCAATCTCGTTTCCTTTCTCTCGTCTGATCCTTTTTGTGCCGCTCCAAGTACGTAATAGATCCAATTCAAGCAGTACTTGTATCTTATGTTTTTTAACGTAGCTAGTTGTCTCGCTCGTGGTGTTGGTGCCTGCACGAAACGAGGGCAAGAATCCCAGCGCTACAGAAATAGAGTCGTGATGGGGATAGGAACTCCAAAACCTTCTCCATCCAAAACAGCCCAAACTGATGGATGATCTTCTCAACAATAAAAACGCAACAACTCCAATGCCTCTAATAGAATCAATGTCATGGAAATTTCCCCGACGGAGTTCTCTAGCAAACAGATCACCGGTATGTTGCCAGAACGCCTTTATAGCGAACTACAACGCCGGTGTGGTGGCTAGATCGCCTCCGATGGCACCTCGCGGATATGCTTGAACTCTACGGGTGTTTCCTGTTGCTAATGCAATAACTCTTCAACCAATGAAAAAATCGCAGCCCTGCAACAGATAATCAATCGCAGCAAGAAGAACGTCGTGAGAAACACGTCGATTCTGATACCAAGATGATGAGAATCATAGTGATCCAACAGGGTTTTAGGCCCGATCTTTCACGACGAGCCAATAGATAACTTCGATCTGTTAATAGACCGATCTAATCCACGATACACAAACACAATCTCAAAGAATTAGCAAGCAAAACACTTATTAACTTGATCTCGGCACCCCATTCTAGGTGAACCTCACGACATATCTTTAATCTCAAAACATAACTCTAGACTCCTTGAAACCCTATCCGTCGGCTCCTTTATATAGGAGGCCAACCTCTGGTCGTTTTGGAAAAACCCAAAACCAAACCGACCGAACCTGATTGGACTCGAATAAAATACAAGCCGACATTGTTTAAGTATGGCTCGCCCGAAACACAATTGGCACGCCGATCTAGTTGACAAAATCCTTAGACGTTTATATATCATGATAGTTGTCCTAGTTGTGTCAACCTCCATTTGCGTGAGTATCTTGGCCACAGGTGGCCCCCATACGGTCTCCTTGGAGCACATTGGACACCATGAAGTCGGAAAGGTGCTTGCCATGCCTTTGATCTTCTCCTTGCATGGAAAATAGCTACCGTCTCTTGACAACATCAACAGTAGGGAAAAGAATGCATGCAACACTCATACGAGGTGCCTAATCAGCATCCCGATCTTGTCCACTCTGGCCATTGGAGAGGACGGGCATCAGAGGGAACGAACGGGGACGTGGAGTGGACTGTGGGAGTGAGGAGTTAGGGTTTGGTCGGTGCGTGGGGATAGGGTGGATGCTCTTACTCCCCTTTTTGGGAAAAAAAGTCCTACATGTTAAATCTTGTATGAAATGAAAACACACGAATATGAAGTTCATTCCCTTCGGTCGTGTTGTAGGAAAAGCGCACACACACAATAATTGAAAGTCGTTCAGTAGTTGAGATACAAATTAAGAAATGTTTTCATAGGATTAGATGTAAAGAAACTTTCCTATAAAGTTATATGCAAAGTAGACAATCGGAAAAATCCATATGGTTTCAAATCATACAAACCAAACAACCTCTATAGGAAAAAAAAAACTAAAGAAAGTCCTACAAACCAAACAACCTCTATAGGAAAAGAATCTAAAGATTGAAATCCTTTAGATAATTTTGAATCAATGGTCATCAAAATTTGCAGGACAAAAGTTGCACAAGAAACTTCCAGCATGGCGAAGCAAAACAAAACCTTCCTTGCTTTATTAACCTGCACGTCTGTTCGGGGATAAGACCGAAAGGGCAAAGGGAGTACCGTTTGGCCCTTTAGGAAATTTAGTCGCTGGAGTTTATTCAAAGTGGAAATAAAATAGGGCAGTCAAATCCGTGACGTGCTGTAACTGTAAAAGTCCCAAACCCTCGTAGTCATAAAACTAATAAATAGGTCTGAATAAACAACTCCAACGGTGCTACATGCTGCTCCATCCGTTTTAATCACTCCAAACCATTTAATACCCACTGCACTACGAGAAGACAGGAAACTACTACGGGAGATAAGGAGAGATTCCAAATATAAACAAAAACAGTAGGAACACCCGTGTAGCGTGTTTGATCTACTTTCCCATAGTACTCCCACCGTCTCAAATTAAGTATCATAAAGTTTGGATGTATCTGGACATAATTTAGTGTTAGATATATCCATTTTTTTGTCTACTTTTGTGACACTTAATTTGGGACGGAGGGAGTACTATAAGATTTCTACTCTTTCCGCCAAACCTTCATCGTCACATTTTTGAATAGTTCAACAAAAGTACGAGTAAATGGCTACGTGTCGTCGCTTCAGCGTTTGTAATCGTCGCTAGATGGTTCAATGATATTCTTTTTGTAATTTTTATTATTTTCGAGATTTTTTATACCATTCTTGATGATGAATAGATTGGTTGGTCTTTTAAAAAAAAAAGATCTCGTCTCAGGAAGAGAAAAAAGTGGAGCGCCGTCTTCAAGAAGAAACAAAATGGAGCTACAGGTGTTGCACCACCAGGTAAGTGTGCCAAGCGAGAGTGAAAAAACACTAGCCTTGGTAGTTTTTCTGGCGGATTGAGCAAATTGTGTCAAAGTGTTGCCCCCAATCAAATAGCGCAGTACAAAGATAAAATTACTCCCTCCGATCCATATTAATGGTCGCTAAATCGGATGTATAAAATATGTCTAGATACATCCGATTTAGCGACCATTAATATGAATCGGAGGGAGTACAACTATATACGACCACAACGACCCTTTGCCTTGGAAATAAGAAACTTGTGCGCACAGCTGTAGCTCTGAACCGGCACGGCAGCTGCAGCAAATTTTCCGCGGCATCTACCACGAAAGTGTATGAGCTGCGGATATACAGACCGTAGCAGCGCTAGATATTGCATTCATTGCATTTCGGGTACTGAAACAGGCACAAGCGAGTCAGAAAGCAGACCTAACGCCGGTCACTTTAACAGAACCTTCACTTGCCTCTTCTTTTCACATCAAAAGGAACAAGAAAATAATTCTTTCTAAAAAAGTAACAAGAAATAATTCCATACGTGTTGTCTACTCCAAGACTATGAACCTTGGCATGCAAGATAAATCCAGACCGAAGTGTCTACCTTATGAATTGTTGCTGATTTGACCGAAACAATTCAAATTAACTGGAATCCGTGTGGTGGCCTGATGCAGTTCGAAACCTGTCTGCCAAGAGACAGCGAGAGGCGAACGCTTGCTTACTGCTGATTCTTCGCAGCCTGTGGTTGGAACGCAACTCGTGCGTGTTCGACCACAAAACCTGCAATTCAGCCACGCTCATACGAAGTATTTTGGATGAGTGGTGCAGCTGGACATCCTGTAGACGCGGGTCTGAATTTGTAATACGGTAGATTTTCCTTCTTTCGTGGCACCTGACCTGAAGGGTGGGTGGTGGCCTAGGCCATGTAATCGTTGCGGATGTCTCTCTTCAGCTTAATTCAATAAACGCGCAGAACTCCTGCGAGTTTCTCGAAAAAAAAAAGAAAAAAAAAACCTGAAAAAGAGTGTGGATTTTTGGCTCCTATACTGTCTTCCGAGCTTTTGGTTTAACTTTGCTAAACCATGGCATCCTAATGAAATCTAAATTCATGTATGCCAAGGAAAAAGGACTCTAAGATTATCATCTAGGGTATAACCAATCGGTAGCGACGACCGCATCTGCCTCTGTGTAGGCATTTGAGAAAGAGAGAGGACAGAGAGAGGGGAGGAGGAGCTGTACCTTCTCCCTGACTTGAGAATCCCGTCGAGGTGGACATGATGAGGTGAGGGTGCTGCCGGTGAGTGAGCAGCGGCGGTGGCGGCGCTTCCCGTCAGCTCTACGCTTGCCCTAGATCGGTAGGGAATGCCGGTGGGGGGTCACGACTCGCGACGAAGCTCGTGGTGCGTGCCGCCGGCCCCCACCATATTATATAGCGCATGTGACAGGGGCCCTTAAACCATATTGGTTGGGCGCCCCCGATCAAGGCTCGGATCAAAGGCCTCGGTAGGCCGTTAGGCCTACACGGTGGAGATCAACCTAACATTCTCCCCCCTTATCTCAACTTTTAATTTTAACCATATACTTTTTTACTTTACTCGTTTCATCACATATCAGTACATAGAGCATGTTTCGTGATCACAGCTCAATTGTCGGTAGAATCAAACAGCTACAACATACATCTCTGTTTATCCTGAATTTTATCTTTCACAATATAATACCTTATCTCTATTGGTTTGGTAGCGTTACTCGACTTGTTGTTGTGAGCATAGAATACTGCGAGCTAGTTGTCACAGTACATCGTTAGTGGTTTGTAAATGCAATCTACCAGTTTCAAGTCGGGTATAAATTTCTTTAACCACATCGCCTGATGCAACTAATGATTGTTTGGAGCTTCTCCACGAAATATCCCCTTCGGCGAGTGTAAATAAGTATCCTGGCGTGGATTTTCTATCATCTTTGTCTCCAGCAAAATCTGCGTCTGAATACCCTCTTATCTCTAGAATGTTAGCATGAGATCCTCTGTGCCTTGCGCATAACGCAATGCTTTTACCATCTTCCAATGCTCTGTGCCTGAATTCTCTTATATATACCGAGTACCTGGTGATAAAAGCTAAGTCAGGCCGAAGCATATGGTACGATACTGCTTTCATTTCATCGATCTCGTACTGGTTCTTGGGACATTGAAATCTCCCCAAACTGTCGCCCTTGACTATAGTAGCAGGTGTGGCAGAACTCGCGTGCATATTATACTTTTTAATAACCTTTTCAAAATATGCCTTCTGCGATAGTCCTAAAACTCCATTTTTCCTATCTCGGTGAATTTCTATGCCCAAAACATATGATGCTTCACCAAGATCTTTCATATCAAAATTTGAGGATAAGAACTTCTTTGTTTCTCGAAGCAGACTAGCATCACTGCTACCAAATAAGATATAATCCACATACAAGATTAAGAAAATATATTTCCCATTTTTAAACTTTGCATAAATGCAGTTATCCTCAGCATTATCTTTAAATCTAAAACTTTTAATGGTCTCATTAAACTTTAGATACCATTGCGTGGAGGCTTGCTTTAATCCATAAATTGATTTCTCCATACGATATCCCATATTTTCCTTGCCTTCCATGGTAAAACCATTCGGTTGTTTCATGTATTTTTTTTTAAAAAATCCCTGTTTAGAAATGTCGTCTTTACATTCATTTGATGTAGCTCTAAATCAAAATGTGGAACTAATGTCATTATGATTATGGGAATCCTTACATGAGACTGGGGAAAATGTATCATTGTAATCTACCACTTCTCTTTGTGTAAATCGTTTGCCACAAATCGTGGTTTATACTTTTCTACATTCCCATTAAAGTCATACTTAGTTTTGTAGACCCATTTACAACCTACTGTTTTGGCTCCTTTAGGAAAATTTTCTATGTCCCAAACATCGCTAGAACTCATCGATTTCATCTCGTCTTGCATTGCCTCCATCCACTTTGATGAGTGAGGGCTTATCATGGCTTCTTCATATGAAGTGGGATCACCTTCCATATGAACTATTTATGTATTATAAACTTCATAATCAGTAGAAATAGTTGATCTTTTAGCTCTTTTAGACTTTCTAAGGGCATCATTCTGTGATACATCTTCTAAAAGTGGTTGTTGCACCTCCCTCTCAGGCTTAACATCGGGTAGAAATAGCTGATCTTTTAGCTCTTTTAGACTATCTAAGGGCATCATTCTCTGATACATCTTCTAAGAGTGGTTGTTGCACCTCCCTCTCAGGCTTACCATCGGGTGCAGTTACAACAGGTAGTTGCACCGCAACCTCAGGGATTGTCGGTGTAATTACAACTGGTAGTGAGAAAAATGGCTCCTGAATCATTGGATTAGGTGCACTCACCCTCTTCTGCTCAAAGATCGATTTTCTGAGCTACCATGCTCCCCCTCAACATTTCATCCTCTAAGAAGGCTGCATGTATTGTTTCTACAAACTTTGTGAATTTTTCTAGACAGTAGAAACGAAAACCTTTTGACCTATCAGGATAGCCAATGAAGTGGCAACTGACTGTTTCGGTATCTAACTTTGCAATATTTTGATTAAACATTTTGACCTCAGCTGGGCTCCCCCACACCCTGAAGTGATGTAGAGAGGGTACTCTTCCTGTCCACAACTCGTACCGTATTTTGGCAACCGACTTGCTTGGTACTCTATTGAGAATGTGAATAGAGGTTTTAAGTGCCTCCATCCATAATCCCAGTGGCAAGATGGAGTAACTCATCATGCTGTGAACCATATCTATAATTGTACGGTTACGCCTTTCAGCTGCTCCATTTTGCTGAGGCTCATCCGACATTGAATATTGAGACACTATGTCACTCTCCTGTAAGAACCTTGCAAAAGGTTCATGGACTTGGCCATATGGCATAAGGGAGCATATTAAGCCCATGGATGCTGATATAGAACGATCAGATCTCACTATCTTTATTCTTTTATCATGCTGATTTTCTACTTCTGGAGATAGAAAAGTACACTGGAGGTGGACATGGCATAAGGGAGCATATCGTCGGGATGAGCAATATGACAGCTAAGCTTAAGCCCATGGATGCTAATTTGTAGCTCAAGCCTGCACTCCTTGTTCACCTGGTTATGGCTTCATTGCCAAAAGAGTTTGACACTTTTTTTGTCAACTACAACATGTCAGCTGAAAATGGGACATTAAAAAGACAATAGTCATGTGTGTGCAAGAAGGGGAAAGACTTAAAGACTTACATGGTGGTTCTCTGAACTATGTGAAGGAGAATAATTGTTATTTGGATTGTAGTTCTTTTTCTTATTATCCTTCACATACCACAATGTGAGACTTTAACTCTTTCCTCTTCTTGTACACATATGCCTATTGTCTTTTTAATGTCCCATTTTGCAGGTGACATGTTGTAGTTGACAACAAAAGTGTCAACCTCTTTTGACGGTGAAACCATAACCGGGTGAACAAGGAGTGCAGCCTTGAGCTCCATATCAGCATCCATGGGCTTAATATGCTCCCTTATGCCATGTCCACCTCCAGTGTACTTTTCTGTCACTAGCTGTTTTAGCAGCTAGGTAGCATATATCTTTGAAGAACTAGTGAATCGTTCTATGTCTTTTAAAAAAACTCCCCTACAAAAGTGCACTCTACGTGCTCAATTGTGTTTTTCATGAAAGTCATGCATTTTTTGTTGGCGATGAGCCACCTTTTATTATCGAAGGCCGATGAATTCACGATTCTGCTTAGAGATGTTTTATATGTTACTTAATTACGCAGAAATTTGATTAGTGTTTTAGAACAGAAGGAGTAGAAGAGAGCCTCAAGGTGGCACAAGCACAACCCAACAAAAAAAACAAAAGCAAACATCAGCTCTGAAAACACCGTATGCTAGCCACACGAAAACAAAAACTGGAATTAGAAAGCCGAAAACGAAGAAAACTGTACACCTAATAAGGATTCTTCGTTGTTACGAGGGATTCTGTAGCAACTTTGTAAAAGGGACAGCACCGAGAAAAATATTGTAACTCGCACAAACATGGGAACATGCTATACTGCTTTCGCTGTAATATGTCGACCAGTGGACCACTTAATTAAATTGACTTTTTCCTCAAACATTTATTCTTAAAAATCAAACTGGAGAAACACGGTCAGAACAGCATTTTTTTACTACGTGAATTAAACAGCAGGAGCTCACAAGTCAGAACTTAGTTGAGCCATACGATGTTAACATGGTAAAACAATAGGATGAGATGCCCTGAAATCCGCTTTGGTTCAACTGCACAGGTATTAGTATCAACTATCAAGCAGATCAAGATAGAGACCGTACCAAAAGTACCATGGGAGTAGGAATGAATATCTGAATGGACACTCCAAATTATCTTGTGGCCGAGTTTTAAGCAGTTAAAACTTAAAAGCCCATATACGGCAGCATAAATCTCTTGGAGACTCCACTGTTCGATGAACTGAAAAAGTAAAAGTAAACACTATTAGCTCATCGAAGATACCCAGTACCGACAGCTATGGAGTATGGATGAAAGGGCTGTAGCTGTACTTGCTTCAAGATTACTCACAACGAGCCAAAACCCGTCTCCCAAGGTTTATAATATAGGCGATTACCGATAAGGCTTTGATTAAAGAGACGTGGTGGTCGTGTAGTGTAATTAACCACAGAAAGTGGGCATTCTTAATTCAAACGTTTTTGCAGGGTCCTTGCAAGTATAAAAGCAAACAGTAAAGGGAAAGCAGCTCGCACACCTCTGCTATTTTTTTCAATTTTAAATATGCTAAACAGGTAAAAGTAAAACAAGAGCCAAAATCATAAAGCTGCCAGACTATAATTAAAGTGAAAACAAACAGAGAATTCAGACCTAGAGGACCTTTTGCTATTGTAGGCTGCAAAATAGTAATGTTTTTTAATCTAACCTTGCACATGGCCTTCAAGCATCCTTTCATGGGAACATAACCTAAACGAACTAGCACACCAGACAAGTAGCTGCACCATTTGGCTGAGGTCCGGGAACAATGGAAATATTTTACTGTGCTACTTCAGTCAGTGGGAAGCGTTCATTTGCATGTTCACTGTACAAATGAGAAACCTTGTTACGAGATTAGGATGTACTAACCTGATTAGCGGCTTACCATGAAATTTCATAAAATCAAGCAGGAAGGGCCGGTTGATTGACTTTGCATTCATAGCCGTGGGCATTGGCAGTCTTAAGTCCATTGGCGCTTTTCAGTTAGTACAGTGTTTAATAAAGAGCATTGAAAACAAACAGCTGTGCACGGTAATAGCTTTCTGCAAAATGTTGAACAGTGACATATCAAAAAAAAATTGTACTAAAATCAAGTGAAGTGCAAGTAAATAAACTAACGAAACAAAACACAGTAGCCATTTGCTATGACTTTCTTGACACTACTTTATTTTGTTAAAAATGCACCCCCTATTCCAGTGAGGAGCTTCAAGCCTTCAACTCCATAACTAAAATTTATACTCCATATAACTACAATGCGATTGCAGCATGAATCTTTTTTATTTCAGGAACGCGCGAGTATGCATGCCCTTTTCTTTATAGATAGAGATAGAATGACAAGAGTCTACAACAAACACACAAATGCTGGCAGCCCAATAAAAGACTAAAAGCATGAATCTTTCTGAACAATCTTGAGAGTATTAGATGGTACATGCTATCTAGTTAGAAGTTCTCTCCAACAATAGAAAGAAAAAATCGCATTCCTGTGTATATGTACTGGAAGTGAGACAGCAGAGCACTATAGTGCTTGAACTATGACTCTTCTCTGCACCAATTTTTTTTTTTGTTAGTACAATATTTAAACAGAAAATAAGAGTCTGCAACACATCACTTTAGAGCTATGCTAAAACATCTACAGTTTGTCAAAGGGTATACACCGGCAATGGCAGAATATACACGATTTAAAAAGTACTACTTGTTCTGTTGTTCATCTCCAACCATGCTAATTTATATATTGAAGTACTCACTAATTACTAGAAACTTGAGTGACCTGGACCGCATTTAGTCCGTACTTTCAGACTAACTTCTAATTAGAAGTTACTAGTAGAGTATATAACTAACATCACAAGGACCATGATGCAGCTTATATTGACCATGATCCGACGTTTTGGCGTACGATGTTCATCCGACGCAAGCATATGGCCCTTCGATCAAAATGCTAAATCAGCGTTGTCCAACGGATTGTAGTGTCGGATAGAAATCGGATGCAAAGCATCAGACACAAAGCAATTCCACTCAGTCAAAATTCCTTCACATGAGGCCAACTTTCGGTTATAATAAGTATTAATCCAACACTGAATGTTACTTACCCTATTTCTGTAACAGTAAAAGCATTTTTCCTTTCTAACATAAAAGGGAGAGCAAGATCTTGAGATTGATCTATGTATATTTAATAGTTCAGATCTGGAGTTGCATTAGAATTCGTTTCTGTATACAGTGCCGGTAATACACACTGCAAGCGACATGTGGGGTAAAATATAAACAAGAAGGAAATGTAGTGGTCCAAGCTTATCACCTAGCTTTAATACCGAAAACCAAAGATTTAGCCATTTTATAGGAAGCACTTTCCCATTACTATACAAGTTTTCTTGTGTCTGACACATGTTATCATCAGTACAAGTGAGGTTTCCGTCACAATTTACAGGAAGTGCTTAACCGATATCTCTAGGTTATCAGGGGAAAGGTGGAGCAAACACATGTTCTCATCATGAAACACTTGGCCCCCATATTGGTTATTTCGAGCTGCATAAATCAATGGTGCGATACAATGAACTAATAAGTAAGCTACGGAACAACATAAATCTCATCTGAATGCCAAAATTATGTAGGTAATTTAAGAGAATTTCAGGAATGCGATATTTGGACTTACATCGGTAAGTAAAACAATTCAGACCACAAAATCAACCACAAACTCCTAAAAAAAGTGTTGCATACGAAAAAAATTAGAAGAAATCGCATATGTATCTGTGTTAATTCGACATGATGTGGGGCAGAAGACGAGAATACATACTCAGAACACTGACGGATCATAGCCTCGAAGAGAGGATGCCGAAACCATCGCTGGCGCAAGCGATGGAGCTGATCTGCGACCGTGAGGGTTCTCCTGCGTTGGAGAAAGTCGACAACGACCTTCTCGAGAAAGCCGAGGTCGCCGGCTCTCCGCGGCGGGTTGGCCTGCCGCCTCCGACTCCGACATGATCGCTATTGAGGTTTCGCTTGTTATGGGCCTGGGTCTTTATGGGCAGGAGGTAACGAAAAAGGCTAAATTATCTTAGTGGGATAGTCTGGGCCTCCATGGGTCTAGTTTTGGAATATTGAGGCACCAATGTAATTGTTTCTTCAATGTACTCCACAAAAGTAAGCTCTCTAAGGCTATTAACGTTTTGGACCGTCGGATTGCTGTTCCCGTTAGTCACGTCCGTTTATTTGCTAGGAAATCTGAACTAGGCCTAAAGTCCCTAGACAGCTACACTGAATATCGAATTGGCCCACTGTGGTTATTTGGCCCCAAAAATTCACTAGAGCCCAACAGAGGGCGAACACTTAAGAAATCCTAAAACAATCTGATAGATACTGGACCCCGGCCGGCGATCGTCGATCCCTGGTGCGAGGAAGCACTTCTCCCGCCAACCGACTGGTTTATCTCGCTTGGATCTGCGGACGGCTCGGGCTAACCAAGGGGTTGACCCGCTCAACTTCCCGGCATTGGTAGTTTGCCGATCTAGGGTTTTGAACCTGTTTGGCTATGGCGACGAATACGGAGAAAGGAGGAGTAAGCTCGGAGGTGGATCAGGGAGGAAGGGACTATCGAGCCGTCGCTAGAAGACCTGCTGAAGATTCTCAACGTCAGGAGGGGACATTGAGGGGCTGTTTGTACCAAAGTACGAGGTCGAGTCCCTAAAAGAAGAATCGAAGTGGATGGGGGTGATAAGGTTGCTCACTTATACGTCCATTTTGCATCACTATTTTATATCATAATTTTATGTTATTCATCGATATATTTCATGTTATGATGCATCTCTTATGTTATTTCATCTTATTTTGCATGTTTTATGATTTTTAGAGAATAAACACCGGGACCAGAAATCTGATGGAAAAAAGCACCGTCGAGATACCATATTTCAGAAGATCAGAAGAAGAAGGGGGACATCTGGGGGTTCCTAAAAGTCTAGAGGAGGAACTCAGCCAGAAGGAGAGCCGGAGGGGGCCACCAGGGGCCCACACCTAGGAGTGGCGCGCCCCTGGTCCCGAGGGAAGCCTAAGCCTCATTCCATCCTCGAAGAATTATTCCGCCGCCGCTGCGAGGCGGAAAACACCCGAGAGAGAAAAGCTCTCTGGCAGGGAGAAATCTGCCGGGGAAATTCCTCTCCGGAGAGGGGAAATCACCGCCATCGTCACCGTCATCGCTCCGGGCATCATCAAGATCGTCATCATCATCGTCATCACCACCAGCACCAGCACCCTCATCATCCACCTTCATCCCGTTGTAACAATTAGGGGCCTCTATCGTTGTTTTGCATTAGATCTCTCTCCCGGTGTGGATTACTTGTTAGTAGTTGATGCTTGTGAGATTTATCGGTGTTTGCACTTTATGACCACATTGTTATCATCCATTATATCATCTCTGATTATGATCCATATGATGTGTTGTGAGTAGTTCGTGTTGTTCTTGAGGACATGGGAGAAGTCAAGTTGTTAGTAGTGAAGTAATGTTGAATACTATTTAATGTTTGATATTTAAGTTGTGGTGTTATTCTTCTAGTGGTGTCATGTGAACGTCGACTACATGATACTTCACCATTTATGGGCCTAGGGGAATGCATCGTGTATTTGGCTACTAATTGTGGGGTTGTCGGAGTGACAGAAGGCTAAACCCCAGTTAGGAAACCGTTACACGAGGGAGCGTAGGATCCCGGAGTTTAAAGCTGTGGTTAGATTTATTTCTTAATTACTTTCTTGTAGTTGCGAATGCTTGCAAAGGGTATAATCAAAAATATGTATTAGTCTTGGATGGGACGGTACATTAGCATAGGTTCACCCACACAACACTTATCAAAACACCGAACATTATTCAGCTGCATGGAACAAAAGCACTTGACAGAATCCTCCCGTGTGTCCTCGAGAACGTTTGTTAATCATAAGTAAACTCACCGGATTGTCCTTTGCTGAAGAAAGGATTGGGTCACTTGCTGCAATTATTACTACTGCATTTTTTTTACTCGCACTTTATTTATCTGCAATATCAAAAACCCTTACAAATCTGTTTTCCAGTATTTACAGTTATTCCTTCATCGAAACTGCTTGTCAACCCTTCTGCTCCTCGTTGGGTTTGACACTCTTATTTATCAAAAGTACTATGATACACCCCCTATACTTGTGGGTCATCAAGACTATTTTATGGCGCCGTTGCCGGGGAGTGAAGCGCTATTGGGAAGTGGAATTGATAAAGGAAGCTTCTGCTGTAAGTGATGTTTTTATTTCTGTCTACTGCTTTATTACACTATGTTTGGAACTCATTTTGAGTCCTTATTTGCGGGCACTGCTGCCACTGCTAGGGTAGTAAGTGACCCACTGCATGATGATTTGGATCCTTATAAAATACCTATAAAGATTGTTAAACATGTCATGGATAACTGCTATTCAGGTGATGGAAATGTCCATCCTGGTGATCATTTTATCTTTTTACATGAATTATGCGAGTTGTTAAAGTGTGCAGGTATTACAATGAGACAAATGAAGAGGAAATTATTCTCTATATCATTGACAGGAGGAGCCGCTGAATGGTTCAAACTGCTGAAAAATAGCCAGACTATTGAATGGGAGGAAATTGTACCTCTCTTTTATTCTAAATTCTATCCTCCAAGTGAAATCCATAGAGATCGGAATTATATATATAATTTTTGGCCTCGTGGCGGAGAGAGTATTTCCCAAGCATGGGGGAGATTGAAGTAACTAATGCTCAAATGTCCCATTCATGAGCTCCCCAGTAATATCGTTATTAATAATTTCTATGCAAGGCTTCCTCTTCATGATAAAGATTTATTGGATGCTTCTTGTTCTGGATCATTTACACGTATGAAGGATGAAGCTAAATGGGATCTTCTTGACCGTATTCAAGAAAACACTGAAGCATGGGAGAATGACAAAGGTAGAAAGTCAGGTATAAATTATGACTATGAATGCATTACAACCTTTATGTCATCTGAGGATTTTCATAATGTTAGTACTTCTTATGGTCTTATTTCTCAACTTGTTGCAAACTTATATAAGGCTTTCGCTTCTTATTTTGATATTCCTAAAAGGAATGGGACAAGTACCATGCACCTTATAAACATACCGTTAATTGTGTTCCTGCTAGAGAAATAGAAGTTCATATTGTTGATTCTATTGTGCCTGAACCTTATATTGAGAAAATGCCTTTCCCTTCTAAGGTAAAAGAACACTCTATGTTAGTTAGTGTGGTCAATAAAAGTGCAAGGAAACCTGTAGAACCCGAGGAACAAATAACTGTAGAACCTACAGTAGCAATAGTAAAGGACCTTGTTTCACATTATATTTTGTGAAGATGCTTCTAATATTGTCTCTCACCCTAGTAAATCTAGGAAACCTAGTGTTCCTATGCTATTTGTTAGGATAGGTGATCATTGCTATTATGGTTTGTGTGATATTGGTGCTAGTTCTAGTGCTATTCCTTATGAGTTTTATAAAGAAATCGTGCATGAAATTGGTTCTTGTGAACTTGAAGACATTGATGTAATTATTCAACTTGCTAATAGGGAAACTATTTCTCCAATTGGTATTGTTAGAGATGTGGAGGTCTTGTGTGGTAAAAGTAAGTATCCTGCTGATTTTCTAGTACTAGGCACTTCTGCTAGTGATACTTGTCCTATTATATTTGGTAGACCTTTCTTAAATACTTGTGGTGCCGTTATTGATTGTAAAAAGGAGAAAATTCTTACAAATCTTGATGGAGAGTCTTATGAATTTAATTTCTCCAAATTTGCTAAAGCACCTTATGAAGCTGAACTGCCTAATGAAAATTATAAAGTTGAACAATTGGCTGCTATTGCTCCTTCTCCTAACAATCCTTTGCAGCAATACATGGTGCAGCAATACATGGAAGACCACGAAAGTGATGTCTTTATGGAGGAAAGGAATCAAATTGATGAGATTTTCCTACATCAGCCAGCAATGCTGAAACATAATTTACCCGTGGAAGACTTGGGTACAACATTACCACCCAAGGAAGATCCTGTTTTTGATTTAAAGCCTTTGCCAGATAATCTTAAATATGCTCATATTGATGATAAGAAATTATATCCTGTTATTATTAGTTCTCAACTTTATGATAAAGAAGAGGAGAGATTATTGGGGATATTGAAGAAACATAGAGGTGCTATTGGTTATACTCTTGATGATTTGAAAGGGATTTCTCCTACTATTTGTCAGCATGCTATTAATATTGAACCTAATGTAAAGCCAGTTGTTGAGCATCAACGCTGTTTAAATCCTAAGATGAAGGATGTGGTAAGAAATGAGGTATTGAAACTCCTTGACGCTGGTATTATTTATCTTGTTGCTGATAGTAGATGGGTTACTCCCGTGCATTGTGTCCCTAAGAAAGGAGGGATGACTGTTGTGCCAAATGAAAATAATGAACTTATTCCTCAAAGAGTAGTAGTTGGTTATAGGATGTGCATTGATTTTAGGAAGGTTAACAAAGTCACTAAGAAAGATCATTATCCTTTGAATTTTATTGATCAAATGTAGAAAGGTTGTCTAAGAAAACTCATTTCTGCTTTCTTGATGGTTATTCTGGGTTTTCTCAAATTGCTGTTAAAAATCTTGATCAAGAGAAAACAACTTTCACTTGTCCTTATGGAACCTATGCTTATAGACGTATGTCTTTAGGTTTATGTAATGCTCCTACTACTTTTCAAAGATGCATGTCTGCTATCTTTCATGGTATTTGTGAAGAAATTGTGGAAGTCTTCATGGACGATTTCTCCGTCTATGGAACTTCTTTTGATAATTGTTTGCAGAATCTTGATAAAGTTTTGAAGAGATGTGAGGAGACTAATCTTGTTCTTAACTAGGAGAAATGACATTTTATGGTTAATGAAGGAATTGTTCTTGGACATAAAATCTCTGAAAGAGGTATTGAAGTCGATAGAGCTAAAGTGGAAGCTATTGAGAAAATGCCCTGTCCAAGGGATGTCAAAGGTATTCGTAGTATTCTTGGTCATGCTGGTTTCTACAGAAGGTTTATTAAGGATTTCTCTAAGGTATCAAAACCTCTTACTAATCTTCTTCAAAAATATGTACCATTTGTTTTTGATGAAGATTATAAAGAAACTTTTGAAATTTTAAAGAAGGCTTTAATATCTGCCCCTATTGTTCAACCACCTGATTGGAATTTACCATTTGAAATTATGTGTGATGCTAGTGATTATGATGTAGGTGCTGTTCTTGGACAGTGGATAGATAAGAAGTTAAATGTTATTCATTATGCTAGTAAAACTTTTGATGCTGCTTAAAAGAATTATGCTACCACTAAGAAAGAACTCCTAGCTGTAGTTTTTGCTTGTGATAAATTTAGGCAGTATATTGTTGATTCTAAAGTTACTATTCATACTGATCATGCTGCTATTAAGTACCTTATGGAAAAGAAGGATGCTAAGCCTAGGCTTATTAGATGGGTGCTTCTTTTACAAGAGTTTGATTTACATATTGTGGATAGGACGGGTGCTGAAAATCCTGTTGCTGATAATCTGTCTAGATTAGAAAATATCCCTCATGACCCTATTCATGTTAGTGATAGTTTTCCTAATGAACAGTTAGCTGCAATAAAAGTGAGCTCTCAAGAGAGTCCATGGTATGCGGATTATGCTAACTTTATTGTTTCGAAGTATTTGCCTCCTACCTTTACAGCTCAGCAAAGAAGAAAATTCTTCTATGATTTGAGACATTATTTTTGGGATGACCCACACTTACATAAAGAAGGTGTTGATGGTATTATGAGAAGATGTGTTCCTGTCGTGGTGGTATCACGGCAGATGCCATAGGATGGCTAATTGTTTGGGGTCGATGGACGCTGGAGGTGCTCGGGGAGGGATCACACAGCGAGTAGCCGCGTGTGGGATGAATCAAGCACTGCAAACAACAAGATCTACCCAGGTTCAGGGCCCTCGTGTGGAGGTAAAACCCCTACTCCTGCCTTTCTCTCTTTGTATTTGTGTGTCACCGAGTAGCCACAGTACAGTCTTGGCCTACAGCCGAGTAGCCACCCTTCTCTCTACGTAACGTGTAAGCTAGGTGTTCTCTCCAAAGCCGCGACCCTCACACAGGAGGAGGCAGGGCAGGGCACCTTATATACTGGTGCCCAGCCGGATACATCCAAGAGGGAAAAGTACAAACAGATGTCGACATAGTGTGCACACTGCACACTTCCAGCTTCTCGATGACAGCTTTGGCTTCCTAGTTTGTCTTGTGTGGAAAGTCGTTGTGCAAAACCAAGAAGACGATCTGTTATCACTGTCACGGCCACAGGGTGGGCCCCCTAACCTGCACCGCCCTGCTGACACCCTGGCGCGGATAAGCACGCGCTCTGCAGATGAACAGTGCGCCAGTACGGACCCAGGATACGCGGGATCCTGTGTCAGAACGGCTCCTTTGACTTCTGGCCCGAGTAGGAAACCACTCCCTCTACTCGGACCACTTCCTTTACTCGGAGTAGGATAACTTCCTTGATTCTTTCTCCTGGCCATCAGCGTGTATGGCCGAATAGCAGTCGACCGGGTAGCGTGTACCGGGTAGCCAGCTACTCAGCCAAACCTCTCCTTCGATCTTGCCTTTATCACTTGCCTTACCCCTACTCGGGGGTAGCCCCCCGACATTAGTCCCCGAAGCTGGTAGAGTCCTGCGAACTTGTTCACTAGGCTCTTCCAGCTTAAAACAAATCTTGCCTTCGAACCGTAAGATGCCGAGTAGCACCTCCCAGTAGCCTCCACTTCTTGCTTGAGTCTCTTCTTTTCCGTGTAGCAACATTTCTCTTCTCTCTCGCCGAGTAAAATGACTTTGTGAAATCCTGAACAAAATCTTAGCGTGGCAGGGAAAATCCATCTCTCCGCATCACAACTGGGCACGTGTCACGCCCTCGTACCCCCGACGCCTCTGTTCCTGGGATATGATAGGCCACGCGCCCATCACTGTGACCTGGGCCCACCGGCCCGTTAGGTCACTTCAACTGCAGTTATTAGCCCACGATCTCGACGTGGGATCAATTGCGCCCGTTACGCGCGCAACCTGCGCTGTGTGCGTTTCTAACCGGCTCGCATCCCACGTCGCACGATCCCCACGCACAACTGATCCCACTAACTCCGCTGGTAACGGCAACCCGAGGGGAGAGATAAATACCTCCTCGGTAACTCCTCCTTCTCTTTCCTGTTCGCATTCACCTCTTGCCTCTTCGCCTTTCCGCCGCCGCAGAGCACTCCGCCGCCGTGCATCCTTGCCGTGCCGCTGCTCTGTGCGACGCCGGAAAGCTAGCCACTCCTCCACCAAATCTCCACGAATCTTCCACCAAATCATTTCTTCTCCATGGCTCGTGATGACGACGCCCGCGCCAGATGGGCAGGATCTGAGGTCACGGCGGAGGATTGCCAATGGTTGGTAAATACCCGCCGTGTTCCTCCCGGCGTGCGGTGTAGGCCTGCGGACGGCGAAATCGTCCCCGCACCGCAGGAGGGCGAGTTCATCGTGTTCCTCGCCCACTTCAAGCGAGGATTCGGCCTGCCCGTTTTGGATTTCTTCAAAGAATTCCTGAACCACTTCGGGCTGCAGCCGCACCACCTGCCTCCTAACGCCATGGTGATGCTCGCGTACCACGCCATGGTCTGCGAGGCGTTCTTGGGTGTGCGCCCAACGGTGCATACCTGGGCGCGCTACTTCTTCTTCCGGAAGCAGAGTGTCCCCAAGCCCGGAAGCACGGAGAGCTCCCGCAGCATGACGAAGACGGGAAGCGCAATGATGCTGCAGCGTAGCTCCGTCAACCACCCGCGCTTCAAGGGGCTCGATACGGTGCGCAAGTGGCAGCGCACCTTCTTCTACGTCAAGAACGTTCCTGTCGAAGAAGGAGCGCCGGTCACGGACCAGATAGGGCTCCCCAAGTGGACGAACACGCCGCCCACCCAGCAAAATTGGGGATACAAGCCGAAGTTGGAAGGCGATATCCTTCAGGTCGAGAAGCGCCTCGCCGAGCTGCGGGAGTTGGGATTCAAACGCGATGATCCCATCGCGTGTTGGATCTCGAGGCGGGTGCTCCCGCTTCAGCGCCGCCCCACCTCATGTGCTACATGGGAGGCAGCAGGGACTGCACGAGGACCACCACATTCGAGCTGAGTACAGCGGACGTAGCCGTCTGGGCGCGCTCCATCATGAAGACTGACCTCACCGACAACTGGCAATACGGCTTCGTGCCGTATAGCCGCGACAAGCCAATCGAACATGTTAGCACTCTATGCTTTATTTCTGCATTCTGATACCGAGTAGGTGACTTTCCAGCTTAGTATGCTTAGTCTTTGCATGCTGCGCCGAGTAGGACACCACTAGCATCCCATTGGCTCCATGTGCTTTGTGTTTGCACGCCATGCTGAGTAGAGAATCTTAGCCAAATATGCCAAATATGCTTTGTGTTTGCATGCTACTCCGAATAGGACACCACTAGCATCTCATTGGCTTTATGTGCTTTGTGTTTGCACGCTATGCTGAGTAGAGAACCTTAGCCAAATATGCCAAATAAGCTTTGTGTTTGCATGCTACTCCGAATAGGAGCTTCTGGACTCATATGCTTTGTGTTTGCATTCCGTACCGGGTAGGATCCCTTAGCCTTTTGCTCAACTGACTTGTATTGCCTGCCTTTCTTTCCAGCACATTGACCGCCAGCTCGCTGAGAATGAGGAGCGCTTAGAGGGCAATTGGAGCAAAGACCGGGAAGAGGATGACGAGACCGCCTACGACACCCAGGCCACCCTCTGTGTTCCTCACACCAAACAGCAGGGTAAGCACCAAGTTGATGCGTCCATTCGGGACTGGTCCAAGGACGATGAAGAAGGTGACTGAGTTCGCCTCTCTAATTGCGAGTAGCGGAATCCCATTTCCTTTCCGCTTCTCAACTCCTTCTTCTCCTCTACTCTGCAGATGACCTCGATGCGGACGAGGAAGACGAGGATGTCCTCGACATCGATCCCGTCGCTGTGGCTGCCCCTACCACTCGGAAGAGGGCAGGTAGCGGTGCCCAAGAGCCCGCTGCCAAGAAGCCCAAGAAACCCGAGAAGAAGAAGAAGGTTTCAAGCAGAAGGCCACTCCCTACCCGCAAAGGGTAAGTAATTTCCTTCTACGTTATATTCTGCTGCTGCTTCTCGGTGTTCTCTTTCCCTCCTCTTTTTCTGAACTCCCTTTCTCCTTCAGTGATCCTTTGGATGTCGATGCTGCTGCGGCTCCCGCCACCTCCAAGAGAAAATCACCCATCGACCTCGAGTCGCTCATTGATCTTTCCGAGGACGAGGATGAGCCAGCAGCACGGGATAGGACACATGCGCCCTCTCCCGTGAAGGAAGAAGAAGAAGGCACCAACGCCGAGGACATGGGCGCTGGTGCCCAAGACATGGACTTGGAGCAGCAGGCCCGCGCGGATCAGAGCGCGCAGGATGCTGCTCACGATGAGACGCCCTCTTCTCCCCCAGCTGCCTCAGCTGGGGAGAATACCAATCAAGAAACTGAACACCAAGATCATGCCGCCCTTGAGCGTCAGGACGAGAACCTGGAGCAGCCGCAAGACGAAGCTGCGGTTCAAGACGACCCCACGGCCCAACCGCGGGTAGAAGAAGCAGAAGATGTACGCCCGAATCCCGCTGCCGAGCAGCGGGCTGAGGATACTGTGGTGGAGCAAGACCTGCAGGGCCAAGCGCAGCCGGACGCTGCGTTGGGTAGCCGGCCCCATGTGCCGCCTACTCAGCAGGTCACTCCTCCTACTGCACCAAGCCCTCCACGACCAGTGAAGAAGACCAAGACTGCACCAAGCCCTCCAGCTAAACAGAGCACACAGAAGACCCCTTCTCAGACGGATGCTGCCGACAAGAAGGTTGTCCAGTCTGACGCCCCAGTTCGCAGGAATCCACCGCGCAACGCTGCGCATGATGCTGCTATGATGCCACCGCCCAAATCAACCATGAAGCCTACTGCCAAGAGCGCGCAGCCTACACTTGGCGCTCCTGGCAGTTCTGCTGGCGTGGGCGAAGGATCGAGCGCGAGCGCTCCTCAGTCGCAGCCCAGCTTCCTGCCCTACATGTTGCAGATGTCCAAGCAGCATGGTATCAAGTTGAACAAGACCGAGTAGCGGGTCGCCCTTACGAAGGGCGCCCAGGCCAAAGCGGTAGATTCCAAGTTGTCGGATAAGAAGAAAGCCCTTTCGATCTACTCACGCGAGGTCCAGGAGACTGAGATGCAATCCGAGGGGCTCGAGCAGATTATTGACCGAGTAGGCTTCATCGACCAGGTGTGGGAAAGCGCCGTCCATGGCAACAAAACTTGGGATGGCATGACCGTGGGCCCACTGGACCACTGGCGCATTGACTGGAACAAGGCTGACATGGGCTACAATCCCATGACCATCTCCTCCACTACAAGCATACTGTCCGCGAAGCTATTCGTTCACCGCAAGGCCGCCGAAGATCTCGAACAGACATACGCTGTAAGTTTCATTTGCTTGTTCCGAGTTGTTGCTTGTTCTGAGTTGCAACTTTTCTTCTCTTCTATTCTTCTTTTTCTCCTTATCCATTACCCAGTCCCCGAGATTCGGGCTGAGTAGACGAGTACTCAACCGAGTTGCCGTCTTCTCGGGCCAAATCTTCAAAAATCCATCTAACTCCTTTTCTTTCTTTTTTCACAGAATAGCCTCATGAAGAGGACAAATCTGTTCCGGCGGCTGCTCTGGAATCATAGCATCGCAAGGAGGCGCATTGAGGCCCTGGAGAAGGAGCGCAAGACTGACGCTGAGGCGGAGCAGGCTGCGGTTGATCGTGCCCTCCAAATTTCCGAACTTGAGAGTAAGCATCTAGCTATTCGGTTAATGCGTTTTGTGTTTACGCCCGCGTTTGCTCTTTGCTCTAACTCCTTCTACTCTGCAGGCAAGTTTCAGGCGATGGCAGAGGAACACAAACATTGCCATGTCTTCGTTGCCTCCGCCGAGAGCTAGATCAAGGAGCTGGAAGGTGAGTTGCTGATCCTTCTGTGCTTGTTTCGCTCCTTTCTCTTGGTTACTCTGCTCACCGTGCTGTTTCTTTCCGCAGAAGAGTACAAGAAGTTCCGTGAGGAGCATCTTGATTGCCTGAAGCCCGCAGAGGTGAAGCAGCAACTGGAGAGCCAAGAAGCAGAGCTCAAGGACAAACGCGACACCGAGTTGGAACAGCTGCAGGTCCAATTGAGGACTGCCCTTCAGGACGCCATAGACCAAGCCGCCGAGAAGGACAAAATCAAGGCAGCGGCCAAGGCCAAGGAGAGGGCCCTCGAGTTGGAAAACGAGGTGCTGAAGAAGAGCAACGCGGACCTCATGCTCTAGCTGGCCAACTTTCGGAAAATTGAAGAGAGGCATGTTGCGGATGAGGAGGCTTGGAGGAGAAAGCTGGAAGTGCTACTCTGCGAACTTAACAGTAAGTTCGCGCTTCTCTGCACCTGCATGTTTCCTTCTTCTTCTGTTTGGCTTGATTTGCATCTCTTCTCTGCCTCCGTTTCTAATCCTTTCTGATAGCATTCTCAGAAATCTTCCCTGACCTCTGCTCGGCTTGCACACCTGCCCTGGCTAAGGCGCAAAAGATTCGAGCTGAGACTGCTTGTCGACGGGCTCAGAGGTGAAGATCATGTAGCTCTCGTGATGCTCCTGGTACTGGTTGCGGCCTCCATCGCCATTGTTACCATTGTTGTTGTTGCCTCTGTTGTTGTTACCTCTGTTGTTGTTGCGGTTGCGGTCGTTGTTGTTGTTGTTGTTGCG
The DNA here is from genome assembly GCA_028641055.1 of Alopecurus myosuroides. Taxonomy (NCBI): domain Eukaryota; kingdom Viridiplantae; phylum Streptophyta; class Magnoliopsida; order Poales; family Poaceae; genus Alopecurus; species Alopecurus myosuroides. Next base: position 141,302,614 of record CM054063.1, read on the forward strand.
GTAGCCATCGTTGTTGAAGTAGCGGTTGGCTCCTAAAGCCACCTGGTTCACATTCTCTCTTCTCGGGAAAGCTGGAGGCCGGGCAGCCGGTGCGCGAGCAGGCTGCACAATGGCATTCGCAGCTGGCAGAGGAGGAGGAGGAGGCAGGCCCTCATTCTTGATCTCTTCCCACCAACTGCACTGCCGAGTAGTGTGGTTGGCGGGTCTAGCGGGATGCCGAGTATGGAAGCTGCATGGTCCATCCTTCATGTCCTTGAAGACGAAGTTCTGAACAGGACCCGAGTTGCCGCTACCCTGCTGGGGAGCGTTGTACGGCTTCTTGATGCCTTGGCCCTGATTCTGGTTCTGCCCGTACTGGGCTCCAGCAGTTTTTGGCCTCTGGCTACTCCCAGCTCCGGTAGCCACAACATTCACCTCCTCAGGATCGTACCGGGTATCAATCCGGTCACCTTTGCGCTTGTTGTGGAACTCATTGCGCTTGTTGTTGTTGTAGTTCCTTCTCGGCTCAGCAGCATCAAGAAGAGGCTGAGTTGGGTCACCGAGTGCATACTGATCCGCAATCCGGATGGTCTCAGCGAGAGTACTCGGCATATCTCTCTGCAGCCTTTGCCACAACATGCTGCCATGCCTGCAGCCCTGCGCAAACCAAGTGATGGCCTGGGCCTCGTTCACACCTTCACAGGTGTTCCTCAGAGTACTCCACCGAGTAAGATACTCTCGGTCCGTCTCCTCTTCCCGCTGCCTGCAAGCGGATAGCTGCTGCGGCCTATTCGGCCTCTGGTAGGTGCTGGTGAAGTTGCTGACAAAGGCCTCCGCGAAGTCAAGCCAGCAGTTGATGCTATGCTTGGGCAGGTTGTTGAGCCAAGTTCTTGCTGGTCCTTCTAGCATCTGCGGGATGTACCGCACGGCCCATTTCCGGTTGCCGCCTGCAATGTGCACAGCGGTGACATAGTCACTAAGCCAGTCTTCCGGCTTGGTGCTGCCATTGTAACACTTGGTCCCCCTAGCGAGATGGAACTGCTTCACGGATGGCGCTATCATGATGCGTGGGCCAAAGCATTCTGGGCCAGGCGGCCCCTTGCTCTCGAGTTGCGCGGATAGATTAATCCGGTCCAGCTTGTGCCTGGCATCACTGGGCTCCAGCACACTCTCCCCCACGCGATCCATGATATCATAGCCAGCCAACCCCATAGCCGAGTAGCCATCATCATATCTGTCCACCTACACGACTGCAGGTTGCTCCACCGGGTTGGCGGCTGGCGCGACCGCACGCGGCTGCGGTCTCTGCCGAGTAGGCTGAGCAACCTGATGCTGAGAAGGGCCTGGGCGATCTCCATTTCGCGCCTGGCTATGAGCTTTATGGGCTTGATAGCCTGCTCCTGCAGTGTTGTGTTTTTGACCGGACTGTCGCGGCGACAGCTGGGTCGTACACCTGCATCTGCCTGTCTCTGCCAGAGTGCCCACTCCGGTCCCTCTCACGGCTGGGATGCGGTGATGAGGCCTGATTGTTAGATCTGGCCGCATGCGAATGCACCACCTGAGAAGCTCCAGCACCCGGATTGGCTTTCCGGAACTCCTCGTTCTGCCTAGCAGCCTCTAGCACTAGCTCATTGAGCCTCTCCTGCTGCCTAACGCGCGCGTCGCCAGCGAGATGCGGCAACTCAGCAGCTACAGCCTTAGCAGCTCTAAGGGTTTTGGCGGGGATGCTGTATTTGGGTCTGGTGGTGGCGGTGTTTTCGCTATCAGCTTGGCCAGCAGTTTCACCAACTGCTGGTATCTCGGTGCCTAGGTTGCGGCGCGTAGCGCCTGCCTTGGCAGGCCTCCTAACTACAGGCGTAAAGCCGTGAGCTCTGTTGTACTCGTTTTGGTCCAGGTTAAGCTCGAGCCTAACCTTTTCCAGCTCCAGCTGCTCGGCGAGCAGCGCCTGGCGCTGCTGGTCGATCTGCGCCCTCATGGCCATAAGCTCGAGCTCGGTGGGAGGCGGCATGCCTACTCGCACGGCGAATGCCGGTATCGTCGATGTCGTGGAAGGAGGGATGTAGGCCGGGAGGTTCTGGGGCAGCTCGTAGGGCTTGTGCGTTCTCGGGAGCTCGCTTGGGCCAGCGAGTTCCTCAACGACTGCCGCGGATGTAGCTACGCCCTTCCCGGCAGCGATAGCCGGGCCGGTCATCAGTACTTCCACGCTGTCCGCAGAACAGCCAGTTGGCTTTCTGCGTGCAGCGATGACAGCAGGAGGATCTTCCGCGACGTGCACCTTCTCGGGGTACTCGCGGACGATGGTGGTGGCGACATAGACGAGGTGCGAGCCGAAGGAGAGCACCGTGCTGCCCTCTGGCATGGCCCTGCCGCCGAAATCACCGGCGTTGTCGATGACGAAGTCAAAGGAGCCGAATCTGTGGACAAGGCCACAGACCACGCGCTCCCCAGTAGCAGAAAAGGATCCCGTCCGAACGTGAACTCCAGCCAGCGCCGCTGGTTGCCCCAAGGTGGGCGCCAACTGTCGTGGTGGTATCACGACAGATGCCATAGGATGGCTAATTGTTTGGGGTCGATGGACGCTGGAGGTGCTCGGGGAGGGATCACGCAGCGAGTAGCCGCGTGTGGGATGAATCAAGCACTGCAAACAACAAGATCTACCCAGGTTTAGGGCCCTCGTGTGGAGGTAAAACCCCTACTCCTGCCTTTCTCTCTTTGTATTTGTGTGTCACCGAGTAGCCACAGTACAGTCTTGGCCTACAGCCGAGTAGCCACCCTTCTCTCTACGTAACGTGTAAGCTAGGTGTTCTCTCCAAAGCCGCGACCCTCACACAGGAGGAGGCAGGGCACCTTATATACTGGTGCCCAGCCGGATACATCCAAGAGGGAAAAGTACAAACAGATGTCGACATAGTGTGCACACTGCACACTTCCAGCTTCTCGCTGACAGCTTTAGCTTCGTAGTTTGTCTTGTGTGGAAAGTCGTTGTGAAAAACCAAGAAGACGATCTGTTATCACTGTCACGGCCACAGGGTGGGCCCCCTAACCTGCACCGCCCTGTTGACACCCTGGCGCGGATAAGCACGCGCTCTGCAGATGAACAGTGCGCCAGTACGGACCCAGGATACGCGGGATCCTGTGTCAGAACGGCTCCTTTGACTTCTGGCCCGAGTAGGAAACCACTCCCTCTACTCGGACCACTTCCTTTACTCGGAGGAGGATAACTTCCTTGATTCTTTCTCCTGGCCATCAGCGTGTATGGCCGAATAGCAGTCGACCGGGTAGCGTGTACTGGGTAGCCAGCCACTCAGCCAAACCTCTCCTTCGATTTTGCCTTTATCACTTGCCTTACCCCTACTCGGGGGTAGCCCCCCGACAGTTCCTGAAAATGAACAACAAGAGATATTGAGAAAATGTCATAGTAGTGCTTATGGAGGACATCACGCTGGAGATAGAACTACACATAAAGTTCTACAATCAGGCTTTTATTGGCCTACTCTCTTTAAAGATGCTAGAAAAATTGTTTTATCTTGTGATCAACGTCAAAGGGTTGGAAATATTTCTAGACGTAATGAAATTTCTACGAATTATTCTCTTGTTATTGAACCGTTTGATTGTTGGGGTTTTGATATTATGGGTCCTTTCCCTCCTTCAAAAGACTATACTCATATTCTTGTTGCTGTTGATTATGTTACTAAATGGGTAGAAGCTATACCTACTAAAAGTGTTGATGGTGAAACCTCTTTAAAAATGCTTAAAGTCATCATTTTCCCTAGGTTTGGTGTACCTAGATATCTTATGACTGATGGGGGTTCTCATTTTATTCATGGTGGTTTTAGAAAAACTCTTGCTAAATATGATGTTAATCATAGAATTGCTTCACCCTATCATCCTCAAACTAGTGGGCAAGTAGAATTATCAAATAGAGAAATCAAATCTATCTTGCAAAAGACTGTTAAGAAATCTAGAAAAATTGATCTAAGAAATTAAATGATGCTCTGTGGGCTTATAGAACTGCTTACAAAAATCCCATGGGCATGTCTTCTTATAAAATGGTTTATGGAAAAGCTTGTCACTTGCCCCTAGAATTAGAACACAAAGCTTATTGGGTAGTGAAAGACCTAAATAGAGATTTTAAACTTGCTGGTGAGAAAAGGCTGGTTGACTTAAGTTCTATAGATGAATGGAGGAGTGAAGCATATGAAAATGCTAAGCTTTATAAAGAGAAAGTTAAAAGGTGGCATGATAAAAGAAGTATTAAAAGAGAATTTCATGTTGGTGAGAAAGTGCTATTGTATAGGTCTCGTCTCAGATTTTTTGCAGGAAAATTACTCTCGAGATAGGAAGGACCTTTTGTTATTGAAGAGGTATATCGTTCGGGGGCAATTAAAATTGTTTCCCTTGAAGACAACTCTTCACAAGTGGTGAATGGCCAAAGACTCAAGCATTATATTTCTGGAGATCCTTATAATGAAAATGTTGATTGTATTCAAGCCATGATCCCGGAGGAGTTTATTAAGAAGCATATTTCAGAAACTGCAGAGTCAGTTTTCAAATAGGTAACAGTTTTGTTAAGAAAATGTTCACGAAACATCTTCCAACTTATATGTTTACTGTTTTTAGAAAATATGAAAAATTATGAGCAGGAAACGAGAGGGAGACGGAGCCCGGAGGCTCCACACCATAGGGTGGCGCGGGCCCACCTCTGGTCGCGCCAGCCCATGGTGTGGGCGCCCCAAAGCCCCTCTCCGTCTCGTTTTCGACCTGGACTTTCTTGTCGTTATGAAACTTTTTTCTATATAATCCCCCGGACCCCCCCCACCGAGGTCCGTATATCGTTTTCTCGTCATGTTTCTGTTTCGAGTTGTTTTCCTGGCAGGAGTTCAGAGTTTCTAGGCCAAGATGTCCTCTTTCGGCTCTAGCATTGAGGATTACGCTGCACGTCGTCTTCGACAAATCCAGCAAGACATCCATGAGGGTGCTTTCGCGGGATAGGCGACGGAGGAAGAGATAGATGCAAGGAGAGAAGACAAGGTTAACAGTTTGAGGGAGGAGATCCGGAGGGCTGCACCAGCACCAACGAGGAACCCCACCTTTGTGGGATCCATTAACCCTCAGCGTTGCTACTCTCATAATGTGCAAGGGACCGTGCCTCATGATCAAGACCCCAACGTGTTCCTTGTGATAGCTGAAGCACACCGGGTTGTCGATCATTTCTGCGAACAATATCGTATTCTCAGGGCCGAGGTAGAAATTCTGGAAGTGGAAAACATTGAGCTTTGTCGCATCATCAAAGGCTTTCTGACTCCTCTCCGAGTGATTCCACCTTCACCACCGAAGAATTTATTCGTCATTGGTTTTGGCATCCCCTTGGCTTGTTCCAAGCTTGGGGGGAGTGTCGTGGTATCACATAACTATCTTTCATCTTTTTACTTTTTCAGTAGAGTCATATAATGAGAGGTTATCATATAGGATGGTTTGCAGTATGGAAGTATCTCTCCCTAGTTGGTTATCATTGTATCTGTTGGTGTGAGTTGCCGGTTTGAATTATTAATGAGAAGTTTCATCATTTACTTTCTATGCACATTATTTCAGCTTTCAACTTCTATCATATGATTGAGCTTGCTACTAGTATTTGGTATCACTCTAGAGATCATCAAGTTAATCTAGTTGGTTTTGGAAAACTTAGCTTGGGTCAGCAGAAATAATATTTTGAGTTGCTAGTATGAGAAAGAGGAATTTTCCTATTAGCTCATAAGCTTAGTATTCAAAAGTTAAGATCGTTTGTGCTTTCAATGAAGATTGCATGATTGGTTTCATCATATGTATATTTGTTTGTTTTCCTTCAACTCTTATGCTTGCTACCCAGCCTTCTAGCCAAAAACTCTATACTGAGAGGGAATGCTTCTCGTGCATCCAAACCTTAAACCCAAAACATTTCCATTCGTGTCCACCATACCTACCTACATGTGGTATTTCACCGCCACTCCAAGTAAATTGCTCATGTGCTGCCTTTAAAACTTTCAAATTACTCCTGTTTTGTGTTCCTGTTTTAGCTCATGAGGACGCAAATAGATAATCTTTATCTCACTTGTTGATTGGACTCACACACCTGGACTAGTGGCTTCATCCGCTTATCCAAATGCTATAACAGCTGGCAGCGGGGTTCCCAGCCCCAAATAATAATACAAATTCTCTTCTCTTTTTGCCCCTGATTTGTCAATCAAAGCATAATTGTGTAAACAAAAGAGAAAGATGGATGACCTTCTATACCAATTGTGTCCTTCTATGGGAGCCACTCTTGTGAGTCTAGTTGGCTTGTGACGTACTGTATTTTCTGTTTGCCATTTGTTGACATAAATATACACCTCTCAAAATTTAGACACTCCTCCACGGTTTGTGATTGTTGGCAGGCACCCGAGGATTCGGTTAGCCATGGTTTGTGTAAGATGGATGGGAGGAGTTTCATGTATTTTATACCTCTATTTATTAAAATAAAAGCTCTAGCACATGAGTAGTTAATGCTTCCCTTTGTGAAGGGCCTATTATTTACTTTTATGTTGAGTCATTAAACCCATTTCCTTCTGTCTCTAGCAAGCATTTGAGTTGTTGTGATCTCATCATCAATATGTTGATTTATTCAATCATTTTTTCTATCCTTCTTTGTTTAGCACATTCTTTATTATCTGAATGAATATTACTTTGAAATCTATGAATCACTATAAAAGAGTGTTATAATTAAACATGTTAAGCCCTACACTATAAATCTTGTTATAAAGACTTCACCTAAGATAAGTATAATTTCATTAAATGTTCTCTGACCAAGAACGAAGTTTGCTGTAAGGTCCCCCAGAACCACTATTCAAGGACACCTCCGATATGCATACATTCACGATCCCAGATGACACCAGTCGTGAACAACATATCAAGTTGGTACATAGATACAATATCCATTACACGATTACACAAAAAACATACAAAAGAGACATGGTCACATGACCAAGTCCACACATCTGCCACGCAGGGCAAACACACAACACACACATCGGAACACTAAACACACACGCGCGTAGTAGAGCCCAAGTCACGCCTTAACCTACATGCTGCTGACCGGGAGACGATCCTAGTTCGCAAAGCCATCAGCTCCGTACTCCTCTTCGTAGATCTCCTTCTGAGACTCCTTCTCGATGGCTGGCAAGTAAATGCCGGGGACGAAACCAATATGAGTACATTTGAATGTACTCATCAAGACACCCATCATGTAGCTTACCAAAATGCAAGTATGCTTATATGGTGGAATAGGTAGTCTATACATAGGGTTCACTATCAATGATATATGTAAGACATATCATAGTTGATTTTAAAAATCTCTGTGTCTTTGTTGAAGAAGATACTTCAAAAGAAAATAATATAGTTTTTGTTTCTCTTGTAGATATCACATGTACAAGAGGTTTTGTAAAACTTTGTTAAAAGAAAGTTTTCTCTTTTCAACACTTCTTGGAATAAACTTCTAGTTTTTGTTTAGAGAAGAAAGATTTTCTTTGCAAAACTTCTTGTAAAACAACTTCTGGCTTTCATCAACGGTACCTCCACGGTACAAGTTTTCCTCCTTTCAGTACTTCATAAGTCCAACACCTTTTTGAAAACTCCTTTTTGAAAACATTGACACAATGCTAGCTACATGGCCATTCAACTGTCCATATCCGAGGACGCGGCTATTCCGAATAGTTTGACTCTGCAGAGGTGTACACAATCCACCAGATCCAGTACATCCGCCGTGAACAACCACGGACTGTAACAACAGTATGTGAACATCAGATAACTGATCCTAACCATCCACTATGTTCAAGCTAGAATATGCCCATATCTTTAGTCGAGTTTTCCGACATCCCCGGCACCAGGCTAATCCCCGCCAAGACAGGATGCCCCAACTGCTGCAACCGGAGGGAAAATTAATCCCACACTTTTTATGTCCCGTATACCCCTCCCGGCGATAATAGGTTCGAGGGCACAACGACCCTTATAGCAAATTGAGATGGAACAAACACTAACAAAAACAAACTTCAAGTTAATCCCCGTGCCCATGTTGAGGTAGGGTGGCAGTACGGTAAAGGTTGTCCGGCGAAGACTAGGTTATGTGTCATTTTTTTTTGTAAAACACCATTTTCGCAAAAATAACCACTTCAACAATCCTCCGGTGAGTAAGGCTCCGCCTTCCCACCGGGTTTTCTATAAAGCCTTTGTTTTGCAAAAACATATTTTTAAGGTGTCCACTTAGGGACTTATACTTGTGATGGTAATAAATACCATATGGTGGCTATGGGCTTGGTAACACCAAGTATTAACTGCTGGCATAGTAGTAGTATATATAATAATAGTAGTAGTCACTCAAAAATAGTTTTTGGTAATAAAAGTTTTTGTAGAACTTTCAGAGGTAGAACATGCATGATAGATAATGATAAGTGTAGTAACAACAAGCATCAGGATGGCTTGCCTTAAAACTCTTAGTGTCCCTGGCCTTGAAGTAGTTTGAACTTGACGCACAACTCCACAACTGATTCTTCTTCTTCTTCTTCTTCGTTTTCTAGCGCCGTAAAAGAATAAAAGACACACACTCAGAACTAAAGGCCAAACAACTAAACAAGAAAATACATACAACAAGCAAACTTATACTAGCGCAATCACTCAAAAGGTTATCGCGAAAACTATCTCACAAACTCTCATGGTACAAAACTATCGTCAAACAAACATATGGTTTAAAAACCATGTCCCACATCTTACATACCATATATGGAGTTGGTGTACCACTCTCATAATAATATATTCAAGAAGCTAAAAATATAGCTTGTGGGCACAAAAGGTGAGACTACTAAAAATAATAACAATCAATAAAAGCAATACACATGGCAGTGGGTATTAACAACGCATAAGCAATCATCACCAAACAAGTTCGTGACTAAACTAATGCATAGATAACAAGATACTACTAAGCACAATAACAATACTAGCACAACAATAACATAAGTACAATACTCATGCTAAGGTACCACTTAGACAATTTCCAAACAACAAGCAAACACACCACAGATGAATAGGCTAGTTATAGACTATGCTTATGTCTACTCGAAGTTATGGAATCCATCAAATGAACATAAAAAAAAACAATCCAGTAGCTCAATCAATGGTAACAATTCATAGAACATAATTTAAAACACAGTCATCACAAGAGATAATACCCCTAACAATTAACATAATAACAAGAGTGCACTAATAGCATACTAGTATGAGAATTCTACCTAAGCATGCTATTAGAAATAATTGTGTTCTACAACTAATAGAAACAAGCAAATCCACAAGTCATGTCATAATAACAGAAGTAATAACATCCTAAACATGCTAGAATGATCATACACTTATAAAATAAAAAGACAATAATACTAGAGCAACTCATAATACCTAGTGGTGACACTAGTTCATCACTAGAGAAGCAAACATCACTACAAGGATGCATGATCCTAAACAAGCAACTCATGAATGTAAATACCTACTAACAGCACATACACCTTACACATGCTAGTAAGCATAAACTATAAAATAATTCTATGAAAACATCTACTAAGCAAGCATCAATCCATTCTAGTAATACATGCTTTTCTAATTAATTAAATATCAAGCAATCAAAGTGTAAACTACACAACCAGTAGCTATGCACTAAACACAAGCTCACCTAAACACTTTAGAAAATTCAAACACTCAATGAAATCTATTTACAAATAATTTATCAATCACTAGGAAACATTCTATTAGCAAACAATATTTAATTTACCAAACAACAATGAAGCCTTATGACACGTGCTCGTTCGATCTCGCTGCTCTGCTATGCGCCGCTGGCCCCTGCTTTGGATTTCTCCCCTTGTACTCTGCCTTTGGTTATGGAGCTTCATCATGGACAAGTAATCCTGCGACTGACCACTTCTGTCCTCTCTGCTGATCAAACCTTATTTGTGGACTCTGAACTTCCTGATATAACCGCACTTGCTAACCTCGAGTTGGGCTTTGTGATCCCTACAACCTCACACACCATGTCGGATATATACTGAATAGGGGTATATCATATGGTAGTCAAAAGTGCCGGATTACCAGGGTGGCCCAACTGGTAGTGGGCTATGGTCCATTGGGCGGCCCAGTAAGCTGACGCGCAGGAGCCGGATTCTAGAAGGACCCGGATCACGGCCCACGTGATCTGGCTTGGAGGAGCAGACGGATTCCTTATTTTCCAAGTTACTAGACATCGTAGTCTTCTAGGTTTTCTATTCTGTATGCCCTAATCCGGCTATTATATAAAGCCGGACGGGAGATGAGATAACAAGAGAGACGAAGCCACAGGCCAACTCGCCGAGAAGCTGATCCTCCGCGAATAGCTAAACCTAACCTCACATTGTAATTGTTTACACAGGCTTTAGTCCTGATTAGTGAGATTGCAGGAGTAGGAATGCCGTATTATTACGACGTACCGAACCTGGGTAAATCATGTGTCTTTGTGACCAACGCGATCCCGTTTCCCCACGTCTCTACCCGTAGTCTCATGGCACCCCGGTCTATGAAAACTACTACGATATCTCCACAGTTGGCGCCCACCGTGGGGCAAAAGACGTCAGGCGTTAAGATCCGATCTGGGATACTCGGCGGAATCAGCAGTTCCATAACTGTCGGAAGCCTGGAGTTCGACAATGACGTCGGACACTTCCTCGACAATGGATCCTACATACCGGCGCAAAATCATCTGTTAAGTGCCTGCGTGTTACCGATTGGATCTGCTAATATCTTTATCGGACTAACTGCTGAAGGCAGACAACAACACACCCACTACAGAGGTGGAAGATCTGACATTCGCCGAAAACACGGATGAAAGTAATCCCGTGGAAGAGGCAGCAAACAGCAAACCCACTATAGAAGTGGAAGATCCGACACCCGCCAATCCAGCGATGAACTCGGAAGCTGACTCTGTGCTAGCCGCCATTGAGGTGAGATTAGAGTCAGAAACCGGATCAGATGATTTTGATTCCGAAGACGAAGACGTAGACGCCTTCGAAAGAAAAGTTAAATATTTTCAAGAGGGATTCCATGAAGTACTAATGGCGAAACCGGCTGAAAACACGGACGCCGGAAGTCAGGAAAGCCCTAAAACCCCTCCGCCAGAGGAAGAGAGAGAAGATGGAGAAACTTCTCCGATATTTCCCAACGTCAAGGAATTGACAGAGGATGAACCTGTTAAAAAACCTCCCTCTTCCAAGAAAAAGAACAAGGCCGCTAAAAAACTCCAATACAAGCTCCGGAAGAAGAAATTGGCTGATCCAGCTGATGAAAGCCCGGAAGTAGGAGATGCAAGCGGAACAAAACCTGTGGAGAAGAAAACAAAAGAAATCCTTGTTCCGCCAATGACAGAGCAAGAAGAACAGGAATTGTTACAAACGCTAGTGGGATTACATGAACCCCCTGAAGTGCTAGAAGCCAGGAGACAAGCTCTCCAAAGGCAACATCAACATCTATTCAGAACTCGTGAACACCTCCAAAAAACCCAGGATGACATCAAGCTCATGAAGGTAGAAATCGAGGAATACGAGAGAAAGAATAGATCTGGCATTAAACCTACAAGGTTGCCCGGAATCGTAACACCGGAAGTACTACCGCCAAAAGAAAGGTTTCACAACCCATCTTGGCAAATGCAGGTAAACGGCAAAGATGCCAGAGGCGAACCAATATACAAAACCGTAGCTGAAAATGCGGAAGCAGCGTTTGCCATCCTCAACAATGACTTGTACTCCAATGGTGAAAAACTCCAAGGGGTGTATGCTTTCCTAGGAAAAGCATTGCAACAAAAACAGCGAGCCCAAGAGCGATCAGGGAAGTTGCACGACGACTCCGCCCTATGCAAAACAGCTACTTGCGCCGCTAGAGCACCTGGACCGGAAGAACCTGGAGATTCCGGCAATTCAAAGGATAAGAAAGCGGATCCGAGAAAAGATAAGAAAAATCCTGACAATAGGGATGAAGCGTCTAGAACCGGATCTCATCTACCGAAAGGTGGAGGCAAACCCCATGATCGGGAAGAAAAATACCGAAAAGATGGCAAAGCAATGCCACCTCCGAGACACCCTGCTGAAAAAGCCGGAAGACATGATGTACCTCACAGACGTGAGAGATCTCGGACACTCCCTAAGGATAAAGAAAGGCATAGGAGTAGAACTCCGCCTCATCCAAAAGGGCGTGATCTTGAAAGAAATAGAAATGATCCCGGAAAAGCGCGTCCGCGCAACAGTGTACAAGAAAGGAGTAGATCCCCTTCTGTCCATTCAGCCGGCAGGTATTCCGCACACATGGATAGAGCGGAAAAGGATGATCTATACTTTGGACCTAAGTGTTTCACTGATAGGATCCGAAGGACAACCCTGCATTCTGGCTTCGCCAAGGTCGGTCCAACGTACCAGAAATATACCGGCAGTACAAACCCGGATACCTGGCTCTCAGACTATCATACAGCCGTCCAGATTAACAATGGGACAGACCTGGAAGCTGTAAAGTTTCTTCCCCTAATGTTACTGGATGGAGCCAGAGATTGGATCAATGGATTGCCGTCAAGAACCGTCGACAGCTGGGATGATATGGCTCGAGTATTCACTCAGCATTTCTGGGGAACTTACAAACGCCCGAACAACATCAACCAGCTGAACCGTTGCACCCAATTCCAGGATGAACCATACGTGGATTTCATCTCCAGATGGACTGCAATGAAGAATAGTTGTTCTGGAGTAACTGACGTACAAGCAATGCATGCTTTCGTCAATGGCCTAAAACCCGGATTAGTACCGTTCATGGTTGGTTCCAAACAGCACAAAGATCTCGGATCTATGCTTACAACCGCCAATGAGCATGCTGCAGCCGAAGACGATATCAGAGCAAGAGGTGGCAATATTGACACACTGATACTGGCCAAGAAAAATTCTCGCTCTGAGAAAAAAGGAACTTCAGATGCAACACCAAAACCCAAAGAAGTTAACATAGCCTTTGGAAGTGAAAAAGGGAGCAGATGGAAAGGACGCAGTTCAGAACCAATCAACTACACTAAAGAAGAGTGGGAGAAGATTAAGTCGGAACCCTGCGTCCACCATTCGCAATTTGGGAATCCCACCCATACGAACGCACAATGCCGGCTGAATAAGCACATGAAAGGCAGTGCAGGATCCGGAAACAAGGGGAAGAGTTCCAAAAGGAAATTCTCTAAGCAAAAGCCAGAAGCTGAGAAAGAAGACAGTGAATCGGACACTGACGAAAAAATCCAGGAACAACAGCGGAAAGGCGAACCCAAGTTTCCGAGAGTTGATGGAGAATGCCCCCTAACTTTCCTAGCAACTCCATCAGCAAAGGTGGCGAAAAGAACACTTCGAGAAATAAACGCGGTTGTTCCGGCAACCCCGAAATTCTTGAAATATTCGAACACACCAATAACCTGGGATCAGTCTGATCATCCCGGAAATATCCCTGAACCCGGCACACAAGCTCTTATTGTAAGCCCTATTGTCCAGAACACTAGGCTAAAAAGAGTGCTGATGGACGGAGGATCCAGCATCAACATAATGTACCTGGATACGTTGAGACATCTGAAAATCTCCGAGACCCAGCTCAATCACAGCAACATACCCTTCCATGGCATTGTTCCCGGCAGGCAAGCACGATCCCTAGGAGAAATTTCCCTAGATGTCACTTTCGGAGAAAAAGATCACTTCCGTCAGGAAAAAGTATCCTTTGAGGTGGTGCCGTTCGAAAGCGTGTATCACGCGATATCGGACGTCCAGCTTTCGCCAAATTTATGGCAAGATCATGTTATATCTATAACAAGCTGAAGATGCCAGAGCCGAAAGGAGGGGTAATCACCATAACTGGAGACTTCAAGCTGGCGAACAAGCTGGAAAAAGAAAACGCCCTTTGTGCTGAGAAGATCATAGCAAAGGAAGAGCTGAAGGAGCTGGCTAAGGAGGTATCGCCGACAGAAATGCCGGCAGGACAAGAAACTCGGAAGCCAGCAGATAGCTTCAAGGCATCCGAGAATACAAGGCAGGTAATCCTAGATCCCAAAGATCCGACAAAATTCGTCGTGGTGGGAACTGGGATGACCGACAAATAGGAAGGCGAGCTCATCAAGTTCCTCCGTGAGAACTGAGATATTTTCGCCTGGTGTCGAGCTGACATGCCAGGCGTACCCAGGGAACTTGCTGAGCATCAACGCAAGGTGATTACAGGCTCCAAACCCGTCAAACAAGGTCTCCGTCGATTCGACGGAAGAAGACGGAAGACTATTGGCAAGGAAATTATCCGGCTTTTAGCAGCAGATTTCATTCAGGAAGTAATCCACACTGATTGGTCTGCAAACCCGGTATTAGTACCGAAGAAAGACACTACTGCTCTTAGAATGTGTATAGATTACACCGGCTTGAACAAGTTGTGTCCAAAAGATAGATTCGCGTTACCGCGAATCGATCAAATAATAGATGCCACTGCAGGCTCTGAGCTTTTATGCTTTTTGGATGCTTATTCCAGGTATCACCAAATACGCATGAAAAAGGAAGACCAAATTAAGACTTCTTTCATAACCCCGTACGGGACGTATTATTACGTAACCATGCCATTTGGCCTGAAGAACGCAGGCGCAACTTACCAGTGTTGCATGCAACGTTGTTTGCATAGTCAGATTGGCAAAAACGTCCACGTTTACGTGGACGATATTGCTGTCGTAACCAAGTAAAAAGACACACTCCTTGAGGATTTACGAGAAACCTTCGAAAACTTGCGCACTTCCAAGATGAAGTTAAATCCATCAAAGTGCGTATTCGGTTCCCTCAGGAAAACTTCTGGGTTTCATCGTTTCTCATAGAGGAATAGAAGTTAACCCGAAAAAGATCAAAGCCATCTTGAACATCTCCAAACCTACGTGTGTGAAAGATGTCCAAAGGTTGACGGGTTCCGCCGCTGCCGTCAGCAGATTTATTAGTCGGCTGGGGGATAAAGCCTTACCACTCTACAAGTTGCTGAAAAAATCCGACAAATTCGAGTGGACAGAAGAGGCTGATGCAGCGCTATCCCAGTTGAAGGAAACTTTGATGAAAGCTCCGATTTTGGCATCCCCAAAAGACGAAGAACATATGTTATTGTACCCCACGGCTAAAAATAGGGTTATTAGTGCAGTAATTGTCGTGGAACGGAAGAAAGACGAACAAAGTATACCAGACCAGCATCCGGTATATTACATAAGTGAAGTTTTCTCCGAGTCCAAGCAAAGGTACCCACACTACCAAAAACTGGCATATGGCGTATTTTTCGCATCTAGAAAGTTACGTCATTACTTCCAAGGACATTCCATAATAGTGGTATGTAAAGCACCACTAGGGGATATAATAAACAATGCGGAGGCAACTGACCGAGTAGCCAAATGGGGCATCGAGCTAGCAGCCTTCGACATTAAGTATCAGCCAAGGACGACAATAAAATCCCAGGTTCTGGCAGATTTTGTCGCCGACCGGACGGAAGCAATGGAGAAAACACCAATGCCGGAGTCAGAGTACTGGATCATGCATTTTGACGGATCCAAGATGAAGGAGTGCGCTGGAGCTGGTGTAGTATTAAAATCCCCTAAAGGAGACACAATGGAGTACGTATTACAAATACACTTCAACGCCAGTAACAACGTGGCAGAATACGAAGCACTGCTTCATGGCTTGCATATTGCAAAAGAAATAGGCGTCAAGCGCATACTGTGCTACGGCGACTCGGATTTGGTACATCATCAGCTCAACCAAACCTGGGACGCAAAAAGCCCTATAATGGCCGAATACCGGAGAACGGTGGATGAGTTCGCCATCTACTTTTTCGGATTCGAAGTACTCTATGTTAAAAGGGAGGAAAATTGGAACGCGGATGCGTTAGCCCGCATGGGGTCAGAAAGGGTAAAAATCCTACCACCAGGTGTATTCGTCCAGCATTTGTACGAGCCATCCATAAAAGGTGGAGATATCGATTACCCCCTGGCTTCCGAATCAATTGAAGTTATGCTCGTTAACCCGGACTGGACAATTCCATATTTAAACTTCTTAGTCAATCAGAAGTACCCGGAAGGAGCAGACGAAGTCTTGCAGAGACAAATTCAGCGTCGATGCAAAGGATACACGGTAATTGATAATTGTCCGTATAAACGTAGTACTTTCGGAATTTTTCTGCGGTGTATTTCACCAGAAGAAGGACGAGAAATCCTGCAAGAAATCCACGCCGGAGATTGCGGACACCATGCTCAATCAAAAAGGATAGTTAAAAAAGCATTCCGTGCCGGATTTTTTTGGCTAACAGCCAAGACAGATGCTGAGCACATAGTTAACACATGTGAAGGGTGTCAATATTACGCCAAGCAGACTAATACGCCGGCCCAAGCACTGAAAACTATCCCAATTACATGGCCATTTGCGGTCTGGGGGCTAGATATGATGGGACCGTTCAAAACTGCGTGAGGCGGACTTACACATCTACTAGTAGCTGTGGACAAATATACCAAGTGGGTGGAGGCTAAACCCATCAAAAAGGTTGACGGTGTAACTGCCAGAAATTTCATCATTGACATAGTCATGAGATATGGCGTTCCACACAGCATAATAACCGACAACGGGACAAATTTCTCCATTGGAGAGTTGGCAAAATATTGCCGACAAATGGGAATTCGCCTAGATCTTGCATCTGTGGCACACCCGCAATCCAATGGCCAGGTTGAGCGAATGAATAGCTCAATCCTGCAAGGAATACGCCCAAGACTCGAATCTCCTCTTCATAGAGCAGCTGGAGCATGGGTAGAGGAGCTATCTTCCGTGCTTTGGAGCATTCGAACAACGCCAAACAGGTCAACTGGGCAAACCCCGTTCTTCCTAGTTTACGGTGCGGAAGCTATTCTTCCAACGGACTTGGTCCATGATAGCCCAAGAGTGGGGGATTTCGATGACTCGGATGCCGAAGAAGCACGACAGGATGCCGTCGATCTCTTAGAAGAGGAACAAGAACTTGTGCTTCAAAGATCCGCCATTTACCAGCAAGGTTTATGACGTTATCATAGTCGGAAAATCAGGCATCGTTCTTTTGAAGAAGGTGACTTAGTGCTGAGATTGGTGCAGCAAAGAAAACACAAATTGGCCCCAGTATGGGAAGGACCATTTGTAATCAGCAAAGCTATGAAAAATGGGTCATATTACCTTGTAGATATTCGGGACACGGAAGATGATCCCGAAAAGCCGAATCGCAAAAGAAAGAGAAAGATAGATGATGAACTAGGAGAGACAAAGAGGCCTTGGAGCATCCAACAGTTACGTCCTTTCTATACTTAGTTCAATTTCTATGTAAACATCTTTGAGATCATGAAATAAAGTTGTCGGAATTTTGATATCCATGTTTTTACAAGTTTATTACAGTATAAAGCATGATTCCACCTTATCTATTTCCCAATGATCTTACAAAATACTCAATGTTAACCCGAATTGTGCCTGCGTGCTCGGTGTTTAAAAACTGAATGATTTTCAGCCTGTTAACGGCTAAAGGAAACTCGGATTGTGCCTGCGTGCCCAATTTCAAAAAATTCCTTACTTTTCTCTAAGTATTATCTGATTGTTTACGTGTTGGGTCACTGGAGCTAGTTAGTAAAAATGCCTTTAGTATGATCCATGTTTCCGAGTTTAAACTGATTGGTTATACCCAGTTACTCGGCACGATGATTCATAATACTATCGAGCCATTTCAAACACTAAGGACAGTTAAAACATATAAACCAGAGAACTTAGAAGGCAAAGGAATATTAAAATCCGGAAACCTTGCAAAGAATTTCATAATTAAAACTGCAAAAGGCGGAGTTCTTGTTTATACAAAAGGAATAGAAGCATTACAATATGAATTACATTGTAAAAGTGCAGTAATGCTCCTATTGTCTACTTTCATCATCCAGGTTAAAGCAGCCCTTCAAGCGTCTGAGTCTTATTCGCTGCTGTCATTCTTGGGGGCTTCCGGGATCTCCTCTTCTGGATAAGTGATGGAGATGTTCACCATGGAGGCGATCTTGGTGGTGTGGCCTTTGATTTCATCAAAGATGGTGGATCGCTGAGTTTCCGTGTATCCTTGGGGGATACCGGACGCCACGCGCCAAGACTTTGCACCAGGGTAGTGCATACGCATAAGGCCGAGTGCCATGCGTGCACCACCCCGTGCAGCGGAGCGTAGGATGGATTCCCTGGACTCCGCCACCTCCAAGATGGCACCCGGAAGTTTCTCAACTTCCGAGAACTCCCCAGTCCTTGTGGGAAGGAGCTTGTTGACCAGCTGCATGCCAGCAGCTCTGATCGCAGTCCACGTCTTCCAAAAGGCTCGGATTCTGTCAATCCGAGTGATATCTGGGTTACCTCCTGTTTTTTCAGACAAAACAACCAAAAAGGTTAAGTGAAAAAGCAGAGAATGAAAACAAGACATGGAAAAATGGTAAACGAAGTAAAACTTACCGATGATCTTGTCGATTTCGGAGCCTTCCTCCAGGCGAAGGTTTAAGGCATTTTCCAAGTCCTGGATGGTGGACTTATCCTTCTCCGCCTGTTCGGAAGCCTTGGAATGAGCAATTCCAAGGGCCAGATTGCTGGCTTCCAGATCCTTTTGGGCCTTCATAAGTTGCTTATGAAGGTCCAGATTCTCCTCACGGAGACTGGCAGCATTGCCGGCATCTTCAGCTATTTGCTGGGCCTTCGCCAAAGCAGCTGGAAAGCAAGGAAAATTCCGAGTTTAGAAAAATCCCGGAAAAGTACTTAGACAAAAAGCTGAATAAAAAACTTCAGAGGGAAAAAGTTTACCTGTTGTTTCCTTCAGCTGCAGCTGAGATGATGCCAGCTCCACCTCTTTCACCTCAAGAATGGAAAGAAGATTTCTAACTTCCTTATTCTTGACGGAAAGTTTATTGAAAACTTCCATGTTAATGGTTTCGGCGGTTTGCTGGAACACGACAAGGAAAAGAGTAACTAAAAAGCATCAAGGCAAAAAGTATACATTTTGCTTAATGCTTGGGGGCTAGAGTTAAATACATGGCTCATTAGCTGCAACCCCGCCAAGTTTTCATTGAACTCTTTTGCGCATTCCGCAAAAAGAATTCTGGCCGCGCTTAGGACGTCGTTGAGGTTCTTGAAGTCCTTGTCGAAGGTGTGAATCTCCTCGTCGATTGTACGAGAAGAATTTTCCACCTCTGGAGCCGCCCTTTCCCTCGTGTCCGACACAACGGGCTGGCTAGGCTGCAACGACTTGGTGGTGGGGGCTGTTGCATGCTCTTCCGCCATCGTGGACAGTGTGTCCGATGCGATGACGGGAGAAGGTTGAGGGCCTCTGTTGGTCACAGCCTTATGCCTCTTCAGCTTCTTTGGCTTTAAGGTAGAGGGAGGCAGGCTAAAGGCAAAAAACAAAAACCCGGAAAGGTTAAAACTCCGAAGACGAAAGAAAACTTCAACAAAAGAAAATAATCCGGACGTTCTAACCTGGAGGTGACGACGGGAATCCCGTCAAGATCGATGATTTCCTCAGAGGAGGAAATCATCTTGCGCTTGCGCCCGCCTGTGAAGGCAGCGTGCAAAGCCTCCAGATCAGCTTCGGAGGCAAGCTCCGAGTCAGGAAGCTCAGCAATCTGTCGAAAAGAAAAAGCAGAGTTAGAAGCAAAAAATCCGAAGAAAGCATAGCAAAATTCTACCCAAATGACGGAAAAATACCTTGGGAGCCGGATTGTCGGCCGTATACATAGGCCGACTCGCTTCATATTGGTCGTGTGAGGCGACCAACTGGTTCACGCGCCGCCGCAGATCCTTCGCGGTCCAGTCTTTGCTGGTTGTCCGCATTTTGTCGTTGGCGCCCGTGTACTCGCAGAGGAGACGGCCTCCATGATTGGCTAATGGCTGGATCCGCCTGTCCAACCAGCAAAGGACCGTGTCCATGCCGGTTAGAGGCGGATCCAAGGAGGTGAGCTTGGCGATGCGCCGCTTGATCCTTAGTAGATCAGGCGGTAGAACTTGGACGGCTTCTGTTCCCCAATTCTCTTGGGGAACAGCAGCGGTGTTGTGAAAGGTGGAACCCCGATGGCCTTTTTTGGGGGACATCGGGACGATAGAAGAAGGAACCCGTCCAAAATTTGACGGATTCTGAGGTTCTGATCTTGGGGAACCATTCCTCCCTAAATCTTCTAAGGGTGAAGGAGATGGTTCCGCAAGTCGGGAGTGCGCCCTCCGAAGAGTTCCGCTTAACCCCGAAACAGTACAACCAGAAGTCTAACCTAGGTTCTATGCCTAGGAAACCCTCGAAGAGGGCCTGAAACCCGGCCATATAAAGAATGGAATTGGGTGGCAGGTTATGAGGCTGGATGTTATAGTGGGAGAGAACTTGGAGGAAAAAGGCAGAAGGGGGCAATCCCATACCTCTTAGGAGATGGGAGGAGAGAAGAACCCGTTCGCCATCGTTTGGCAGGGGTTCGTTCTCATCCTCAGGGAGCCGCCATTTCCCTTTGAGTACCAACCCCTCCTTTTCCATGTTTGGAAGGAGGGATGGGGGAATGCTGCAGGCAACCCAGTTGCCAGTAGTTTCCACTTCTTCGTCCGCTCCGGCGGCGGCGGACGCGGCGGCCTCCGCAGCGGCGAGCTCGTCGCCGAGGAGCGTAATATTCTCCTCCGCCGTTTCGGGAGCAAACGGCGGAGAGGGCGCGGCGCTTGAGCCCGCAAGATCCGCGGTGGCGGAAGGATTCCCTCCGTCCACCGCGGAATCTGCCGTCTTCACTGGCTCGTCGCCGGCGTGCGTGGGAGAATCCAACTGAGGATCCATTTGGTTGATGATGTCCTCGATGTCCTGCGCGACGGTGTGTGCGGGCGAAGGCGGCGATGATGCCATTGGGTGGCGGCGCGGCTAGCCTCCGGTGACGTTCTGGGCGCAGTGGGCGTTCGGTGCTCTCTATCTGCTCGGGAGCTTGGGCGCTGTAATGGCGTTCGAGTGGTTGCGGAAGGTTTTCCGGGAGGATGACGAAGGCTATTTATAGCCGGAAATCCGTCACAATGCGTGCTAACGGCTCTTTTGACCGTTGGATGATCAACGCGTGTCACTCGCCGGAAAATCCGGGAAATGAATCGACAAGGTGATTATGGTTATCTCCTCGTTTCCCGCGAGAATCTGTCAGAGATATGTTTCTGGGTTTCCCACTCAAAACCCAAACGTCCCTTACGTCAGCAGGATTAAAGTGCTGACGTAGGAGGTTTCTTCTCCGCGAAGAATCGTGTGAGAAAAGCCGGATTTCCAGGATTCCGAGTTTTACGTTACCATCTCTTTTCAAAAGAAGAATAAGAAGAATCAAGACTGCTGGCCAATATTTCTCGGACAATATACATTTGGCGAAAGACGGCAAATCAGAGTTTTAATCCTTCTTGGGGGCTACTTTCGGATATATACTGAATAGGGGTATATCAGATGGTAGTCAAAAGTGCCGGATTACCAGGGTGGCCCAACTGGTAGTGGGCTATGGTCCATTGGGCGGCCCAGTAAGCTGACGCGCAGGAGCCGGATTCTAGAAGGACCCGGATCACGGCCCACGTGATCTGGCTTGAAGGAGAAGACGGATTCCTTATTTTCCAAGTTACTAGACATCGTAGTCTTCTAGGTTTCCTATTCTGTATGCCCTAATCCAGCTATTATATAAAGCCGGACGGGAGATGAGATAACAAGAGAGACGAAGCCACAGGCCAACTCGCCGAGAAGTTGATCCTCCGCGAATAGCTAAACCTAACCTCACATTGTAATTGTTTACACAGGCTTTAGTCCTGATTAGTGAGATTGCAGGAGTAGGAACGCCGTATTATTACGACGTACCGAACCTGGGTAAATCCTGTGTCTTTGTGACCAACGCGATCCCGTTTTCCCACGTCTCTATCCGTAGTCTCATGGCACCCCCGTCTATGAAAACTACTACGATGTCTCGACACACCACTCTGATGATTGAAGCTCCTCGCTATACCCCCGGATGATGCTTCTTCGACTGCTTCTCCTTGCCTTGCTATCCCCCGTGGCAGGCCACGTAAGCTACAAACCCCTTTGGTGACTAATCATGTCAAAAGATGTACTCGTAATAATAATGAATGTTTTATGCGCATTGCTTTACCAGACAAAGCCCCACGTAGGCGTCCATCTTCTATGCCTCGTGCTACGCCCCCTGCAGTGCTGCAGATCTCCGACATGCAGCGTATTGGAGCTGAAGAATGCAGCATTGTTCTCGACAGTATGCAGCGTATTGAGCACACTACTTTTTCTCTTGTCCCCCATGATGAAGGTCTCAATATGCGTACTGTTGTATTTGAGTATGAGGCTTTGGTTATGATGCTTGCCTTCCCTTTGGATTATCAGACTGAATCTTTCATCAATAGGGCTGTTAACTGTTTTGGTAGACTGATCCTATGGCATCGCCCTAATGAAAGCAAGTCCAGGGTCCTCGTGAGAGTCATGATCAATGAGATACGTAACGTTCCCAGGAGCTTGATTATTAAGAGGATCACCTCCATGGGTGGACTAGGAAGATCATGGACTGTCCATATTTACATCCTCAATGGGCGTCACCTGTACCCTGATCTGGTTGGTAATGAGGAGTCTGCTCCTGCCAACAATGCCTCACCACTCCCATTTGTTCCCCCTTTTGCCAACGAACTTCAGAGTTATTTTCTGCAGGAGCAACTATGGAATCATCAGAATGCCATGCATGGAGCCAATGTTCATAACATTCAAGATGATCTTGAGTCCAGTGAGGAGGAAACATTGTCTGATGAATCAGAGCACTCTGCAGCTGACTTGGATCCTTCCAATGTGTCTGTTAATATGAGGGATTTTTTGGGTACTCTGGTCCTTCTATGATGGATGGCATCACTCGTTCTGAAAATGTGCAGGATGATGGCTTGGACGCCTGGGATGATCACGTCAGACAAGTTGAGATTGCAGCTGAGAGGTTTATGGATGGGGACCACACTGGTGATGTCCACTTTGTGAGAGCTCGAGGTGACCTCATTGTTCACTATGATTTCTTACCGGCCTACCTTACGTTCGTGGCCACTTATTCACAACAAAATTGATGAAAGCATGGCCTCGATTATTTTTTTTCAAGAAACTAATAAGGGGGAGTTTGATCACCGATTTCTGGAGAATTTTGCTCCCAAAAGATTTAACAAATTCGATTTTGTGCCCTCTGAGGGTGCCTCGGGTGGCCTGCTTATTATTTGGATAGGTTCACTATTCAAAGGGGAAGTGATTCAATCTGAAATTATTGGACTGGTTGTCCAATTTCAGTCCACTATTTCATCTGATTCTTTCTATCTTGCCAACGTTTATGGCCCTTGCCACGGTACTGCTAGAGAAAACTTTATTGACTGGCTATATAGTCTTCATATTGATCTCGATGATCTCTGGCTACTTGTTGGGGACTACAATTTTTATAGATACTCTGACAGTCGTAACAAACCTGGAGCAAACTTGGAGGACATTGCTACCTTTAACGATCTCATTGGCTATCAAGGACTTGTGGAACTGCCGATTAAAGGTAGACATTTCACTTGGAGCAATATGCAGAGTGAACCTCTGCTTGAGCAATTAGATTGGTTCTTCACTTCTCTAAACTGGACTCTCCAATTTCCAAATTATCTTGTGCTTCCTATGGCTAGATCCACTTAAGACCATACTCCGTGTGTGATTGTTATTGACACTCATATTCCCAAATCGGTGATATTCTATTTTGAGAATTATTGGCTTAAGCTCCCTGGGTTTATGGAAGTGGTTATGAATGTCTGGAACATTTCTGTGCCTGGTGACAGTGCTAAACGACTATCTGGCAAATTTAAATTATTGCGTAAAGCACTGAAAAATTGGAGCACTAGTATATCTGTTATATCACACTTGATTGACAACTGCAATGCTGTCATTCTTCGCCTTGATGACATCGAAGATATAAGATCACTTCACATCACAGAATGGAATTTTCGTAACATTGTTAAAGATAAGCTCGGGCATCTCCACGCTTGCAAACATGAATATTGGAAAAAGAGGTGCACTGCTAGGTGGGCTAAGATGGGAAGTGAGAATACTGCCTATTTTCATTCCATGGCCATGATCAGATATCGTAACAATACCATTGCCTCTCTGACTAGGCCTGATGGTTCGACTACCTATGATCATCATGAGAAGGCCTGCTTATCAAGGAGCACTTTTCAAGATAGATTGGGCCTCTCTATTCCTCTTCATAGTAATTTTGACTATTCATGCTATTTGGACCATCATAGTGACCTAGGATCTTTATCTGTCCCTTTCTCCACTACTGAGATTGATGCTGCTGTTAAGGACCTTCCCATTGATAAGGCACCTGGGCCAGATGGTTTTAATGGACTATTTATAAAATCTTGTTGGCATATTATCATATTTGACTTCTACAAGTTGTGCATGGAATTTTGGGAAGGGACTGTGAACTTACAATCCATCAATGATGCATTCATCACACTTATTCCTAAATCACAGTCTCCTTTGGAACCAAATGATTACAGGCCCATTTCTCTTCTCAACTCTATATTTAAGCTTCTGACTAAGATCTTGGCAAATAGACTTCAGAGCAAGATTCTATCACTTGTCCATGCTAATCAATATGGTTTCCTAAGAACTAGGACCATCCAAGACTATGTGGCCTGGGCATATGAATATATTCATCAGTGCCATCAAACAAAACTTGAGATGATTGTCCTCAAGCTTGACTTCTCTAAAGCATTTGATACTATTGGTCATGATGCTATGCTTAGTATTATGAGATGCAAGGGGTATGATGACAGATGGATCAATATGACCAGCTCAATTTTTTCTACTGGATTCTCCTCTGTTCTTCTAAATGGTATCCCTGGGAAACAAATTGCTTGTAAACGAGGAGTGAGGCAATGTGATCCTCTCTCCCCCATCCTTTTTGTGGAGGGAGCAAATCTTCTTCAATCCATGATCAATTATGCTGTTAGAAATGGAGATTTGACTGCCCCTCTGAACATTCCTGGTTCTGATTATCCTGTGGTCCAATATGCAGATGATACACTTATTATCATGCAAGCTTGCTCAAGACAACTTTATGGTTCTTAAGGAAATTCTTCATAAGTTTGCTATTGCTACTGGCTTGACAATCAACTATAGCAAAACATGCATGATTCCTATAAATCTTGCCCCTGACAAGTTGGCTGACCTGGCTCAGTCTTTTGGATGTGTCATGGCTTCCATGCCATTCCCTTATATTGGGCTGCCATTGGGTACAACTAGGCCTACAATTGCTGATCTATCACCTATTGTGGATCAAATTGAGAGGAGACTTAATGCTAGTGCAAGATTTCTAGATTATGGGGGCAGACTCACCTTGGTTAATTATGTTCTTTCTTCCTTGCCCACTCACTATCTTGGGTCTCTCAAACTACCAAAAACTATTATCAATTTTTTTGATAGAGGTAGGAGATTATGTCTTTGGGACAATACTGAAGGCTCTAATACTTCTCCCTCACTTGCAGCTTGGAACATGGTCTGTAATCCTAAGAAACATGGTGGACTAGGCATTATCAATCTTGAAATCCAAAATTGTGATCTACTGCTCAAGCATTTGCATAAATTCTTTTGCAAAGCTGACATCCCATGGGTGAAGTTGGTATGGAACCTGTATGGCAACACTCCTCCTGATGCTCATACACCTAGAGGTTCTTTTTGGTGGAGGGATATTTTCAGTTTGATGAGAATCTATAGAAGCATTACAAAGGTTCAAGTAATGAATGGTCAGATGACATTATTTTGGAAGGACTATTGGTATGAAAACCAACTTCCATGTGATAGATTCCCCCACCTATACTCATATGTGCTTAATGAATATATTTCTATTGGGCATATGGCTTCCCAGCTAGATCCTCAGAGAGTTTTTGCCCTGCCTCTATCTGTTCAAGCCTACAATGAGAGAGAGGAGATCTTACATATTCTTAATGACATTGATCCTGAGTCATTGGAACATGACAATAGAAGTCTCGGGAAAGAAATACACTTCTGCACTATACTACAAATTCATCTTTCAACACCTTCCTAAGGAGATTGCTCTGAATTATATTTGGGACTCCATATGCCTTCCGAAACTCAAGGTTTTGTTATGGCTTTTGATGCATGATCGACTTAAGACCAAAGACCCAATGAGGAGGAAGGAGTGGACTATTGATGGTGGCACATTCTGTGTTTTGTGTAACTCTTCTGCATTAGAGACCAGAGACCACCTGTTCTTTCATTGCTCCTTTGCTAAGTCTTGTTGGGAGGATATTCATCTGGACTGGAATGATTCACTTCCGATTCTTCAACGTATTGTTCAGGCCAAAGCACATTTTCCGGGACCCTGTTTTATGGAGATCATTGCCTGCGCCACTTGGAATATTTGGAAGATGCGGAATGGCCTTAGTTTCAGAGATGAACAACCTAACTTTGTTAGATGGAGATCCTCCTTTCAACATGATCTGCTGCTCCATCAATTTCGTGTTAAGGATTCTCTTGTTAGACCTCTAGTTACCTGGAATAAAAACATTTGTATTTGATATGTTTCCTCCATCAGAATTTGGACCCGCTTAAACCACTTGTAATTTTTGAGGAATGATCCTTTATATTAATATAAAATCCTAACCGTAGGGGTTCTCCCTTATGGTAATTCTCCTAAAAAAACATGATACCCCTAAGGAAATTTTATGTTAACAAATGAACCACCACTAAACATACTAGTATTCACAAAGAAATACTAAACTCTTCACTTACATAAGTGGAACAAACAATGTATTTTCCTTGGTGGAAAATAATAATCAATCATATAGTATTACATGCTATTTTTACACAAGTGCATGGTAGGGGATATGCATCCCTATCCAAGATGCAAATTGACCAGTGGGTTATGGGCCCACTTATTAATCTAACCAAACAATCCATACAAGGCTATTCATACTAGTTAGAAACAATACTAGTGAAAATAAACAACAAATGTTACACATGCTTTGCTATAAAATAAGGTGCAAGCTAACATAGATAATAGCATCAAAACAACAGTACCAAAATGGTACTGGACTCAACTCAAGCACATCAACACTTAGGTAAAACAAATCTACCAATATTGGTTCACACAATAATCAAATAATAATACTAGGAAACTAACAAATGCTACTTCTATTCCTATTTGACTTTCCAAACATGCACACACTTTCTAAGTAGTTATACTGCAATAAAACAACCTAATAACAACTAGTAACACCTCTATAAATGCTAGGAAACAAGATCCAATCAATCAAACATTTTTAATTCAAACAAATGCACACATAAATAAGGAATCAGAAAAGTGTTGTTTCTAGTTTTGCTCACCAAAATTAATCTAGAGCTCTAAAAATTCACCCAAGCTAGTATTTGATAGATCTAAACATATAAAAACTCATCCAATTGGATTCACCTCAAAAATCAATTTTAAACTCCTTCTAAAAATCCTAGAAAAGCCTACTGGTCATTTACCAAAAAGGATGGCATTTCCATCTGGTAACTAACCTTGATGTGAGGCCCAGTCCTAATGATATATATATTCATAAGCTACTCAAAACAATTTGGTTTGACCAAAATGGAGACACACACATAATGTTATGCTCCAAATGGTTACACAACAGTTTCTAGCAAAATAAATACTACTCCAAAAATAAAAATGCCAAAGTGAAACCGCCACTTGGATATGGTTAGGAATTTTCTTAGCTACCACCCTGATTTTTGGTTTGGTCAAAAAAACGATTCTTTCTATTTTTACCAAGGCCAAAGCTACAGGTTAGTTTCTGCCTAAACAGGAAAGGAGATAACTCACAGGAAAAAAAAACTAAGCGGGCCGGATCTGCTGTGGCCGATTTGCTACTGGGCTGGGCTGGCCTGGACGTGGGGTGAAGAGGTAAGTGAGTCTGGACGGCCAGGATTAGACCAGATCGACGGCTGCTGTGCGTCTTCAACCTCTAGCTATGCAAAACATGGGAAGAAACCCTAGAAAAGTTTGGGCGTTCATGGCGGCTCACCTAGGGCGGTTCTGGGCGATGTAGAGGTGCTGCAGGGGTTGAGGGAGGTCGAGGAACGCAGGGGATGCGTGTAGCTTCGACGGCAACGCTCCAAACGACGGTGGTGCTCGAGGACGTCCTTCACGGGCCATGGATGGCGCCACGAACCTGCTGGTCCACAAGCCAAACACCCATGTCAGGGACGTGCTCCTCGAGTAGGGCTTTCTAACGCAACAAACAAGGCACAAAACGGAGCACGGAGGTGGCGGTAACCTTCCCGGGAAGGTTCCACGGGCAAGGGCGAGAGCGAGCTTCTCCTCACTTGCAGAGAGTAAGAGGAGGGCTGAGGCTTGGTGGGGTGGTGAGGCAGAGGTGGGGGAGCATGGTGGCGAAAGGGACACGGTTTTGGAGGCTTATAGTCATGGGGGTGAACGAATGGCAAGGGGGGGGGTGCTCTAGGTTTATGCCATTGAGCGGCATTGGTGTGCTCAAGGCGCATGATGGACAATGCAAGACATGGCCTTGATGCCAAGGGCCAAGGTAGGCAAGGGGCAAGTCAAATCTTGGCCTTTGGAGTGGAGAAGAGGGCAAGGGGTGGCCACATTAGTCAAGGCATGGGTGCCCATGCCATTCCACATCAGCACTGTACCCCTCTATTTCCCACACGTTTTATTCCTCCCTAAGCCTTCTAGAAGCTCACCAAAGGATCCAAAGTCGAGTATATACTAAGGTCAACACACTAGAGAAGGTCTCACTTCAAAACTTGTAAGAAAAGGCAAATAAAACATCTGCCCAAAATCGTATCCAGCATTCTTGCAAAAATTCAGAAAATTCAGTTAACACTTAGAAATTTTTCTAAGTGTTGGAAAACAGAAGAAATGAGCAAAAAGTTTGGAATGTTTTCAGAGACCAAATGGATTCCAATTTTTGTTTTCCAAGTTGGAGTTTATTAAACGTGTTATAAAATTTCAGAAACATCTTTTGAAAACAAATTAGAAATAGTTTAAGGCCATGAAAACAATGTGGGAAAAGGTGTACTTTCTGTTTTTCTCTGTTTTCCAAAAATGCCTTTTTCTGCCTTTTTTTACTAGCAAATCTGCCCGTGCGTTGCAACGGGAATGAAAAAATAATGACATCCAGTGAGAAAAAACATCCCCATCATCCAAATTTTGCCACAAAGTGCACCGGCCCATGTAGCAGTAGCCTTAGGGCCAGTTCTTTTTGGCTTAGGCTTGTACATAAACGGCTTAAGCTTAACTTTTCCAGAGAAACGGTAGTAGAAATAAGCCTAAGAGAAACTGCAGCCCAATTCTTTTCAGCTTATGACGTCTAAGCTTAGTTTCTGAGTGTGAGTTGTAAGGCAGACGGTCAATAATATCATGGTCACCATTCCCTAATCATGTGCCGTATAATAAATACAAACATCAAGAATACACACCGGTGTTTTTGCTACACAGCAGTAGAAAATGAATTACAAAAGATCATCTAATCTAACGTTTAATATAGTACACTACACAGCCGTACAAAAGCATTCATCAGAGTTGACGTTATCTTACGTTACATTTTTAAGTACACAGCCCGAACAAAATCAATTGTATCTGCACAGCCCATGTAAAATCAATCGTACCTTCTCCACTCCGTTGTCAGGGATGCCTGGGCTGGGGCGGACGTCGGAAATGGAAATGGTGCAGCTGCGCAAGGTCGGCGGAGCTGCGTGAGGTCAGTACGGCGGAGCTGGGCGGTGCTGGTTGGGGCGAGCTCGGAGCCGGCGCCGGACTTGTTCGACCCAGATGGGCGCCGGCGTCAACGTTTCGTGGAAAGAAACCATGGGGTTGGGATGGATTGGGGATAGGACAAAACGATTCGTCTCAATGGATGTGGTAGGAGGGCATTTTAGAAGTAATAACGGTTCGTTACAGGGACAATTCCGGTAGAACTAAATTTATGTAAAATGAGAAACTCGGGAAGCTGCGGAAAGCTGGCCTTCAGACGCTTCTTCCAACTACACAGCGAGGGACGGTGGCTGAAAATTTCAGCTCGGCTTAAAATTCGAGTTCTTTTCAGCTGGAGCTTAATTTCCCAGTTAAGCTAGTTGATAAGCCGAAAAGAACTGGCCCTTAGTCATGCTTCCAATTTTTATCTGCACTCCTCAGGCGGATTACAAACCCTCCGTGGTTGTCGAGACTCGAGACCATCCTCTTACCCTCTATGTGTTCGATTTATGCTAACTCAGTTCATTTTTTTTTTCAATTTCTACATTTGATATGACCTTCATTATACGCGAGGCCTAAGTTAGCTCAGTGGTCAGCAAGAGCCTAGGTGAACCTAAGTGGTTCTTTTTTTTTTGACTGTAACTACGGCGGGCCAAGGCCAGCCTGAACTTATATTGATATGAACAGCACGGGTTACATCTTATGATTACAGAGGGTAGACGAAAAAAACATTACAGCGTTCACGGCGGCTCAAATTGAGCGCACCAGGAAAGAATAAATTGACTCGAGGAGTCCTTATGGCAGCGGTGGGTCCAAAGCTGGAGTTGATCTACGCAGTTCCGGGCTGTGGTATCCACAGGGATATCTTTGGCGTCGAAGATGAGCGAGTTCCGGCGTTTCCAGATATTCCACAAGATGGCAGAGATGATGGTGAACATGGCGCCATGCTGGGGGATGGTCCTCCAAGCGTCCTTAATGGTAAGTGGCAGAGGTAAGGGAATGCTGGGAGGTAGGGCATTCCAAACTTCTGCGGCCCTAGGACATTGGAGGAGCAGGTGGTCGACGTCTTCAACCTCCGGGCACGATGGGCATGTCGGTGACGAGGAGAGCGAGTGACGAAATCGGCGAAGGTTGGTGGAGATGCGTCGACGGTGAACAAGCCAAGTGAAGATCCTGCAATTGTTAGAAGCGGCATTGCGCCAAACCACACCTGCAAACTCATTAATTGGCAGTTGCTTAAAAAAGTAGGCATAGGCATCCCGGTTCATACCGACCTTGTTAGTGGACCGATTGAGGCGGACATCTAGGGCAGTAGGGTCCGGAGAGCGTCCGGCAAGTAGGAGTTGAAGGGCCGCAAGATCAGAGGTAGCGACATGAGACAACCGAGGTGCCAGGAAGGGTGGAAGGCCCGAAGAGAGGGCATGGGCGACGGAGACATGTGGGCGAGTAGCGTGGGAGGCAAGGGCGGGAAACAGCTCCGCAAGAGTTAGTGGCCCTAAGTGGTTCTGAAATTTATTAAGAAGAAAAATGGAATGTGGTACAAATTAAATCTGGTAGACATGACTTTTATAGGCGTCTGTTTGTCAAATTTAAGAAACTCACTTCACCGACCTTCCCAGGGTGGTCACAACTCACAAACATCAATAACACTGAAGAACTCAAGTCAGACTGCGGCTCAGTGCAAATAATTCCATGAAGTGATCCTCATAAAAGGGCTAGTGAGGACATCCCAAGTTCCAGGGTCACAATACATGATCTCCCATCTGCATGGAACTCAACAAATACATGTACTGATTAACCACTATATTAAGAGGCCCATGTCAATTTGTCAATGCACCTAACAGAATTTTGCCATTTACTATGTCTGCCATCTGAAGAATGGTGCCCCGGTTGCAATTTTACCCCAAAGATCACACTTACCGACTCTGTGGGACAACAACATTGCTGGAGTGAATTCCGTCGCTTTACTCCTATGGATCATTGTTGCTACGAGGATTCCATCAGCCCATCTTTCACAAGACTACCACGCATATGTACCATTCATGAATGCACAAAAACTTTAGTCAGCCTCGGCAGCCATGATCTTCCACGTATACATGCACGCCGGTCCTCCATGTCGCCTTAGCAGTGCCGCCTAGCGGGGGCCTAGCTAGGGACAGTAAACTCTGTAGTCTCTACAATCTCTAGATTCGCACCACCCTCATTCGGCACACCCTTCTCGACTTTGTTGCACGACTTAGCATCGGCCTACTCCACGAACTTCTCACAGGAATGCTTGAGCTCCTTGCACCAGTAAGCATCGGCGTATTCCAAGGTAGTCACTCTCGCCGAGTCTGATTGCACACATCATCTTCAGCCTGTCCATCAGGTAGCACTCGGTGGCCTCGAACAGCCGCAGCATCATCTCGTATCGCCGCGTCATCA
The DNA here is from genome assembly GCA_028641055.1 of Alopecurus myosuroides. Taxonomy (NCBI): domain Eukaryota; kingdom Viridiplantae; phylum Streptophyta; class Magnoliopsida; order Poales; family Poaceae; genus Alopecurus; species Alopecurus myosuroides. Next base: position 141,334,892 of record CM054063.1, read on the forward strand.
GAAGTGGAGCAAGCCTCGGAACGCCCGACGCCGACCACTTCGGAGATGGCCTTTAACCACGAAGAGGCTGGCATGGATGTCCGGACTCCGCAGAAGGCCCTCGAACCATGACGAGACTGGCCGACCACCACCAGCTGTTATGGGCCTCGAATATCTCGCTGTCCACATTGAACCAGCGAGGAACCTCATGGCGTTCGGTGCCTGCCTTGACGGCGGCTGGTCCAGAATCTGGACGAGCTCCGGGCAGGGCCCTAGGAGGCTCCGGCGCGAGACCTGGTGGATCGTGACGGTGGAGCGCACAGTGATGGAGTCGTTGTACATGACGAGATCATGGGGGTGCCAGATCACTTAGTTTTGTGGATCCTTCATTCGAGTTGGACAAGCAGTATGCGAAAAAATCGTCAAGGAAGAAGGAGGTTTTGCGGAGGTTCACCGTCGCGATCCACCAGGTGATGGAGTCGTTGTGCTCGACGAGATCATGGATTCATGGGAGAGTGTGCATCTGGTTTTGCGGAGGTTCAATTGTATTCGATCTGATACATAGGAGGCAACCTTTCCAGAGTCGTTGTGCACGAGGCTCGTTGACGTAAAAAAAAACTTCCGAACTGGCCCATTCTAAGGCCCACTTTATTTACGCAGATCACGTAGTAACAAAACCGGAAACCACCACGTACCAAACGACGGAACGTGCCAGCGACGTACCAACCATACGGACGAAGGAGAAACACAAGCGCTATTATATAGTAGAGATATCACAAAGACAACAAGCAAAAGATCATTTTTATTAATCCAAAAATAAAACCAAGATTATGTATTTGTAGTACATGTATCAAGGAACAAATAAAAGTCAAGAAAACATAAAATAACATTTTATAGCCTAGTGAAAACAAAGGTAGAAAAAATGTACTTGGCTATATTTCCAGGGAATAGTTTCTATAGAAAACTTAAAAAGAAAACTTCCATAAATCATTTTGAAATTTTGTTTTCTTGGATCCAACAAAGATAAAAGTTTATTTGAAGATGCAAACAAGAAGGATCCAAGTCTTGGAATAAAAACCACTCACATAACATCAGGGAAACATCAGGAAAGATAATAGAATTTGTTTTCATGAAAATTTGATATTGGTTTTATAAAGAAACAAAACTTGCATTGAAAATATGATTAAGATCATATACACATGTTAGTTCAAACAATAATATTGTTAGAAAAAAATTGTTGGCCCTGATTTTTGTCTTCTTGAACTACAGTACAAGGTTCGAAAGACTGGGGTGTGACAGACCTTCCCCCCTTAAAAGAATCTCGTCCCGAGATTCGCAGGCAAGCGAAAAGAGGGTATGGTCAAAACCTCAATGTTAGATCATTTTTTTACAAAAACAAATTCTGGTGGTTGGTAACATTAAGCATATGTGCTTGCCCCTATGATTAATTTTACCAAAATCCACCGTCAGATTAGATTTTTTCCAAAGATCTTGGTGCCATGTTCTAACCCTCGAACTTATTGTTCCTCAAAACCATAATCTCAATCCAGGGTTTATTATCTAGACAAGGATCTACTTGTTCCATTCTAATAAGATTATCATACTCCCTCCGATCCATATTAATAGGTGCTGAAGTGGATGTATCTAGACATGTTTTATTGCTAGATACATCTACTTCAGCACCTATTAATATGGATCGGAGGGAGTACCATTATTTCTCTTTCGGGTCTTAGACTCTCTCATCACTATATAGATCAATCAATCGGATATCCACCAATATCTCTTAAACATGAGATTTCCATTTGCTCATTCACTAAAATCCAGGAAATCCACTATCTCGTCTTAATATAATATAGTCAAGTATCAAATCATTGGTCTCCCTTAAAAGTTTATTTTCTCCACGATCATATTGCTAAAGCGAAACCACCAAATATCAACAAGCATATCCAACTCTGTACTACTTCTATAAATCTTTTCAAACTCTTATCTCATGATCAATGCTAAATCATTTCCCCCAAAACAATCTCAATAGAGCGTGACAAGCTCCGAGGATATATCACCAAGAATAATCATCTACTAAATCCAAGCCACATTGATTTTTCCTAAAATCCAAAATCATCCTTTTATATCCACCAATTACTTCCTATATCAAATCCAATAGTCCTCCAATCCATCTTTAATCAGAATCAAAGATCTATCCCAACCCACATGATCTTTTTACTCCAATCAACATTCCCACTAAACCAACATAATGATATCCTATTGCAAACCATTGTCATCATCATCCCACCATCACAAATTATTTTCAAGATACTACTCCTAATCAATTCAATCTCCTTATATATCAAGTGCTTCCTAAAATGCAAGAATTTCCACCAATCGTTCTAAACCTCAAATCATTCCTTCCAGGGTACAAACTTTAGTTATAGGTAATCTTCCAAGGGGTTGGGGTCCACAACTGGTTAGCCCCGGATATTATATCATAATTCATCTCAACTAAAATCATATGATCCTCGATCTTTCCTTCCTAAGCTAAACCTCAAATGAGTTTCCACCATCTCATATTCTAAAATCTGGTTCCTCCAGAATAGATACACGAGAGATCTTATTGTCTAGTATCAATCATAGTTTACCAATCCAATATTTTTTCCAACCTTTCATCTTCCTTCCAAACAGCTATAGAACCTCCTAAGGCACCTTTCTCTTTGGTTTTGGAAAAGTTGGTTAGAAATTTGTAAAACTGGTGTGAGGTGTTAAGCTAAAGTTAGATGAAGTTACGTTAGTATTGTTAATGTTAAAAGATATTATTTATAGTCCGACGTGACACTTCTAGTGTTCCATTTACGTCGGATTTCTCAGGGTACAAAGTAAAAAATAACTAGGTTCACAGGTTTGGTTCGAGAACGTACCATTAACTATGGCATGAGTCGCAGGTGCTTCTGCAACATCATCTTGGTCTCGAGGTCCACTCATCAGATTCTTGCGTTTCTTATGGGATGGACCCTCGGTCTCTTGGGCTTCATCAGGGGAAGCTAGATCATAGTTCCTCTGGAGACAATCATGTGCATAATGTCCGTCCTTTCCACAGATAAAGCAACCTTTGGTTTTAGGCCTGACATTCACACGCCTCCTGGGAGGTTGTGGCATCATAGGTAAGGTACTGCGAGCACACAAGAGCTAGGTTCTCCTGGCGTCACTATCTTCCTTTTGCGACTCTCTTCAGCAAGTTGGCGCTGCTGCTCCCTCAGAAGGTGAGCATTGTTTCTAGAATTTGCAATGCCCAACTATGTCAGGTTCTCAAGGACAACACGGTTGGTTTCGCATTCTACACCAGCGGCTTCACGGTCTTACATGATGATAGCCAAAATTTGGGAAACTGTCGGCTCCGGTGGTGGAGGCAACTTGCTGGCCATGCTGAAGAAAAAGAACGGTAAGACGAGAGCAAAAAAAGGGTGTTTTTTTTGTTTTGAAAACTTGCGAAACATACCGGCTCATAACAGAGATGAGAACGGTAGGTAACACACCAACAAACAAGCATCTAAGAAGCAACCACAAACAAAGACTAGCACACACAAAGCTCTTTAGCAGAGTTCACACAACACAAACACAAACAAGAGTCTGGGTGGGAGCAACACAACTCCTAATATCCTGTGGCAATCCTAAGTGCTCGAGGAAGCGCGTAGCTATTCCTCCAGCTCTGCAACTCTGGTCTTGCTAGTTGCAAGATGAAACTGAAGGTCTCTCACTTGTGCACGGTGCTGGGAGTCAGTGTACTTCCTGGTTTTCTTCAGTACCTTGAGACGACGCTCTGTAGCAGAAGAAACACTCAGGTCTTTCTCCAGCTGGTCTATCTCCCTGCCTCGGAGATCGTAATCTCCTATAAGCTTATCAAGGGAGATCTGGGTGTTGTAAAACTGTCCCTCCATGTGCTAGAAGTGACGAGCAAACACAAAGTCTCCGGTGACTTATAACGGCTTGTCATCCTCGTCGCGTCTTCCATAGTATCTATAGGGGGTGCCTTCAAACTTGCGGCGAAAGAAGTTCGCGAGTTTGGCAATGGTCAGCTGCATCACTCTAAGGATACCATATTCCCAACTGCTCTCCTTCACTTCATACGTGATCTCTGGGGTCGACGGTGCTAGCAAAGGTGTGCGAATGGTACAGACCACCAACCAGGACACTTCTCGTCCATCATGGTGAATCTGCGCTCCCTTCAACTCAAGTACTGGGCGACCGATAAGACGAGCCATCCTGATCAAATCCTCCTCAAAACGGCGGTAGCAAGGTGCATGCGATCCCAGCTGGAAGGACTCGGTGAAGACAACTGCCATCTACACCAATGGTTAGGTGCAGTTTAAGTTAGGTAACAGTGTGCAAAATTTTAAGATGCTCCATTGTAACTTAAAGTAAGTAGATTTTTCAAAACACAGAGGGGATGGAACATATAGAATATTTTGGTTAATAGTCATCTTAGTGACCTGGTTTTATTAACTTTTATTGTCAGAGTACTAGCTAACGTCCATGCTAACTAAGGTCGCCTAAGGTCAGGATAGCTCTGATACTAACTCTGTAAGGTCCCTCGGAACCACTGTTCAAGGACACCTCCGATATGCATACATTCACGATCCCAGATCACACCAGTCGTGAACAACATATCAAGTTGGTACACATGCACAATATCCATTACACGATTACACAAAAAACTTACAAAAGAGACATGGTCACATGACCAAGTCCACACATCTGCCACGCAGGGCAAACACACAACACACACATGCGTAGTAGAGCCCAAGTCACGCCTTAACCTACAGGCAGCTGATCGGGAGACGATCCTAGTTTGCAAAGCCATCAGCTCCGCACTCCTCTTCGTAGATCTCCTTCTGAGACTCCTTCTCGATGTCTGGCAAGTAAATACCAGGGACGAAACCAATATGAGTATATTTGAATGTACTCAGCAAGACAACCATCATGTAGCATACCAAGATGCAAGTATGCTTATATGGTGGAATAGGTAGGCTATACATAGGGTTCACTATCAATGATATATGTAAGACATATCATAGTTGATTTTGAAAATCTCTGTGTCTCTGTTGAAGAAGATACTTCAAAAGAAAATAATATAGTTTTCTTTCTCTTGTAGATATCACATGTACAAGAGGTTTTGTAAAACTTTGTTAAAAGAAAGTATTCTCTTTTCAAAACTTCTCGGAATCAACTTCCAGTTTTTGTTTAGAAAAGAAAGATTTTCTTTGTAAAACTTATTGTAAAACAACTTCTGGCTTTCATCAACGGTACCTCCACGGTACAAGTTTTCCTCCTTTCAGTACTTCATAAGTCCAACACCTTTTTGAAAACTCCTTTTTGAAAACATTGACACAATGCTAGCTACATGGCCATTCAACTGTCCATATCCGAGGACGTGGCTATTCCGAATAGTTTGACTCTGCATAGGTGTACACAATCCACCAGATCCACTACATCCGCCGTGAACAACCACGGACTGTAACAACAGTATGTGAACATTAGATAACTGATCCTAACCATCCACTATGTTCAAGCTAGAATATGCCTATCTCTTCAGTCGAGTTTTCCGACATCCCCGGCACCAGGCTAATCCCCGCCAAGACAGGATGCCCCAACTGCTGCAACCGGAGGGAAAATTAATCCCACACTTTTTATGTCCCGTATACCCCTCCTGGCGACAATCGGTTCAAGGGCACGACGACCCTTATAGCAAATTGAGATGGAACAAACACTAACGAAAACAAACTTCAAGTTAAGCTCCGTGCCCATGTTGAGGTAGGGTGGCAGTACGGTAAAGGTTGTTCGGCGAAGACTAGGTTATGTGTCATTTTTTTTTTGTAAAACACCATTTTCCCAAAAATAACCACTTCAATAATCCTCCGGTGAGTAAGGCTTCGCCTTCCCACCGGGTTTTCCATAAAGCCTTTGTTTTGCAAAAACATATTTTTAGGGTGTCCACTTAGGGACTTATACTTGTGATGGTAATAAATACCATATGGTGGCTATGGGCTTGGTAACACCAAGTATTAACTACTGGCATAGTAGTAGTATATATAATAATAGTAGTAGTCACTCAAAAATAGTTTTTGGTAATAAAAGTTTTTGTAAAACTTTCAGAGGTAGAACATGCATGATAGATAATGATAAGTGTAGTAACAACAAGCATCAGGATGACTTGCCTTAAAACTCTTAGTGTCCCTGGCCTTGAAGTATTTTGAACTTGACGCACAGCTCCACAACTGCTTCTTCTTCTTCTTCGTTTTCTAGCGTCGTAAAAGAATAAAAGACACACACTCAGAACTAAAGGCCAAACAACTAAACAAGACAATACATACAGCAAGCAAACTTATACTAGCGCAATCACTCAAAAGGTTATCGCGAAAACTATCTCACAAACTCTCATGGTACAAAACTATCGTCAAACAAACATATGGTTAAAAAAACATGTCCCACATCTTACATACCATATATGGAGTGGGTCTACCACTCTCATAATAAGATATTCAAGAAGCTAAAAATATAGCTTGTGGGCACAAAAGGTGAGACTACTGAAAAACATAACAATCAATAAAAGCAATACCCATGGCAGTGGGTATTAACAACGCATAAGCAATCATCACCAAACAAGTTCGTGACTAAACTAATGCATAGATAAAAAGATACTACTAAGCACAATAACAATACGAGAACAAAAATAACATAAGTACAATACTCATGCTAAGGTACCACTCAGACAATTTCCAAACAACAAGCAAACACATCACAGATGAATAGGCTAGTTATAGACTATGCTTATGTCTACTCGAAGTTATGGAATCCATCAATCATGAACATAAAAAAACAATCTAGTAGCTCAATCAATGGTAACAAGTCATAGAACATAATTTAAAACACACTCATCACAAGAGATAATACCCCTAACAATTAACATAATAACAAGAGTGCACTAATAGCATACTAGTATGAGAATTCTACACAAGCATGCTATAAGAAATAATTGTGTTCTACAACTAATAGAAACAAGCAACTCCACAAGTCATGTCATAATAACAGAAGTAATAACATCCTAAACATGCTAGAATGATCATACACTTATAAAATAAAAATACAGTAATACTAGAGCAACTCATAATACCTAGTGGTGACACTAGTTCATCACTAGAGAAGCAAACATCACTACAAGGATGCATGATCCTAGACAAGCAACTCATGAATGTAAATTCCTACTAACAGCACATACACCTTACACATGCTAGTAAGCATAAACAATAAAATAATTCTATGAAAACATCTACTAAGCAAGCATCAATCCATTCTAGTGATACATGCTTTTCTAATTAATTAAATAGCAAGCAATCAAAGTGTAAAATGCACAACCAGTAGCTATGCACTAAACACAAGCTCACCTAAACACTTTAATAAATCCAAACACTCAATGAAATCTATTTACAAATAATTTATCAATCACTAGGAAGCATTCTATTAGCAAACAATATTTAATTTACCAAACAACAGTGAAGCCTTATGACACGTGCTCGTTCGATCTCGCTGTTCTGTTATGCGCCGCTGGCCCCTGCTTTGGATTTCTCCCCTTGTACTCTGCCTTTGGTTATGGAGCTTCATCATGGACAAGTAATCCTGCGACTGACCACTGCTGTCCTCTCTACTGATCAGACCTTATTTGTGGACTCTGAACTTCCTGATATAACTTCACTTGCTGACCTCGAGTTAGGCTTTGTGATCCCTACGGACTCACACACCACTCTGATGATTGAAGCACCTCGCTATACCCCGGATGATGCTGCTTCGACTTTTTCTCCTTGCCTTGCTATCCCCCGTGGCAGGCCACGTAAGCTCCAAACTCCTTTGGTGACTAATCAGGTCAAAAGATGTGCTCGTAATAATAATGAAGGTTTTATGCACATTTCTTTACCAGACAAAGCCGCACGTCGGCGTACATCTTTTGTGCCTCGTGCTACGCCCCCAGCAGTGCTGCAGATCTCCGAGATGCAACGTATTGGAGCTGAAGAATGCAACATTGTTCTTGACAGTATGCATCGTATTGAGCACACTACTTTTTCTCTTGTCCCCCATGATGAAGGTCTCAATATGCGTACTACTGTCTTTGAGTATGAGGCTTTGGTTATGATGATTGGCTTCCCTTTGGATTATCAGACTGAATCTTTCATCAATAGGGTTGTTAACTGTTTTGGTAGACTGATCCTATGGCATCGCCCTAATGAAAGCAAGTCCAGGGTCCTCGTGAGAGTCATGATCAATGAGATACGTAACGTTCCCAGGAGCTTGATTATTAAGAGCATCACCTCCATGTGTGGACTAGGAAGATCATGGACTGTCCCTATTTACATCCTCAATGGGCGTCACCTGTACCCTGATCTGGTTAGTAATGAGGAGCCTGCTCCTGTCAACAATGCCTCACCACACCCATTTGTTCCCCCTTTTGCCAACGAACTTCAGAGTTATTTTCTGCAGGAGCAACTATGGAATCATCAGAATGCCATGCATGGAGCCAATGTTCATAACATTCAAGATGATCTTGAGTCCAGTGAGGAGGAAACACTGTCTGATGAATCAGAGCACTCTGCAGCTGACTTGGATCCTTCCAATGTGTCTGTTAATATGAGGGATTTTTTTGGGTACTCTGGTCCTTCTATGATGGATGGCATCACTCGTTCTGAAAATGTGCAGTATGATGGCTTGGACGCCTGGGATGATCACGTCAGACAAGTTGAGATTGCATCTGAGAGGTTTATGGATGGGGACCACACTGGTGATGTCCACTTTGTGAGAGCTGGAGGTGACCTCATTGTTCACTATGATTTCTTGCCGGCCTACCTTACGTTCGTGGCCACTTATTCGCAACAAAATTGATGAAAGCATGGCCTCGATTATTTGTTTTCAAGAAACTAAAAAGGGGGGGTTTGATCACCGATTTCTGAAGAATTTTGCTCCCAAAAGATTTAACAAATTCGCTTTTGTGCCCTCTGAGGGTGCCTCGGGTGGCCTGCTTATTATTTGGATAGGTTCACTATTCAAAGGGGAAGTGATTCAATCTGAAATTTTTGGACTGGTTGTCCAATTTCAGTCCACTATCTCATCTGATTCTTTCTATCTTGCCAACATTTATGGCCCTTGCCACGGTACTGCTAGAGAAAACTTTATTGCCTGGCTAAATAGTCTTCATATTGGTCTCGATGGTCTCTAGCTATTCGTTGGGGACTACAATTTTTATAGATACTCTGACAGTCGTAACAAACCTGGAGAAAACTTGGAGGACATTGCTACCTTTAACGATCTCATTAGCTATCAAGGACTTGTGGAACTCCCGATTAAATGTAGACATTTCACTTGAAGCAATATGCAGAGTGAACCGCTGCTTGAGCAATTAGATTGGTTCTTCACTTCTCCACACTGGACTCTCCAATTTCCAAATTCTCTTGTGCTTCCTCTGGCTAGATCCACTTCAGACCATACTCCGTGTGTGATTGTTATTGACACTCATAGTCCCAAATATGTGATATTCCGTTTTGAGAATTATTGGCTCAAGCTCCCAAGGTTTATGGAAGTGGTTATGAATGTCTGGAACATTTTTGTGCCTGGTGACAGTGCTAAACGACTATCTGGCAAATTTAAATTATTGCGTAAAGCACTGAAAAATTTGAGCACTAGTATATCTGTTATATCACACTTGATTGAGAACTGCAATGCTGTCATTCTTCGCCTTGATGACATCGAAGATATAAGATCACTTCACATCACAGAATGGAATTTTCGTAACATTGTTAAAGATAAGATCGGGCATCTCCTCGCTTGCAAACAGGAATATTGGAAAAATAGGTGCACTGCTAGGTGGGCTAAGATGGTAAGTGAGAATACTGCCTATTTTCATTCCATGGCCACGATCCGATATCGTAACAATACCATTGCCTCTCTGACTAGGCCTGATGGTTCGACTACCTATGATTATCATGAGAAGGCCTGCTTATTAAGGAGCACTTTTCAAGATAGATTGGGCCTCTATGTTCCTCTTCATAGGAATTTTGACTATTCATGCTATCTGGACCATCATAGTGACCTGGGAACTTTATCTGTCCCTTTCTCCACTGCTGAGATTGATGCTGCTGTTAAGGACCTTCCCATTGATAAGGCACCTGGGCCAGATGGTTTTAATGGACTATTTATAAAATCTTGTTGGAATATCATCAAAGTTGACTTCTACAAGTTGTGCATGGAATTTTGGGAAGGGTCTGTGAACTTACAATCCATCAATGATGCATTCATCACACTTATTCCTAAATCACAGTCTCCTTTGGAATCAAATGATTACAGGCCCATTTCTCTTCTCAACTCTATATTTAAGCTTCTGACTAAGATCTTGGAAAATAGACTTCAGAGCAAGATTCTATCACTTGTCCATGCTAATCAATATGGTTTCCTAAGAACTAGGATCATCCAAGACTATGTGGCCTGGGCATATGAATATATTCATCAGTGCCATCAAATAAAACTTGAGATGATTGTCCTCAAGCTTGACTTCTCTAAAGCATTTGATACTATTGGTCATGATGCTATGCTTAGTACTATGAGATGCAAGGGGTATGATGACAGATGGATCAATATGATCATCTCAAGTTTTTCTACTTGATTCTCCTCTGTTCTTCTAAATGGTATCCCTGGGAAAAATTTGTTTGTAAACGAGGAGTGAGGCAAGGTGATCCTCTCTCCCCCATCCTTTTTGTGGAGGGAGCTGATCTTCTTCAATCCATGATCAATTATGCTGTTAGAAATGGAGATTTGACTGCCCCTCTGAACATTCCTGGTTCTGATTATCCTGTGGTCCAATATGCAGATGATACACTTATTATCATGG